>JAJHSJ010000005.1:22042139-22726898 GCA_021015155.1 Magnolia officinalis | reverse complement strand
ATCGGTGGGGCCCACATTATCCTGGGGTAGGATAAAGAAAGAGAGAAAGAGAGAGAGAGAGAGAGAGAGAGAGAGACAGTGTGGAGGGGGGGGCCTGCCACAATACATACATCATAATGGGTCTCACCAACAAGTGGGCCCAAAAGTTGAAATCAACTGTGGATCACTCACCTCTAGGCCTTCTCCTTGATCCCTTGGACTCCTATGCTCCTTGCCTCAACTTTTGACTGTGGATGATGGGGTTTTAATGGTGGGGATGAGAGATAGAGGGTGGGCCACACTTGTTGTTTGGGAAAGCTTGGAGAGGCATGGACGTATGAAGCTTGTTGCTTGAGAGATTTGAGAAATGAGAGAGAAAAAGAGGTGATGGGATAATATGGATGGAATGATATGGTAGTTGTAAGGAAAGGTGATGGGAGGAATGGTTAAGTTTGATTATTTTTTTTTTTTGTAAAAGAGGGATGGGTAGGGGAGAGATAGAGTTGACTTATGAAAAAGGAGGGATGAGTTGTTGTACTTGGGGTATGACTTGTACTTGACATTGATTAATTGATTGATTGATTGATAGATGAGACATGTTGTAGAGATTCCCTCGAAGTTCGCAACGGGCGGCGTTTTCCTTGAAATGAACGTGGGCCTACATCTTCTAACCTGGGTATCGGATAGGTATACGAGTCGCGGCAACGGCGCGGTCGCCAAGGTACAGGTTTTAGTTCGAGCCGGCTTCGGTATGCAGGACTTGGCTTACAAACGTTGGATACGGGTCGAGGATTGCCGGAATTTGACTGGAAGGACCGCAGAAGCCTACGGAATGGTATGGACTAGGATACAGGTCTTACAGCTCTCCCCTCCAAATAAAAATTTCATCCTCGAAATTTACACAATCATCGCAACCAGACATAACTCAAAAGGAAGAAGAAACATAGCATCATCATATAAAATCGGAGACAACATACATGATACGATATACAATCAATCATCAAATAGATGGGGATAACGCTCTCGAATCTTGGCCTCGCACTCCCAAGATGCCTCATCAACAGAATGGTGACCCCACTGAACCTTCACTAAATGAATGACCTTGGTCCGGAAGACCTGCTACTTCAGATCACGGATACGAATTGACTGCTCAAGAAAGTAGCATCCTCACGAACCTCTAACGGCTGCCAATTGATAACATGAACTACGTCTGACCCACACTTCCTTAACATAGAGACGTGGAAAACGTTGTGGACGCCAGACAACTAAGATGGTAAGGCAAGTCGATAGGCCACGACGCCAATGCGGTCAGTGATCTCGAAAGGTCCAATGAATCTCGGAACAAGCTTGCCCTTCGCTCCAAATCGAACTACGCCCTTAATGGGTGAGACCTTGAGATACACATGGTCCCCTACATTAAACTCCAAGGGACGACGCCGGCGATCAGCAAAACTCTTCTGCCGACTTTGAGCTGTGCGCATCCTCTGCCTGATGATATCAATAGCCTCTGACGTCTTCTGCACAAGCTCAGGACCTAGGAGACGCCACTCTCCAACCTCGGTCCAACAACTCGGAGACCTGCACGGTCTGCCATACAATGCCTCAAAAGGAGCCATATTAATGGTCGCTTGATAGCTGTTATTATATGCGAACTCAGCCAATTGAAGATGCTCATCCCAGCTACCCCCGAAATTAATCGTGCAGGCCCGAAGCATATACTCAAGGATCTGGTTGACCATCTCGGTCTGGCCATCGGTCTACGGATGGTACGCGGTGCTGAGCTGCAAATCAGTGCTCATAGCTCTCTGAAATCTCCTTCAGAACTGAGACGTGAACCTCGGGTCTCGGTAAAAAATGATCGAGACTGGAATGTCGTGCAGTCTCACAATCTCCTCGATGAATAATCTCGCAAGCCGGTCCAAAGGCCAAGTCAGACGAGTCGCAAGAAAATATACCGACTTCGTCAGACGATCAACAACAACCCAGATCGCATCATGACCTTTCTGAGTCCTCAGCAAGCCCATAATAAAATCTGTCGACACGTGCTCCCACTTCCACGTCGGGACGCTCAATGACTACAATAGACCAGGGGGTCTCTGATGATCGGCCTTGACACGCTGACATGTGTCACACTCGGCCACAAAACTGGCGATCTAGTGCTTCATCCCCGACCAAAAATATTGTCTCCTCATATCACGGTACATCTTCGTCGAGCCAGGGTGGATAGAAAACCGCGATCAATGTGCCTCGGTTATAAGATCTCTGCGCAACTCAAAAATATCCGGGACACACAATCGGCCTCTGAAGCGAAGTCCACCATCAGAACTAATCTGACAATCTATCTGACTCTCAGATGCTGCCTCTGTTCGGTAATCCTGTAATGACTCGTCTGCCTGCTGAGCCTCGATCACCCTTGAGACAAGAGAGGGTTGAATCGACAGGCTCGATAGCTGAACGATAGAAGACTGTAGACCAAAATCAAAGTCGTACTCTACTATATCCTCGAGTATCCTCCACTCTTGAATCATCATATGTGCCACTAAGTCTCGTGGCTGACGGCTGAGGGCATCCGCCACCACGTTCGCCTTACCTAGGTGGTACTGGAGGTCAAAATCATAGTCCTTCAGAAGCTCCATCCAGCGTCTTTGCCTCATGTTCAGCTCGGACTGAGAGAATAGATACTTTAAGCTCTTGTGGTCGGAGAAGAGCTCAAACCTAACCCCATAGAGATAGTGTCTCCACACCTTCAGTGCGAAGACGACTGCTGCCAGCTCCAAATCATGAGTGAGGCAGTTCAACTCATGGACCTTGAGCTGCCGAGACGCAAAGGCTACAGGTCTGCCGTGCTACATCAGGACAACACCTAAACCAATACGTGAGGCATCGGTAAATACAACAAATCCATCACTCCCAGAGAGAAGAGTGAGGACAGGAGCAGACGTCAGACGGTTCTTCAGCTCCATGAATGCCCGCTCACATGCATCAGTCCAAACAAAATCTGCGCCCTTCCGAATCAACCTGGTCAACGGCGCTGCAATACGGGAGAAGCCCCCAATGAGACTTCGATAATAGCCCACCAAGCCAAGGAAACTGCGGATCTCTGCCGCAATCGTAGGTTGGCCCCACAGACGCACTGCCTCAACCTTCGAGGGGTCCACTGCGACACTCTCCCTCGTCACCACGTGACCAAGGAATCTCACCTCCTCTTGTCAGAACTCGCACTTCTCCAGCTTCGCATACAGCTGGTGGGCATGGAGGTCTGCAAAGCGATCTCCAGATATTACATATGGTCCTCACAGGTCCTCGAATATATCAAAATGTCATCGATGAAGACCACAACAAACTGATCAAGATATGGATGGAAGACCTCGTTCATCAACTACATGAAGACCACGAGTGCATTGGTCAGTCCAAAGGACATGACCTGAAACTCAAAATGACCATAACGTGTCCTGAAAGCTGTCTTCAGAATGTCCTCCTCTTGGACACGAATCTAATGATAATTGGAACGCATGTCAATCTTCAAAAAGAACTGTGCACCCTACACCTGATCAAACAAATCATCTATCCTCGGGAGCGGGTACTTATTCTTAATTGTGACCCGATTGAGCTCGCGGTAATCCACGCAGAGCCTCAACGAGCCATCCTTCTTCCTGGCGAAGAGTACCGGCGCTCCCCACGGAGAACTGCTCGGATGAATGAATCTCAACTCACGCAACTTGTCCAACTGCCGTTGAAGCTCACGCGACTTCATCGATGCCATACGGTACGGGGCCTTCGAGATAGGCGAGGTACCAGGCACAAGATCGATCTGAAACTTAATATGACGGCGTAGCGGCAATCCTAGAATCTCCTGGAATACGTCGGGGAAGTCACAGACAATCGGCAACTGATTAATACATGCGGCAACAGGCTCCTCAACAGCACAGGACATCAAGTAGGACAATGGCTCTCCTCGGGGTTCTGCAACAAACTTAAACTGCGATAAGTCTGGTATGCAGAACGTGACTGTCCTCGAGGAACAGTCCAAGATGGCGTGGTACTCAGCAAGTCAATCCATGCCCAGGATAACGTCGAAATTTGACATCTGCAACACAAATAAGTCAGCGGCCAAAAAGATATCACCGACCAGAACGGGGCAAGACGAACAGAAATGACCCAATACAGTGGTCTTCCTCAAGGGCGTCAATACTGTTAATCCCTCACTAGCAGACTCTGTCGGTAATCCAGTCGACAGGCAAAAATCCTCAGACATGAATGAGTGCGAAGCACCAGAATCAAATAGTACTCGGACGATGCATGCAGAGACTGGGAGTATATCCTCAACAACTCCTCCAAGGCACTGCTGGGTCCTGTCAAGTTGCGTAGAATCTAGCCTGAGCTGGCTGGGGAGGTGTCTATCCCCTCTGAGGTCTCTGGTATTGCTGATGCCTTGCGGCGCCCTGTACTGCTGTCTCTCCTGCTGCTGGGGCCTCTACGGCTGAGGTGGCTACGGTCGCTGCTGATGGGGTCGCTTCTGCTGCGGTCGCTGCTGCGCTGGATGTTGTTGTGGCCCTCTCGGCTGCAGCAAATGAGGGCGGGGGCACTCATGTATGCAGTGTCCTGTCCCACCACATCCAAAATAAGTCCCTATAAACGGCTGCTCGGGTGGTGCGAGAGGTGTCGATGGTGCTGCTGGTACTGCTGGTGCTCTAGCGGATGGGTGGCTCCTATATCTCTGCTGTCATCGATGCTGCTGGGAGCTACTGGAGGGGCCTGCCTCTTCCGACCCCTCCTCTGATCTCGATCGCTCTGCCCTCCGGCCCACTCAGTCTCATAAATCTTTGCCCTCCATACTACTGCTTGAAAGGTCGGGAGCTTATGCCCAATAACACGGCCTCGAAGACCGTAACGCAAGCCGTTCTCGAATTGGTGGGCTTTCCGCCCCTCATCATCAACCAAATATGGCACGAACCTGGATAGCACCACAAAACGAGTAGCGTACTGTGCCACGGTCATGTCCCCCTACACCAGAGTCTCGAACACTAATGCTCTCTGACGGCGAATGTGGTCAGGGAAGTATTGCTGCTCAAATAGATCAATGAAATCCTTCCATGTCCAGACATAATCAGGTCCTGCAACGCGGGTAACGGAGGTTCACCAATGCTCTACCTCACCCTAGAGAAGGAATACATTCAATCGGACTCGTTGTTGGGTCGTCTATGCTATAGTATCAAAAATTCTCTCCACATCAGAGCGCCACCTCTCAGCTGCAGTCGGATCTAGCTCACCCTGGAAACGTGGAGGATCGATCCATCTGAACTCTCGTAGAAGGGCGCTCGCACGCTCATACTCTGCCTGAGCTGGCGAAACAACTGGGCGCCGGCCCTGTCCCTGAAGCGCAGTCATCACAGCCTATAACATCTGCTATAACTGGGAGGCGCTAACAGGTACGGTCGGTTCCGTATCGGCCTTAGGTGGAGGAATGACATCCTCAGGCTGGCTGGCGCTCACAGGTATGGTCCATTGCCCTAAGGGCTCACCCAATGCACGGAGTGGATGTTCCACACACATCATGGTGGGGCCCACGGCTGGGACCGTGGGTCCCTACCAGTCCGTCCGCACGCAGCAGCCGCTTGCGCTGCATGGTCAGCAGCAGCAGGCGCTGCTGCTTATATTATTATTATTATTATTTTAAAAAACCATTTTTCTGTGGTTTTTGGTAGGTGGGGCCCGCATCAGAAGAATCCGTTCCAGCCATTGGATCTTACAACTCAAGATCGACTAAATGAGTCCAATATGCGGCATGTTTTGGCGAGTAAAAAGATCAAGGTGGGTTTCAACGATAAACACCAATATTTCCTATGGTATGGCCCGCCAAAAAAATGGGATCAGCTTCATTTTTCGGCTCAACGCCTAAAATGAGTTGGGAAATAGGATGGACGGCTTGGATTAAGTACATACATCAAGGTGGGGCCTGCATAAGCGGCCCACCCCAAGCCTAGCTAGTTAGTACATACCCATGTCAGTTCACACTTTACTACTAGCCACACCCACGCCCATGGACGCTGGATAGTGTGGAATAACACAGGCACCATGGTGGGTCCCACATGCACGTGGCCCACCATGCATATATTTATTATTATAATATAAATATAATATATTATATGTACTATATAGACGGTGGATCTCTCCTAAAATGCGGTGGGCCACACCTGTCTGATGAATGGAGTAGATTTAACACAAATCGGTGGGGCCCACATTATTCTAAGGGTAGGATAAAGAGAGAGAGAGAGAGAGAGAGAGAGAGAGAGAGAGAGAGAGAGAGAAAATGAGAGAGACAGTGATGGAGGGGCCCCGCCACTTGGATTAAGTACATACATCATAATGGGTCCCACCAATAAGTGAGCCAAAAAGTTGAAATCAACGGTGGATCACACACCTCTAAGCATTCTCCTTGATCCCTTAGACTCCTATGCTCCTTGCCTTAACTTTTAACGGTGGATGATGGGGTTTTGATAGTGGGGATGAGAGATGAGAGGGTGGGCCACACTTGTTGTTTGGGAAAGCTTGGAGAGGCTTCGACGTATGAAGCTTGTTGCTTGGGAGATTTGAGAAATGAGAGAGAAAAAGAGGTGATGGGATGATATGGATGGAATGATGTGGTGGTTGTAAGGAAAGGTGATGGGAGGTATGGGTGAGTTTGATTTTTTTAAAAAAGAGGGATGGGTATGGGAGAGAGAGAGTTGACTTATGGAAAAGGGGGGATGGGTTGTTGTACTTGGGGTATGGCTTGTACTTGACATTGATTGATTGATGTGACATGTTGTAGAGATTCCCTCGAAGTTCGTAATGCGCACCGTTTTCCTCGAAATGAACGTGGGCCTACATCTTCTAGCCTGGGTATCATATTGGTACGCGAGTTGTGCCAACAGCGCGGTCGCCAAGGTATAGGTTTCGGTTCGAGCCACTTCGGTATGAAGGACTCATCTTAGGATCGTGCGTAAACATTAGATACGGGTCGAGGATTATCGGAATTCCGGAAGGACCTCGGAAGCCTACGGAACGGTATGGGCTAGGATACGGGTCTTACACAAAGCATAACCCCCACAATATTTTTTAACTTTGATACCTAGAATGGTATCAACTTATCCAAGATCCTTCATTTTGAATACGGAAGATAAAAACCTCTTTGTTTCAATCAAACCTTCCATTTTATTACTTATTATTAACATGTCATCAACATACAGATAAATAATAATCATGCAACTACCATCTACTTTGGAATATATGCATTTATTAGCTACATTATGCATAAAACGATGAGATAGTATTTTGGAATCAAACTTCTCATGCCATTGTTTTGGTGCTTATTTTAATCCATACAAAGATTTGATTAATTTACATATTTAATTTTCATTTCCTGGTAAAACGAATCTTCAGGTTGTTCCATGTATACCTCCTCATTGAGGTCACCATTTAGGAATGCGGTCTTTACATCCATTTGGTGGATGTGTAGATGATGTATGGAAGCTAGCGCAAATAATATCCTAATAGATGTTATCCTAGCTACAGGAGAATATGTGTCAAAATAATATATCATTTCTTTTTGTCAAAAACTCTTAGCTACTAGTCGAGCTTTAAAGGTTTGGATAGTCCCATCAGTGTAATATTTCTTTGTAAATACCCACTTGCGACTTATGGGTCTAGAACCTGGAGGTAAGTTAAATAGTTCTCATGTTTGATTTGACATTATAGATTCCATTTCATCGTTTATAGCTTCTTTCCAAAAAGCTGAGTCTCTAGAGGATACAACATCTTTATATGTTTTAGGATCATCTTCTATAGTCATTACTATATGTAATTTTCTTATAACATTTTCTTTATCTCCTTCTACAATATGGAAAAGGACGCATTGTGAGTCTATGTAGTCATCTCCTAGACTATTCTCTATTCTTGTCCTTTAACTCGTACGAGGTTCAACAGGAGCTTCCACTATTTGTGGAGCTGTGCTATCTGGTTCTCTATCAGGAGTTTGGACGTCATTATCCTTTGACTTCAAGGATAGTGATTTCTCAAAGAACTCGACGTCTCTATTATGGTATTAAACTATATGTCTAGAAGTCTATAAGCTTTATTATTTTGTGCATACCCTACGAAGGCGCACTTAATAGCTATGGGTCCTAACTTAGTTCTTTTTGGATCAGGGGTTCTGCAATATGTAAGACACCTCCACATTTTTAGATATCCTAGGTTAGGTTTTCTTCCTCTCCATGTTTCATATGGAGATATTTTATATTTTTTAGATGGAATTTTGCTTAGTATATGACACGCTGCAAGCAGTGCCTCACCCCATAGACTTAGTGGCAACTTTGCTCTAATTAGCATTGAGTTGACCATTTCTACCAATGTTCTATTTTTTCTTTCAGCTAGTCCGTTTTGTTGAGGTGTGTATGACGCAGTACACTGATGTATTAGTCCATGTTCTTCACAGAAGTTATCGAATTCATTGGAGAAGTATTCTCCTCCTCTATCGTTACGAAGAATTTTTATCTTCTTATTTAGTTGATTATCTACTTCTTCTTTATAGATTTTAAATGTGTTCAATGCTTCATCTTTGCTCTTTAACAGATAAACATACACATATCTAGAACAATCATCAATAAAAGTTATGAAGTATCTTTTACCTCCACGAGTAAGAATGTCGTTTAACTCATAGATATCACTATGCACAAGATCCAATACCTGAGACGATCTTTCAACACTTGGAAAACATTTTTTCGTCATTTTAGACCGTATGCACACTTCACATTTATCTGTTTCATTATTTGTGTATGAGATTAAACCATTTTTAGCCAGGAACTTCAAGCTACTATACCCTATATGGGCTAGTCTATCATGCCACAGTCCAACGGATTCAACCATATATGCAGAAGTGCTACTTTCATTCAAAGAAAACGTGACCATCCCGTTACAAGCATATCCCTTTCCGATAAAATTCTCATTCTTGGATAGAATCAGTTTTCCTGATTCGTACACCACCCTTATCCCTGGTTTACCCAGAAGGTCCCCAGAAACTAAGTTTCGCCTCATGTCTGAAACGTGCAGGACATTTGTCAGAATCACTTTCTTTTCAGAGATGAATATTAGTTCGACAGTTCCTTTGCCAATAACCTTCGATCGAACTTCATTACCCATTTGGACTTCTTGACCATCGGTCAATTCCTCATAGGTTTTGAAGACTGATCTGTCGTAGCACACATGTACGATAGTAGCATTATCAAACCACCAACCGGGAACCTTCCCTTGGATAATATTCACCTCAGTGATCATGACCACAATGTCGCCTTCTTCTACTGCACTTGCCTCTTTTTTAGATTTACGATATCGGCATACTCGAGCATAGTGTCTGGTTTTTCCACAAACATGGCATGGGCCTTTGAACTTTCCGTTCTTCTTTTGGGCGTTTTTCTTAAATTTTCCTTTATTGGGTTTCAGAGAATCATCTTTCTCGGGATTCTTATTATTAGTGTTCTCTACTGCATGTACCTTGGACGAGGCATTCCCGTTTTCATTCTTTTTGTCGCGATTACGGGATTCTTCCTCAATTCGAAGATGTTTCTGGATTTGTTCCAGTGTATAGTCCTCAGTCTTATGCGGCAACTTCTTTTTATAGTCTTTCCACATCAGTGGTAATTTAGCGATTATAGTCCCGACTTGGAATGATTCAGGAAGATCAATCTTTATGACTTTAATTTTGTTTACTATAAGCTGCAGTTCTTGGATTTGGGGTAACAACGGTTTGTTATCTCCCATGTTGAAGTCAAAATACCTGACGATGAGGAATTTGTTGGTACCTTCTTCTACAGCCTTGATTTCAACTCCAGAGCGGTCTAGATTTCCTTTGCTGATGACGTCTGTGTGTACAGATCGTACAAGCGGTTGGAGAGTGTGTTCAGAATGTGTCCTCGACACAAGAGTTCGTCTTCAGCTCGTTTGGTGCGAGCAGCCACTTGTTCAGGCGTGTCTTTGTCGGATGCTTTAGGTAGCGGTTGCAGATTTGGATTTAAAATGTAATAGATCTTCAGCGCCATCAGAGGAAATTTGAGCTTATCTTGTCATCTTGTAAAATTGGTTCCATCGAACCGGTCAAGACGAATCAAGTCCTGATTCATCAACTTGATGGATGATACACTATCGGCTTCCATTAAAAAACGCTTTAAGATTGTTGAAAAAATTTACAGAATAATATTTTTTCTGTAAAATATGGAATCCAAAAAATACAAGTTGATCTGAAATAAGGACAGGCTGAAGCACGTCTGAGACGCTGTCCTTAAAGCGTTATTTGCCCCTACTCAAGTAAATTGAGTATGCTGATAGGTTACAGGCAAACCACTTCTAGGATACGACGAGCCTGATGTGGGTCTGCGTTCAACAAACATGAAGGCCCACTATTAGAACTCTGTTACACACAGTCTGGCAGAAATATAGAAAAGAAAATCCCAAAAAGAAAATAGAGAAGAAGATGTCTGTAAGTAAGACCACTGCACTGGTCTATTCTTCTTGTTCTTCAGCTATTGGTTCAATTGAACCGTTCTAGACCACATCGTTGGTCTGTTCTTCAAGCAATGGTTCAACCTTACTATTTTGTTGGAGTCACTGGAATATAGGAGAGGAGTGGCTGTCTCAGTTCGTATGGGGCTGCTGGAGTGGGTTGAGAGATGATTTGAAAACCCATCCAGGCCCTGTTTATATAAGCTATGGTGGCTGGGGGTTATGGCCCAGGGAAATAAATTCCATTGACCATTTTCTAGCTATTGGAGAAAACTAGCCGTTTATGGCCGTTTTCTGACTGTTGTGCATGAGCCATAACCACTGTTGCATGCTGACTATTGTGAGACAGTAACTAGCCGTTTTCTAGCTGTTGCGCTAGCCATGCAGCAGTTACAGCGTGGTTTCTGCACTAATGGCACAGCAGTTACACTTCTGTTAGACACGATGCGCACGTGTGAAATGCAAAGTGCGTCACTAGCTCCTCTACAGCCACACTGCCTCACATGCTCACACCCTCGCACCGAGCCCGTGACTAAGACCGAGCCCGTGCTCGTGCCCGAGCGCACGTGCGCGGCGCACTGGAACACCCAAGTCCCATGGTCCATGGACTATGTGGGCAAATAATAAGGTACTCCACCATATTCATATAAACCACAAAATCTTCTCTTCCCTTTCCCATGTGGGACTATTCTAAAAAACCCTCAAAAAGCTTTTTACAAAACTTTTAGTATATTATATTATATTTTAAAGTATATTTTATAAAATCATTTATTTTATAACATTTTTTGCCCTCACAAAAAGGACACGAGAATTAGGATGGACGGTGTTGATCGATGTAGTTGATGAATGTGGGCTCCATTCCACGCTTGTATAGGTGTTTTAAAAAATACGGGTATAGCTGTAATAAACGTAATAATTAAAGGCAATAGTCAGCTACAAGTAAAACCTTGTGCCGATTTGAAATCCTCCCTATATGTAACCCGGGGAATTTAACTTTAATTCAAAAGTAACTATGAATGTTATATTTACACGGGCTTGAATTTAATTAACTATGAATGTTATATTTACACGGGCTTGAATTTAATTAATAAATCCACTTTAATATCTCTAATTAGTGAATGTATATAATGTATGTTTTGCCGGAAAATGATGAAATTACAAGTCTAGATGGGCCACAAGCATAAAATCATGTCCAAGTGATTAACGAACGATTTTTAACAGTTGATTTACACGGACAATGTTTGACTGGGGTTGATCATCATATTAAAGTAATTATAGTAATGCAACTAATAATCTAATTGTTTTGAGATATCATCAGTCGGTCATGTACCCAATAAAATAGTAGTCTAATGGCATATATGTTATACATGCAAGTCTTGAAAGGATTTTATATAGAGCTGGGCATCGAGTCTAGTCGAATCGAGTTAGGGCTGACTCGACTTGATTCGGTTTTGAAATAGGTCTGATCCAAACTCGATCCAACTTGATACCGAGTCTAGCATGCCTGACTCGATTCGAGTCTGGTCTAGCCCGGATTGATCCGGACCGAGTTTGATCTGATCAAAAGTACCGAGTCAAGTCGAGTTGGCACCGAGTCGGATCGAGAGATGAGGGAGGGAGAGACCGAGAGAGTGGAGAGGAGAGAGAGGAGGAGGAGGGTGATGGTGGTGGGTCGTTGTCGGGCTTGGAAGATGAGGATGATGAGGGAGAGAGAGAGAGAGAGGAGAGAGAGAGAGAGAGAGATTTTGGGATCGAGTTGGGGTAGGGTGAGGCGGGTGGGGTTAGAGAGTCGGGTTTCGGATTGAGTCGAGTCTAACTGGATCGAGTTTCGGGTCGAGTCGAGTTACCAGGTAACTTGAACTCAACTTGGTTTGAGTTCGGATTGGGTGAAGCCTACTCGGTTTAGACTGACTCACCCATTCGGTTCGGGTCAAGTCAGATATGAACGGGTCGGATGAGTCAAGTTAGCCGGATTGAGGCATCCGCTGTCCACCTCTAATTTTATACGTAATCCTTTCTTTATGGTGCCAAACAATAGGGGATTTGAAATCGGTGCTAAACTACCTTTCTTTTATTGGGAAGATGATATTACCCTCTTAGTATGATAAGCATATCCTATGAAGCCTTGTATTAAATTAGACTAATATGGTAATTACACTCAGATCCATAGTTCAACTGGAGATACCTCGTTTCAACACTTGAGGTCTTGGAATCGATCCCTAGCGGGGTTGGCTAACATGGAGTGTGTGTACTAACAAGCTAATAAAAAAATAAAAATAAAAATAAAAAAAGACTAATATGGTAACTGTTTTAGTGGAAATATGTAAATATCAACGTCTCAATGGCGGCCATATGTAGAGAAAATCAATGTTAGTACCTACTCTCTTGTCGCTTGATTGTCGTCCATTTGCCATCGAATTGAGGGGACCATCTATCCATCCGTGATCTTCTTCTTGGATATTTTTCATCCATCATAACTGACGGCCCAAGATGTCGCTGTAATGATAAGGACGGTGGTCATCAGTACTGTACATGCGTCGCAAGATCCCAAGGAGTACAAATCAGGTGCTCAGTAGGTGTACGCTTCCGATCCTCTCTCAGGATTTAGGAAGGCCGAAGATTTGGAAAAGAGGGAATACAAAGCTCCGTTTTCAGCTGTATTACCAGCTGGGTCCCTGGTTCAGTGATCCAAACCGTTGATATGATGGGCCTCACCTGAATGTCGAGTACAGAAAATTCTGAAAAATCTGAAAATCTATCCATTGAACGTGCCCACTTGTTGGTTGAATGTGGACCGTTGGATTATTTTCTATCCAAACGTTTTTTAACCCGCCATAGGCCATCCAACGTGGCCCCATCATATCCTTTGTTTGATTGCTAAATGGTGGGCCCCACTTGTACATCCTGAAAACCTAGCAAGCTGGGATATTCCGGGTGCGGAATCGAATATGAGAACACCTGATAATAGGAAGGAGATTCGCAGCCGTTTTTAAGTTCCTATTCATTCCTCCATACAATGGCATATGTTTATGTCGATCCAGACCGTCCAAATAGTAGGGCCCATTGTTTTTGGATAATAACCGGAAAATTGCATGGTTTAATGACTTCAAACATTAATTTGGTCATATCAGATGGATGGTAAACCATGGATTGTTGGCTGTCCAAGTTCAAGAATACGTGTGGTTAAGATCATTTATCAGTGTGAATTTCGGATGATACCCCATTTACAGTGGACCCAATATTTTTCCAGATGAATCAACGGTCATGAATGCATAGTGTAGGATGGTTGAGAGTAATGAACTGCCATGATCTTCCAAGCCCTTGAAAGGGGATTCCATTGACTTGAACAACAAGTTTCATTGTCTCGACAATTTCTCGTTAGTTTCTCATCTCTCGAAAAATTCAGCTCACGTCACGGACTTCCAGGCCGAGGAATTTCTCGTAAAACATGGATATTTTTAGGGAAGGATTGGCTACTCTCCCCGCCACCAGCCCGGTGGCTGATGGTCGGTGCTTTGTGGGCCCAACATTGATATTTGTTTCATCCATTTTTAAAGATCATTTTAAAGCTTCATACCAAAATTTAGAGGGATATAAATCTCAGGTGGACCACACCATAGGAAGACAATAGTGATTGGATGTCCACCATTAAAATCCTCCTAAGCCCCACTGTACTGTTTATTTCACATTCAATCTGTTTATTAGGTCATATAGGCCCCGATGAAGGGAAAATAAATAAATATTGGATTGATCCAAAACTTTTATACCCCAAAAGGTTTTGAATGGTCGACGCTTATTCAACACTGTTTCCTATAATGCGGTCATCTTGAGAGTGGGATATACCTAATTTTTGTTCTCATAGCATAAAATGATATGGAAAAATATATGGACAGCATGGATGGAACACATACATCATGGTGGGGCCCACAAAGCACCGACCATCAGCCATTGGTTGGTGGCAGGGGGAGTAGCCAACCCCAACCGTTTCCTTTTTAAGCGGACCGGAATCCACTACAACGCCATTTTACGCGGCGCGTAAAACACCCAAGTTCGTGGGGCTCCCCATGTTCTATATGTGAAATCTAATCCGGTCATTAGGTTTTATCCTCGAATATATAGTCTTAGGGAAAAAATCAGAGAGATTAAATATTCAGGTGGGGCACGCCAGTGGGGAAAAAAAAAATGGGGATGAGATACCAACCATAGGTGTGCGTGTGGGGTCGACATGGTGCGTTTATTTCATCAAACCCTTCAATCGGTGAAGAAACAAAAATCAAAATGATCCAATAACAGGCGACCACACCGTGTGATCTTTAGGAGCAGTTTTACATTTCTCCCGTCGGTGCGGCCCATCAGAGCTTTTTAACGGTGTGATCATTCGTACGTTTGGTTCAAATGATGGTTCTGATTAGATGGACGGAGAAGATTTGCATGCAAAACAACTTAGCTTGTGGAGCCCACCATGTTGTATATGTGAAACCTACACCATTGTAATGTTGTACGGTCGAATCTAGAATCTCGAGGGATAAAAAATAATTCAGAGATATGCGAAACTCAGGTGGGGGCACACCAGTGGGAAAGATGGGATGGGATGCCAACCATAGGGTTGCGTGTTGGGTTATCAAACCCTGTGTCTACTGTATATCCGCTCCGTCCATCTGTTTTTCAAACTTAATTTATATCATGGTTCAAAAATGAAGTAGATAAAAATTTCAGGTGGATTACACCGAAGCGGTATTCAATGATTGCTTTCCATTGAAAACTTACTAAGGTCCATCGTGATGTTTATTAACCATACAACATGGTTATAAGGTCACATGGAGCTAGATGAAATTAAAACACAAATATCATCTTTATCCATAACCCTTGTGGCCTACAGATAGTTATTAATGGTTATTACCTCATTTATGTGATGTGGTCCAATGTGTACCATGTCCTAAAATAAACTGTCAAAACAGATGGAAGAAGTGAATATACAAATTCATACATGTAGGTGGGCCCACGGTCAGGGTCACACTCACATGGCTGGTTCCCATAGTTGCAGCGGAGTCGCGTTTATTTAATCAAACCCTTTAATTGGGTGAAAAAACAAAAATCAGAATGATCCAATAACAGGCTACCACACCATGTGATCTTTAGGAGCAGTTTTACATTTCTCCTGTTGGTGCGGCCCATCAGAGATTTTAACGGTGTGATCTTTCGTACCTTTGGTTCAAATGATGGTTCTGATTAGATGGACAGAGAAGATTTGCATGCAAAACACCTAAGCTTGTGGGGCCCACCATGTTGTATATGCGAAACACACTCCATTCGTAATGTTGTATGGTCGAATCTAGAATCTCAAGGAATACAATACTCATCCGTAATGTCGTATGGTCGAATCTAGAATCTCAAGGAAAAAAATTTAGAGATGCAAAATTCAGGTGGGGCACACCAATAGGAAAGATGGGTATGGGATGCCAACCATAGGTTTGCATGTGGGGTTATCAAACCGTGTGTCCATTGTATATCCACGCCGTTCATCTGTTTTTTAAACTTAATTTAAATCATGGTTCAAAAATGAAGTAGATAAAAATATCAGGTGGATTACACCGAAGGAAGCTATATTTAATGAATGCTTGCCACTGAAAACTTACAAAGGTCCATAGTAATGTTTATTAACCATACAACCTGGTTATAAGGTCACATAGAGCTGGATGAAATTAAAACACAAATATCATCTTTATCCATAACTCTTGTCCTAAAATAAACTATCAAAACAGATGGACGAAGTGAATATACAAATTCATACATGTAAGTGGGCCCTACGGTCAGGGTCCCACTCACATGGCTGGTTCCAGGGTTGCAGCGAAGTCGCGTTTATTTCATCAAACCCTTTAATTGGGTGAAAAAACAAAAATCAGAATGATCCAATATCAGGCGACCACACTAGGATTTTAAGAGCAGTTCTACATTTCTCCGATTTGTGTGACAACCAGAGCTTTTTAACCGTGTGATCTTTTAGGAGTTTGTTCAAATGATGGTCTTGACTAGATGGACGGAGTAGATTTGCCTGAAAATATGGTGGGCACGTTGAACCAAGAAGTGGGCACATCCAATGGATATATTTTCAGATTTTTAAGAATTTTCCGTGCCTATCATATTTTGCATGCAAAAAGGGAATATGCTATTTATGGCCGTTAACCCTTTATAAATTTACGAGATTGGCAAATCATCTGAATAAATGGGCAGATGATCTAGGGCCTCACATGATGATGACCCATATCAAAGTGGCCCGGCATGATCGAAGATCCACATCAAATATCCGTCTCTAATGATAAATGACACATATCTATTCAAGCCCCATGATGGGCAACACACATTGAAGATAGGGCCATATGATGGGCAACCCAAATCAAAGGTGGACTCCACATGAAGGGCAATTAATAATGGTGGGCCTCACATGCTGGACAATCTACATCAAAGGTCGGCCTAATTATTACCGGCCCATATCCAAGGTGGTCCCGCATGATGGACAACTCATATTGGAGGTGAGCCCGCATGATGGACGGTCCATGTAATGAGTGGGCTCCACATGATGGGCAATGAATATTGAAGATAAGGCCCACATGATGGATAATAACATTGATGGTGGGCCCCACATGATGAATGACTAACATAAAAAGTCCTACCTAATGAATTGTGAACATTAAAGGTCAACCCTAATGATGAATGGATCACAACCAAAGTGAGTCATGCATGATATATAGCCCCCATCAAAGGTAGAGCCATGATTGGATAATGGATGTGAGGGGGACCAAACAAACATTTGAGATAATTCCTTTTGATGTTGAAAATTAAATATGCTTTTTAACTTTTTGAATGATAAATACGTTTGTTTACCAAACATACTTATCCGTTGATTAAGTAGAAGCCAAGATAGGCTACTTATGTCATAAGTAGCTTATTTAAAGTAACTTATGATACCACCAAATAAGTATCTTTTTTAACTTATGTAAGTCAATAAATTATTATTATTATTATTATTATTATTTTTTGGGGGGGGGGGGCACCCTCACTGAGGATCTGGGTTAGCCACCCTCAAGTGTTGAAACGAGGTATCTCTACTCAGTCTGCCAGTTAAGGTATGGATCTGGGTGTTGTTTGGTTAATTAACTTAAATAAGTAACTTACTAAATAAAATATCTTATGTTTTAAGTTATTTTTAATTGTTTTTGTAACTTATGAAAAGTAACTTACATTGCCTTCACTGCAAGGAGCGTGCTCTAATCATAATAAATGAATGTGCCATGTTGCAAAATCCGCCTGGAAGTTTTTGAAAAATCCACTATGTCAACTATTTTAGTCATTTCATTTTAGGAGGTGGGTCCAAATATGATGAAGATCAACTTGACTTACGGCAGTGGTATTGAATGCCCACCATTGAATCGCACCCATCGTTGTGGGGCCTACCTTGATGTTCCTAAGAATCTAACCTACTCACCAATTTTAATCCGTGGGCTATAACGAAGATCCAAAACTCAAATAAACCAAGTAACTTAGACACAGCATTATTGGACCCTTATAGGGAAGGGAGGAATTTAAAAAAATGGATTGTCCTACCATAATGTTTTTGAAAAATCCACCCAGTCCACCAATTTTGTTAGTGCATTTTAGGTTGTGGGCCCAAATATGAGACAGATCCAACACTCAAGTGGGCCACACTAATTGAAACAATGGTATTAAACCTCCACTATTGAAATACTCATGAGGCCTACATTGATTTTTTGAAATATCCACATGTCCACCGATTTCTTCATACGATCTTATGGGTCTAGGAATGAATTTATAACCAGTTTGGGTGTCATATAATCAACATAGTGGTCCCTGAGAAGATTTTAATGGATGTCGTTCGATCTCCATTGCTTCCTTTCATGTGGCCCACTTAAGCTTTGGATTTGCCTTATTTTTGGGCCCACCTCCTAACATGATCCGGTAAAATGGATGGCCAGGGTGAATTTCTAATAAACAACATGGTGGATCCACGCATATGGAGTTGGATTCACTAACCATTCTGTCTAAGCAAGAGTAGTAGAGCAACGAGGGAAATAAATTATTCCATCCATCCATCCATGATTGAAGACCCTCCTTTATATAAGTGTTGCATAGTCATGCCTTCCATCCATTTTTCTAGCTCATTTTAGGACATGAGCCCAAAAATGAAGCACATCCAAATATCAGGTGGACTACACCACAAGAAGCATGGTGAATGAACGCCCACTATTAAAAACTTTTTTTGGAGCCACAAAAGTTTTGGAGCAAGCTGGTCTTTGTGTTTCCTGTCATCGTGGTTTATGTGACCTTATTAACAGGTTGGATGGCAAATAAATATTACAACGGTCCCTTAGAGGTTTTTTTATAGTAAGCATTAATTACCACTATTTCCCATAGTGTGGTCCACCTAATATTTGGGTTGAGTTCATTATTAGGCCAATACTCTAAAATGAGCTAACAAAACGGATGAACGGAGTGGATACTATCACATACAATAAAGCGGGCCCCATGGTTACCACATTACCCGACTCAAGATGAGGCTTTTTGTTGAGGTGTTTTAAAAACATACTTACCAAATATGTTTCTTTGCTAATTAAGTAAAAAGCCAAGATAAGTTACTTGAACCATTAGTAGCTTATGTTAAGTAACTTAACATCCAAGTGGCCCTAAATTTTATAACTTAAGCAGTTTAATTTGAGTTAATTTTATTCCTCATAAGCAAGTTAAACAATTTCTAAATATTGGGGCTTACCATACTGTATTATGGGAGTATCAGAAGGTCTCTTTAAAACAAGGGATTAGGGGTGTCAGTGAACCCACCTGAGCTTTCAATATATATGGTGTTGCCTTAAGTTGATTATCATATGGGTTAAGTGAGGATTAAATTCTCTGATCTTTGGAAACTTGAGATTGAATATATACAATGGTTAAGGATTGGCCGAGAAAGTTGTGTTTCATTGATCTTAGTACCCTAATGTTCTATAACTAGCACGGATGCGTAGGACACATATATGCATCGATATTTGAGATGTATGGCCATCCTATGTTAAGGAATTGACTTAGGTTAGGAAGGAAGATCTCCATCAGGAGTTAACTTAGTGCCAGTTATGTGTTTACCTTTATTCTATAGGGCAGTGTGAGTGTGCTATGGATACAGTATCATGGTATAAATCTTTTAAACACTTACATTAAAATGATCAAAGTTCAAGTTAATAGTGTGGAGACCCATTTTCCTGGAATATGATTGTTTGATCATGAAGTTGATGGTGCATGGAAGCTGATTACATTCTTAAAACCCGAGGACATGTAAGGGTGGTGATCTTAACCGGGAAACTTTGTCTCACTTGACGATATTATTGCATGGCTAATGAAGTGGGTGATGATGGACACTTCCATCAAGTTCATTTATTCTTATATGGACTAGCATGGGATCCACTACATTTACCATGAATTTAATTACTTCTGACTAAATCTATTAGACCAGGGAATCGTCAAGATATTTTACTGTAAGGCCCTGTAATAAAAGGTTTTAATCAACTTTATGAATGTTTTTTACTACTAAAATTTTGTTTTAATCATTGAAAATATTTTTTTATCGAACTTGATGTGACCTGATGGATCAAATTTGATGGTCAATCACTTGATCAGTATGAAATCTAAATCAATGTTAGATGGCCATGAAGGTGGAGGGATTGGATCACAAGTGCATATATGGATAAGGTAGTTTAACTGAATTCCTTCATAGTCTAGTACAAAGAATTTCATAAGATGACAAGTATATACCCCCATACCTCAAACTCAATCTTATTACAAAAATGAGCTCAATAAGTAAGGTAGCCTTGACACCTCTTTCCCTTGGGCATCACTAGAGAGAAAGAGAGGTGTTCTCTTCCTCCATTCTTCTTCTCATTCCTCTCTTCACATGTGTAGACGTGTGGGTCCATTTAAGTGGACTGTGTGCATTGATCTCTGCAGACCCCTACTAGAGATATAATGTTGGGCTTTTTCAGTTTCTCTAATTATAATAAATTTGGGAGAGACTCAATTAAGAGAGTAAGACTGATAAGATCATTATCAAGGATTTATGTGGTTGAAAACGCACTGCTTGCATGTGGTCAGTTTTAAATGTTAGAGCTGTACGCGAACTGAATTAGCTTGGTTAACTTGCTTGACTGGAGCTTGGAAAATTTTCGAGCTTGGCCGAGCTCGAATAGACTTGGATCGAACCTCAACTTGAATCGAAGTCACATCGAACTAGTTCGATAACATGGTTATTTTGATATTGATGTTGCTCACCCAGTGTTTGACGAAATGACTCAACAAAGTGTTACTTCTAGTGGATACATTTTCCATAGGATCTGCTGGTGGTGAGGAAGGTATGAATATGAAACAAATCACTACAAAAAAAAATAAATATTACATGGTAAAATTAACCTTGAATCTTGATTTTGATGTTGTCTACTGAGTGTTTGATGAAATATCTGTATGTTTGAGAAAATGCCTCACATGCCCAAGCGTTGGTGTGGATACGTGTCATGCAAAGTTGAGCGGAGACTGTCCTCAAGCTCTGGGTAGTACGAATGTTACAAAGGAGATCGAAGCTATATAGGCCCCACATTGTACTTAATATATTCATGCCGTTCATACATTTGGAGAGATCATTTTAGAGCATGTGCCCAAAAATGAGTTATATCTAAATCTCAGGTGGACCACACCACAAATAGCAGTAGTGGGGACAACTATTCTCACCATTAAAACATTCGTAGGGCCCATTATAATGTTTATTTTCCATCTAATCTGTTCATAAGGTCATGCATATCTGGATGAAGAGGAAAAACAAATACCATATTGATCCAAAACTTCCATGACCCTAAAAGGGTTTTAATGGTAGACGTTCAATCCCTCATGGCTTTTTGCAATGTGGTCCCCTTTATCTTTGGATTTGTATTATTTTTCAGTTCAAGCCTTACAACAACCTCACCAAATGAACGGACAATTTGGATGGAAGCGGATTGGCTGGTGTACCACACACCAGCTGTATAGCTGCTGTAGGTACGTGCCAGGACGAGCACTGACGCTCCTCGAACTTGGAGTTGTACGAACGGTTTAAAGGAGATCAAAGTTACATGGGCCCACAGTGATATATTTATTATATCTACACTATTCATCTATTTTTAGAGATCATTTTAGAGCATTTTTCAAAAAATGAATAGTATCCAAAGATGATGTGGACCACACCACGAATAGCAGCGGAGATAATGATTTTCACTGTTAAAAAATTTGTAGGGCCCACCATAACATTTATTTTTCATCCAAACTGTTCAAAAGGTCACAAAGACATGAATTAAGAGGAAAAACAAATTTCATATTGATCTGAAACTTCTCTAACCCCAAAAAAGGTTTCAATGGAAGAGGTTAGACCCCCACTGCCTTTCGCAGTATGGTCCACTTGGTAGTTAGATCTGTCTCATTTTTCTTCTCAAACTTTAAGACGAGCTTGTCAAATGGATGGACGGCTTGGATATAACACACACCTCATGATCAGACCCACATGACTTGCTGACGCAAATCCATCAGCTGTATAGCTGTTAGGGGTGTACATGGGTCGGGCCGAGTCGAACTGGCCTCAGCCCGTCCAGACCCGTTCAACAGCCACACAAGGCCCGAACTCGATCGGGCCTGGTCACCGGGCCAACATCTCCTGCCCGAACCGGGCCTGGCGTGAGTTCGGGCCGAGTTCGAGCCAATTTTGAACTTGAGTTCAGGCCAATTTCGAACCTTACAGCAAGTTCATGGGAAGGGCTTTAACAGGTAATCCGCGTCCCATTACAAGGCCCTCGATCAACGGTTTAGATAGTTAAACTATAGACTCGACAAAAAATCTAACCAGTCAGGACATTTACATACATTTGACAAAGCATAAAATAAAACATTTTATATAAACTAAATACAGTCATACACTACTGACTACTACTGTTGAGGAAATTCATCTGCTGAGCCCGAGCCGCTATCTAAATCTTCATATACGTACTCATTCACCTCTCCCTCTTCAGAAGGTGGAAATATCTTTTTATCGCCCTCCTCTTGTATAGTTTGAATTAGAATTTTCAAACTATTTATGTGAGAAGATTTATACGTAGTTCCCAACGTCCTGTAAAATGCACTCAGATTGGAGAGACCGTGACAGCGTTGAGTAGGGCGTCGGACTGTGGTCGGACAGCGTCCGCCCGCTGGTCGGGCGAGAGAGAGAGAGAGAGAGAGAGAGAGAGAGAGAGAGAGAGAGAGAGAGAGAGAGAGAGAGAGAGAGAGAGATTAGAGAGTGAGGGTGTCAAGGGGGGCGCCAAACTGTGGTTGGACGAGAGAGAGAGGAGAGAGAGAGAGAGAGAGAGAGAGAGAGATTAGAGAGAGAGAGTGTTGAGGGGTGCGCTGGACTATGGTCGGACACGAGAGAGAGAGAGGGCGTCGAGGGGCGCCGGACTGTGGTCGGACGAGAGAGAGAGAGAGAGAGAGAGAGAGAGAGAGAGAGAGAGAGAGAGATTTGGTGGGGTCGGGCCGTCAGGCAGGGAGAGAGGGAGTAGGGTTTGGTGGGGACCGTGGGGTCGGGCGATCTCAGAAAGTGAAAGGGGAAAGGGGCGGTAGGGTTAGGTTATAATATATATATATATATATACACCCGACCGGGCCGGGTCGGGTCGGGCCGAGTCGGGTTTCGGACCGAATCGGGCCGAACTGGGATGTATCCGAACTCGGCTTGAACTCAGTTTCGGGCCTAGAAAATTGGCCCGTCCTGACCCGAACTCAGTTCCGGGTCAGGCCAAGTCGAGCTTTTTCGGGCCGGGTCAAGCGAGCTAACTGGGCTAGCCCAGTTTGTGTACACCCCTAATGGCTGCTGTGAGGTACGCCAGCCCGTCCGCTTCCAATTACAGACGGATTGGCTACTCCCCTGACACCGGCAACATGGCTGATGGACGGTGCTATGTGGGTCCCACCATGATGTATGTGTTTCATCCATTCTGTTCATCTATTTTTATAGATCATTTTAGGAATTGAAAGAAAAAATGATAGGGATATAAATCTTAGGTGGACCACACCATAGGAAAACAATAATGATTGGATATTCACCATTAAAATCCTCCTAAGGGCCACTGTACTGTTTATTTGACATCCATCTGTTGATTAGGTCATAAAGACCCAGATGAAGGGAAAAAATAAATATCGGCTTGATCCAAAACTTTAATGGCTCCCAAAACGTTAATTGTCGACGCTCATTCAACACTGTTTCCAATAATGTGGTCCACTTGAGATTTATATATACCTCATTTTTTCTTTCATATCATAAAATGATTCATAAAAATATATGGATGGCATGGATGAAACACATACATCATGGTGGGGCCCACAGAGCCCGAACACCAGCCAATGGCTGGTGGCAGGGGAGTAGCCAATCCGTTTCCCTTCCAATTTGGATATAACACATACTTCATGAGACCACATAATTTGGTGACGTCAACCCACCAGCCAAGTCGGTGGTGTGTGGTACACCAGCCAATCCGATTCCTACATACACCATGTTGGCCCCGGAAAGGGACTGGCTACTGCCCCTGACACCAGCCAATGGCTGGTGGTCGGTGCTCCGTGGGCCCCACCATGATGTATGTGTTTCATCCATGCCGTCCATCTATTTAAACAGATCCTTTTACAGTATGAGAACAAAACTGAGTTATATCACAATCTTAAGTGGACCACATTACAGGAAACAGTGTTGAATGAGCGTTGACCATTAAAAAACATTTTGGGGCAATAAAAGTTTTGGATCAAGCCGATTTTTATTTTTTCCCTTCATCTGGGGCTGTATGACCTAATCAACCTATTGGATGTCAAATAAACAGTACAGTGGCCCTCAGGAGGATTTTAATGATGGATGTCCAATCACTGTTTTCATGTGGTGTGGTCCACCTGAGATTTATATACCTCTCATTTTTGGGATCAAGCCATAAAATGATAGGTAAAAATGGATGAACGGAGAGGATGAAACACATACATCATGGTGGGCCCACAGAGCACCGACTACCAGCCACGGGGCTGGTGTCAGGGGGAGTAGCCAATCCGTTCCCGTTGGCCCCACGCACAACTAACAGTGGGGGACCCCACCCAACTGTCTGGTCCAGTGTTTCGTACCCGAGCTTGGAATAGCCTTATTTTTGGGTGAGGCAGCACACCTGATGTACTGGACCCACACCCATGCACATTTCCCCAAGTGGCGCTTGTTTAGAGGTAAGCACGCCCGCGTATGACTACACCAGTTTCCGAGTAGAATAGGTGCGGCCCAGCCTCACCAAGATGGTGCGAACCTTGCCGTGGGGCCCACCTTGATGTAGTTATTCTAAATCCACACCATTCATCCGTTTTTCCATATTATTTTAGGGCATGAGACTAAAAATGAAAAAAAAAAAATGCAAATCTCGAGTGGACCAAACTATAGGAAACCATTAAAAATTTCGTAGGGCCCACTGTAATGTTTATTTGCCATCCTACTTGTTGATAAGGTCAAATAAACCTAGACGATGGGTAAAAAAAATAAATTTCGGCTCGATCCAAAACTTTCGTGGCCCACTAATGGTCAATCACAACTGTTTCCTATGGTATGGTCCACCTGAGGGTAGCCAATAGATGTTGAATGTGTAATAGGCATTTTGAAAAAGGAAGTACTCTTTAATGAGAGCGTAGAGACGGACACTGCTCACCTGGTTAATTGCTCAAATACTCCTGTCGTTGTTTTCCAACTGCAAGTCCTTTAATCAGTACCAAATGTCCTGGGAAACTTCTGCATGCAAGATGTCATCACGAGTATATTTTCATTTCTTTTATCTGCATTGTACATTTAAATTGCAATCTCCTCTCCTGGCACTTAGATTGCAGCCAGTTGCTACGGATGTTCATAGGGCCTGTTTGTTTTTTCAATTTATTATCAAATGCAAATGAAACATTATTATCATTTTTAGGTATTTGTTTAGACAAGAATTATAGCACATAAATTAAAAATTAAATACACTTGCCTAAATGCAGATAAACCATGGTAAAAGCATAATCATGAAATATAAGATAAATTTCACCTCTAATTTTGCACAAAATTCAAATTTGTAAAAGCTAAAAATTCTCTAGCCCCGATATGATGTATTTATTATATCTACTTCACCCATTCATTTTCTTAGATCACTTTAGGGAATGGGTCAAAAAATGAGTCAGATCCAAAGCTCAAGAAGACCACACTACAGAAAACAGTAGGTTTAATGGTGGGTGTCATTGTTTCCACTGCTTCCTTTGTGTGGTCCACTTGAACTTCAGATTTGCACCATTTTTAGGCTAATGTCATAAAATAACATAGTAAAATGAGTGGGCAGAGTGAATAAAACACATACATCAAGGTGGGGCCACATAATTTTGCCCCAAAGCAACTATACTTGGGTTATGCAAATCTAAATAACCCTATCATGTGATATCTCACAGGAGGAAATATACATGTAAATCATTATTACTTATTTGCACTAAATTACCAGTAATTACATCCAATCAAACACCTAGGGTGTGTTTAATTTTCCAAACCCCGGTGAATACATTGCAAATGGGGTAATAATTATTTCCCTGGGTACTCACGGCAGAGACACCAATGCTTGATCTGATGCTGGCTTTTTATAGCGCTAAAATCGAGGATAGTCAAATACATGTGGGGCCTACTGTGATGCTTGTTGGTTATTCACACCATCCATTTGTATTCTCAGCTGAATTTCGAGCATGACCAAAAAGATGAGGAGCATCCAAAGCTCAAGTGGACCACACCACAAGATTTAGGGAATCAAACACCTACCTTTAGAAACTTCTTAGGGCCCCTGTTTCCTTTGTTGTGGGCCACTTGAGTTTTAGATCTGCCTCTTTTTCTGTCTCATGCCTCAAAATGTTAAGCTAAAATGGATGTACGGTGCAGATATATCATATATATCATGGTGGGACCCAAAATTTTAAACTAGTCCTTTCGACGGATTTTCCAAGCAGAAATATAAGTACATTTTCTAACAGAGTGGAAGATTAATGATAACTTATTTCCAGGGAATTTACATTGGATTTGGAAAATCAAACAGCCCCTAGAGTAACTAGGTAAAATAAGTTATGATCCTTACATTTTTCATATTATAAAATTTATAATTTTTATATTAATTTTTAGGCGAAACAAGTAATGTAGCAAAAGTATCATTGCAATCAAATTAATATAGGTACAACACAAAATTACGTAAACAATTATTACCCATTTAGCATTATAATTGCAAAATCAAATAGGCCCTCCAAAAAAGAAACATATTTTGAAGCATTTACACCTTTCCACCTAAGATTGTTCCAATTTTTCCTTATAAAAAGAGATTTAAATGGCACTATTGTTGCTAGTTCAATCAAACAAAGTGTAACGCCCCGTAATTTTCAATACTCGGGTGTTACCATTTAAATCCAATTTAGCATGAACGTATGTGGGAACACACGTAGCATATATTACACATCATCATTTGGCAATTCACAACCTGTCCATCTTAACCATTTGATGTGAATCGTGGTGATGATGGACTCGTGAGAGTTTAGTTCAATCTGCCCTAGACCCTAATGACTTTTAACCTTTTGAATTTGAGCAAGGACATTCCATAATACATCTGTAGGGTCTAAAGTCAATCCACCTAGGATTGGGCCTTGATTGTTTATGGTAAGATTGTGACTCCAACCCATAATCTAAGCAGACAGTTGAGGCTTATAGTATTCATCTTATCACAAGGATAAATCAAGTCAGATGTTGTCTTAAGCTAAGATGTATAACCTAATCCAACTGTCCAACATGAATCTTAAGACTTTGAATTATCCAGCTGGTCTTCGAAACTCCATCGGGTGATACATCACTTAATGATTACAATTAATCCCTTTAATCACTAGGTTTATCGATGATTCTCACCTAAATTAAGCTAGAAACCCTAGAGGTCACCCATGAGCAAGTTTAGAATCAATCTGACCATCATGATCTTATTGGTTGTAGAATAACCTATGTATTTAGGAAGTATGGCTCACCTAGGCTTTGGATATGCTTGATCTATGGCCAGGGGCCCCACTTGGACTTACAGGGACTGAATAGATAAGAATAGATTGAAATCAGAGGAGACCCAACTGTGGGTTCGTTGAAAACAATCCTCGCCCGTATACCAAACTATCCACCTGTTGCCGTTCAAGATAGGCCATCACGTCGCTAGAGAGACCTATTTTTAGAATTCAAACTTTAATGATGGACAAGTCTAGCTGACTTAAGCAAACAACCCTAATGTTAGGGTACGTAGCTAAATAATGCACATCAAGTAGTCCCACAACCTACATACATATATAATAAATAAATAAATAAAGATAGATAAATAAATAAATGGCAATGTATAGGTAATAATAATAATAATAATGATAATAATGATAAATAAAATAATGATAATAATAGTAGTAGTAGTAGTAGTAATAATCATAATAATAATAATAATAATAATAATAGTAATAATAATAAATGACATTATTAAAAATAGTGTAGCTTAATATTTAGTGTTATGAGAGCATAACAATTCATATATCCATAATTTGACCATTGATGATCGAACTGGAATTAATCCGACCGTTGGATTTATTTGGCCAACAATAAAGGACGTTAATTCAAGTAATATGGCCCACCTGGACCTTGGGTCTGCCCCATCTTTGGTCAAAGGGTAAGACAGGGCCCACCAAGGGGAATGGATGGAGTGGATTTCACTCAAACAGTTCCTGTGGACCCCACCTAGCCACTCGTGTGTACACCAGTGTGTACACATGATGAGCACCGAGCTAACGAACTCGGTCAGCTGGCGCTGACCTAAATTCCTCAAAACAGAGAAATTCCTCTCTGTTTTTGTCTTCAACAACATATGTACGTACGTCCGTGTTTTTTATCGTGGCCCACGAACTAGGGTCCACGCCCATGATCTGAACCGTCCATCTGATGCGGAGCGTTCTTCTGACCAAAACCCAATGGGTCCCGCATATAGACGTAGTAACGTGTGTACACAAACGCAAGCGCAAATAAGGCCTGGTAGCACAATGTTTCCTAAAATGGAAATTGTTCTCTCCTTGCGTGAGGTAAAATCCTTCCATCTCAGTCGTCCATCCTGGAGTGATCCTAGTCCTCCAAGGCTAGGTTTGTATAAAAGAAAGAAAACGAGAGAGGAAATTAGACGTCTCCTCCTCCCAATGAACCCATCTCCCAGACCTCCCTAAACCTTCAAAACCTACATCCCACAAGTCCCTCTGAACCCATCCGAATCACCCAACGCCTCTAGATCGTAAGAACGAAGCTTCGTTTCCGATCTGTCATGGACGACGTTGCCTTCTTCCTCGGCGTTTTACCACACCGGGTCGACGCAGTTAGGGTCGAATCTTGCTGGACGTCCGGTTATTTTAGCTGGACCTTCAGCAGATGAAAGGAAGAAAAAGGGGGGGGGGGGGATGGGGTTCGAAAATGCACGCGGGTTGCTGTCGAGTTAGACTGACTCAACTCGACTTGCTATCAAGTTATTCTACGTGTTCGGGTGAGACAGGGGCTAGTTTTGGATCTTCGTGGATGTCACAAAAGAGGAGATGGGAGGATGCATCTACTGCACCGCACCGAGCTGCCTTGTGCCGAGTCAACTCAGCTGGTCCTCGATCCCAACCCAAGTGGGACCCTGTATGGGATGATTTTCAATCTCGGCCATTGGAGTCTTTTCCATCAGCGGTATAGCTTCATCTATCGAGGCCTGAATTGGGGTCTGGTTGTGCAAACCTTACCGTTTGAGTTAGATGAGTTGAGAAGAAAGAGAAGCATGGAGGGTAGAAGAAGAGGAATGGATGCCGATGTGTTGACTCAGTAAGTCAACTCATTGAGTCAATGATGGGCTGTCACAATGCAAACCCGGGTCACCCACTAGTAGATCATCCCCGACTATCGACTTATCGAACTAAATCCTAACACAAGCACCACTCTTCTGGTAGTTCTT
The DNA here is from genome assembly GCA_021015155.1 of Magnolia officinalis. Lineage (NCBI taxonomy): Eukaryota > Viridiplantae > Streptophyta > Magnoliopsida > Magnoliales > Magnoliaceae > Magnolia > Magnolia officinalis. The sequence continues at coordinate 22,697,280 of JAJHSJ010000005.1, read as the reverse complement.
TCAACCGAGTTTGAACCAACTGAGTCGATTTGGTGAGTCGATCCCTTTTTCCTAGCTATTTCCTAATACCTTAGTACTGCCTATAGTCAGCTTGTGCCGATTATTCGCTAAGAAAGTTTACTTATCTTTGTTAAGATGGAACCATTGCATGTAGTCACATCGGGTCGACTCGCCAATGCAAGCGAATAAATGTTACATGGTTCTTAGATAGTGAAGGAAATATAAGGGATAATCGACTCACACAGTGATTCGTTTGATTTTTTTTATATAATTGGTTCTACTATAGTTATTACAATTATTAATCATGTTTAGCTATTAGCGGGTTATATACGCTAGTGTTAGCTATTATAAACGAATTTCAACCATTAGATGTTAGATATTAGTATTTATCTACCACTCCTAGGTATTATTATTGATAATAGATCACACTATTCATTACCATCACGATAATTATTTTGGTACATTAGTTAATATTAACACTAATGATTAATAAATGTTTTATAATTACTAAATTAACAATAAAATTAATTGCACACTGACTAGGGTTCAAATCCTAAAAATCTAAGTCTAGGACTAAACTCTAAAATAAAACCCTAAGTCCTACATCAGAACCCTAAAAACAAGTAATTCAAACCCTAGGTCATATTAACCTTGACCATAAATACTTTGTAGAAACCTGATCTCACGTACAACTTCACAATCTATGGTAGGATTCAATTCTGAGGGTGCACGCGCTTCCTACCAACGTTAGTTGGCGATTCGATAAATGAGGTGATGATTTTTTCCTCTTGAGCTTTCCATTTTCCCATTAGCTTAAGTATAGTTTTATTTTAATTTAAATTGATAATTGATATCTCTATCTTATAATTACATGTGTAATTGTTGAAATCAAATTGATAGGTTCCATGCTTAATATTTATCCTGCATATCATCTTATGCTTGTGGATTATTTATCGATTGCTTGTGGAACTTAAACTAGTACATCAGTGGGAAACCCCCACCTATAAATGTACACCCATACTTGAGATGTAACCCGCCTGGTTGTGATTGTAATGGACCTTCGACTTAGTGGTTATTGAGTGGTGGTTTAAATTGATCAATGATGTGGGCCTACCATCCAGGGTTGTTGTGTCCAATGGTTTTAAAGATGGTTTCTTATCGCATGGTTTCAATATTGGCCCTACGTGGCTTAGTTTTACTAATCGCCCTATGCGGCTTAGCTTTAATATTTGCCCTACGTAGTTTTGTTTTGGTACTTGCCCTAGATGGGTTCGACGTTTTATTTTTCTATATGATTGGCCCTATACAACCCTGCGGTGGTAAGCCCCATATACTGTAATATGATTGTCCACTAGTCGACGGATTTTCCCATTAAATAAGCATCATTTGTAGTTCTTTTGATTCATTCAAGCTTAATAAAAATTCCTCCTTTATTTTTCTACTCTCTTAGTGAGTTGTGTAATAATTCGAAAGTGGGTGCGAAGCCCTCCCTTTTCGAACGGTTAACTACGTAGTGTGAAGCCACATCTATCCCCATTCGTCCCTACCCTCTCCCATCCATATATTTCATCTTTTATCATCATTATTACTTTGAATTTTTCAGCTTTTGCAGCTATTCATTCCCCTATAACCAGTTTTCAGAATCTGGACCTGTAGGAAGGCTGAAACTTCGGCGGAGCACTACACCTTGACCTTACGTCGGATCGTCGTCAACCTTGGAGAAATTTGAGGTCTCCCCTAGCCGACCAAGGCCTAGGTGTCACTTTAGGGAGGCGGGCTTCCATCACGCGTGCGGTCAGCCCACCCGCACACGTGCGTCAGCCCCGGGTCACCATATACGCGGATGAGCTTTTTTCGAGTCAGGTTTTCCTCTTTTCATTCATATTTCCTAAACCTTATCCTTAGTTTGCATTACCCCTAATTTATTTACCATTTTTTTTACCTTAGGGTTCCTTGAATTGAGATTGGAGAATCCCTTAGATTAGGGATTGTTTGCTATGCATGAGTGGTTGATTTTTATTTCCCTTTGAGATCGTTTGACTTATAATTTTTATTGGTCCAGTCCTAGCCTGTGTAGGCCTGGACCCGCATAGATTCCCCTTTAATTGAATGTTTGAATTTTCATGTGGGATATGAAATTTGTGTAATTGTTTCTGAACTAGTGTGATCTAAAGCCTGAAATCTCACACATCATGTTTAATTTCATCTCTTGCATCAAATTTGATGGGGACATCATGCGCACACCGCACCCTATGCACGTACGAAAGGAGAGGAAGGGCCCCACTGTCGATTTGGCTCGATGACGACATCCAGGGAGGGCCTCTTAGTTAGAAGATAAAGTTTTGGTTTAAGAAAGTGGACCAGATAACTAAGAAAAGCCCATTATGGGATATTATGATAGTGACCCACTAGTCAGATTGATTTCATATGTTAGGTTTCACTTATTGTTATTATTTAGAACATTATGAATGCTTCAGATTTCTTTTTTTGATTTTATTTTAGTTTACTTCATCGCCAAGTAATAGGTTGCGCACATGGCGCGAGTTTAAGGGTATAGGATTAGGCATCCCTTGTAGTTCTTTTGATTCATTCAAGCTTAATAAAAATTCATACTTTATTTTTCTGCTCTCTTAGTGAGTTGTGGAATAATTCAAAAGTGAGTGCAAAACCCTTCTTTTTCGAAGGCTTAACTACGTGGTGTGAAGCCGCATCTATCCCCATTCATCCCTACCATCTCTCATCCATATATCTCATCTTTTATCATCATTATTGCTTTAAATTTTTCAGCTTTTGCAGCTATTCTTTCCCTTATAACCAGTTTTTACAATATGAACCTGTATGAGGATTGAAACTTCGGCGGAGCACTACGCCTTGACCTTACATCGGATCGTCGTCAAACTTGGAGGGATTGAAGGTCTCCCCTAACTGACCAAGGCCTAGGTGTCACTTTGGGGAGGCAGGCTTCCATCACACATGTGACCAGCCCACCCGCGCACGTGCGTCAACCCCGGGTTACCATCCGTGCGCAGGAGATTTCTCAGGGTCAAGTTTTCCTCTTTTCATTCCTATTTCCTAAACTCTATCATTAGTTTGTATTACCCCTAATTTATTTACCCTTTTTTTCACCCTAGGGTTCCTTAAATTGAGATTGGGGAATCCCTTGTATTAGGGACTGTTTGCTATGCATGAGTGGTTGATTTTTATTTCCCTTTGAGATCGTTTGGCTTATAATTTTTATTGGTCCAATTCTATCCTATGTAAGCCTGGACTCACATAGATTCCCCTTTAATTGAATGTTTGGATTTTCATGTGGGATGTGGAATTTGTGTAATTGTTTCTGAACTAGTGTGATCTAAAGCCTGAAATCTCACACATCATGTTTAATTTCATGTCCTGCATCAAATTTGATGGGGACATCATGCGCACGTACGTTGCCCCCTATGCACGTACGGAAGGAGAGGGAGGGTCCCACTATTGATTTGGCTCAATGACGACATCCAGGGAGGGTCTCTTAGTTAGAAGATAAAGTTTTGGTTCAAGAGAATGAATCCGATAGTCAAGAAAAGCCTATCATGGGATCTCATGATCGTGACCCACTAGTCGGATTGATTTCATATTTTAGGTTTCACTTATTGTTATTATTTAGAACATCATGAACGCTTTCGATTTCTTTGTTTGATTTTATTTTAGTTTACTTCATCGCAAAGTAATAGGTTGCACACATGGCGCAAATTTAGGGGTATAGGATTTTCTCTATAAATAGGCATCCCTTGTAGTTCTTTTGATTCATTCAAGCTTAATAAAAATTCCTGCTTTATTTTTCTGCTCTCTTAGTGAGTTGCAGAAGAATTCAAAAGTGGGTGCGAAGCCCTCCCTTTTCGAAGGGCTAACTACGTGGTGTGAAGCCACATCTATCTCCATCCATCCCTACCCTCTCCCATTCATATATCTCATCTTCTATCATTATTATTGCTTTGAATTTTTTAGCTTTTGCAGTTATTCATTCCTCTATAGCCAGTTTCCAAAATCTGGACCTATAGGAGGGTTGAAACTTCGGCGGAGCATTACGCATTAACTTTACATCGGATTGTCGTCAAACTTGGAGGGATTTGAGGTCTTCCCTAGCCGACCAAGGCCTAGGTGTTACTTTGGGGATGCGGGCTTCCATCACACATGCGGCCAGCCCACCCGCGTACGTGCGTCAGCCCCGGGTCACCATCTGCACGCAGGAGCTTTCTCCGGGTCAGATTTTCCTCTTTTCATTCCTACTTCCTAAACCATATCATTAGTTTGCATTGACCCTAATTTATTTGCCATTTTTTTCACTCTAGGGTTCCTTGAATTGAGATTAAGGAATCCCTTGGATTAGAGACCGTTTGTTATGCATGAGTAGTTGATTTCTATTTCCCTTTGAGATCGTTTAGCTTATAATTTTTATTGGTCCAGTCCTAGCCTGTGTAGGCCTAGACCCGTATAGATTTCCCTTTAATTGAATGTTTGGATTTTCACGTGGGATATGGAATTTGTGTAATTGTTTCTGAATTGGTATGATCTAAGACTGAAATTTTGCATATCATATTTAAATCTCATGTCCTGCATCAAATTTGGTATCATAGCTTAGGGTTCTTATAGGGGAATACATTACATGTTTAGGGTTAGTTTGTTTGAGTCCATCATGCATTTAGTTCATCATATGTAGCTTTTAGGAGTCCATAGTCCCTGATATTAGTTGTTGAAATTTCTGTTAGCAGGAAATTAGCAATTTACATTGCTGTAACTTTCTATTATTTCTTTATTTTGACAACTATATTATTGGATTTTAGTAGCACTGCGTAGTTTCCCACATATAGAGTCTCATAGGATCATTTAGTCCCATATAGTCGTCGTAAAAAGTCTTTATATGGAGTTGCAAGTTGTATGCCCACACGTACAGGTCATGGTTTTGGCTAGCACCCTACACTAAATATGGAATAACTGCTAGAGTCACTAAACAAGCTATCCCAGCAGATCGAGTCTTGGGGTAAGCGTTTGGAACAACACATAAATCAAAGCCTTGACCAAATAGAAGCCTCCCTCAGGACAAACCCCACCATTAGGGAAGATGGCTAATCTCAGGCAGGTGGTCAGGAGGATAGACCAATGAATGGAGGTGGCCAAGGAATCAGTCATGAGCATGCACCCGTAACCCCCGCCTCATGAGGGATATCAAGACCATTATTTTGAGGGGTATAACATGTGTGGCCTCGTAGCTAGAGAGAGTACACTAGAGGCTAGTGTAGAATTACCTACTGAGGCCATTCCGGTATTAGATGAGTTTCATGATGTCTTTCCTGATGATCTATCGAATGAGTCTCTCCCTAGGAGGGATATAGAACACACCAGAATATGAGACACCGTAATACATACAGTCGAGTTTACGTTTAATAGTTCTGTCGATAGGTCAACAGGTCTCAGTCCTTATGAAATCGTTACTGGTTATAAACCTGAGAAACCTATTGATATCCTCCCTATGTCTCTATCCCACTGGCCATCAGAGCCTGCAGAGTCTTTTGCGCATCACATTCATTCATGACATCAAGAAATCAGGCAGAAGATCACTACTAGTAATGAACATTATAAATTTTCTGCAGACCAACATGAACGTTTCAAAGAATTCAATATTGGGGACTCTATGATGGTCCGCATCAGGCCCAAGCGGTATCCTCCGAAGGCCGTTCATAAGTTACACGTACATAGCACTGGACCCTTCAAAATTATAAAACAAAACGGTCTTAATGCGTATGAGGTAGATTTTCTACCTTCCATGGGAATTAATTTCACATTTAATGTAGAGGATCTAGTTGCATTTCAAGGAGCCATTGATGTATTGTCCAGCCTTTTGCCTCACCATCCTGATTTCCCATACCTTTTCCTTGATCCATGGCCCCCTCCCGACCTTTCTTCCTAGCTTCTACCTTTCATAGCTACCCGTCCTGACCCATTTTTCCAGCCTCTACCTCCCATACCTACCCGTCCCGGCCCATTTTCTCAGCCTCTTCCTCCCATACCTACTCCTCGCGACCTTTCTTTCTAGCCTCTACCTTCCATACCTACCCTTCCTGACCCATTTTTTCAGCCTCTACCTCCCATACCTACCCGTTTCGGTCCATTTTTTCAACCTCTTCCTCCCATACCTACTCTTCCTAACCTTTCTTCTCAGTCTCTACCTCTCATACTTAGCATTCACACACCCGGAAAGGGCATAAAGGATATCCTGGACCATAAGATAGTTTCAACGTTGGACAACGGGTTTTATAAGTACCTGGTTAAATGAAAGTCACGCTCAGCTTCTGACAGCACGTGGCTCACTAAGGAGGAGCTTAAGAGACTTGATCCTGACATCCTGGAGTAGTTTAGGAGTTTTATTTCGCCAGTAGCAAAATCTTCGCAGCCGGGGAGAATTTATGAGGACATCGCACGCACGCACGTCGCCCCCTACACACGTACGGAAGGAGAGGGAGGGTCCCACCGTTGATCTGGCTCGATGATGATGTTCAAAGAGGGCTTCTTATTTAGAAGACGAAGTTTTGTTTTAAGAGAGTGGACCCAATAGCTAAGAAAAGCCCATAATGGGATCTCATGATCGTGGCCCACTAGTCGGATTAATTTCATATTTTAGTTTTCACTTATTGTTATTATTTAGAACATCATGAACGCTTTAGATTTCTTTATTTGGTTTTATTTTATTTTACTTCATCGCAAAGTAATAGGTTGCGCACATGGCGTGAGTTTAGGGGTATAGGATTTTCTCTATAAATAGGCACCCCTTGTAGTTCTTTTGATTTATTCAAGCTTAATAAAAATTTTTACTTTATTTTTCTGCTCTCTTAGTGAGTTACAGAAGAATTCAAAGTGGGTGCAAAGCCCTCCCTTTTCGAAGGGATAACTACGTGGTGTGAAGCCACATCTATCATCATCCGTCTTTACCCTCTCCCATCCATATATCTCATCTTCTATCATTATTATTGCTTTGAATTTTTCATCTTTTGCAGCTATTCATTCCCCCATAGCTAGCTTCCATAATCTGGACATGTAGGAGGGTTGAAACTTCGGCGGAGCACTACGCCTTAACCTTACGTTGGATCATCGTCAAACTTGAAGGAATTGGAGGTCTCCCCTACCCGACCAAGGCCCAGGTGTCACTTTGGGGAGGCGGGCTTCCATCACACGTGCGGCCAGCCCACCCACGTACGTGCGTCAGTCCCGGGTCACTATCTGCGCACATGAGCTTTCTCCGGGTCAGGTTTTCCTATTTTCATTCCTATTTCCTAAACCTTAGTTTGCATTGGCCCTAATTTATTTACCTTTTTTTTCACCCTAGGGTTCCTTGAATTGAGATTGGGGAATCCCTTTGATTAGAGACTGTTTGCAATACATGAGTGGTTGATTTCTATTTTCCTTTGAGATCGTTTGGCTTATAATTTTTATTGGTCCAGTCCTAGCCTGTGTAAGCCTGGACCCGCATAGATTCTCCTTTAATTGAATGTTTGGATTTTCATGTGGGATGTGGAATTTGTGTAATTGTTTTTGAATTGGTATGATCTAAGCCTGAAATTTTGCATATCATATTTAAATCTCATGTCCTGCATCAGGTTTTTAGCTCTTTATAGGTTAACACTCGGGTTTTTGGGAAACGGGTCGTATACTCGGGTCTTGAAAAGTCGGGGCGTTACACAAGGCCACACATGTAAGTGATGGCCTAGATTGGTTGTTCATATGAGGATACGATGCATGAGCATGCTAGAGTCTAGTCGACTTAAAGGTTTTGATTGAATCATTGATGTCCCATGTGTCAAGATTGACAAATTAAAGACTGGACCGAGATCCGGTTATCCCCTCAACCATCGGTTTACACTTTTTCAAGCGATTTGTAAAAAGGTACGGGTTAGTCCTTCCAAATGAGTTCTTTTTACATTATAACAATAGACATGCGTTTACACACTTAAAAACTTTTTCTTTCACTAGTCTTTAGATTCGTATGCTTCTCAAATGAACAAAGAACGTGCATTAATAACTTTTTCTTTCACCAGTCTTTAAATTTGTATGTTTCTCAAATGAACAAAGAATGTGCAGATAAATAAAATAAGGCTAAACAATGCCAATTTTATGATATTTAAAATATATTATCCATTACAACAAAGTAATAATCAGGTAGGGAAATAAATGAAAACAAAAACAAAAGATAAATACTTGATTCATCTATGGGAACAGACAATCAAAGCGGGCAATAAGTTGGATATAACCGAATTGGTATGATCAACCAAATCGAAACTCAGTTAAATAATATCCTAAAACTTAGGGTTAAGAATATTTACTTCTACTCCTAAGGTAGTATAGCAGGAGTCACTATGCAATAACTATCTATGCTAAAACTAGGCTAAACTAAGAAAAGATAAATATAAAGTAAATATATGTGTTTGGTGTGGGGCCTCAAGCGCTTTTTCATGTGATCATTTTATACCTTGTTGATGTGGTGAAACCCCTTGTTGGGCTTCATTATTAATATGGATCATTCGCACTCACGTCGCAATTATGGATATGGGAATTCCCTTTCTTGATCCGAAACCGGTTGCTTACATTAGGAAGAAAGAACTCCAATCAGATCTGGACTTGAGATCTGGACTTGTTGGCTTCATGGATCTTCTTTTCGTACCTGATCATTCACAGAGATAGTTGTGGCCCACTAAAGATCAGGCCTAGGATATCAAGATTCCTTTGATGAAGACAATCAAGCCAATGGTTGGACCCGGATCAACCATAACCACTCAACGTCTCCGCTAATGGCTCACCCATCAACTTTGAGGTGTTAGATGATCCAGATCAAACCACCTCCCGCATTTTCACCATTTATTGCAGGATGGTTTGGTGTGTTGAAAGGGATAGATGGTGAGAATCCATCACATTCTGATCTCCCAAACTCTTAATCCCAATCAAATCATGGCTCATCATTGAGATTTGCAATCTCTTTTATTCTTTTATTCCAATAAATGAATGGAGAGCGATTTGATCGAGCTGATGTGTCTGCCTCTCCCGACTTGGGTCTAAACCAATGTTAGATTGACTTGGACAACAATCTAATCTCCCGATATGAAGAACCTTCTCAAATGTTACTGGTTCTCCAAACATGTCTGGGAATATGTAATGCCCTGAAAATTGGGAGTCGAGCAAAGCTCAACTCCCGAGTTCCAACGCATCACTTATGTAACATAGATTATGATGATTATGATAAGTGCATTCGAACATGAGTAGGATTATACTAAAACAACATATCATACTCCAGGGATAACTAAATTGAGCAAGCGGAAGACTGTGATAGATATATAAAGTATATAAGTGGTTTTAAATCCCCAGAGTATGAATATGTAACAGGGCTTAATATATACAGGTTTTGTGTCAAATTATACAAAATACCAAAATGTAAATGTCCAACTAATCCGTAAATCCTTGTAATCCCGTTGAATCAGCACAAGGTCTACGTAGACCCGCCTGAGAGCTGAACGTAGGAGAACTCTCCCTCCTCGCCTATAAAGTTCATTTTAGCTGCATAGACCTCGTCATTACCTACATCTAAACTAGAGTCTGAGTGGTGTTTTAAAACACCGTCCCAGGTGGGAATGAGTAGCTAATTCAGTGGAACTATAAAGCAAAGGTTAACATGTTATCAATTCAGTCAAGCAGTAATAATAAAGCAGTACAACAATTAGGTCCTAATTACTCTTGTTAATGCAAGAATGTATGCGATAATGATGTATGCCCTCGCCTGCACTCCCTTAGCAACATCATCTCACGGTCGTGCATGCAACACTCCGAGTAAACGTCCGCTTCCTTGCCAAAGCACCGTACAATGCGATGCATGGTCGTGTTAGCCAAGTTCTTAATTAAGTCTATCCATACAGCATGTTCGGGAAGCTAAGGTACCTCCCTTATATCATTTTCCAAACAATGATCCATCTAGGGTCGTCAATCCTAGTTAATCTTATACGATAGCCAGTTCTAGGTCGCTACGGATAGGCTTGTCACCATCAGCGCAGGCCTAGTTTATACTCGAAGTCACTACGGAAAGGCTAATTGCCTTAGCGTAGTCCTAGTGTATACTTGATGTCACTACGGAGAGGCTCGTTACCTAATCGTAGGCCGACAGATCGAATACAGTATCTCATACCACCATATTTAGCTCACAAGTCTGGGTTGCTCACTAGACGCTACGGGGAGGCTCATCGCCCCAGCGTAGGCCGACAGCTCAACCACGGTGTCCATACCACCATGCCCGGCTCATGAGTCTTAGCGGATCGTGGTACCAAGGTTAAACAGGCTTTCCTCTGGTAAGTTAGTACCTTAGATTTAAGCAGTAGCGTCCATACATGGTGAATATACATTAGGTCAATCGGGTTACTTGACAAGCTCGACTAGTACGAGCGCACGTTGACTTAATTGACATGGAGTGTGTAAGCACTCCTCGTGGCCTAACCACTGTCGACAAACAGCGTACGACTCGGATTCATCGAACGTATCCATCGTGACTAAAATATTTTGGCCACCAATCGTAAACCATTACCGATTGCCCGGACTACATCGTAGTCCTAATCACACTTCAAACAATAGCATTCACTTGTGATAGTCAAAGACAGCATGTGACAACCAATCTAAATATAAATCTCATTTGAGCATCTCAACAAATAAATAATACACATGTTATCACACATAGGCATTTCATCCACAATCACATAGTAGTAAGATAAGTTATTTAAAGAAACGATAACTATAGATAAGGGGATTGGGAATCCTATCTCAACACCCTCATTAAATACATTTCAACAAGCATCTTCTCATTCAAGTATTTTATCAAACACTTAGACTACACATATCACATACATGTAATTAAATTAGTTATAATAGGTATTATAGCAAATCCCTTCATAAGGGAGTTGCCACACGTATAATCATCATATATCCTCAAACATCAATCATAACAAGCTCAAATCATAATTCCATATTCATACAAACATTTAAACAAATACATGGAATGCATGATTTTCAACATAGTTTATATATATATATGTGTAATACGTGGAAACATCGTATCTAATCATATGGGATAGCAATCAAGTCAGTCATAAATCATTAACTGACATTGAAAGCCTTGAAAACCATAACCTAAACGTTTATAATCCGCACCTTTCGCCGGTAAACTTGTAACGAACTCAGTTTAAACACTAAGTCCTCGCCTATGGCACAACGACAACCTATAACATGAAATGGGTTAGCTACTTCACCATTTACTCTATTTGAATCCCTAAAAATAGATTAGGGTTAGGATTTCTTACCCGAAAATGGAATCAGAATCGTCGGTATAGCGACACGGAAGCGGTGGTTAAGCACGTGGAGTGGCAGAGATGAATCCCTACAACAATCCCTCACTCTCTCTCTCTCTCTCTTCTCCTCTCTTTTTTCTCACTTCTCTCTCCTAGGGTTGAAATTCGTATGGAATAAGAGAGGGGTGGGTTTAGGTCTTTATATAGGCCCAGAACTGACCCCAATGGCCCTAGGGCCATGGTATACTTAAGTTATAGCCAAAAGTTGGCTGTTTCGGGCCAACGGAGCTCATTTGGAGGCCCCTTTTCTATATACGGTCCGGAAAAAGTTCTCTGACAATGAATCTATGCCAAGTTAAGTTTTTAGTCCGATCGGATTTATGAATCGACCGCGGAGGACCAGTTTCAGTTCAACGGTCGTCGTCACTCGATCGGGGCCACAAGTACACTGACCTGTGCAGGAAAATTTTCCTGATCCGAGGGTGTATTTGGGTTAGATTCTAACGGTCAGAAACCTTAAATTTGACCCGCAGGTGAATGGCCCAAATCACTTAAATCTGAGTTCATATTCTAAAGGTATTCGCGTTTCTCATACACTTCGCTCTGGGTCCAAGTTGTGTGTTTCTAGATACTATTAAGACTTGATTTTTGAGATGGTTATCAAGCCTAATAAGGCGATCATAACCGTATAGTTTTGCGGTAGTCAGACTTTCGACGCACGATCCAGGTCCGATACGGAGTTTCAATGTGCTCCCGAGAGCAACTGGGTTTTGAGACTTATCCTAGGTTTTTAGAAAATGTTAAGTTAGCGATTCCAATGGTTTTGAGTCTTGCAGTTCGTATAGAAAGTGGTTCAAGCTAATTCCACAACTTATCTAGTTTATTACTTAACTAAATTACGCCCTAATTACGACAAAATATGGTCCTAGACAGTTCTATGCCTCTTTCAAGCACTTTTAATTAGTATATTATTTTAATTATTTTTTTCATAGTTCATAATCAAGTCTACTTCATCTCTAACAAATTTCATTAGATTCCATGTTCTAGAAAAATTCTAAAAATTCTAGAAGCAGCAGCTGTCCAAACTAATGATTTTCAGATAATTGTCACAACGACCTATATTTAATTATATTAAAATTTTTATTATATTTTTTACTTATTTTTATATGAAATTAGACCTATCAATCTTCAATCTGAATTTTGAATCACCTAAATCGGAGTTATAACGAGGGAGATATGACTTTTTGAAGTCTCTCCAAAACTTTAGAATTTTGTAGCGAGGGTCCACCGATTTTCGGTGCACTGGCGGTGCACCGCGGTCAGCGCGGTGGTGCTGCGGTCTGCTGGTCAGCCGGGCACAGTACGCCGCGGTCAGCGTGGTGGAGCTGCAGTCCACTGGTCAGCCGGGCACGGTGCGCCACAGTCAGCACGGTGGCTCGCGGTCCACTGGAGTGTCGGCCACCCAATGTTTTTGAAACGGGCGTATCTTTCAATCCGGAATGAGTTACGTGATGTGCAATATATGATTTTGTGGTAGAAAAAGCTGATCTATCTAAATAAATTATTTAATTTATGATATTATATAAGGTTAATAGTCAAAAACCTATTTTATTTATATATTTACTATTTATAGTAAATTTTAGTTTAAGAATTATTCTTCATCATTTAAACTTTATGATTAATGTCTAATATGAAAGTACTTAGAAAAATTTAAAGAATGAGGTGGTGAAAGGTGAGATTTTTGAAGGAAATGAATTTAAAAAGGATTTGAGACTTTAGAATTGGGTTCTTGAGAAGTTAATAAGGTGTTATGATCGACCCATTGCCTAAGGACGTCTAACTCCAAGTTGGTAAAAATCTGAGATGTTACAGAATATCTCCCATTTTGGAAGGACTATGAGAGATGATCTCACTGAGATTATCATTGCCATATTCGTGATTATATGTCTCTCAACGGGTATTTTATAGTTGTGCCAAGTACGTTGCATTATAAATACGCATATTGATCCTAGCCACGTGACATGCGATGATTCATCTCCTTAAAGGCATGTGTAGGAGTTTGTGTCATCGCATTAATAACAAAATACATAATGTTAAAGGAAGATCAACCGAAGATCTCTTCAGGTGACTTTCGTGTGTGCTAAACACATAATATCACCACATGGTGGTTTTCTATTAGACCGAAAATGTGTGTAATTAATAAGAATAGTTGATTTTTTCCTTTTACTAGGATTTCCATTCACATCTCTTAAAATTTCTGATTTTGCCAAACAAAGCCTTTGACTTTTTAAAGTCCTAAAAAGTACTTTTTGAGGTGTGAAATGACCAAAATGTTATTTGTATAGTTTTTAGAACTGGAGTCCAGCATTGTGGGCCAATGTGGTGCGTGTATAACATATAACCCTCCTTAAAGGTACACCCCACTGCCATTATGATCGGAAAGACAAAAAATGAAGCGATCCAATATCATGCAGGTCACAACGTAAAACGTGTTGTCATGATCATCTTCATGATAGTGATCATGAGCATCATTTAAGCCTTACATGGACTAATTCGACCACTTGTTTGTTGATGATAGGGTATAGCCACTATGTGTAATGACATATTTCTTCATTAAATTCTGAAATGGCTTGTTACAGAAGTGAGAACCATTATCATTGATTATGGATCTTGGCATTCCAAATCTTGACAAATTATTTTCTTTTAAGAACCGTAGAATTGTTTTGTGATCATTAGTTTTATAAGGAATCGTCTCTATCCAATTGAAAAAATAATCCATAGCTAGGAAGATATAAAGATATTCAAAAGATGAGAGAAAAGGTTCCATAAAATCAATAGTCCAACAATAAAAAAAATTCTATGATTATAATTTGATTTTCGAGCATCATGTTTCTTCAAGACATTCTTCCAATTTTCTGACATAGTTCACATGCCTTACAAAACTTATGGGTATCTTTAAACATCATCGGCTAATAAAATCGCATTGAAGATTTTTTGTCGTAGTTTTCTTTACTGAAAAATGACCTCTACGAGCTTGTGAGTGACAAAAGGAGATAATACTAGATTGTTCATTATTTAGAATACATCTCCTAATGATTTGGTCTGGGTAATATTTAAACAAATATGGGGCATCCCAGAAAACACTATGTACTTTAGTTAAAAATCTCTTTTTATCTTGTGAAATCTAATGGATTGACAATTTACATATCACAAGATAGTTAGTTATGTCAGCATACCAAGGTAATTGGAAAACAAAAAATAATTGTTCATCTCGGAACATATCTTTGATTAGTGTGATTTCAATATAATCAAATAGGACAAGTCAAGATAAATGGTATGTCATTACATTCTTTACTCATTTCTTATCACGTATCTCTAAGTCAAACTCTTGGAGTAGGAGGATCCATCTCAAAAGACGAGGTTAAGTATTCTTCTTTGATAGATGATACTTGAGCGCTGCAGATCAGTAGAGATTATAATTTTGGATCAATGTTCTACTTGAATAGTAAATAACGCATGACATCTTTTCCTTCCTTTAACTTAACACAATCTCAACCTTTTAGTCGTTAGCATCACGCATAATTTCAAAAGGAACGCTCCTATCGAGTGGCTTCATGATTGGTGCGGTCATAAGTTAGGCTACTCAAATAGGACATCCTTTTGAAGGATGTTACTCAATAATTTAAAATTTTGACTAAAATCCTTTATATACCTTTTATAGAATCATGTGTGACTTAGTAAAGATCAAATGTCACGTTTGCTTTTGGGAGCTGGTAAATTAGCAATCGAGTCTATTTTGGCCTTGTCCACCTCAATTCCATTGGTTGAAATCACATGTATAAGGACAATTCCCTTTTGATCTATAAAGTTGCACCTTTTCCAATTCAAAATAAGGTTTTTCTTTCCACACATTATCAAAATTAAATTCAAGTGCTCAAGGCACTCATCCAATCAACTATTGAAAATGAAAAAGTCATTGAGAAAATATTAAGCATGCATATCTTTAATGTTACAAGAGCATTACATAGTCCGAATGACATTCTTCGATAAGAAAATGTGCTAAAGGGGCATGTAAATATGGTCTTCTCCTGATCTTCTGGGACTATCTCTATCTAATTGTAACCCGAATACCCGTCTAGGAAGAAATAATTAGTATGACTGACCAACCTTTCTAAAATTTGATCAACAAAAGGTAAAGAAAAGTGGTCCTTCTTTATAATGGTGTTCAACTTCCTGTAATCAATACATGTTCTACAACCAGTGGTAATTCTAGTTAGCATGAGTTCATTATTGGCATTGGCTACGATAGTGATCCTGGACTTCTTGGGCACCACTTGAGTTGGAGTCAGCCATTGACTATCAGATATAGGGTAGATGATACCCACATCCAACCATTTCAACACCTCCACCTTAATTACATCCTTCGTGTTTCGATTTGATCAGCGTTATGGTTGCCTAGATGTTTTGGCATTCTCCTCTAAGTATATGCAGTGAGTGCAAATTAGGGGGTCAATTTCCTTGAGGCTCGCAATGGTCCATCCCATGACATTTTTGTGATTCTTAAGAGTAAAAATCAGTTTGTTCTCTTACTCATCATCTAAGTGGGAAGAAATCATCACTGGATATGTATATCTTTGACCTAAATAAGCATATTTAAACTCAGATGGCAATAGTTTTAGGTCAAGTTTTGGTGCCTCGATGCTACATGGTAGAGGATTTAAGACTGTAGAGGGTAATTTTTCAAAGTATGGCCTCCACTGGTTAGTTTCGAGTACCGGCACAGAATCTAGTAATGCGCTCATTATGCCTAAAATCATGTGATTGTCGAAGTCCATAAAGTGAGCAAGATAAGCTTCCAAGGGATCGGAGATTAAAGTCAATATAAGCTCATCATCCACGAGTGTGTCAATCATGTTTATCTCGTGGATCTCATTTTTATCCCCTGGTTATTTGAAAAGGTTGAACACATTCACCTCTAATGTCAAGTTCCTAAAGGACAACTTCATCCCTTCATTCCAGCAATTAATTATTGCATTTGAAGTAGCCATGAATGGGCATTATAGAAATATCAAAATCTGAGTACTCATGTTTGTAATCAGTTGTGTATCCAAGATAATAAAGTCTACTGGGTAGTAAAACTTATCGATTTGGATTAACACATCCTTCACTACCCCTCTCGGTATACGAATAGAGTAATCAGCAAGTTGGAGAGTTGTCTTAGTAGGTTTTGATTCACCAAGCTCTAATTGTTCATATACTGAGTAAGGAATGAGGTTAACACTTGCCCCTAAGTCTAACAAGGCTTGTTCAATATGAAAATTCTCTATAATGCATGCGATTAGGGCTACCTGGGTCTTTATATTTGGGAAGAGCATTTTGTTTAATTATAGCACTCATTTGTTCCATAAAAAATGCCTTCTTTTATAAAAGTAATTTACGTTTAACCGTTCAAATGTCCTTAAGAAACTTGGTATAGGACAGAATATATTTTATCCCATCTAACAAGAGAATGCTTATTTTGATTTATTAAAAATTTTCTAAAATGTCCTGGTTCTCAAATGAGTGCTCTGATGAGAGAAGCCATTGGGATAACAAAGTCATAGGCTTGTACTCATGCACGGTCTCTTTATCATGTGGAGTGATATTAGGTCCATCATCATCCTTAGATTTATCCAAATCCTTAGGTATATCGGTCTTCATCGGATAGTCTTGTCAATTTCTTTTCTACTTCTAAGAGCGATGATGGATTTAGCTTGTTCCATATGTAAGTTAGGAGGATTTAAATCATTCACCCCATATTGTCCTTTTAGGTTAGGCTGAAGTTGAGCTAGAAAAGTCCATTTCTCCTTAATAGTCAAATGTTATTCAATTCTTAAAACCAACGTTTTAAGATCACTTATACCTTACATGATAGTTTGGTTAAATTGCATTTTCCCTTGCATTAATACTTGCAGTGTGTCCCTAAGGGTCATCTTGTGTGGTTGCACTTATGGTGTGCTTTGAGGTATAAAGGGGAGGCCCTTGGGGAGGACTGCTCACGATAGCATTTGACCCGATTTTCGAGTAGTCTTCGATGGGATCGAAAATGATCGGCAGACTGTCGATGGGATCGAAGTGCACTTGAAAACTATTGTTTTTGGCATACAATTTCACAACAGCTTAGCACCTCTTATAGCCTTACTTATCATATTCCAATTAGGCTCCTAAGGCTAAGAGATGATCAATAAGGTTTATATATTAGGTTATGATCATTTAAAGGTTCAATGGGTTATTTTGGGTCAATGGCTAGGGTCACCAAGGCACCGCATTTACCTATTTTTTTCTCTTTAATGCTCATGTCCTCTTGTAACTTTAGTCTTCATCTTCCAATGGCTCAATTGACTGCATGACACATGGACTCATGTAATTGACAAAAAAAGATGCACAAATCGGTGCACTAACACATACATTATCGTGGACTCTAAAGACCACCATCATCATTATTGGTAGTGTCAGTAGACAAGCCGGGTCCAAAAACATCATTTCACTTGGAGGATTCTTTGCATTTCATTACATTAGCACCACACATATACCATTTGGAGTATTTTTAATAGATGAGCATACCCTCCCAATGATTTCCTATGGTGTGGCCCTCCTAAATTTTGAATCGACCTAATTTTATTTATTTTTTATTTTTTTTATTTAACTTTATTGAAGGCCCAACATGGGAGGGCACAACTGCTAATTGGAGTGGGTGTCATGCTTTCATCATACCATTTTGCTCCACACCACCATGTGGATGTATTGACCATGTGATCAAAACTCTCTTTTTAAACAACACGGTTAAAGGAGTCAATAATATGCTCCTCTCTAGTTATAGCCACTTACAAATGAGATGAACTAATAATTTAGGTTAAAAAATAACCAATAATTTATAAAACTATGATGTAATAATTTATAAAACTATGATGTATAATTAATATTATATATCATTAATTATTTCAAATTTATGAGATCTAGGTGAAAACTTTTTCCTTAATTAGATTTAAAAAAAAAAAAAAAAAATTGAATGGTAAAGAAAATTATGAATTTTATAAAATAATCAATAACTTTAATGATAATTTTCTCTAATACAAGATATCAGGTGATCTCGATGTTCATGGGTTGTCTGAGGTGAAGGGTTTTGGGTAGGGATTTGTTAGATTTTAAATATTGTTTGCTTGTATTTAGTATGAGTGGTTAATTTTTCAAATCCATAGATTTCAAGCAAATTAAAACCTTCCAAATAAAAAATAAAAAATCTAAAGACTAGTAAATCCTTAAAATGAAAAAATCTTTTAAAAACACAAAAGTAGTGCTTTGCAATAAATCATGTCCTACCATTGTTACAAATACTCCAATTGGTAGATTTATAATTTGATTTTCAAATAAATGACCATATAATTTGCCAATTTTAAATTCAATGCGTCTTAAATTTGATAAACCTTTAAATTTACCAAATGCACTCTCTCATTTTCTTCATTGCAAAGCAAGGCCTCTCAGGATATGAGATTTTTGCTTACAAACAAATGTGACCTCCAAATTAGGATTCAAAGGCGTATAAAATTACAAAATGGTAATGACTTTAATTATTTATGTCTCCACATTAAATTACTGGTCCAAATAAAACAAATGTTTAGTTTTCCAAATAGTATAGTAAATGATAGTAAATAGGTAAGGATTATTTAATCATATAATAGTGTAATGACATCACTTACAGCCGACTACAATAATGATTTTACCACATTGTTTGTTTCACTTAAAAATTATTGTGAAATGATACTTGTATACTGTAAAAATATAATAATTTTTACCAGTGTATTTGACCTTTGATTTATGAGCTATAATTTTAATTTAAACAAAAATTTGAAAATAATAATACTGCATTTCATAGGAAATCTGGAAATCAGATTGGCCAATTGAAATGTACTAGTTTAAAGTAGTACTGACTAAGGCCCTGTTTGGGCAGCTGTATTAGAAGGGATTAGGTGGGATTGTATTCAAAAAAACATCATTATTACCCATGGCAGGGGTTGTCCCCTGATTCCATGGGATTAGATTAATGATCTGCTTTGTTGGTAATACGGTGGTACATTGAATGGATATACCCACCATCATTTGAAATTATCGGAATAACACATATGTATTATATCTAAACCGTTCATTTGTTTTGTAACCTCATTTTATGGTATGGGCCGAAAAATGAGGTAGATCCAAAACTTATGTGGCCCCAAAGAAGTTTTCAACGATAAGTATTCAATCCCCATTGCTTTCAGTGGTGGGTCCACTTGAGCTTTAAAATTGCCTGATTTTTGGCCCATGCTCTAAAATAATCTCAAAAAATGGGTGGACGGTGTGGATATAGCTCACACATCAGGGTGGGACCTACACAACTTGCTAGCATTGAGTGAAATTGGCACGGGACCCAATGTAACTCCATCCGATCTAATTCCAAGCTTTGCCAAACATGGAGTGGAATTGGCACGGAACCAGATGAATCCAATCCCACCTAATCCCTTCTAATTCCGTTGCCCAAACAGGGCCTAAATGATTTTCACAAACATTAGTTCAAGAAGTCGTTTTATAATTATTCATTTTTGGGGACCTTCAGTATCTCTTCAAAATATCTTGATAAATTGAAAGTACAACCTGACAATCATATCTCGCAACAAATAGAACCCTTTCCTTCCCTCCCCAACCAGCCTCTCTCTCTCTTCCTCTGTATTTTCTTCTCTATTTTGGGTCATTTGAACTTACTTCACTCTCTCTCTCTCTGGCCTTCTCTATTTTCTTCTGTATCTTGGATCATTTTGAACTTCTCTCTCTCTCTCTGGTCTTCTCTATTTACTTCTGTATCTTGGATCATTTTGAACTTACTTCTCTCTCTCTCTCTCTCTCTCTCTCTCTCTCTCTCCCCTCCCCCCCCCCCCCCCCCCAGTTGGGTGCTCTCTGTTTCTTTCTGTCTTTCTATCTTGGATCATTTGAACTTTATATCCATATTCTCCTCTTTTTCCTCTCTCTCTCTCTCTCTCTCTCTCTCTCTCTCTCTCTCTCTCTCTCTCTCGTTTTCATGAAACCCCAGTAGCAGAAGCCATGGGAAAATACATGAGAAAGGCGAAGATAACGGGCGAGGTTGCAGTCATGGAGTTCTCTCAGGCCTCTCTAGGGGTCCGAACCAGAGCCAAAACCCTAGCCCTCCAGAGGCTCCAAAAGACTACCACCTCTTCTTCCTACCTCCAGCTCCGCAGCCGCAGGCTTGAAAAACCCCCACTTGTTGCCGCCTCCGAATCCAAGAAAACCAAAGAAATCTGCAAAGAAAACCCCAGCACTGTTCATAGGCTGCTCTCGGATTCAACAAATTCCGGCTCTGTCGGGTCTGTCTCGCTAGGCTGTTTGAAGAAGAACGAAGAGGCTGCCGCTGCTGCTGCTGAGACAGACGGACCACCTGAGAACATTGAGGTTGGCATCGAGGCGTCGTTTGGAGAGAATATTTTGGAGATTGATGGAAGAGAAAGGTGGGATTTCTTTTCCTTATTTTTTTTTTTATTATTATTTTTTTTTAATGTTGGGATTTAAGATATTTTTTGGTCGTTTTGAAGCTGATTTCCGGCTTCTTTTTTTTTTTTTTTTGGATTGTTTCTGGAAATTGGTTTTTGTTGAAAACTATCTGTGTTATGGGGTTTGGGTGTGCATGGAAATGGGTTTCTTCTTCTTCTTCTTCTTCTTCTTCTTCTTCTTCTTTGTTTCGGTTAGTTTTTATCTGATGGATGTTTCAGAAGACACTTGGTTTTGGGGTTTTTGCATTTTTGGAACAGGTTTTGTGATTTTGGATTGTGATCTTCCCTCCATTTTTTATTTTTTGGAAATAGGTGGTGTTGAAATCCATTTTCTTTGGGTTCTTTGGATACATAAAAAAAACTGAGTTTTCTTTTTTTCTTTCTGCTTATGTTGAGCTTTTGGAAATTGGGTATTATTGCATGAAACTCTTTTCTTTATTGTTTTTTAAAAAAAAAAAAAAAAAAAAAAAAATCCCTGATGTACTGTTAAATTTCTTTATTTTAAATTTTCAATATTTTTCCCTTGATTATTGTTGATTTGTTTTTTGTTTTGTTTTTTTTATTTTTTTTGGTTCTTGCTCTTGTTAATGTGAGGGTTTTGAGACAGGGTCTTTCATGATTGAAAGTTGTTTTTCCCTCTTGTTTTTATTTTTCAATTTAAATGTTTTTTTCTTGCAGTTTTTACTATTTCTTGTTTCCTGCTGCTTCTTAGCTTCTAATGTTGGAAACTCGGGTTTTGTTTTTTGTGTTGTTTTTGCCAACTTGCGGACTGTAAAACCTGCTCATCTGAGGTTCTCTATTTATGTCTGGAAGTAGTTTTTCTGTTTCCCTTCTTTTCATGCTATGTTCTTGTGATTCTTGCTGGTGTTTTGGGCCTTGAAGCATGCATATATCATTTTCATTGCAGATGGGTCATGACCTAAAGTGTTTTGTTTCCAATCCTCTTTAAGCTGTCTGTTTTTTTGGGAAATTGGGTACTGCAGAAATCTCTTCCTTAGAGCTTATTCATGTCTTATAGTGTTGGTTGTATGTATTGCTGAAACCAGGGGGCTGCAGAAATAGCTTTCTTTGTATGTGCTGCTGAAACTTGGGTGCTGTGAAAATAGCTTTCTTTGTATGTTTCTCATTTTTTATTTATTTATTTATTTTTTAATCTTGTTTAATATTTCTGCATCATTTCTGGAACATGGGTCGTCTTGTGATTGCTTACATTTGGGTGTTACACGTGTAAAAGAGGTTTATTTTAATTGGGTTTGCTAATCCCACACGGTTTTGGAACCCATCTACATGCCCAGTGCACGTGCCAATATGGTGCGTGTGTGTGGCACAATAGTTGGGTCTTCTGCCTCAAAAGTCTTAAGGCATTTTGGTAGATGACCATTTGTTGTGTACACTTTGGTCTATTTGAGGAGTGAGTGAAAGAACTTTTAGGCCAGAAGATCGAAACAGTGTGGTCCATCTGATGGAAAGCTCTGCTCTCGCACCCGTGTGCCATGTTGGCAAGTGTGCTTGCATGTGGGTGGGAGGGGTTCACGTGTTGTGGGTTTAAAAACCTCTGTTCTTATAGATGGTGAAGCTGTTCTGTTTCTGGAACATGGGTACTACTGCAATAATCTCCTTCTATGAGGGTTATTTATTGCATGTAAGTGGTTTTCTATGTGTGGCATTACTTGGATTTAATGCCCTTCCTTTCTTCAATGTGATCCTTACATAGAAGGCTTTTTCTTTTTTATTTATTGGGGGGGTTCCTTTTGGAGCTGGTCTAATACATTGGGAATAAATTTCCTTTTTGGTCCTTTTCTTGCAGTTGATGGATCTTCTAATGTATCTGTAGTTTTTCTCTTTTAGCTTTGCTTGAACTCCATTGATTGAATTTGAAAATTAATCAATTATAAAAGAACTGATTTCTACAGCTTGTTATTGCCATGCAATTATGTAAATGCAGCTTAGATCATTATGGAAATGTAGTTTCTGCACATTAAAAAAAAAAAAAAGCAAAAGAAAAAAGAAGTGATTTTGAGTCTATGTTGTTGGCCATCACTTGAAGTATGAGCTTGTTATGTTCTTTTTTCTTTTTTAACAGAACTGTAAAACAGAAAATGGTTAAAGCTATTTCCTGCTAGTATGATCTTTGCTTGAACTGAAACTATGCATTTACAACCTTTTAGATCCTGTTGTAGGAGTGAGTTCTTAATAGTGGTATTCAAGCAAAACCTAATCATATTGGAGTAATATGCTAGGATGCTGCTTGACATAATAGTGGGATCATAGGATAATTTACTATTCCCAACTGGCTTAGCACATTAGGGCCTGCTTGGGTGATGCCCGTTTTTCTGGTAATTTTATTTCCTGCCATAATTTTTGATCCGGAGGATTTGCAGGAAAACTAGCCCACCCCTTACTTTCCCTAAAAAATGGAGATGTTCGGAAAAAAACAACCCATGCCAATTCATGGCATCCAAACCATCCATTATGGAGATCAACCAGGACAATACAGCGCCTATCAAATCGGGTCTGTGTACAATTTAAGTGGGCATAATTAGCTGTCCACTATACATTGTTCAAGGGCCATTCAGAGGGAACCTGACAGATGCTTATGCCTTATTACGGCGTCAATGCCCTGTTGTGAAATTCTCCAGAAAAATTAAATTTAACAATTTTAGGGTGCATAAATTTTTTTTTTTTAAAAATAATTTAAAAAAAAAAAAAAAAAAAAAACAGTTTTAACCATTTTAAGGGGGCAACCAAACTGGGCCTAGATTTGCATGGGACCTTATTTTTTTTCATTTGCATTTGAACAACATGTTACGATTGCGTTTTATGGAAGGATGGTTCTTTCTGTTGCTTTCGTTGGTTATGGAGATTTCTGAAGTAGGATTGTATTCCCATCTGAAGTTTTCTTAATTTTTCTCTACAAACGTATATAGGTTGACCGGTTTCTGAGTCATACTCATTAGCTGAAACCAAGCTCATGCGTATTGGTTGGTGTCCTTGAGAAAGACAAAGATTTGCATTTTCCACATTTTCTTTCATATTATCATGGTAATGGGTATTGAATCCCTTTCGAGTGTCATATATTTAGTGTTTTAGCATATTACTGAAAATTTGTTGTTTTTGATACTTGGGTTCCTCTTGAACGCTATGCTACAGTCAAAAGTTCCTTTGAGATTTTGTGTTGAAATAGATTTATATCAGTTGTAAGATGTTTATAGCTTCCCACAGATATTTTTAAACGTTTTTATTTATTTATTTATTTATTTATTTTTAAAGGAAGTTAAAATAGTGCTGGAGATATTTGTATTCTTATTTGTAAATTGTTTGCTTTGTTACAGGAACATCAGGGAAACCACACCTTCCAGCCTGATTAGGGACTCAGAGACCCTAGGTACCCCTGGTTCTACAACCAGACCTACAAACTCAACTGCAACAAACAGGAGAATACAGACACATAGAAACATTCCAACAACACATGAGATGGAGGAGTTCTTCGCCAGTGCAGAACAACAGCAGCAGAGAATATTTACAGAGAAGTATATAATCCTTTGATCGTTCTGCATCAAGCTGCTTGTTATCTTTTTACCTTCTTGCGGAACCCTTTTCCATTAAATACATCCCAAATACGGACAGATCTGGGCATTTCGAAGTGGACCATTGGCATAAATCAATTGTGAAAGAATATCTTCCACTCAGCTTCAATCTTCAATCTCTCGGGCATACATTGGGGAATATCTGCCTTCTGAGGCAGATGGGATGCACCGTTTTTCCTTCTTTTTCTTTCTTTCCATCTGGATGACTTCAGACCCATGTGGAGTTATCTGGATGGGGATTTGGGTTGTAAATGCAAGTATCCAGCACTTCCCAAGTGTTTTCTTTCAGGTGTTTGTCTGAATCAACCATCTTCGCCAATCCAGTGGTGATTGTGCCGCCATACAAACACCCCCTTTAATTCACAAAAACAGAAGGATAGCAATCTCATGGTGATTTCTTTCTACTGCAACACATTAATATGCAATTCGAATGATACTTCTCACCTTATCCCCTAAAACACCTCTTGCAGGTACAACTACGATCTGGTGAACGACTTACCACTCCCTGGCCGCTACGAATGGGTGACATTGGATCAATAGGGAGGTGATTATCTTCCTTCATCTGGGCTTTCTTTTCCTATGCCAATTCCAGGTGGTATTTCCACCCTTTTCAAGTTGTAGAAAAAGAAGTTCGTTCCAAATCAAATGTGTAGCAGTTCTAATGGTCTGTAAAATAGAGAGCTAGGCTAGAAGTAGAAGCATAAATCCCAAAAAAATCCTTTCACCACCATCTAACAACAGATCATTTAGAAGGGTAGGTGGGTCAATCAAACCTCATGTCTATGCTAATAGTAGATATAGAGTAAATATATGATCAGACTCTTCATGGGGGTGTAATTCCAATCCCTGGTTTTGTATTTGTTTATAATGCTCTTACTGATGGAACTGGGAAGCTCTTGGAGAAATAAACATGACCCATTTCCCCACCCTTCTTCTCTTTATCTTTCCACTCTTCTTGCTTTTGCAATTGTATATTTAGAGGTCTGTTCCTCTGCAGATGTTTGTAGGAAAACCGATTTTCTACAAGTCCTGTTCACCTACTTTTAGTTATTCATCCAAGTGTAAATGTTATTCGACTGACTGTGTGGGGTCCGTAGCGTTGTGTGTATATCCATCCTGCACATCAAGTGAGTCCCACCATTATGAAGGGATGAGGCAAAAATCAGGTCTATACAATCATTAGGTGGGCCACACCATCCACCTATAGACTTCCAAATTCGTAGATGGTTGATACTTGGATTGGCCTTATTTTTGGGGCATCCTGCTTTTTCTTGTTATAGCAACCCTTCTGGATGGTTGGATTTCATGCTGAAACCACAAGTGGGCCCATCAAGAAGAGTTGTAGATTTAAGAATTGTGTACAACCGTTGCAGAGGATCCGGTCTCATATATTTAAGAAAAATCAGTTGCAATGGATATGGTTCATCTCTCTCACCCGGTATACATGTAAGGTAATCTTGACCGTCCAAGTCGTGGGATCAGTTGTGGACGGAATATGATTCTGCTTGCTGAACTTGGCCACTGGCCCATTTCGCCTTTTAACTATCCATTTCATAACCAACCATTGTGGATTGGAGTATTTTACCGTGGAGAAGGATAACGCTGACCCACATGGAGCCATACGTGACAACACATCCGATGTGTGTGTATTAGGTGGTACCCCATGCACAGATGAATCATATTGGTTTGGATTAGGTAAGACCCTGGATCCACCTGATGTGGATGAGACCCTTGATAGTGGGGCGCACAGTGATGTATGTGCCTTAAATCCACACCGTTCAACCATTTTTGAAACCCATTTTCGGGCATGATCCCAAAAATGAAGCTGACTCAAATCTTAGGTGGATCACACCACAAGAAACAGTTGTGATTGAATCCACACCATTAAAATCTTGATGGATTCCACCAGAATGTTTATTTGCCATCCGACCTGTTGATAACATGTTGATAAGGTCACAAAATGAAGAGACCACACAAATATTATCTTGATCGAAAGCTCCGGTGGCCCACAGGAAGTTTTTAACGGTCAATCACCACTGTTTCCTGTACCATGGTCCTTCTGGGATTTGGAACTGCTGCATTTTTTGTTTCATGCCATCAAATGAGCTTTTAATACGGATGGACCCGGTGGATGTAATCACATACATCATAGTGAGCCCCACAGTCAAGGGTCTCACCTAATCCGCTCCCCTGAAACTCAAGGCTGCTCAAGCATCAGGTGGGCCACCCCCATAAAGGCGGCAGTTAATTTCTTGACAGTTTTTATAGTTGGTAAGCGGGTGCCTTGCGGAACATAGGCCCTCTCAACATGTGCCACGTGTGTCGACTGAATCTGGACGGTTCATTTCTGAAGTCAGTTTCTCCTGGAACCGTATTCGGTGAGTTCGGGGAAACACCAACGTGGAGGGCTCCCATTGGTCCATCCCACGTCTGCTTTGCTGTGGCCAAATCTGATAGATAAAATCTCGTTACATCACAAGCTTCACCGAATCCGATTCAGTTTCTCTTAATACAGCCGCATGGGGCGCGGCTTCCGTGTATCCCTCAATCCAATGACGTGGGTGGGGCCCTGTGGGGCCACTGTGATGTATGTGCCTTACATCCAGGCCGTCCATCTGTATTGAAAACTCTTTTTAGGTCACAAAGACCTGGACGAAGAGACCACACAAATATAATCTTAATCCAAAACTTTCGTGGCCCACGGGAAGTTTTTTATATGGAAACGGATTCGCTACTACTCCCCCTGGTGGTCGGTGCTCTGTGGGCCCCACCATGATGTACGTGTTTCATCGATGCCATTCATAAATTTTTACAATCATTCTAGACCTTTATCCTAAAAATGAGAGGATATAAATCTTAGGTGGACCACACCGCAGGAAAACAATAGTGATTGGATATCCGCCATTAAAATCCTTCTAAGGCCCACTGTACTGTTTATTTGACATCGAATCTGTTGATTAGGTCATGCAGACCTAGATGAAGGGAAAAAACAAATATCAGCTTGATCCAAAACTTTTATGGGCCCCAAAAAGTTTTTAATGGTCGACACTCATTCAACACTGTTTCCTGTAATGTGGTCCACTTGAGATTGGAATATATCTTATTTTTGTTCTCATGCCTTAAAATGATCTAGAAAAATAAATGGATGGCATGGATGAAACACATACATCATGGTGGGGCCCACATAGCACCGATCAACAGCCATTGGCGGGTGGCTGGGGGAGTAGCCAATCCGTTTCCCTTTAATTTCAATTACTAGTGTTTGTTGTACTAAGTTCTGCCTGAGATTTGAATATTTTTCATTGTTTGGATCATGTCCTTAAATGAGTTTTCAATAGTGATGGACGTCATAGGTGTGAGGCATATACATCACAGTGGCCCCACTGTCAGGATTATTATTTTTTTCGGACGGTCCTGTTTCATGGCCTGAATTTTTTGCACGTGGTGTGACTGCGTTTAGAAGATTGTCAGTTGCATTCCTACTTTTATTTTGACAGCGTTGAAAGGGTACTATTAGGGGTGTACATCCAGTCGAGTTGGCCTCAGCTGGACTCGTCTTGGCCACTAGCTGGCCTCAGCTTGGCCCTCGAGCTTGACTGACCAGCTCGGCCTCGGTTCGGTCAATAGCTCGGGGTAATTCGAGTTGAGTTCACCATTGCAGCATTTTCATAAACACTTAGGACTGCACCTTCAAAATCTCATTGTATTTGAGACAGCAACAATAGTTTTATAGGTATTTTATCAAACACCTTTTAAGCAACATAAAAATTAAGAAAAAAAAAAAAATGTTAGTTTCATATACATACCTTTCCTGCCACAAGCTATACTTTTTTGAGTCATTTCATCGAACACTTGGTGAACATCATCAATATCAAAGTAACTAAGTCACCGAACTGATTTGATCTGAGTTCAATTCGAGTCGAGTCGAGCTAAGGCCAGCTCGAACTCATTTTCAAGCTCAAAAAATCAGCTCAACTCGGCTCTAACTCAACTTTGAATAGAGTCGAATCAAGCTTTCTGAGTCGAGAGAGCTAATAGAGCTAACTCGGTTCGTGCACACCTTTGGGTACTAGTACTACCCCGTTGGGAACTAGCTAGAGATATACGGTTCTATGTGGGGCCCACCGTGATGTATATGTTTTATCCACACTGTCCATCCATTTCGATAGATCATTTCATGATATGAACTCAAAAAAGAGGCAGATTGAAAGCTCAAGTGGACCACACCATAAGAAGCATTGGGGATTGAAATCTTACTATTGAAAACTTATTAAGGATCACAAAAGTTTTCTATCAAGTTGATATTTATGTTTTCCCTTCACACAGGTCTACGTGAGCTCATGAACAGGTTGGATGGTAAATAAACATTAGGACGGCCCTTGGAAGTTTTCAACGGTAGGAATTTAACGAGGCTTCAATATGCTTCCTTTTTTGGGCTTATGATATGTCAAAATAAATAGACAGCATGCATAAAATATATACTTCACGGTGGGCCCCACAGATCCCCTTGGAAGGACCGTACGTCTCTAGCAATTTTAGCTATTTATGGTGGGGGTAGTACCCAATCCGCGTGCTGAGAGTTTCTTCCAAGGCATTGATTGTGTTGTGGATCACTCTGAGCGTGTATGCTTCTCTGGCATTCATCTCCCTCACTCGTGTTAACTTGGCGTGCATGTGAGCTCAATCCAAGCTCCTCAGCCGGTGGGCCCCTCTAGATTTCTTGTTTCAAAAATCAGGACAGTCTGCTCATCGTACAGGCCTGAGTAAGAAATGATCGAACTGTCCACATGTTTCATACAACTGTGTAGGCCTACCTGATCAGTCGGTTTGCCTGCTTTTCAAACTAGGGTGTCTTTATGGTGGGCCGCACTTGATGAATGTCCCAGATATATCCCACGTATGTGGTGTTGGCGCTTGTGCTGCTAGGCCATCCGATCATTTAATCTATTTCGTCCATCTCTTTTGCCAGATCATCTTAAAACATGAGCCCAAAAATAGATAGATTCAAGACTCTAAGTGGTGGCACACCCAAGAAAAAATGGAGATTGAATGTCCACCAGTGAAACATTCATGGGTAACAGAAGTTTTGGATCTAGATAATATAGCTCATCCTAGTGGGAATGACCTTACCAACGGTTTGGATGTTATATAAAAATCATAGTGTACCCCGAAAGGTTTCAACGGTAGACATTTCCCTCTCCACTTTTTCCTGTAACGTGGCCCATTTGAGTTCTTGATCTATCTCAATTTTCATCATATGTCGTAGAATGAATTGAAAAAACGGATGGAAGGAGTAGATCTTTCACAAACATCATGTTGGGCCCCACCTAACTTCTGACGCAGGAAGCGGTGGCAGCCGTGGGTGGCAGGCAATCTGCGTCCTTCTTTCACATGGCTACGTACCATTGGACAGTTGATAACATCATTATCCCGGTCATGGCCTTGACCCATGTACTGATATTGAATGATGGGCTACTCGTATACGGTTTCACCAATCTGATGAGTGGTGCAGATTCGTATAAAAGAGAGATGGACGGTACAAAGTAATGAACAACAATCTATGTCCAACGTACAATTGGACGGTTGGAAAGAAATGGACAACAGTCCCTAACCAAAAAATTGCTTTGACGGGACTATTCTAGCCATCTCATAAATGAACAATGGACAACAGTTCCTAACCAAAAATTGCTTTGACGGGACTATTCTAGCCATCTGATGAATGAACCTTTTTCTCATCAAGTCTCAGACATTGCTGACCGTTGTCTTGGTGTCCATTTGTTTCGCTACAATACATTTGTTTGCTCTACGGCCCACCTGCTATTTGACCGGCCGAATGGAAGCGGATTGCCTACTTAGTTAAGTCTGTGGGGCCCACCATGGATGTATGTGTCTTATCCACACCCTACATCCGTTTGTACAGATCATTTTAGGACATAATCTCAAAATTGAATCATATCCGAAGGCTTGTACCATACCTCATATTGATAATAAATCTAAGCCAGACGTGAGACACATGAGTGAGACCGAAGGGAAGTAGGTGCGGCCCACCATGATTTATGTCTTTTATCCATACCGTCCATATGTTTTACCAGCTCATTTTATTCTATAATCCAAAAATTGAATCAAATCCAAAGCTCAAGTGGACCACACCACAGGAAACAGTGGGAATAATGATGTCCACTGTTGAAACCTTCCTAGGCCTGCAATGATGTTTATGTGTCATCGAACCTGTTCATAAGATCACAAAGACATGATGTAGCGTAAACACAAATATCAGCTTAATTGAAAATTACTTCTTTATTTTTATTTATTTATTTATTTTTTTAATTTTTTTTTGCTCCCAAGAAGTTTTCAACAAGAAAAGTTCAATGAGGTGTGGTCTACTTCAGTTTTGTATTTGCTTCAGAGTTTTTGGGTCGTGCACTAAAATGAGCAGATAAAACACATGGATAAAAGACATAAATCACAGTGGGCCCCACAGTGTAAGTATATTGAGTTACCTACTGAGTTAGCAGGTATAATACAGCTCCGGTCTCACTCATGTGTCTCACTTCTGGCTTAGATTTATTATTAATACGAGCTATGCTGCCTTCATTCTATGGTTTTATGAGCCGGACGAGTCCCTTGTTAGTCATCCGAGTTGACTCACGCTCAGTCAGACTTTTTCTGATTTGACACCAAGAGTTGCCCGACTCATCCAAGTCAGGCCAATTCACCCCTGGCTTAAATGTGTCAAGGGTTTTTGGATCATCTTAAGTTACTTATTTAACAAATAACGTATCTTAATTTCTACTTATTAAGAAATCGTTAATGTAAGGACATTTTTACAGTAGCCTCCAATGAGGTGGTTTGTAGGATGCAGGGGTACACTCGAGGTGGGTGGGCTGCAAACCCATAGATTTAGGGCCCGTGTGAGGGGAAACCCATATCTTTAGAGCCCATGAGGGGGCGAAACTCATGAATTTATGGCCCATGAGGAGAGTTCCTCCAAAGACCTAACCCATGAATTTAAGACCTGAGCTATATGATAAAGGAATTAATTCGCCATGCTCTATCAATTCGAGCTTTTAAAGTAAGTGATTAATTGTTCTTCGTAACTAGTACATTTGGTAAATAACATACTTATCAGCAACTAACAAAAAAAATAAAAAAGCTAAAAGAAAAACATAAAATTAATTAAGGTAATTAAGTATGTAAAAAAGTTACTTATAACTAATCATAAACTAAATTTGATCATATGAAAAATGTTACTTTATCTAATGATGTAAGTAGAAAAGGTACCTTATTTGTGTCCAAACGGACCCATCCCGACTCAACTTAGAACAGATAATCAGGTCTGAGTTGTTGACTTCTTTAACCATGCTTTTGTGGTGAATGCATAAGGTTCCTTTCTCAGTATATTGATAGAATAGCTACTGCAGCCCAATTCCTTTGCCTGTTGGGGTTTAGCCTGTCCACACCAGAACAGCACACCTGATGATGAGAGTATTTTTGGTCACTCTTCTAACAAAAGAATGGTTAGGCTATCCACGGCCTGCCGAGAGGCACGTGCAAACATGCACACGTGTGCAACATCCGTCCACTCATCATGTTAAGCGTGCAACAAACACATACAGGCCCGACTGATCAATTGGACTATCCCTACACCTTTATATCGAATATCGGCCATTAATCTACCTTTTCTAACCATCATATTGTATCATTCATGCGTGGCTGACCTGGTGAGTGGACCGGCCTTATTCCCACCTGATGAATGGCTTGGATTTCTTTTATATGATGTGATCAAAGGCTCACATCACCTCTTCAATCAGGGAAATGCTTGAGGGGATTCGTGTGAGAGGTGATTTAAGTGAAGATTTGATCCACATGTGCATCGAATATGCACCAGTTATCCAGTAGTATGTTCTTGAATATCCCCTATCAAAAGCAACAGTCAAATAATCATTAGGTGGACCCACCACGTGTGCTTTGTAGACCACTCCAATTTTTCTCATATGGAGGGAACCACCTGATGAGTGGGACATGCAGCATGATTTATGAGCCATGATAAGTTGCAAGGGGGCTCACCTGAAGAGTGCACGGGTCTAGGACAGGTGTGCCAGCTAGTCTGTTGCAGTTTACCACTACAATCAATTCTTACATGATCAATACCACAACATGCGTATCAGGTACATATCAGAGATTCTAAGTTTGATATTCAGTAGAGTCGCCGTTTTGTTTTGACAAAGAAATAAATATCGCGATTAAAATATCCACATTCAATAATAATAAAGGAGAGTAAAGAACAATCATCATCATTAATTTTATTAATACCGAGCTCAGATTACATTCTCCTGTTTTCCTTAATTCCAAACAAAGTGTGCTTAGTAAATACAATAAAAGGAAGAAAATCAGTTTAGATGGTGATTCTGGCAACATTCCGGCTTGTGAAACATCCGTCGCAATGACAGATGAATTGTGCCAGTTTGAAAACCCCTCGTTTATTAGAACATCGGTATTATTAAAGAAGTAAGCCCTATGTGAATATCATCTGCAATATAAATAGGCCGATTGGCTCATCATATGCCACATTATTGAAATCCACGGAGAACAGATGCTTTGGATCAACATACAGGCGTGGGCAACCGCGTTAGTGAAAGCACCTCAGAACAAAATCCACCAATCTACCCACATCAAGCTAAAGGAGGACGGCCAAAAAGCAACAGCTACCAACAGCAACCATATGCAAGAAATAGCAACTCCAATCCCACAGCCAGTAGAAATTAAATACCATCACATTCACCCCTCACTATTAAAAGGGACCCTGAGCGGGATTCACACAACATGATAGGCCCACCACAGAATGCACAACCATCCAAACCATCAGCCTACTTCTGGAAATTGAAAACCTGTGTGCGTAGAAAACCTAGGGCCAAGAATTCGTTGAGGAGTTCCATGTAGGTACCTCCTGGTACTTGCACCCTGGGCATCCAATTAGGAATCAATCTGCATCTAGGGCTGTCAATGGGTATCCGAACCCACAAATACCCCATGGACCTGATCCACTTTAAATGGCCTGATTTAGTATTTTGGACCGTTAAGAAATTGGGTCGGGTCAAGTCTAGGTGAGTACAGGTTGGGTTCATCAACTTGAACCCAATTAAAATTGTGGACCATGTCAAGTTTAGTTAGTTTTCATATTAATATTTTATACATAGAGAGAGGAATGCTCACTTGCGCACTAGTTCTCTCGGGAATTTGTGAAAACCTTTCGAGAGTTCATCTCCCATGATGGTGAGTGCAATATCTGAACAGTTCATGTAATTCAGCACCCCATGAAACCCCTATAGCCCAACTTTTTCCCTGAACCAATACTTTGAATGGGCTATGGCAAAAGAGAGGCTAATCAAGTGAGAAAGCTTTTTCATTTTGCCATGGCCCACCAAAGTTTTAAATCAGGATAAAAGTTAGAGAAATGAGGTTTTACAGGGTGGTATATCATATGAACGGTTCAAATCTTGCACTCATATCACGGGAGATGAGTTCTCAAAAAATTCTCACGAGTTCATGAGAGAACTGGTAAGTAGAGCATTCCTCTTGTGCGCAAGTGATTCATCTCTCTCTCTCTCTCTCTCTCTCTCTCTCTCTCTCTCTCTCTCTCTCTCTCTCTCTCTCTCTCTCTCTCTATATATATATATATATATATATATATATATATATATATATATATTGATTATTCTAGCAGAAAGAGCTTCCTAATTAAGCCATATTTGATGATGTAGTTATGAAATATTGATGTTTTATATTTTCATTATATATCTAGCTTGCTTAATAAAAATAAAATAAAATTTTATTTTAAATATAGCTCGTCTAATAAAATAAAAACTTTCTTATCCACAAGTTGAATTTAGAGTTCAGAAATTTAGTGAACCCATTCATCAAATTTGGTATGCGGCAAGGTAACTGAAATAACTTAGGAATGACGCTAAAAACATTGAGAGTTCGACCGGCAATTTCAAGATGTAACAGACCTGTAAGTAGCTCACTTACACATCCACGCGTCTGAATGGCAAATGTGTGTGGAATCTAATCATCCATTAGGTGAGCTAACCATGTAAATGCTCTTATTTGACTTGAAACTTACATGTATAGACGTGCTAGTACCCAATCCCAATCAGATCCGGATCGAGGTATTCAAGAATGGATCCAGACCTCATAAGTCCATAACTTGCTTAGCATGGGTACAAGCAACATAGGACCCGACCCTATCTGCATTACCTCAATTTCGAATGATTACAAGCACCATAAGACCTGACCCCATCTACATTACCTCAGTTTCCACTGGTTAGGGGAGGTCAACGGTTCAGGTCGACCCACCAATCGACCCGCATGGATTTGGGTCTGAACCCACAAATCCGTCAGGTCAAATTTGAGTCCTAGTTCTTAATATTGACCTTGATCTGCATAAATCGGTAAAGTTGACCCATAACCTGCAGACCTAGTCCAACCACGTCCGGGTCTGGACTCGTATTTTGTTAAGTCGTGAAGTAGACCTTGGTTCAGATTGATAGGCCGGTCGAGTCCAGGTCAACCCTTATTCAACGTAGGTAATGGTCCGGATCCATTCACAGGCTCCCTTTTCTTGGTTCACCACTAAGTTATCAGTTATCATCTATTGAGCACATGCATCCAATGTGTCATCTAAATCAAACGTTGGACCCGAGAACAACGAGGCTGATCCATTCAGCAAGTAAGTCAGATATGTTGATTGAGAGGGCGTTTGGCGCAGGGTATTAGATGAGATTGGGTGGGATAGAATTGCATTTGATCCCGCGCAATTCCATCCAACATTTGGAGAGGATGGAAAATGTTGGGATTAGGTGGGATGGAATTGCATTTAGTCCCATGGAATTGCATTTGGTCCCGTGCAGGATTAGGTGGGATGGAATTGCATTTAGTCTCATGGAATTGCATTTGGTCTCGTGCAGGATTTCCATGAATTTTGAAATCCACTACACATGTGGGCTCCATACTGATGCATGCGTTTATCCATGCCATCCATCCATATACACCATTTACACATGACATTCTGGTTATATATGTGTACAAGTGAACTACATTTGTTGTGAATTTGGTCTATTGATTATAATTCTGTAACGCCTCAGATTTTTGACAATCTGGAGTTAGATGTCCTTAGGCAAGGGGTAAATCCTAACCCCTTATAAACCTCTCAAACATCAAATCCTTTAGAAATTAGACAAGTTTAACTAAGTGTTAAACTAGATTAGCTGTGAAATTCGCTTGAATCACTTTAAATACAATCTGCAAGACCCAAAACTTGTAGAATCATTGACGCTAGGTTACCCTGAAATCTAGGATCAATCTCATTACCCAGTTGCTCTCGGGAGTACATTGAAACTATCGGATCTGGACCGCACATCGAAAGTCCGATTGCTACAAAATTATATAATTAGGACTACCTTGCTGGGCTTGACAACCATCCGGGAAATTAACTCCAGATAGAGTCCCAGGGCTATTCGTTTGAGCCCGGAGCGAAGAGTTTGAGAAAATGTGGTTTTCTTTAGAAATTAAATCTCATTTAACTAATCTGAGACTGGTCGCTTGCGAGCCAGATATAAGCAATTAGACCGTCAGAATCTGACCCAAATACACCATCGGATCAGGAGAAATTTTCCCTACATGGCAGTTTACTTGTAACCCTGATCGAGTTTCGGTGATCGTTGAACTGAAACTGGTCCGCCATATGCGATCTGGAAACCAGATTGGAACGAAAACTTAACTCAACCTAGATCCAAGGTCAGTGGGCTTAAGTCCGACCTTGGCTCAAGGGGAGCTCCGGAAGAGCTCCATTGAGCTGAAACAGACGCTCTTTGGACATAACCTAAGTATACCTTGGCCCTGGGGTCATTTCCATCAGTTCTGGGCCTATATAAGGGCCTTAAGCCTCACTCTCTCATCCCATACGAATTTGGGAAACCCTAGGAGAGAGAAGAGAGGAAAGAGAGAGAAAGAGAGAGAGAGATTTGGAGTTCATCCCTAGGATTCAAACTCACGTATCTACGTGCCTAACCATCGCTACCAGATCGCTATTCCGGCGATTCTGACTTTGTTCTTAGGTAAGAAATACAACCCCTAATTGTTTTAGGGTTTCAGATAGTGTAAGTTATAAAATAGCTAACCTAGTTCATTCTATAGGTTGCCATCCTGCCGGTGACAAAGACTACGTGTTTAAAACGAATCCGTTACGCGTTTACCGGCGTAAGGTGCGGACTTTAAACATATAGGTTATGGTTTTCAAGGCTTTCAATGTCAGTTAATGATATATTACTGACGTGAATGCTATTATACATGTACAAAGTGTTGTCCGTTTCGTTTTTCAGATATACGTTAACTATGTTGAATATACTGTATTCCTCGTATTTGTAGAAAATACCGTATACGTATGAAATACGGATTTGTGCTTGCCATGATTAATTGTTGTCTATGTATGCTAGATGAATGTGTATCAACTTCTGGGTGAATGAATTTGTCTAATACATGTTATCCCAACATACGTTGTGTACGTTATAACGTGTAGCCTAAGTGTTTGTAGAAAGGTTCGAATGAATATGCTTGCCATGACTATTGGTCGTGAATGCATGATCGTGGTTCATGTGGCAACTCCTTTGTGAAAGGATTCGCTATGGCATGTGTTTTAACTAGCATATTACAGGTATGTTGGAAGGTGTAGTCTAAGTGTTTGTAAAATTGTCTGAATGAGTAAGTAGTTAGTAAATTGCAATGTATAAGGGTGTTGAGATATGATTCTCAACTCCTTTAACTATGTGTATGTTTTCCTCCATGTATCGTATATTAAAGTGTTTGTTTATCTATGTAATACATATGTATAAATCTATGTTTATGTTATATTCCATAAAATGCAAGAACAAAGCCGTGAAGGGTGATGGGGGAGTGGTGTAACGATTCCGTGCAACAGCCTTGGCAGCCCTAAAGCGGACATGATTGTATGATTTGAAATCTTGATCCATTAGTGCTTTAACTATCTTCTAGGATATTTTGTTGTAATTGAATGTGATTAGGGCTATTGTATAGTCCAGGCAATCGGTAATAGAGCCTAGATTGGTGGATGATGTTGTTTCGCCACACAGGATGTGTTCGACGAATCCGTGGCGTACTTCAGTTATCGACAGTGGTTAAGCCACACGGAGTGCTTATGCACTTCATGTCGATCAACTCGATGTGCGCTTATGCTAGTCGAGCTCGTCAAGTAACCCGATTGGCCCTATATATGTTCACCATGTTTAGATGCTACTGCTTAAACCTAAGGTACCAAACTCACCAGTGGAAACCCCGTTAACCTTAGTACTTCGATCCGCTAAGACTCATGAGCCGGACATGGTGGTATGAGTCACCGTAGTCGAGTTGTCGGCTTACGCTGGGGCGACGAGCCTCCCCGTAGTGACCAGTGAGCAACCCAGACTCATGAGCCAAATACGATGGTATGAGACACTGTATTCGAGCTGTTGGCCTACAATGTTTTGATGACGAAGCCGTGATGGGTGATAGGGGAGTGGTGTAAGGATTCCGTGCAACAGCCCTGACAGCCCTAGACGTGCCCTTTGTAGTGACCTCGAGCGTACTCTGAGTCTACGTTGAGGCAACGAACCTTCCGTAGTAACGAGAGTATAAGCTAGGATTACCTCATCGTAGCCTGGCTGTGGTCCCTAGTCGGGTCGGTGACGTGCCTTCGAAAATAGACTACCAGTTGGTAGGGCGTTGGTGATAGTGACCTAGAATCACAACTTCGTATGAGATTTACTAGAATTGACGACCCTAGAATGGATCATTGTTTGGGTATTGATATAAGGGTGGTACCTTAGTTTCCTAATCCTGCTGTATGAAAAGGACTAATAAGAACTTGGTAATCATATGCATGCACCGCATTACGCATGCGTTCAGGCGTAGCAAGTCAAGCACTGAGGCAATGTTGTTCATGCGCGAACGTGAGATGAAGTCGCTGAGGGAGCGTAGGCGAGGTCATGCATCATACATTCATACCATTCTTGCATTAACAAGAGTACTTAGGGATGTGTGATTTACTGCTTTATCATTACTGCTTGACTGAATTGATAACATGTTAACCTCTGCTTTATTGTTCCACTGAGTTGATCACTCACTCCCACGTTACGGGACGGTGTTGTACACACCAACCAGACTTTGTTTGAGTTTCAGATGATGGCGATGCTTGCGATACGGAGCCGGACTTTTATGATGATGTGGAGGGTTTCTCCTTTATGCAGCTATCAGGCGGGTCTATGTAGACCATCTTCTGATCGACGGGGTTACAGGGTTGTTGATTAGATGTCATTACACTTTAGTTTGCTCTTTTGGAACACCCTTGTATATTCATTTTGTCCATTTTTGAAGTATACATTGATATATTTAACCTGGTAGCATGTTCACACTCTGGAGACTTACAACAGTTTATATATTTTATATATCTATCACAGTCTTCCGCTTGCTTAAACTATTCATCTCTGGAGTATGATATGCTGTTTTGGCTTAATCTCATTCATGTTTCATGTACTAACACGGACAACATTCAATCATCATTATTTATGTTGCATAAGTGATGCGTTGGAACTCGGGAGTTGAGTTTATGCTCGACTCCCGATTTTCAGGGCGTTACAAGATGGTATCAAAGCATGATTTGGATTAAACCAGACATGGGTTATGGTCACACAACGTACGCTGATGCATTTCGACATAAGAGGGTGCGAGAAAAATGTAGAAACAGTCATAGGTATCCCGACTTCGCCAATTGGCGAAGTTCACTGAAAGCGGTCATTTTGTTTGAGTCTGTACTCGACCATGATCGCACGAGTCAACTCCAAAACACTTATAAACCGTCAAACGACGGGTCTAGACCATAAATTACCCCATCCCAGCCATTAGAAATCGGTAAATACAAATATGTATCAGGAACTTCCCGAAACGACTCAAAACGGAGTCATGGGCCTACCCACGCAAATTCAGAGGGACCCAGGGTGAGACCTAGACCTTTTTGGGCCCTAGGGGGCACGAGGACCTCGCCCAAGTGGCGAGGCATCGCCACTTTGTCCAGAGGGTGGCGAGGCCCTCGCCAGGTTGGCCAGGCCTCGCCGGTTAGCGGGCTCGGCCAAGCGGGCCGCTCGGGCTGATGGTGTTTGGGGGCTAGGGTAACCCCCTGGTATGTGGGCCATCGACTAAAACCCTCCCAAACTAGTACTTCCTTTACAAACTACCCCTCCAAGCTCTTCTTTTTTC
Source organism: Magnolia officinalis (assembly GCA_021015155.1). Taxonomy (NCBI): domain Eukaryota; kingdom Viridiplantae; phylum Streptophyta; class Magnoliopsida; order Magnoliales; family Magnoliaceae; genus Magnolia; species Magnolia officinalis. The sequence goes on along the minus strand of JAJHSJ010000005.1, from coordinate 22,657,461 downwards.
CAAAAGTTTCTGTTTTCTCTCTCAAACCTTCCCTCCATTCACTTATTTCATCATTTTCTTTTTCTGTCAAAACACACCATACCTCCATCGTTTACAACAATACCTACCCCCTACCCTCTTCATTCTCTCTCTCTCATTTGAGCTCTTACACCCCCATTTGTGGCTCAACTCGTGTAAACCCACTAGCCATCTCATCTCTCTTCATTTCCTTCTTCAATTCCTGTCATTTGAGCCTTTACACACCCCTTGGAGGCTCAAATCCATGGAGACCTAAAGACCCCAGCCCTTTCCTCCCTTTCTTCACTTTTTCATGGCTCTATTCAAGCTTAGTACGGCCATTTTCTCAATTTCTGCCTAGTTATCCATGACAGTTGTCTCATGGTTTGGTTGTTGCTACGTTAGGATCTTTGTGTTTTTATGTTGATAGGCCTAGAAGTGTAGTAGTTGGTAGGATGTTTTAAATGTTTGGGGTCTTGGTTGTATTAGCTCACAGGCATCTTCTGTCATGATTCATGTAACACTGTGTCTCATGTATCATGGCAAATTTGGTAAATGAAATGTATGTGTAAGGTATTGTCCCTAGATTGGGTGTATCCCATGTTTTCCAATACCATGTTTGGAATGTATGCAATTAAAAGTAAATTCCGAGATTTCCTTTCAAATTACACTTAGAAATTCATCATCATGGGATTTGAAAATCCCATCTCACACTTTCCAACACAAGGCTCATTTTCCAAGGCCTATAAAATTAATTTTAATCCCAACGCACCCTCTTACCAAACATGCCACTCCAAATCCCGAGGTGGGATTAGCAATGCAGCCCCATTTAATACAACTTAAGACCACTGGCCAAATAGGCCCATAGAGTTTTGGACCTAGAGTGGTGCTCCTAGATTTCGAAAGACCTAACAGTATGGAAAATCCAATAAATTGATAACGTGAACCCTAGGACCTCTTAGTTGGTATGAGAATATGTGAAATGCTCGAGCGTAGTTAAATTCAAGTGCAGGTAACTCAATTCCAATCAGACAACGTTTGACCCTAAGTGATAAATAATTTCTTGTATTAGAAAGGGTATGAAATCATCTAACGTATAAGCATAGACTTTGGATTACAATTATTGGTTGGTTATACTAAGAAATGTAAAACACTGGTTATGCTAAGACAATTGAAAGATAGATTTAGTTAGTTGGCTTGTTTAGGTTGGAGTGAGATCTCATTCCTTCGTCGAATCCCCTCAGTACTCACAGGCTCCTTTAATAACTCTTAGAAAGGTTGTTTGACGTAGAAACTATTCACGCTCATAGAAAACTTATATATCCCTTAGATTTAATGTTAGGTCAAATCAATACAACCCTTAGAATTGCCTTCCCAAAGACTTATTATAATCGGGAATACGGAGTAGAGGAACTATATATATAAGTGAGGTATTCGCGGTTTGAGTTGAATTCTCAATCCTGGTAGTTACCAATGAACTCTATACTCTGATCAAGCAGAAGGTCGAGATCAACTAGGATTAAGAACTAATACGACAATTTTTTGTCCTAGCTAGGTAGAAGGTATATGTATCCGGCTCAGACCCACTACACAACTTTCCTTCCGTGTTGGCCGAACCACTTACAACCAAAAGTTGTTCCTTGCTTTTAAGAAGTGTTAAGAACACATAGCCAATAAGGATACCTTTGCTCGGCCTAAGACAATTTCTCAATGGCAACAGAGAGTTAGGGATTAGTTCAACACTAATAGTTCCCATATGCTTGTCTATGATGCTTGCCACTTCTTTTTCTTACAATTATGCCTCATATCTATCTTTTACACTATTCTATATTCAACTCATTCTTCTAACGACAGACTTACTCTTATCATATTGCATGTGTGAACATATGATAGGCTAGGATAGTCTGCCATTAACCTATTTGTCCAAATTCCTTATGCACTAATGTATAGGTATCTTACAGTATTTAACTAGGTTTAATTCAACCTCGTTCTGACGTACGAGCGAGATATGGATTTTTTAACCTTAAATAAGTTTTTAAGGGGGGTAGAAAGGTTATGAATGCGGTCGAAGTTAGGTAGGTATACTCGCCTACCCACTCATAGGCGCAACGGGAACTTGGTGGGCCCATAGCCCACTGGCCCAGGATCGAATGGTATTGATCCACACTATACGTAACGATAGGTCACTAAATAGGATCTAAATCTCCCTTAGAATGTCAGTAATGAAGTCATCGAAGGAAATCAATTAAGGTTCAAGTATTAAACTAATTCGTATTAAAGAAAGGGCCTAATAATGAGTACGGGTTTAACTACTACCATAGACATGAATTAAGATGAGGACTCTCCTAGACCAAGACCAAAAAGGGCAACCTTATAAATAGGAAACTTGAGCCTTTAAATGGTGAGCATTCCCTAAGTTTTAAAGTGATCGGATTATGTAGTTACTGAAATAGAAACCGTGAAGCATTCGCGGCTTGACCCAATTCTCAATCCTGGGCGACTACCAATGGACTCACTGCTTTGACCGAGTAGAAGACCAGGATCTACCAGGACTAGGAAGGGATACGATGAGCCTTCTACCCTGGTCAGGTAGATGATCGATGTATCGGGATCAAGCCCATTACAACTGTCTCTCCGTGTTGGTCGACTATTAAAAATAAATATCTTACTCTAAATAGATGGGAATCACCATCAAGACTCTAAATAGATAAAGAAATAACTTGTAGCAATCCGTTGGGGTATAACCACGAGATGAAGACATAAGTTTAAGGGGGGTAGACAAACATGAGCCAGACTAGCATGGATAGTATACGCCGTACCACGCATATAAACTTGAAATCAGTAAAACTTGAGCAAAAGAAATAATAAAATCTTTACTTCTTACCCTTAGCCAATTTTAGGGACGAAATTATTTTTAAGGGGGGTAGATTGTAACGCCCCAGACTTTTGCCAAACTGGAGTTAGATGTCCTTAGGCAAGGGGTAGATCCTAACCCCTTATGAACCTCTCAAACCTCAAATCCTTTAGAAATTAGACAAGTTTAACTAAGTGCTAAACTAGATTAGCTGTGAAATCTGCTTGAATCACTTTAAATACTATCTGCAAGACCCAAAACTTGTACAATCATTGACGCTAGGTTACCTTGAAATCTAGGATCAATCTCATTACCCAGTTGCTCTCGAGAGTACATTGAAACTCCGTATCGGATCTGGACCGCACATCGAAAGTCTGATTGCTATGAAATTATATAATTAGGACCGCCTTGCTGGGCTTGACAACCATCCCGGAAATCAACTCCAGATAGTATCCCGGGGCTATTCGTTTGAGCCCGGAGCGAAGAATGTGAGAAAATGTTGTTTTCTTTAGAAATTAAATATCATTTAAGTAATCTGAGACTGGTCGCTTGCGGGCCAGATATAAGTAATTAGACCGTCAGAATTTGACCCAAATACACCCTCGGATTAGGAGAAATTTTCCCTACATGGCAGTGTACTTGTAACCCTGATCGAGTTTCGGTGACCATTGAACTGAAACTGGTCCGCCACATGCGATTTGGAAACCAGATTGGAACGAAAACTTAACTCGACCTAGATCCAAGGTCAGTGAGCTTAAGTCCGACCTTTGGCTCAAGGGGGGGCTCCGGAAGAGCTCCGTTGAGCTGAAACAAACGTTCTTTGGACATAACCTAAGTATACCTTGGCCCTGGGGTCATTTCCATCAGTTCTGGGCCTATATAAGGGCCTTAAGCCCTCACTCTCTCATCCCATACGAATTTGGGAAACCCTAGGAGAGAGAAGAGAGGAAAGAGAGAGAAAGAGAGAGAGAGAGAGAGAGATGGAGTTCATCCCTGAGTTCATTTGGGAAACCCAGTGTTGTCCGTTTCGTTTTTCAGATATACGTTAACTATGTTGAATATACTGTATTCCTCGTATTTGTAGAAAATACCGTATACGTATGAAATACGGATTTGTGCTTGCCATGATTAATTATTGTCTATGTATGTTGGATGCATGTGTATCAACTTCTGGGTGAACGGATTAGCCTAATACATGTTATCCCAACATACGTTGTGTACGTTATAACGTGTAGCCTAAGTGTTCGTCGAAATGTTCGAATGAATATGGAACTATGATTTATGCTTGCCATGACTATTGGTCGTGAATGCATGATCGTGGTTCATGTGGCAACTCCTTTGTGAAAGGATTCGCTACGGCATGTGTTTTAACTAGCATATTACAGGTATGTTGGAAGGTGTAGTCTAAGTGTTTGTAAAATTGTCTGAATGAGTAAGTAGTTAGTAAATTGCAATGTATAAGGGTATTGAGATATGATTCTCAACTCCTTTAACTATGTGTATGCTTTCCTCCATATATCGTATATTAAAGTGTTTGTTTATCTATGTAATGCATATGTATAAATCTATGTTTATGTTGTATTCTATAAAATGCAAGAACAAAGCCGTGAAGGGTGATGGGGGAGTGGTGCAACGATTCCGTGCAACAGCCTTGGCAGCCCTAAAGTGGACATGATTGTATGATTTGAAATCTTGATCCATTAGTGCTTTAACTATCTTCTAGGATATTTTGTTGTAATTGAATGTGATTGAGGCTATTGTATAGTCCAGGCAATCGGTAACAGAGCCTAGATTGGTGGATGATGTTGTTTCGCCACACAGGATGTGTTCGACGAATCCGTGGCGTACTTCAGTTATCGACAGTGGTTAAGCCACACGGAGTGTTTACGCACTTCATGTCGATCAACTCGATGTGCGCTTATGCTAGTCGAGCTCGTCAAGTAACCCGATTGGCTCTATATATGTTCACCATGTTTGGACGCTACTGCTTGAACCTAAGGTACCAAACTCACCAGTGAAAACCCCGTTAACCTTGGTACCTCGATCCGCTAAGACTCATGAGCCGGACATGGTGGTATGAGACACCGTGGTCGAGTTGTCGGCCTACGTTGGGGCGACGAGCCTCCCCGTAGTGACTAGTGAGCAACCCAGACTCGTTAGCCGAATATAGTGGTATGGGACACTATATTCGAGCTGTCAGCCTACAATGTTTTGATGACGAAGCCGTGATGGGTGATGTGGGAGTGGTGTAAGGATTCCGTGCAACAGCCCTGACAGCCCTAGACGTGCCCTTTGTAGTGACCTCGAGCATACTCTGAGTTTACGTTGAGGCGACTAGCCTTCCATATCAATGAGAGTATAAGCTAGGATTACCCCATCGTAGCCTGGCTGTGGTCCCCTGTCGGGTCGGTAACGTGCCTTCGAAAATAGACTGTCAGTTGGTAGGGCGTTGGTGGTAGTGACCTAGAATCGCAACTTCGTATGAGATTTACTAGGATTTACGACCCTAGAATGGATCATTGTTTGGTATTGATATAAGGGCGGTACCTTAGTTTCCCAATCCTGATGTATGAAAAGGACTAATAAGAACTTGGTAATCATATGCATGCACCGCATTACGCGTGCGTTCAGGCGTAGCAGGTCAAGCACTAAGGCAGTATTGTTCATGCGTGAACGTGAGATGAAATCGCTGAGGAAGCGTAGGCGAGGGCATGCATCATACATTCATATCATTCTTGCATTAACGAGAGTACTTAGGGATGTGTGATTTACTGCTTGATCATTATTGCTTGACTGAATTGATAACATGTTAACCTCTGCTTTATTGTTCCACTGAGTTGATCACTCACTCCCACGTTACGGGACGGTGTTGTACACACCAACCAGACTTAGTTTGAGTTTCAGATGATGACAATGCTTGCGATATGGAGTCGGACTTTTATGATGATGAGGAGGGTTTCTCCTTTATGCAGCTATCAAGCGGGTCTATGTAGACCATCTTCTGATCGACGGGGTTACAGGGTTGCTGATTAGATGTCATTACACTTTAGTTTGTTCTTTTGGAACACCCTTGTATATTCTTTTTGTCCATTTTTGAAGTATACATTGATATATTTAACCTGGTAGCATGTTCACACTCTGGAGACTTACAACAGTTTATATATTTTATATATCTATCACAGTCTTCCGCTTGCTTAAACTATTCGTCTCTGGAGTATGATATGCTGTTTTGGCTTAATCTCATTCATGTTTCATGTACTAACACGGACAACATTCAATCATCATTATTTATGTTGCATAAGTGATGCGTTGGAACTCGGGAGTTGAGTTTATGCTCGACCCCCGATTTTCACGGCGTTACAAATTCCATGGTCTACCAAACATGATTTTGCTTAATATGGTGCTTTTTTAGCAAAAACTTTATCCCAAAATGGAATTAAACGGCTACAATACCACGGTATTTGCAGACATGCAATCATTGTGCAATAATGATGTTAGTTCCATCTAATACAATTCAATGTCATTCAATTCCACGGACCAAACACGCGTGAATATAAAATAAATACATTTTGGTGGGTAGGACTGGTTCGTGCCTAATCCGCTCCCAAAGCTTCACCGTGAGCTAACTAGATGTAAGGGAATCAATGGGTCGGGCTCGGGTCTAAAAATCAGAATTTTCAATAGGCCCTCCTCGAAACAGTTCAAAATCCACGCTGAGACCTACTCTAGGCCCGGCCCATTGACAACACTATAGACTGGATGTCACAGAAATGTAAAGGTGGGCAGGTGTTGAGGGTCAAATATTGTATATCAGACCCCAATTACTGCCTGGATTTATGAACATGCCACCGTTTAAAATCCTAATTTAATCGTGTTTGTGATGCAAGGTACATTTGCAAGTATGGACTGAAAAAGGGAGCTTAAAGTAGAGATTTACGCTCAGAATTCACCAAAGTATGGGACAGACCCCAGGGGACCAAGATCGATGGATTTACACGCCAGAGATCAAGAAAATCGAGAAACTGAAGTTCAAGTGGCCTGAAAACCGTCCAGAATGCAAGATCACAGGGTTTCCACCATCTGATTGGCTCAAAACTTCATACATGGCCCAGGGACTATAAATTAACCGTACATATCAAATTTCAGCTACTGGAACCCTGTGGAAGTGGCCCACGAACAGATCAGCCCATGAAATGTGATTTGGGGCCCACCTGAGATCTGGAAATGCTTCAAACTTGGGCTTGACCCATCAAATGAGGTGATAAAACGGATGGACGGAGCAGACCACACATAGGCATTATGTTGGGACCCACTTTTCAAAGTGGAGTGCACTGAAATGGTGCACTCGCCATGCACCATAAGAAGCTAATCGGTCAGCGCTTGCTGACCCGACTAGTTTCAGCCGAAAACGGAAACTGCTGTTTCCATTTTCGCAGCGTCCGCAACGATTCAGCCTCCGGCCCACCATCACTCATCATGCGGTCCATCTGGACCGTCCATTCATCCCATAATGTAAAACCGACCGTAAAAACGGTGATTTTCCAGACCCATGCACGTGTACGCATGAAACAGAGCCACTACATCGAATAGACGGCAGCAAGAAATACGTTGAACGCCTCCGAAGATCTGATCCAAAACCATCCATCTCCGACCGGATTTTCGTCACGCATCTAATGGACGGCGTGGATTCCTTCGTAGAATTCAATAATGGGCCCCACCAACCTCAACAGAAAATGGAAACTTCCGTTTTTAGCAGCGTCCGTGAAACGGACGCCAGGTTGCAGTTGTGGGCCCCACTCATCATCCAAAAGGATGATCCACACCGTCAATTAGAACCCCGAGGTCCTTCTTACCAAGGCCTAGAGGAGGAAATTTGAAGAAGGTCCCGCGAACGGTGTCTATGTGATCGAACACGAGATGGACGACTTAAAAAAATATTAAGTGGGCCGCATCAGAAGCAATCCAAAACCAACAATATCTTACTGAATTGGCGAGACAAAGCGAATGGAAGAAGTGGATTTCCCAGAAACTTCCGGCAGAAGGCCCACTAAGCGCCGCACTAGATCCGTTCGCGTCATCTTCCAAAACGGCAGCTGCCATTTCCAGACAGCGTAACGAACGGACGCTGTCCGTTTTTGCGGACGTCAGTGGGCCCCGTCCATGGTCTGTCCGGCCGATCCAAGACGTCCACCGTGTAGAGGGCTTCGAGAGCTTCAAAACCATGCTGATATTCTGCTCCCATGCATACACACGTGCGGTACAGAGGCCACAAACGGACTGCCCTGCAATGCTCAAAACTGATCTTTTCGTGATTTCTTCTCTGGGCCGCGTCAATGGACATTCAAAACCACCCATTCTTGACTGAAATTTCGTTCTGAATGCAATGGACGGGGTGGATTTCCCATAAAACACTTCTATGGGGCCTACCGATCATGACAACGAAAAGACTTTCGTTGTGCGTGCGACAGCTTTCCAAATCCGATTTTTTCCACTCCAGCAGCTATAAAAAGAGTTTTTGGACGTGGGGAGCACATCATCGAAGGCCTTGGACGAAGAATCTCATGTGAGAGAGAGAAAGACAGGGAGAGAAGAAAGAGTTTTGTTGTTTTCCTTTGGTTATGCTTTTCTTCTCAAATTTCTGATGAGATCTAGCCCATCCATGTGTGGCTAAACCTCTTAGCTAGGGCTAAGAGGTGAAGCTTGTGGCGTGATGGGACCGATTCTATGGTGTTGATTTATGGTTATGAACTGACGTTTGTTTTAGTTTGATTAATTGAAATAATCATAGTTTTTAATGATTTGTTGTGACTTAAATTACAATAGATCTGCGATGGCTTTGAGTATTTCATTCTTCTTCATATTTTGATTGTGAAATCAGGAAACCCTGTTGTTCACCATTGCCCCTTGGACATGGTTGGATGATGGAATTCTTCCTAACATTCACACATCTTCTGATTGGTTATGGATTGGTTTATGTTCTGTTGATTACCTTGTCTCATGGGCATGGATTTGTGATGGAATCATATCTAATTCTTATACCTTTCGTCTATTTGAAAACTAGATCAAAAGGAAGTTCACATTGATTTTCAGGTTATATCTTCCAACTGGATGAAGATGGGACTCGAAGTCCAGTTGAGTTCATGAATCGACCATAGATCTCCCTGATCTCTACAAGTGGATCCTCTGAATCCCTAGTTTCCCTTCTCTGAATTTCTTCTCAGTTTAGATAATATTTTACCATTATTCTTCAAATTACACTCAATTTAGATTTCATTTCATTCTAGTTCTAGTTCTAGTTGGTTTCAGAAAACGTACAAGTATCAGTCCCTTGGGATTCGACCTCGGTCTTACCGAGTTTTATTACCACATCACAACCCTATACTTGGGGAGTGAACAAGTTTTTGGCGCCGTTGCCGGGGATTGACGGATACGTTTCCTGAAGATAACTGATTTTAGGATTAGTTTAAGATTAGGACCTTTTGGATTCTTAGGTTTTATTTTTAGAATTTCCTAATTCAGGTTTTCCTTTAATTTTTAGAAATTTTATATTTAAAGTAACTTTCTATTTTTAGATGGTTTTCCCTTTTTAGAAACTAACCCAATTTTCTTATTTTGTAGGATTCTGAGATAGGTTTCTAAATTGGTAATTTCTCTCTTCCTTACTATTTCTAGATTAGGATTCCTTTTTATTGAAGTTTCTAATTCTAACTCTTTTAGAAACTAATTTTGTTTCCTATTTTATTCTGTTTAGAAACTAACTTTCCTGTTTTGTAGGCCTTTTAGAAATTTCTAATTCGGTAAGCTCTTTCTAAATTCTACTTTCTATTTTTAGAATTTATGTTACTAACTTACTTTCTAGTTTAAGAACTTTCCTCTTTTGTTTTAGAAATTTTATACTCTCTTAGGAATTTCTCTTTTTCTAAATTAGAAACTAGTTTACTGTTATTTCTCTTCTTAGGATTTTCTAATTTTAGGTTAGAATTTCTCTACTTTATATTTTTAGAACTTTTCTATTTCTAGGCTTTCATTTATTTTAGAAATTCTTTCCTTTTTAGAAACTCACATTACTTTCTATTTTAGGATTAAGATTTCTAATTTAGAACTTTCTAACTCTAGGTTTAGAACCTTCCTCTTTTGTTTTTAGAACTAGGTTAGTTATTTTCCTTTTTAGAGACTCTTTCTAATTCTAGGTTTAGGAAACTTTCCTTTTCTAGAAACTAACTTTGTTTCCACCTTAGAATTTTCTAACTTTAGAATTTCTATTTTTAGGAACTAATCTCTTTTTGGTTTCTTTTTGGAGGTTCTTAATTTAGGGACTCCAATTTGGTAACTTCCTTCCAACCCTCTCTTTCTTTTTAGATTTTTATTTCCCTTCTTAGGATTAGGTTTAGAATTTGATTGAGGGTTGTGAGTGTTTCATGCCCAAGTGGGCTCATGACAACACTTGACGTCTCTTGACTGAAGGAGGATTAGTTGAGGGGTTAACTGTCCATCGCAGGACTAGACACCGCTCGAATTTCCCTGAGATAATTGAGGATATGGCTGGAAATCAACCTCGTCTACCCCAACCTAGGGTAGAAGATGTCCAGGATGAGAATGAGGTGCATCAAGCACCCCCGCCTCGTACCTTACGAGATTACTTACAACCGGCGGGGGTGAGTACGCCCTCATGCATGGTTTTTCAGGAGAATGCAGGACATATGGATATCAAACCAGGAGTGATCCAACTCCTTCCTAAATTTCATGGGCTTGAGTCAGAGAATCCATATCTACATCTGAAAGAGTTCGATGAGATCATGACTACCCTATACTTTCCTAACGTGTCTGATGACACGGTCAGGTTAAAACTCTTTCCCTTTTCTTTGAAAGAGAAAGCCAAGACGTGGTTACATTCACTACGTCCTCAATCTATTGGCAAATGGAATGACATGACAAGGGAGTTCATTAAAAAGTTTTTTCCATATCATAAGATGAACACCCTTAGGAAGTCGATCATGAACTTCACCCAAAGGGAAGATGAAACATTCTTCCTATGTTGGGAGCGGTTCAAAGATCTTGTCAGTTCATGCCCACAACATGGTTTTGAAACGTGGCGCATCACGAAATTTTTCTATGATGGACTGACATCTCCTATGCGCCAATTAGTTGAGACAATGTGTAATGGGGAGTTTATGAATAAAGGTGTCGATGAGGTGTGGGACTACTTTGATAAACTTGCTGAGAACACACAAACATGGGACATCTCTCTTAGACCAAGTACTACGCCTAGGCCGACTCATTCCAAAGAAAAAGGTGGAATGTACCTCCTGAAAGAAGATGATGATATTAACGCCAAGGTAACCAATCTCACTCGAAAACTCGAGGCCATGGAATTAAAGAAGGATAAGGCCAAGGAAATTGTTTGTAGTATTTGTGGTTGCAACATTCACACTACTGAGAATTGCCCAACTATATCTGTCTTTCAAGAGGTATTGAATGAGCAATCCAATGCTGTAAGCAATTACCAAAGACCTTTCAGTGGACCCACCTCTAACACATACAATCCTAGCTGGAGAAACCATCCAAACTTCAGTTGGAGGAATGGACAAACCACTACACCTCAAGGTTTCCTAAATCAAAATCCAACTCAAGAGAAACCTCAAGAGGATTCGGTTCTGAAACATTTTCAAAAGCAAGAGCTTTTCAATCAGGGTATGCTACAGGCCTTTCAAGACCTTACAAAAGCAATACAAGGACTTAAGGCTGAAAATGCGATTGGGAACAAGGGGAGCTTCCCAGCTCAACCTCTTCCCAATCCTAAATCGCAATATGAAGTTAGCGACCCACTCTTCAAATCAGATGGAGCAAGCTAAATCCATCACCACTCTTAAGAGTGGAAAAATCATTGATAAGACCATTCCGGTTAGGGCTGAAAAGTCTAAGGACCCGGAAGTGGATAAAGAAGATGGATCTAGCCATGCCCCACCAGAGTTAGAACCGGAACCTCAAGGGAAGCCGGTTGCTCCATTTCCCCAACGGTTGGTTGCACCAAAACCTCTCTCTAACTCTCAGGATATTCTAGAGGTGTTGAAACAAGTGAAGGTCAACATACCTCTACTTGATGTCGTGAAACAAATACCTTCTTATGCCAAATTCTTGAAAGACTTATGTACGACCAAAAGACGGCAAAATATTCAAAAGAAAGTCTTCCTAACTGAGAAAGTGAGTGCCATCCTAAAACAAGATGTGCCGCAAAAATTCAAAGACCCCGGTAGCCCAACCATATCATGTGTAATTGGAGACTATCGAATTGATCACGCACTTCTTGACTTAGGAGCGAGCGTTAATCTTATTCCCTACTCGGTATACAAACAGTTGAGTTTAGGTGAATTAAAACCCACCTTAACCATACTACAACTTGCTGATCGCTCTGTTCGTGTACCAAGAGGAATAATTAGGATGTGTTGGTCCAGGTTGATCGATTTTACTACCCAGTAGATTTCATCATCCTGGATACCGAACCCATCAACAATGCAAGCACTCAGATTCCCGTCATTCTTGGTCGTCCATTCCTTGCCACTTCAAACGCAACTATCAATTATAGGAATGGTGTCATGAGTATGTCTTTCGGGAATATGACATTAGAAATGAATATCTTTTTCAACACTGGCAGACGGGTAGAGGAAGATGATGATATCCACGATATTAACATGATCGATACTTTCGTGGAAGATAGGACACCCCTTACCTTATCCTCTGATCCTCTAGAGACGTGCCTGGCCCACTCCCATGAGTTTGATGATGACATAATTAGAGAGACGTGTGCCATGCTTGATGCGGTACCGGTACTTGAAGTTAACCGGTGGAGGCCACAATTTGAAAAGTTACCCCACACTGATGAAGTGCCTCTACCGTCTAACCTCAAGCCACCGAAGCTTGACCTAAAACCTTTGCTCTCTGATTTAAAATATGCATACTTAGGTCAAGATGAGACATACTCGGTGGTGATTTCTGCCCACCTTGAGAAAGAATAAGAGAGTATGCTTATATCCACTCTCCTGGAGCATAAGGGAGCCCTTGGATGGACAATCGCGGACCTCAAGGGAATCGACCCCTCGATTTATACTCACCGCATATATCTTGAGGATAATGCGAAGACAGCTCAGCAACCACAACGTAGACTAAATCCAAACATGAAGGAAGTGGTTAAGGCCGAGGTTCTTAAACTATTGGATGTGGGTATCATATACCCTATATCTGATAGTCAATGGGTGAGTCCAACTCAGGTGGTTCCTAAGAAGTCCGGGATCACCATCGTAGCCAATGCCAAAAATGAACTCGTGTCAACTAGAGTCACTACTGGTTGGAGGATGTGCATTAACTACAGGAAATTAAATACCGTCACGAGGAAAGACCACTTTCCTTTGCCCTTCATCGATCAGATCTTGGAAAGGTTAGCTGGTCATTCCTATTATTGTTTCCTTGACGGGTATTCGGGCTACAACCAGATAGAGATCGCCCCTGAAGATCAAGAAAAGACTACGTTTACATGTCCCTACGGCACCTTTGCTTACCGAAGGATGCCGTTTGGACTATGTAATGCTCCTGCCACCTTCCAGCGATGTATGATGAGCATATTTTCTGACATGGTGGGGCAATATTTAGAGGTCTTCATGGACGATTTCTCTGTCTTCGGTCCATCTTTCAGCGAGTGCTTGGAAAGTCTTAAATATGTGCTGAAAAGATGTGAAGAAAAGAACTTGGTACTTAATTGGGAGAAGTGTCATTTCATGGTTCAGAAGGGAATTGTCCTTGGACACATTATTTCATCCAAAGGAATCGAGGTGGATAAGGCAAAGATCGATCTTATCTCTAACCTACCTCCACCCAAGAACATAAGGGACGTGCGATCCTTCTTAGGACATGCTGGGTTTTACAGAAGATTCATAAAGGACTTTAGTCTCATCTCTCTCCCTCTATGTAATCTACTTCAAAAGGATGCACCATACGAGTGGACTGAACCATGTCAGGAAGCTTTCACTAAGCTTAAGGGCATATTGACTAGTGCACCCATCATACAGCCACCTGACTGAAGCATTCCTTTTGAATTTATGTGCGACGCGTCTGATTATGCTCTTGGGGCAGTTCTAGGCCAGAGAAAAGATAAGAAATCCTACGTTATTCATTACGCAAGTAAGACTCTAAATCCTGCCCAAGTGAACTACTCGACTACGAAAAAGGAACTCTTTGCCGTAGTGTTCGCCTTGGACAAATTTAGGTCCTACTTGATTGGATCCAAGATCATTATTTACACTGATCACGCAGCGCTTAAGTATCTTCTGTCTAAGAATGATGCTAAGCCCCGCCTGATAAGATGGATCCTCTTACTCCAGGAATTTGACCTAGAGATAAAAGATAAAAAGGGAGTAGAGAACGTAGTGGCTGACCATCTTTCTCGCCTTAATCCCTCTGATTCCTTTGAGACGACGCAGATTAACGACATGTTCCCTGACGAACAGTTGTTCAGAGTCTCCCATTCACCTTGGTTCGCTGATATCGCCAATTATCTTGCCACAGGTTTCATACCGACACATTGGACTGCGCAAGATAAGAAGAAATTTTTCACCGAGGTGCACAAATTCTTCTGGGATCATCCATACTTGTTTAAATATTTCCCAGACCAAATCTTGAGGAGATGTGTGCCAGACGATGAGCATCAGAGTATCATCTCCTTCTGTCACTCACAGGCCTGTGGTGGTCACTTTTCTGCAAAAAAGACCATGTCCAAAATTCTGCAGTATGGCTTCTATTGGCCCACTATGTTCAGGGACACTCATGAGTTTTGCAAAGCTTGTGAGCGTTGTCAGAAATTGGGAGCATTATCCCATCGAAATATGATGCCCTTGAATCCCATTCTTATCATAGAGACATTTGATTGCTGGGGCATCGATTTCATGGGGTCATTCCCCCAATCTTTTGGGAATTTATATATTTTGCTTGCCATAGACTATGTCACTAAATGGGTCGAAGCGATTCCGTGTCGAACTAATGACCATCGCACGGTCATTAAATTCCTGAAAGAAAACATCCTTTCCCGATTCGGAACGCCTCGAGCCATTATTAGTGATGGGGGCTCACACTTTTGTAATAGACCATTTGAGAGTTTAATGAAGAAATACGGTATCTCTCATAAGGTAAGCACCCCATACCACCCACAGACAAGTGGGCAAGTTGAGATTTCCAATAGGGAGATCAAACACATTTTGGAGAAAACGGTTAACCCTGACCGTAAGGATTGGTCAATTCGATTGACCGATGCCTTATGGGCATACCGTACTGCTTTTAAAACCCCTATTGGAATGTCTCCCTTTAGACTCGTCTATGGGAAGGCTTGCCACTTGCCTGTGGAGTTGGAACATAGAGCTTACTGGGCGATCAAAAATCTAAATTTTAATCTGAACAACGCTGGCTCGCTACGCAAACTTCAATTAAATGAACTTGAAGAAATCCGGAACGACGCGTACGAGAACTCGAGAATTTACAAGGACAGGATGAAAGCGTTTCATGACCAACACATTCTACGAAAATCATTCACGCCAGGTCAGAAAGTCCTTTTGTATAATTCTCGATTACATCTCTTTCCAGGTAAGCTTCGATCTCGTTGGACCGGTCCCTACATTGTCGTTTCTGCATATCCTTATGGGGCCGTCGAGATAAGAAACCCCGACAATGGTAAAGAGTTTAAAGTAAATGGACATCGCTTAAAGCCATTTGTCGAGAAATTTGATTCAGAGGACATGTCCATGCCTCTGACTGATCCTGTTTACCAGGAATGATCTCCTAGTCTGATGGAGGTATAGGTAGGTTTATTGCTTTTATAGGACTAGGGTAGTTGCTTTGGTCTGGCTGAAGACATTAAACTTAGCGCTCCTGGGAGGCAACCCAGCTTTTTAATTCATTTCATTTTCCCAGTTAGTTAGTTCAATGTTTGTGGGTAACATTACTGCAAACCCTCATGAGACTACAACTCGTCCACTAGGGGCAACCTAGGGGTTTAAAGGCTTGTTGCATACGCTAAATGCAATCGAGAGAACCTGCGAAAGTGGTATAGGTAGGAGTTTATTTTTGTTATTTGTGTTTTACTTTCGATTGGTTTCACTTTTGTGCTGACCCGCTCTCATGTTGAGATCTCTACGGAAACGTCTCTCTCGACTCGTTACCCAGGTACTATCTTCCCATCACTTCTCATTTACTTTCGTTGTCCCATGTGCATTACATGCTTACATCTTTTACATTGAGGACAATGTAGATTTAAGGTTGGGGGTGGGAGATTAGGTTTCCTAATCAGTGTTTTCTTGGTCTTGAGCAAAATTTGTGAAAATTTTTTTAAAAGTTTTCTGAAATTTCTTGTGAATTCGAAGTGATCTTGACAGCCATCTTTGATTTAGAATTACAAGATAAGTGATGTTGGTAATTTGTGACTCTTAGATTCCGTTCTTTGTTAGATTTCACAGTTAAAAATCGAATTGTTAATCCATTATTGGAAATTTTAAACATTGATTGAGTCATGATTTCACAAGACACATCTTGCTTGCACATTAAAGTTCAGTTCGATATTAAAGGATTAACTTGGTGACCACTAAGCTTGAAAGGAACCAACCTGAGAAATTGAAAGGATTGGGCGAATGGTCTTCACGATAGGTTTGCTCCCTATAGGTGTAGATTTAATTCCACACGGATAATATGTGAAAAGGGGTGGGTGTACAGTCTTCACTATAGGTTTGCTCCCTACAGGTGAGGATGTGATTCCCCTTCTTGGTGTTATTCTGAAAAAAAAAAAAAAAAACAAAAAAAATCATAAGCTAAAAGAATGAAAGGGTGATCTGTGAGGAAAGTTTTAAGTGAGGTTTTGGTTGTCCTGATTTCTCTTGTTGGTTACCAATGATATCAAGAAATAACGGATTGAATCTTAATGATCGATAAGCCGAGATTACACTATACACCCATGAAACTCAATGTTTTGAATTTTTCTAATTAATGGATGAATACTTTGAACTTGATTATGAAGTTTACCATGTGCTTGAGTCAAGGAGAGAATAATGCCCAACATTCATCAATTTTAGAATTCTAGTATCTAGATTGTGTCTCAAAGATCACCTGAGTTCATAGAAATTATTCTGTAATTCTTAACTTAATTTTCGCATACTTTGCTTGGGACTAGCAAAATGCTGGTTGGGGGTTGTGTTGAGGGTCAAATATTGCATATCAGACCCCAATTATTGCCTGTATTTATGAACATGCCACCGTTTAAAATCCTAATTTAATCGTGTTTGTGATGCAAGGTACATTTGCAAGTATGGACTGAAAAAGGAAGCTTAAAGCAGAGATTTAACACTCAGAATTCACCAAAGTATGGGACAGACCCCAGGGGACCAAGATCGATGGATTTACACGCCAGAGATCAGAGAAAATCGAGAAACTGAAGTTCAAGTGGCCTGAAAACCGTCCAGAATGCAAGATCACAGGGTTTCCACCATCTGATTGGCTCAAAACTTCATACATGGCCCAGGGACTATAAATTAACCGTACATATCAAATTTCAGCTACTGGAACCCTGTGGAAGTGGCGCAACGAACAGATCAGCCCATGAAATGTGATTTGGGGCCCACCTGAGATCTGGAAATGCTTCAAACTTGGGCTTGACCCATCAAATGAGGTGATAAAACGGATGGACGGAGCAGACCACACATAGGCATCATGTTGGGACCCACTTTTCAAAGTGGAGTGCACTGAAATGGTGCACTCGCCATGCACCATAAGAAGCTAATCGGTCAGCGCTTGCTGACCCGACTAGTTTCAGCCGAAAACGGAAACTGCTGTTTCCGTTTTCGCAGCGTCCGCAACGACTCAGCCTCCGGCCCACCATCACTCATCATGCGGTCCATCTGGACCGTCCATTCATCCCATAATGTAAAACCGACCGTAAAAACGGTGATTTTCCAGACCCATGCACGTGTACGCATGAAACAGAGCCACTATGTCGAATAGACGGCAGCAAGAAATACGTTGCACACCTCCGAAGATCTGATCCAAAACCATCCATCTCCGACCGAATTTTCGTCACGCATCTAATGGACGGCGTGGATTCCTTCGTAGAATTCAATAATGGGCCCCACCAACCTCAGCAGAAAATGGAAACTTCCGTTTTTAGCAGCGTCCGTGAAACGGACGCCTGGTTGCAGTTGTGGGCCCCACTCATCATCCAAAAGGATGATCCACACCGTCAATTAGAACCCCGAGGTCCTTCTTACCAAGGCCTAGAGGAGGAAATTTGAAGAAGGTCCCGCGAACGGTGTCTATGTGATTGAACACGAGATGGACGACTTAAAAAAATATCAAGTGGGCCGCATCAGAAGCAATCCAAAACCGACAATATCTTACTGAATTGGCGAGACAAAGCGAATGGAAGGAGTGGATTTCCCGAAAACTTCCGGCAGAAGGCCCACCAAGCGCCGCACCAGATCCGCTCGCGTCATCTTCCAAAACGGCAGCTGCCGTTTCCAGACAGCGTAACGAACGGACACTGTCCGTTTTTGCGGACGTCAGTGGGCCCCGTCCATGGTTTGTCCGTCCGATCCAAGACGTCCACCGTGTAGAGGGCTTCGAGAGCTTCAAAACTGTGCTGATATTCTGCTCCCATGCATACACACGTGCGGTACAGAGGCCACAAACGGACTGCCCTGCAATATTCAAAACTGATCTTTTCGTGATTTCTTCTCTGGGCAGCGTCAATGGACATTCAAAACCACCCATTCTTGACTGAAATTTCGTTCTGAATGCAATGGACGGGGTGGATTTCCCAGAAAATACTTCTGTGGGGCCCACCGATCACGACAGCGAAAAGACTTTTGTTGCGCGTGCGACAGCTTTCCAAATCCGATTTTTTCCACTCCAGCAGCTATAAAAAGAGTTTTTGGACGTGGGGAGCACATCATCGAAGGCCTTGGACGAAGAATCTCATGTGAGAGAGAGAAAGACAGGGAGAGAAGAAAGAGTTTTGTTGTTTTCCTTTGGTTATGCTTTTCTTCTCAAATTTCTGATGAGATCTAGCCCATCCATGTGTGGCTAAACCTCTTAGCTAGGGCTAAGAGGTGAAGCCTGTGGCGTGATGGGACCGATTCTATGGTGTTGATTTATGGTTATGAACTGACGTTTGGTTTTAGTTTGATTAATTAAAATAATCATAGTTTTTAATGATTTGTTGTGACTTAAATTACAATAGATCTGCGATGGCTTTGAGTATTTCATTCTTCTTCATATTTTGATTGTGAAATCAGGAAACCTTGTTGTTCACCATTGCCCCTTGGACATGGTTGGATGATGGAATTCTTCCTAACATTCACACATCTTCTGATTGGTTATGGATTGATTTATGTTCTGTTGATTACCTTGTCTCATGGGCATGGATTTGTGATGGAATCATATCTAATTCTTATACCTTTCGTCTATTTGAAAACTAGATCAAAAGGAAGTTCACATTGATTTTCAGGTTATATCTTCCAACTGGATGAAGATGGGACTCGAAGTCCAGTTGAGTTCATGAATCGACCATAGATCTCCCTGATCTCTACAAGTGGATCCTCTGAATCCCTAGTTTCCCTTCTCTGAATTTTCTTCTCAGTTTAGATGAATATTTTACCATTATTCTTCAAATTACACTCAATTTAGATTTCATTTCATTCTAGTTCTAGTTCTAGTTGGTTTCAGAAAACGTACAAGTATCAGTCCCTTGGGATTCGACCTCGGTCTTACCGAGTTTTATTACTACATCACAACCCTATACTTGGGGAGTGAACAGCAGGATCCGACCTGACTCGTCGGATCCGACTCAATGGAACCAGTCAGATCCAATCCGAGCCGAGCCGAAAGCCAAGGTCGGGTCGATTCGAGTAGACCCACTCGGATCCGACGCCAAATCGAGTCGAGTTCGGGTCATGTAGCAACTCGATTCGATCTAATTCAAAATCCGAAACCCGATCTGGACCGGAATCGGGTAGTATAAAATCAAATTTTATTTTTATTTTTACCTTTACCCTTCTTCTACCCGAGCCGGTGCCGCACCGAACTCGATTGGAATCCAGGCCACTCAGCAGCCCAACACCCTATCTACACCGTTCATCTTCTTCCATTCATCAAGTAGATTCCATTTATATATTTTTTGTGTATTTACAAGCTCTCGCACTGGCTTGGGACGTCGAGTGCAGCCATGCATGCCACTGGTGGCCTGCCCTCAATCGAGACGGACTCGGATTAGCTACTAAACACGATGGTGGGTCCCGCCCTGGCTCGCTGGTGGACAACACTTCGTGGTGGGTCCCGCCTTAGCTTGCTGGTGGTCCAGCTGAGGTCAGGACCTCGCTGGCTCGACTGCAACCAGCGTCCCGCCCTGGCTCGACCTCGCACTCAAATCGACCTTCATAGTGGGTCCCGCCCTGGCTCGCTGATGGTTTGACCGAGCTCGGGACCTCGCTAGCTCGACTGCAGTGTCTCGCCCTGGGTCACTGGTGGTTCGCCCGAGCTAAACCTAACTCTACCCTAACCCTAAACCCTAAACCCTAAACCCTAAACCCTACCCTAACCCTAATCATAAACCCTACCCTAACCCTAAACCTAAATCCTAACCCAAACCCTAACCTAAACCCTAAACCCTAAACCCTAAACCCTAAACCTTAAACCTAACCCTAACCCTAAACCCTAAACCTTAAACCTTAAACCTAACCCTAAACCCTTAACCCTAACCCTAACACTAACCATAACCCTAAACCCTCCCTAACCCTAAACCATAAACCATAAACCTAATCCCTTAACCCTAATTACTAAATTGCAAAAGTGTTTAATTTATTTGAAATTTTGAATTAAACAATTACTAGTTAATTTGTTGGAATTACTATTTACATTGCTTTTTGGTATTACTATTTACATTGCTTATTGTTTATTGCTTAGTGCTTACTACTTACTAGTTAGCTTAATATGTTTGTATAATTGTATTACATTGCTTTTTTACTTATCTTATTTTTGTGCATTGTATAGTTAGCTTAATATGTATTACATTGCTTTTTTTACTTAGCTTATTATTGTGACTTGTGACTTGTGATTGTGACTTAGATAATTAGTTGTCCATTTGAGGATTTCTATGTGGCCATACATAGATATATTATATTTTTGGTGGCATAGAAATCGCTCGAATTGTTCCATTTTGAACAGTTCAAGGTTAGATGGATAGTATGCTTTCATATAACCTATTTAAATATTCATGCCTGATATACGGTTGTTGAGACTCAAATATTGCATAATTTTTTCCATTTATATCTTGGTTTTATAAACATGAATCTGCTTAATATTCTGTTTTACTTAAGTATGTGTTGCAAGGTGAATTTAAGTATTTGGATGGAAAAATGGTGTTAAAAGCATGATTTTGATGCTCAAGAATTACCAAGCAAGAGATTGATCTTAAGAGACCAAGATTAAAGAATTCACATGTCAAAGATCTAAGAAAACCAAGTGAAGAATGAAGAGAATCGAAGATTTGAAGTGAAAAATCCTGAAATCGTCATGAAAAAGTGTATTATTAAGTTGTGAAGGTTATTTTGGGAAACTGCGCAGCAGAAATTCTATTTTAAACGAACTAAGCAGCGAGAAGTCTATTTTGGAAAAATACGTATATTTGAGGCGGTTTCTAGGGTTTTTCAAATTTGTACGAAAATCGGAGGTCCCTACTTATAAATAGGGCATTCTTAAACATTATTCAAGGCATCCCAAAGCAAAATTTAGGGTTTTTAAAAAGTTTTTAGTTTTATTAAAGCTTTATAAGTTATTTTTTTTTAAGATCTTTTCTATTTCCATTTTCTTTCTTTATTTCTTGTTGCTTTTTATTTCTGCAATTTAATTATGTTTTTCTGAGTTCCTTCTAGCCCAAGCTAGAAGGGAAGCACAAGGGTTTAATGTTTCTTTAAGATTATGATGATTGATTATTTTAATGATGAAAAGAATGGTGTATGCATGTTATCTATTATTTAGGTTTTATTTTTTATCCTCTTGGGAGATCCATATGTTTCCATCATATGAGATCCACATTGATGGATAGGCTTACCCTAGATCAATCAGATTTCCTAGATAGGAGAGGTTCTCAACCTGTTATATTTCCTTGATATTCATTATCCTATAGATATTGAATACTTAAAATCACTGACGCTTGAGAATATATGTCAATGGTGCAAATCCATTATTTTCTAATTTTTTATATCATTTATTAAAATATTTAAACTATTTTATTTTCCGATTAGGCTGACCATAGTGCTCCGATCCTAGTTGTGTTATCCAAGTCATCATGATTTTGGAACATTACCTATGTGTGGAACTTTGAAGCTTGGGTGTTATTTTATTCAGTTGAATTACATCCATTCAAAATTCCAAAAATCAAATCATCAGTTTAGTTTTTATTACTTAGTTTGTTTTGCATTTGATTATTTTCTTCTCACAATTCATCTCCCTGTGGGATCGACCCTGTATTCACGGGATATTACTTACGAACCTCTGCACTTGGAGGCAATCAATCAAGTTTTTGGCGCCGTTGCCTGGGAGAGACTTAGAGAGATCAGATCTGTGCAAGACAGATAAGGTAAGTTTTTTTTCTAAGGTAAGTTCTCTTCTAAACCTTCCAAATTTTCTGTAGATTTTTTCTTCTTCTTTTCTTTTCTTTTTCTTTGAAAATAAATTCAGTTGGGTCTTTCAAGCACTAACTATGACATAAGGTTGCCCTGCTTGGGATTTTATCACCCAAGTGTTATGGTTGTCCTACAGTTGCTGTTTGATCACAAAGATCATCCGCTGAATCTATTTTCCAGATTAGCATAATTTAATTTCTACATTAGTTTTACTTTTATTTATTTATTGATTTATTTTTACTTTGTGGACTGAACCCTCATGGTCGGCCCTGCCGCCTGGGTTGTTGATTTATTTTTGCTTTGTGGACTGAACCCTCATGGTCGGCCCTGCCACCTGGGTTGTTGATTTATTTTTTTTGCTTTGTGGATTGAACCCTCATGGTCGGCCCTGCCGCCTGGGTTGTTAGTTAAGTTTTTATTTTTATTTTAAGTATCATACTCGCTATTTGAATTAGTGGTATTTTTTGTGTGATGTGGATGGTTTATGTCCCGTTTGAGTAGGGATCAAAACAATCGACTCTCCTCTGAAGGGGGACTAGTTTTAGGCCTTAATCATTCACTTAGAAGAGGCACTCAACATCACTTGGATTCCATGGCAGACCCAGTTGATAATCCAAATCCAAATCTGCCAGATCCAACTATAAATCAAAATAGAGAAAATCAATTTAATCTAGGATGAAAATGAAGTTCATAGGAATGTGTTAAACCAACCACGGACTTTACGTGAACATTTACATCCTGAGAAATCAACTTTACCATCTTCCATAGTTTCCCTGCTCACACAGGGAACATTGATTTTAAACCAGGTGTGATTCAATTGATTCCTAAATTTCATGGCTTAGATTCTGAAAGCCCCTACTTGCACCTCAAGGACTTTAAAGAAGTAATTGCCACGTTACAAGTAAATAATGGCAATAGGGATGTACTTAAGCTTAGGTTATTCTCATTTTCTCTAAAGGATCGAGCCAAAGCATGACTCAACTCTCTAAGACCTAATACCATCACTTCATGGCAAGCCTTAAGTAAAGAGTTTTTGAAAAAGTTCTTTCCCGAGTACAAAACAAATGCACTAAAACAAAAAATCATGTCATTCTCCCAAAAGGGGAATGAACTGTTTTTTCAAGCTTGGGAGCGCTTCAAAGACATTCTAATTACTTGTCCACATCATGGTTATGAACCATGGCACGTGATTAATGCTTTCCGAAAGGGGCTCACCATGGATACCCGTCAGTTCATAGAGATGATGTGTGGTGGAACCTTTCTTAACAAAGATCATAATGAGGCTTGAGATTTTCTGGATATGTTAGCAGAGAATACGCAGACATGGGATGTCTCTGCTAAATCAGGCCAAACTATACCCGTTCCTAGAGAGAAAGCGGGGATGTATGTCCTAAAAGAGGAAGACGACCTTAATGCGAAATTCGCTGCATTGGCTAGAAAGGTCGAAGCCTTAGAAATTAGGAAGGTTGATATGGTTAAAGCAAACACTTCCTTAGGTAATTTTTGTAGCATTTATGGTGGTACAGACCATGATACAAAAGATTGTCCAATAATCTCAGTTGTACAAAATATCACACATGAGTATGATCAAGCAAATGCTATAAATAACTACCAAAGGTCAGTTATGCAACCAATGGGAAACACATATAATCCAAATTGGCATAACCATCCTAATCTTAGTTGGAGGAATGGACCACAAATTAATGCGCCCAATGCACCTCAAATGCCTCCACAAAACAACTTCTTTGGGGCACCTAACAATGCACCATATGTGCCCCCGCCAAAGCGATCATCTGTGGAGGATGCATTAACCGCATTCATGAACTCTCAAGCTCAAATGAATCAGTCTCTAATCTAATCAAATCAGGAATTAAAGATGGTTGTGGCTAGGATTGAGACTCAACTAAATGCTAGGGAAAAAGGCACTCTTCCTTCTCAACCTGTGCCAAACCCTAGAAACACACATTTCATTGGAGACTCAAATCCAAGTGAGTTATATCATGAACAAGCTAAGACCATCATTACCTTGAGAAGTGGAAAAGAGGTCGATAACAAGATAATGTAACCAGTAGAAATACCAGAGGATGAGCCACTGTCTCAAGAAAATGATGAACAGGCTATGGTTCAAAAGCCGCAACAACAAAAGGATAAAGAGACTAAGTCATATGAGCCTCCAGTTCCATTCTCATCTAGACTTCGAAATCCGACTGTCCCCATGAAATATCAAAAAGTGTTGGATGTGCTCCAAAAGGTTACTGTCAATATTCATCTGCTTGATGTCATTAGACAAATTCCATCATATGTTAAATATCTCAAGGACTTGTGCACTGTAAAGAGGAAATTAAATGTGTACAAAAAGGCCTTCCTCACTGAGAAAGTGAGCGCTATCATTCAACAAAGGGTTGTACCCAAAGACAAAGACTCGGGAAGTCCCACTATTCCTTGTATTATTAGGAATTTCTAAATTGAGCATGCTTTGCTAGATTTGGGTGCAAGTGTCAACTTAGTACCTTATTCAGTTTACAAACAAATGGGGTTAGGCGAGCTTAAACCAACCACGATTAATCTCCAACTCGCTGACCACTCCATTAAGGTACCAAGGAAAATTTTAGAGGACGTACTAGTCCAAGTGGAGAAATTCTACTTCCCCGTGGATTTTATTGTACTAGACACTGAACCATGTGTAAATGTTAGTGCTCAAGTTCCCATCATTTTAGGCCACCCATTCCTAGCAACTTCAAATGCAATCATAAATTGCAGGAATGGAATGATGAACTTGTCTTTTAGTAACATGACTCTAGAGCTAAATATTTTCAATCTATGTAAGCAACTCATTGATAATAATGAAATCCATGAGCTGAATTTCATGAACTGCTTGATAGAATAAGAGGAATTGGAACCTAGTCTGACTGAGGAATTGATTCAAGTCATTGAGGACTTGAAAAATTCTGATTTAGAAAAAGTGCTTACTGAAATTTGTGATGATAATGAGAGCACTACCACCTAGGACATTGGTATGTACCAATGGAGACCGTGCACTCAAATCCTATCTATCGAGGACTCGCGACCTCTGCCATCACCAACCAATATTTCAAAGCTTGATTTAAAACTACTACTAAATGAGCTTAAGTATGTATACTTAGGTAAAAATAAAACTTATCCTGTGATGATCTCTTCATTTTTAGACAAGGATCAAGAGATTAAATTGTTGAATGTTCTAAGGGATCACAAAGGAGCATTGGGCTGGGCCATTTTTGACATCAAGGGTATAAGCCTTTCCATATGCACCCATCGGATCCACCTCGATGAGGACGCCAAACCAATTAGACAACCTCAAAGGCGTCTCAATCCGAATATGATGGAAGTTGTAAAAAATGAGGTGATCAAATTATTGGATATGGGAATCATCTACCCAATATCTGATAGTGTTTGGGTGAGTCCAACTTAAGTAGTCCCAAAGAAATCCGAAATAACTATTGTGCAGAATTCTAATAATGAACGCATACCAACACGTGTCACCACAGGTTGGCGTGTTTGCATTGACTATAGAAAATTGAACCAGGTTACAAAGAATGACTATTTCCCTCTACCATTCATTGATCAAGTTTTAGAGAGGATAGTAGGTCACTCCTTTTATAGTTTTCTTGATGGATATTCCGGATATAACCAAATAGAGATAGCCCTGGAAGACCAAGAGAAAACCACGTTCACTTGTCCATTTGGCACGTTTGCTTTCAAACGGATGCCATTTGGATTGTATAATGCCCCAACAACTTTCCAACGGTGTATGTTAAGTATTTTTTCAAATATGGTTGGGAAGTTTCTTGAGGTTTTCATGGACGATTTCTCTGTATTTGGGAGTAGTTTTGAGGAATGCCTCAACAATTTATCTCTTGTCTTGTCTAAGTGTGAAGAGAAACACCTTGTCTTAAATTGGGAGAAATGTCATTTCATGGTTCAAAAGGAAATTATTTTGGGTCATGTTATCTCCAAAAATGGAATCGAGGTAGATCGCTCAAAACTCGACATTATTGCTAATCTACCTATCCCCGGAACTGTTAGAAATATTAGATCACTTTTAGGGCACGCTAGTTTTTATAGAAGATTCATCAAGGACTTTAGTGCCATTACTAGACCCTTGACTAATCTTCTTCAAAAGGATGTTCCATTTAAGTGGACAGATGAGTGTGCAAGTGCCTTTAATAAAATTAAATCATCCCTTACCACTGCACCTATTATGCGTCCACCAGATTGGACACTTCCTTTTGAACTAATGTGCGATGCAAGTGATTATGCCATAGAGGCTGTTTTGGGCCAAAAGAAAGATAAACGGCCCTACGTTATTCACTATGCAAGTAGAACTCTAAACTCGGCCCAAGTGAACTACTCAACAACTGAAAAAGAGTTACTTGCAGTAGTTTTTGCTTTGGATAAGTTTAGGTCCTACTTGCTGGGATCTAAAGTGGTCATTTTCACGGACCACTTGGCTTTGAAATATTTGTTATCTAAGAAGGATGCAAAGTCAAGACTTTTGAGATGGATCCTCCTACTCCAAGAATTTGACTTAGAGATAAAAGATAAGAAAGGAGTAGAAAACGTAGTGGTCGATCACCTTTCCAGATTGGTGTTAGATGATTCCACTGAGGAGATGCATATTCAGGACATTTTTCTTGATGAACAATTATTTGCGATCTCCAAATTACCTTGGTATGCGGATATAGTGAACTATCTTGTAATAGGAAAAATGTCATATCATTGGAAGTCACAAGATAGGAAGCGTTTTGAAACCGAGGTTAGGAACTTCTTCTGGGATGACCCGTATTTATATGAATATGGGACTGATCAAATTTTTAGACGTTGTATCCCAGAGGATGAAGTTTAGAGTGTTATTTCTTTTTGTCACATGGAAGCATGTGGTGGCCATTTCTCTGCTAAGAAAACTACTGCAAAAATCCTACAGTGTGGTTTTTACTGGCCTACCATGTTTAAAGACACTCATGCTTTCTATGTTGCTTGTGATAGATGTCAAAGGTTGGGAAGAGTGTCCTAACGCAACATGATGCCTTTATCCCCAATTTTACCATTGGAGATTTTTTATTATTGGGGTATTGATTTTATGGGCCCATTTCCATCTTCTTTTGGATTTCTTTATATATTGGTTGGTGTGGACTATGTTTCAAAGTGGATTGAGGCAGTTTCAAGTAGGACCAATGATAACAAAGTGGTCATACGATTCCTCAAGGAAAATATTTTTTCTAGATTTGGAACTCCAAAGGCCATCATTAGTGATGGCGGGTCTCACTTTTGCATTAGGACATTTGAGGCTTTGATGAAGAAATATGGTATCAAGCATAAAGTGAGTAACCCATACCACCCACAAACGAGTGGGCAAGCTGAGATTTCTAATCGGGAAATCAAACACATATTAGAGAAAACTATAAGGCCAGATAGGAAGGATTGTTCTCTCAGACTATCCAACGCTTTGTGGGCTTATAGGACTGCTTATAAGACCCCGATTGGAATGTCTCCATACAGATTGGTGTATGGGAAGGCTTGCCACTTGCCTGTGGAATTGAAACATAGAGCCTACTGGGCAATAAAGAAATTAAACTTTGATATGGATCAAGCAAGTGGACAAAGAAAATTAGAGTTGAATTAATTAGAGGAGCTGAGGAGAGACTCCTATGAAAATTCTAAAATATACAAAGAGATGACCAAAGCTTTTCATGACAAAAATATCCTGAGGAAGAATTTTGAACCTCAGCAAAAGGTTCTATTGTACAATTCTCGTCTCCAGTTCTTTCTGGGAAAGTTAAGATCAAGATGGACAGGTCCCTTCATTGTGAAGAATGTTTATACTCATGGGGCTGTTGAAATTGAGAATCCACGTAATTGTAATGTGTACAAGGTTAATGGTCAGAGATTGAAGTCTTATGTGAAAAACTTTCATTTGGGAGAGGAGTCTTTCCCTCTTCATGAGCCAGAATATTCAGATTGATGCTCTTAGTCTGATGGAGCATTTATGTGGGATTTGTATCATATTCAATTCTTTTTAGTGTCACATAGCAGGTGAGTTCTTCATGGTAGGTACTATCCACTCTTTCTTTTATTTTTATTGTTATCTGCATTACATTATCATTACATTGGGGACAATGTATTTTTTAGGTTGGGGGGTGTGGATAGTCATCCATGTGATAGTCATCTATGTGTATGTGAGGTTTTTTTTTTCTTTTTTGGTTTCAGTTTATTATTATTATTATTATTATTATTATTATTATTATTTAGGTTTCAGTTTTTTTTATTTAGGTTTATGGAGAAATTTTTTCAACATTTTCAAAATAATATGTTTATATACAAGAATGTAAACATGATATTATGCGAATTCCAAAGGCAAAGTTAATACTTAGTTTAGGTCGATAGTAGTTAGAATTCCGACAACTGAAAATTATATACTTGAGTTCAATTATCTAATCACTAGTTTAAAGTGAGTTATAATTTGATGTACTGAATTCACAATACACCCTAGCTAACTAAGTGAGGAATATGATATGTGAACTAGAATAACAACTTTTAATTCAAACAAGGTTGAATGAACTAGTACCATTAATATATGCTTAAAAGAGAGAATATTGAAGAAAAAAATGATGGAAAAAGAAAATTTTCTTATAGAGCATGAATGCAATGACCATAACAATCATGTCAGTAATCCGGAATAAGGATACCTAAGTATCCATTACTGTTACCATTACAAGTACGATACCTTAGGTTATGAAGCAAACCCGGTGAGAATCTTTTCTAAGGGTGGTCTATAATAATGAGGATATGATGATAAAAGAAGAAATGACATGAAAAAAATGAGATAACTAGATATTTCATATTCTTGGAATGATTGAAAGAAGTTAAGATAGGGAACATGCATATTTCTCAAAGTCAGACTAGTGTCATGGAGCACCTAAGGATATTGGATCATAACTATTCTAAATTTTGATTAGGTCTCTGAACTCAAGGATGTAATGGATTAGGAAATTGAGATTCTAACTAACTTCAAACTTAGGGTAAGTATTGTTTTGTTTTGGAATTCATATGATGAATGGAGGCATAATTGTATAAATTTCATAATGTTGAACTATTTTTCATGTTTTCAATGTTTGTGGGTAACATTTATGGAAACTCTCACGAGACTATAACTCATCCACTAGGAGAAACCTAGGGGTTTAAAGGCTTGTTGCATATGCTAAATGCAATCGAGATTACCTGCGAAAGTGGTGTAGTTAGAATTTTTTATTATTTTTTTATTTTTTCTTCCCGTTTTAATTTTGTTTCTAAAATTAGTTTTTATTTTTTTATTTATTATTATTATTATTATTATTTTATTTTCACTTATTTTGCTCGGGACTAGCAAAATGTTGGTTGGGGGGTGTGCTGAGACTCAAATATTGCATAATTTTCTCCATTTATATCTTGGTTTTATGAACATGAATCCGCTTAATATTCTATTTTACTTATGTATGTGTTGCAAGGTGAATTTAAGTATTTGGATTGAAAAATTGTGTTAAAAGCATGATTTTGATGCTCGAGAATTACCAAGCAAGGGATTGATCTTAGGAGACCAAGATTGAAGAATTCACATGCCAAAGATCTAAAAAAAACTAAGTGAAGAATGAAGAGAATCGAAGATTTGAAGTGAAGAATCCTGAAATCGTCCTGAAAAAGTGTATTATGAAGCTGTGAAGGTTATTTTGGGAAACTGCGCAGCAGGAAGTCTGTTTTAAATGAACTAAGCAGCGAGAAGTCTATTTTGAAAAAATACGTATATTTGAGGCGGGAGGTCCCTACTTATAAATAGGGCTTCCTTGGGCATTCTTAAACATTATTCAAGGCATCCCAAAGCAAAATTTAGGGTTTTTAAAGAGTTTTTAGTTTTATTAAAGCTTTATAAGTTATTTTTTTTTAAAGATCTTTTCTATTTCCATTTTCTTTCTTTATTTCTTGTTGCTTTTTATTTCTGCAATTTAATTATGTTTTTCTGAGTTCCAAAGCACATGGGTTTAATGTTTCTTTAAGATTATGATGATTGATTGTTTTAATGATGAGAAGAATGGTGTATGCATGTTATCTATTATTTAGGTTTTATTTTTTATCCTCTTGGGAGATCCATATGTTTCCATCATATGAGATCCACATTGATGGACAGGCTTACCCTAGATCAATCAGATTTTCTATATAGGAGAGGTTCTCAACCTGTTATATTTCTTTGATATTCATTATCCTATAGATATTGAATACTTATAAATACTATTTACAGAATAAATATGTCAATGATCTAAATTATTATTTCTTGCAATTATTATTTTCTATTTTTTATATCATTTATTAAAATATTTAAACTGTTTTATTTTTCGAGTAGGCTGACCATAGTGCTCAGATCCTAGTTGTGTTATCCAAGTCATCATGATTTTGGAACATTACCTATGTGTGAAACTTTGAAGCTTGGGTGTTATTTTATTCAGTTGAATTACATCCATTCAAAAATCCAAAAATCAAATCATCAGTTTAGTTTTTATTACTTAGTTTGTTTTGCATTTGATTTTTTTCCTTCTCACAATTCATCTCCCTGTGGGATCGACCCTGTATTCACGGGATATTATTTACGAACCACTGCACTTGGAGGCAAGCAATCAGCAGTCCATCTCCTCATTTCTCTCTGGATATGTTTATTCCTTTTTTCATTTCTAATGTCAAATATCTTCACATTGCTTAAATATTTGGCATCAGAATGTAACGAAAGATCAACTTATCTGAAGAAGCATGAGGAGATGCTGCCGAATTTTCAGCGCGGGTGTTTAAATGAGAATACGAAAGTATTACAATCTATCCAACCTTATATGAGTAACTAATTTAGCTTATTATTGTAACTTATAACTTGTGATTATGAGTTAGATAATTAATTGCCTATTTGAGGATTTCTACGTGGCCATACATAGATATAGTGTATTTTTTGTGGCATAGAAATTGCTCAAATTGTCTCATTTTAAACAGTTCAAGGTTAAATGGATAGTATGCTTTCATATAACCTATTTAAATGTTCATGCCTGATCTACGGTCCATCTCCTCATTTCTCTATGGATATGTTTCTTCCTTTCATTTCTAATGTCAAATATCTTCACATTATTTAGATATTTGGCATCAGAATGTAACGGAATATCAACTTATCTAGAGAGACATGAGGAGATGCTGCCGGATTTTCGATGTGGGCATTTAAATAGGAATATAAAAGTATTACAATCTATCCAACCTTGGATGTGTAACTAATATAGGATTTAGTATAACTCTTTTAACATTAGATTGCTAATGCTAATACGATTTAGTATCTTTCAACTATTAGATAGCTAGTGAGGGTCATTTCAATACCTTAAGCGGTTTGTCAGTTACATCACCGATGATCCTAGAAGATTAATGATTAAGTCTGGAAGATGAAAGATTAAGTGTAGAAGATGAAGAGGTGCTCATTGATACTAGTACCTCACAGTCACATATTGCAGGAAAAACGAAAAAAAAATAAAATTTAGTAGTGTGGGACGATTTTAAGGAAGTAACCCTGAAGAACGGCACCGTGAAGATACAATGCAAGTATGAAAGACTCAATATATTAAGCAAGCAGATGGGTCAACCACGACTCTGAAGAAACACAATTTGAAGTGTTATAAAAAAGTGAGA
The DNA here is from genome assembly GCA_021015155.1 of Magnolia officinalis. Classification (NCBI taxonomy): domain Eukaryota; kingdom Viridiplantae; phylum Streptophyta; class Magnoliopsida; order Magnoliales; family Magnoliaceae; genus Magnolia; species Magnolia officinalis. The sequence continues at coordinate 22,625,190 of JAJHSJ010000005.1, read as the reverse complement.
ACTCAAACCTTAGGGCAACAGACACTTTCATTTACCCAATCTTTAGTGGGTCCATTGCAAGATACATTGTCCATCTACAAGCATAACAAAGACCAGGTGAATGAGTTGACGGCCAAATTTATTATTGTCAATGAAAGACCATTTCAGATAGTAAAGAATCTTGCCTGCCTTTGTCGAATTAGCCAGATGCCTTAACCCCAGATACGAGAAGGTTTCCCGTACAACAATAAAGAGAGTGTGCATGAAGATGTATGAAAGTGAGAAGCTCAAGTTGAAAGGACAGTTAGAATAAATTTCTCGAATTAGCCTGAAATCAGATTTGTGGACGGCATCCAATCAACGAAATGAGCATATGTCACTAACTACTCACTACGTTGATGCCGAATGGAGGCTCTGCAAGATAATTATAAACTTTCGTTATCTTACGTCTTCTCACATTGGATTGATGATTTCAGACTGCATGTATAAATGTCTTATGGAGTGGGATATTGAGAAGAAAATCTTCTCAATAACTTTAGACAATGCCTCTGCAAATGATAACGTGATAATGAATTTACGGAACCAGTTTAGGGCCACCGGTGACTTATATTTTGGTGGAAAGATATTTCATGTTAGGTGTTGTACCCACATCCTAAACTTGATTGTACAAGATGACCTTAAAACAATTGAACTAACGATTGAAAGCATAAGAGAGAGTGTGAAGTACATACGAGGGTCACCTTCATAATTATATATATATAATGAGATCATGAAGCGGTTAAATTTGTCATATTAGAGAACGATGAAGATGTTTGTCATGACATGTTAGAATTCAACTTTTGAAATGTTGGATTCAGCGATAGCTTTCATAGATGCATTTTCTCACTATGCGGAGCGTGATAGTGCGTATCTTTGGTTACCTTCGGAATATGATTGGTCAAGAGCTGAATCAGTTCGCAAGTTCCTTTCAGTTTTTTACAACACAATGAAGAAATTTTCGACAAACAAGTATCCAACAACAAATATATTTCTGTCAAAACTTTGGAAGGTAAAAGATGTCTTCCGTAAAAGCCGTGGTGGACCAGACTTTTTACAATTAATGACAATGGATATGCAGTTAAAGTTTGATAAGTATTGATCTAAGTGTAGTCTAGTAATGGTTGTTGCAGTCGTTCTTGATCCTCGATACAAGATGATCATGGTTGTATTCATATGTAATAAGTTATATGGTGCGATGAGTGCCCCTAAAGTCGATAAGATTCGTGATGCAGTTAATGATTTGTACAATCTTTATGTGTGCGCCGCAACAAATAAAACTCATCAAGTGGGTTCTGGTTTTGCTGTTGATGAACCGCCAGAAAAAACAGTAGATGCTTTCATGTCTTTCGCGGCACAACATGAGACTCAAATGCAGACACCCTAATCAGAACTTGAAAACTATCTCAAGAAGCCACTTGTAAAATACAAAGGCGATGAATTTGATGTTTTTGACTGGTGGAAGAAGAAATCTCGTGATTCACAATACCATGTGTTCTCGTTAATGGCACGAGATATATTATCAATTTCAATTTCAATTGTGGCTTTAGAATCTGGTTTTAGTACGGGGAGTAGGGTCGTGAACAAGTATCGAAGCTCACTAACACCAGAATCAGTTGAAGCGCTCATTTGTACACAGGATTGGTTACGTCCGATCTGGGGAAAAAGGAACTCTATTGATGAGGAGTTCGAGGAAGAGGAGAGTGACAAGCAAGATGAGACAATACCCGCAGGATAAGACATTGCATTCTATTTCTCTTGCATTTGCTTACAAGTTACAACATGATATATGTAATTATTTTTTGATGGCTTAAATTGTAATATTTTATGGGTGGATAGATATTTCTCTCTTTTCATTTGTACTATTCAATTAGTTAATGTTAATTAAATCTCATATTATATGGTTGGCTAACTACGTTCATTCATCAGTACAACTTATTTTTTTTATGTTGCCTTAACCTAACTAGATATTTTTCTTTAAAAATATACACGTATGGATATGTCATCGGAAGATGATGCATCGGCAGATATTTAGAATTATGGAGTCCAAATCTACTCCCAAGATGGAAAGATAAAGTACAATGTAAGTTGTGTGGAAAACAATTTATAAACAAAACAAATCAACTGAAATTACATTTGGCTTGTCGGGGAGGAGACACTACACCATGTAGCAAAGCTTCTTAGGAAGTTCGGGATTTATTTCGAGTCATTCTCGACTCAAATACAAAGACTTTCTATACCTCTCCCCCTACAATTACAACCAATACAATCAGCCACAAAATATATATAAGTAGGCCTATTATAAATGAAAAAAGGTTAAGCAGAGGAACTACCTCCAGGCCCTCCACAGTTAGTAGAGAAGAAGAACAAGAAAAAATTTTAAGGGAAAAAGAAGAACATGATTATAAAGAGGCCGTAAAAGAAAGCTTAAAAATGGCATCCAGGAGTGCCAGACAACAACGTTCACCCTTCTGAGACAACATGATGCTGAAGAAGGCACGAGTACGAGTAAATCGTCAAAGTTTCTTAAGAGTCTCGCAGCATTTTATAGGCGGTTGGGAATCCTGTACAAATTGGATCATAAAAAGCGGCTGAAAAAACCTGTTCAATATATGAATGAGAACGATGTGAAGACTCTCCACCATCCGATTCACCAAAGGTGAACGACTATCTTTTGGACACCTCTGGCTCGAAGTCAACCTAGAGTTCTCCTGCAGTTAAAGCCATAAAAAAAAAAAACCAAAGGATGATTTTGGCAACAAAGCTGGAGGTGGAGGAAGGGGTTACTATTACGGATAAGGTTCATCTGGTTACACGCCACAAAGACATTCATCATACAGATGTTATTGAATGTATGAAAGTTTTATTTGTCTGTATGTGCATGTTAGGTTTATTTACTTTTGATTTTGGACAGAGTTTATTTACTATGTTCGTTTTATGGACGTAGTTTATTTATTTTGGAAGTTGGATCTGTAATATTTTAAGTTTTTAACAGTTGAATGACCTCGTTAAATGGCCTAACATATTGATATCATACACATATGCGATCTAGCACAAATGCGATCACATATGCGATGTATGGACTCTTAATCTCTCTTATATTTTCACTCCAAGTGGTCTTAATCTCTCTCTCTCTCTCTCTCTCTCTCTCTCTCTCTCTCTCTCATATTTCCTACTTGATAATTCCAATTTTCAAGTGCTCTCTCTCTCTCTCTCTCTCTCTCTCTCTCTCTCTCTCTCTCTCTCTCTCTCTCCTCTACATTCCCTCTCTTGAAAGTTGAAAGATAAATATTCAAGCACTTGTTATTTAATTTATTGTTTAATTGATTTTATTTCTCTCAATTATATTTTAAATACATTTAAAATTAGTTATTTATTAACTTAGGAAAGTTACTTTTAATTTCGTCTTCTTCTTTTTTATAAATTTTTGAAAATTTTTCATATTTTGTTATTTTTAATAGTTTTTCAAAAATAATAATAAAATAAAATAGAAGACTCGATCCGAACCATACCCAATCCGATCCGACTCGATTTTCTTGACCAAGCCGGACTCAGTTCGGGTCAGGCCAACAAGGAATCCGTTCGGGTCAAGTTAGCCCGGTCTCGGTCCCAAATCGAATGGAGTTTGGGTAAGTTACTTGCAGAATTCGGATGAATCGAGTTAGACCTAATCTGGTCCGACTCAACTCCATGCGCACTTCTGAAATGTCATATTAGGCCGAGAGCGGTTTTCATGACACGACATCTGTTATAGGTGTTGTCAGCAGTTTGTGTCCATAGCGCCATTACACGTAGCGTGGTAGGTTCCTAAAGTCAAAATCAGAAGTGGATGGGTAAATTTTCCAGAAAAGATAATTGCTACGCCAGTTGTTTGTTTCCCACAGTTTAGAAAAAGGCACTAATCCACCGTGGACGTCACACAACCGTCCAAATTATAGGCCTCGTTTCAGCAGTAGAATTTGGACCGACCGTTTTTCTTGGTGACGGATCATTTGATGGGCACTATTTGGATGGCTTGAAGGAGTTAAACAGATTGAAAAATGGTGTCTGATCCATCTGCAATGTGATGCGCATCCAAGCCGTCCACCTAATGTGTCCAACCTGTCTAGGGATCACAGTCGAACGCGTCTCACTGGCCAGGAAAAGCGACGGGACAGCAGCATCTCGAGGGGTAAAAGATCCACTCAATTTAAGGACGACAAAGTTACCGTCCGCTGAGCTGTACAGTCAAGAGTTCAATCGCACACAACATCTGACCTAACGAAAAGGCACACCCTACATTGAAGATCTTTCAAGCCCGTCCATTAATCCTGTGAATTCACTCAGGGCGTGCTTGGTCCTTGGAATTGAATGACATTGAATCAGTTAACATTATTATTGCACAATGATTATATGTATGTAAATACAGCTGTATTGCATCTATCGGCATGTTTGGGATAAAGTTTTTGTCACGAGAAAGCACCATATTAAGCAAAATCATGTTTGGTGGATCATGGAATGGTAATCAAAATCATGTTTGGTGGACTAAGGAATTGTAATCAATATACCAAATTCACAACGCATGCCATTCACTTGTATACATATATAACCAGAATGTCACAATTTATATGGATGGATGGCATGGATAAACGCATGCATCAATATGGAGCCTGCATCAATGTGGAGCTCACAAGTGTCATAAATTTCAAAATTCATGAAAATTTTGTAAGGGACCAAATTTAATTCCACAGGACTAAATGCAATTCCATCCACCCCATCCCAATATTTCCCATCCTCTCCAAATGTTGAATGGAAATTGCACGGACCAAATGCAATTCTATCCCACCCAATCTCATCTAATACCCCGTGTGAAACGCCCCCTTATGACATGAGCATGAAAATTAAAATAGAAAAAAAATAATAATAAAAAAATCCAAATCCTAGGTAAACCATTCTATAGTAAATGGTATTGTTGAATGCCCACCCATTAAAAACTTCTCAGACAATGTGCATGTTAATAAGGTCATATAAATATGGATGAAGAAAAATACAAATAAATGAAGCTTAATCCAAAACTTTTGTAGCCCATTAATGATAAATCACTACTATTTCTTATGATACAGTTCACCTGAGATTTAGATGTACTTCATTTTTGGGCTAATGCCTTAAAATAATATGAAAAAATGGATGAACGACATTGATATAAAATACATGTGTCAAAGTGGGCCTCACGATAAGGGTCGCACCATCTTGGGTGGGGCCATGGTGCACGTAATCCGCTCCCTAAGTTTTGGAGTAGGGCTGTCAACGGCCAGGCATAGTGTTGGTCTTCGCCTGAATTTTGAACTATTTTAGGCCAGCCCTATTCAAAATTCTAATTTTGCATGCCTAATCCCAGCCTATTTGACACCCCTACTTTGAAGCATGTTGATCTTTATGTTCTCCGAGGAGGATCAGAGGGAAGAAATTACCAGCTTTGAAAAACTAGGTGTGGCCTACGTTGACGTATGTGAGAAATTCAGCTATTCAATTGTTTTGCTGGCCCATGTTAAAACATGAGACTAAAAATGAGATGGATCCAAGGGTCATGTAGGACACATGACTGGAAACATCGAGAAATATTGAACACCCGTGGTTGAAATCGTTCCAAAGTCCTAACCTTGATTTATGTGCCATATTAACTATTCATAAAGTTATTTCCAATCGAATGAATTGAAAACACAAGTCATCAGCTTGCTTCAACAGTAGGCATTCAATCTACTATTTCATGTTGTGTGGCCCATTTGAGGTTTCAATCCACCCAATTTTTTATCTCGTCCTGAATTTCTCATAAATATTTCAACGCATCCCACCTAACTTTCCATGGTGAGAAACTCCTACGCTAGGGTTTTGCAGTAATTCATACTCTGCTTGGTCACACCTACACGAGCTAAAAAATAAGATAAAAGCAAAACTCAACGGAACCACGTGACAGGAAAAGGTGTTGACATTTACATGCCATCTGAATCAGAAAACACAAAATTACTAGCTTTTTCTTTTTTGAGTTAGCTTGTTAGAACACACTCCACTCTCAGCCACCCTCACTAGGGAATTGATGCTAAGACCCCAGTGTTGAAATGAGAGTATCTTCACCTAGTCTACCACTTGAGCAATGGATCACAATGTTAGCGTGGCTTGATTCAAAACTTACACGATGTAGTGCATTCCTAGCTAATTCTTGTTGTGTGGCTCACTTGAATTTTAAATTAACTCATTTTTTGGACTTTTTTTTTTTTTTTTTTTACACATGCACAGACACCTCACACGCTCACACTGTAGTGGGATTTCACCACTTATGGATGCTTGAACCCTTGACCGAATGTTGAAACTCTTGAGAGTCTACCACCATAGCACAATTAAGTATCCAACTCATTTTTTAGACTTACATCTTAAAAAGAGCTGGCAAAATTAGTGAACTGGCTGGATATCTGAAAAACTAATATTTACAAGTCCCACTTAGCTTTCAAGGAAAAGGAAGTGGGTGGCCTGGACTCCACTTGTGTTTCCCATCATCATTCACACACGCGTTCTAAGCACTGCCCCTACCTATATTGATGTTGATATGTTAAGGAATTAGCAGGATTTAATCCCAGAAATGGCTCTCAAAAGCATGTTTAGATATGGTTTAGTCAAGACGCTAGACTAATCAAATGTAGACATGTCAGCACCCACCTCACTCAATTCATTCTCTTTTCAAATATATTTTGAAATGGTCCAATCAAATTCCACTGCGTTAAGCTAGCTCCGATTCGATGTGTAAAGAGGCAGTATCCAATTCCCATAGAATAACACCAGGATTAGGTTTGATGGCATATCAACATCAATGGGGCCTGCAAAATTTTCAACAATGTACGTTTCCATCCCCATTATTTTCTGTGTGGTGTAGCCCACCCAAGATTCCAGTCTGCCTAATTTTCAGAGCACGTCCTATCTTGATTGGGAAGAATCGCTGGACGGAGTGGATATCTTGGAGACATGGCGGTGGGCGTCACAGATTTTTGTTCTGATGTGACTGTGACTGTACGAGAATGCTGGCCCCACTTCTGTCTAAAATACATGCGACGCTGTACGAGAATGCGCCCTACACCTTTCATCAGGTGCCCGAACAGGTAAAGGCGGCAACTCAAAAGCAGTACTGATGGCATACGTGCATGCCAATCCACACCATCCAAATCATAGCTGGGCATGTTGATAGAACCATCCTAACCATTCAACCAGGAGTCGTGACCCATCAGCGACAACTTGGACTGCTCAGTTGGGTATGCATGGCTGCTAGACCCAGAAACGCAGGCTGCAAACGTGCTAGCGTTGTTTTTCTAAGTATCCCAGAGAATGTGTACGGTCAGGCCAACCGACTCATTCTGGGGACCATGGATGGATTTGGATGATGGAGGCGGATTAGGTGGTGTTGCCCACGCCACCCCCAATGATGGTCGGTAATGTGTTGGGTGCTGTGGAGTCCACCTCGATGTATGTGTTTTATATCAAAGTCATTCGTACGTTTTGCCAACTCATTTTAGGGCATGAACCTGGAAATGAAGTAAATATAAAGATCAAGTGAACCACGCCACATGTAACAATGATGATTAAACACCTATAGTTAAAAACTTCTTGAGAGCCACAAAAGTGTTGGATCAACTGTATGTATACTTATGTTTACTCCTCGTCAAAGTTCATGTGACCTTATTAACAGGTTGGATGGTGTTAGAGTGTTATGGTGAGTGTTAAGTCTCGTAATATACATCTAAATAGAGGTGTGCATTTGTGACCCAATCCAGTGGATCCGACCCTATTCGGCCCGTTCCAAACAGAACCGAGGGCCAAGATCGGGCCTGATCGACTTGTGATTTTCAAATCCGATTTTTTTTCCGGGTCAGGTTCGGATAGACCTCTGTCCAGACCAACCCGACCCGGATACCCGAACCGAAGGGACCCGAACTGCACCGAACAGACCCGAACCGATAGGCGGGCAGGTAATATAAAATATATTTTTTATTTTTTACTCTAACTTTCCTAAAAATGGATGGACGGTGTGGATAAAACACATAGATTGGATAAAATATGTTAATCAGGTCATAAGGACCCAGATGAAGGGAAAAAATAAATATCAGCTTGATCGAAAACTTTTATGGCCTATAAAACGTTTTTAATGGTCAAAATTCATTCAACACTGTTTTCTATAATATGGTCCACTTGAAATTTCAATATACCTCATTTTATTTTCTAATAACTTGAAATGATTTATAAAAATAGATGAAGGGCATGGATGAAACACATACATCATGGTGGGGCCCATAGAGCACCGACATCCGGTGGCAAGGGGAGTAGCCAGTCTGTCTCCAGTACAACTGTATTGGCCTGGCGTTTGGCCTCCTCGAGCGTCGGGCGCTCCTCAAGCTCCGAGTTGTACGAACGGTTCCAAGGATATCAAAGTTATATGGGCCTCACAGTGATGTATTTATTATATTTACACTGTTCATATATTTTTAGAGATCATTATAGAGCATTGTCCAAAAAATGAATAATATCCAAAGATCATGTGGACCACACCACAAATAGTAGCAGAAAATGATTTTCACCATTAAGCAATTTGTGTGGTCCACATGATAGTTAGATCTATCTTATTTTTAGTCTAAAGCCTTAAGAGGAGCTCGCCAAATGAATGGACGGTTTGGATATAACACATGACCCACAGAACTTGCTAAACTCAATACAGCAAGTCACGTACTTTTTTCAAAAAAAGTCACTGCACTTTCGTGCATTTCACGTAAACATAAGTACGTCCAAAGAGCGGGTTCAGAGAAAGCGCCACTTCTTGCATAGTATTGTATGGGGCCCACTTTGATGTATATGTTTTATCTAAGCCGTTCATCCATTTTGACGTATCATTTTAGGCGTTGAACACAAAATTACAATATATTGAAGACTGAAGTGGACCACACCATATCAAATGATCTGAATCCTATCCAACCCGATCCGACTTGGTTTCCCTGACTAAGTTGAACTTGGTTCGGGTCAAGTCATTAGAGCATCGGATTTGTCCGAGTCAGATGACCGGGATCCAGTCTCGGATCGGGTCGAGTTTGGGTCTACGCAATGGAATTTCGGATCGGACCGGGTTAGGCCGAATCCGATCCGATCCGAACCGATGCCAACCTCTACATCTAAACACCGTTCTCTATCAGCTTTTAGAGCAAGTGGTTTTACATGAGTTGAATTAGCTCAGTTTGCTCGCTTGACTTGACTTGAAAAGCTTGACTCACTTCTGCTTGAAATTAGATTCAGACTGCGTTAAGCTGGTTTTTGGAGATCAAAAAATTTTTGACTCGAGTTTGAGCTTGCCTGAGCTCAATTCAAATCGCTCAGCTCGAATCGACTCGAATTGAATCAACTCGGTGACTCAGTTTTTTAGATATTGACACTGCTCGTTGAGTGTTTGATGAAATGACTCAACAAAGTGTTGTTTTGGGTGTATACATTCTCCTTGGGATTAGTTGATGGAGAGGAAGGAATGGATACGAAATAAATCACTACAAAAAAAAAAAATTATATTATAAAACTACTCTTGTATCTTGATTTTGATGCTGCCTACCAAGTATCTGATGAAATACCTATAAACTATTTGTTCCTATTTTACATTTTGTAAGAAATTAAATATGCATTTGAGAAAATGGAGAGAATGTCGTACATGCTCAAACTTAGCTTGAACTGGGTCGAACTACTCACCGAATCAAGCCGAGTTGGCCAGTCAAGCTCGAGGACCGAGCCAAGCTGAGTTCAAGCTAGGATAAGCTACTGACCGAGCCAAGCCATGCTAAGCTTGACTCAATTTAACTCGTGTGCTCTAGTGACATGGTGCTAGAGGATGGGCAGGTGTATGGATATAAACCATAGACATCGAGATGAACCCCACAACCCAACACATCACACACCACCTTATTCGGGTCCACTTGGATCTGCATAATTTTGGACTACTTTCCTACAATGAGCCGGAAAAAAAGCTGTGCTATATAGATATAAATCACATACAACAAGGTGGCCCCACAACACCCAACACATCACACACCACTTATTGGCCCACCGATTTTTTTTTTCTATTTTTGGCTATCTTTTCTGTATTTCTCTTTTGGATTGAAGGGGACTTATCAATCTGGGTCCAAAACGATTAACCCAAACATAGACCCGACCCAAACCCGGATAGACCCGTTTCTAGACCGGGTCCATCGGGTACCGAAGCCGTAGTAAGTAGTGGCAAACAAGCACCAGTGGTAGCTGCTTGCAGGGGTTTGGGATACCCCCTTTCAAAAGCTAAAACCCTCCTTTTTATGGGTTTGAAGTTTGAATTGAGGTGAGGAATAGGGAGGGATTTGGGTGTAGATTGTGTTGAAAAATTCGGAGGGATGGAAAGTGGGAGAAGAGTGGAAGCAGGTCCTTCTGCTTCATGTATTTGCAGAGAGCAGATGATTGCTGCTGCTGCTGCTGCTGCTGATGATAGGAGAGATGAAGCTTCTGAGAAGGAGAGAAATGATAATGAGTTTGTGTTGGAGGAAGAAGAAGAAGAAGATGATGATGATGAAGGAGAAGTTGGTGTTGGTGGTGGTGGGTTCATTCCTGGCCCTTTGATTCCTCTCAAACAACAGATTGAGAAAGACAAGGTTTCTTTTCCTTTTTCTTTTCATTGATGATTCTTTTGTTTTTCCCCTTTCTTTCCTGCTTTGTTCATGGAATCTCTGGTCTACTTCTTGGGTTTTGGTTTGTGTTTTTTCTGCTTTCTTGTGTGAATTTAAGAAATGAAAGAATGTCGTTCTGATTGTGTCTGTGGGATTTATTTATTTTTTGAATATTTTGATTGTTGGTTTTGGTTTTACAAGTTCTGGATATGCTTGGATTGTGATTCTGTGGAAACTGGAGAAGGAAAAGGACCGTTGCTTTAAAATGGGTTTTTCTCATTTTGAAGATTTCTTTCTTTCTTTCTTTCTTTTGTAGCTGATTCATGTTCTTGAGTGTCTAGCATTTCGATTTTGGTGACTTGGGTTTTATGTAGTGCCTGCTCTTATCCTGGCTTACTTCATTTATGTTATCAAAATCACAAGAATTTTCTTTCCTTTTTTTTTTTTTTTTTAAAAAGTTGTTGTGTGATGAGGGTGAAATGAATGAACTTTGAGGTTTGCGGGATTTGAGAAGATGTGAAATATTGCCTCCATGCGCTTCTAGTGTTGCATAATCTTTTCAAAAATCCGTTACAGGTTTTGCCTTGCTGTCTCTGTTTTTTTTTTTTACACACACACACACACACCACAATGGGTACTGGAACCCATGACCTCTGCATTGAAACTCTTGTTGGTCTACCACTGAGCCATGAGTAGGGACTCCTATCAGGAAGACGTAAGAATATGTGATGATATATCATTTATTTCACTCGTATGAATGAACAGGGATGCACAGACTATTTTTGTAGACCATGGAAATGGGAAACGATGCATCATTACACATAAATTAGGCATGCCAGTTTCCTTGGGGGTATAAACTTGCATGCATGGCTTGAAGAAAAACTTGCATAAAATTCCACGTACATGGTATAGCATTTATACCTTATTAAGTTACTGTGTGATTGCCTTAGGTAAAGAGATGACTTTCTTAGATGAATGACAGGTGTCTTAGTTTGGAAGGCTAGGATCATGGGTAAAGGTTATAATGTGTGGCTTCTAGAAGGGTCTTTAGGGTCGTCCTAGCTAAATAGTTGAGTTCCCTAAATAAGTGGCACTTGTACTTGGTTTGACCTAACTAAAGATAATAACTTTTTTGGATAGGCTTAGTTTTTGCTTGGAGAACATGAAGTTTTAACCTGATGGTATCCAACACCTTCTCAAAAGTTATCCAGATACCCACCACATCAGCATGAGCTATTGTGTGAGCCAAATATTTTTCACTTGTCAGTTTTGCAGGTATCTCATGCTAAATGATAACTGAATGTTGCCTTAAAAAAGCATTTAAAAAAGAAAAAAAGAAAATGCTGCCTTTAATTTTTATTTTTATTTAAAAAAAAAAAAATGATAACTGAATGCTGGTGTTTGCATCTCTTGCCCATGTTTCAGAATATCTCAAAGACCATGAGGTTATGGTGGAGTTTGATGGTTATTGTGAAGATATTCAAGGGACTGAGGACCGGCAACCGTTTAGCCGTAAGCAGGCATCCTAGACCAAGATGAGAAAATATTTAAAAACAAAATCAAATGTATCTGATCAAGACATTCAATGCCCTCTTCTGATACATGATGAACAAAATTCGATGTGTTCATATGGATTGACCTTGCTCTGTAGCTGTTGGTCCGTCAAATGTATCTTCACCGTACCACCAATCTAAGCATAAAACGTCATAGTTCCCAAAGGATACATAAGATGTTCATTTCACTTGCGGAGTAGATTTAGTATGACAATTTTTATAAAGCTTTGATCCAATTAAGTGTTGTTTGTAGACAGTTTTAGGTTTTCGGTGGGCCCATCGGTGGCAGTGTTTTTGTTGTCTTTGCATTTTCTTTTCTTTTTTTCTGAAAGGTGATAAAATTTGTTAAACGGCCCAAAGGGCAAAACAACTATACAAACCCTAAAGGGATTAACTCTACGAGCTCAGGCCCGAGCAAAAAGAGAAACTAACACCTAAGAGAAATTAAGAGGCCAACTCCTTGGCAAGCATCATTGCTTTTCTAAACACTTCCAAGTGGGGCCCGCTCCGGTTCCGACCCAAATAGTCCAAAGGCCTACTAACAGAGCCAACATCCTTCCTCTTTTTCTGATACCACCTCCATACCATGCAAGAAAGAAACCATCAATAGATCTCGGCATCACCCAAGAGACACATCATGTTTTCAATGCTTAGGTTGATATAGTTTCTACTCCAAGGTAGCGAATCTGATTGTTTTGTCTTGTTTAATGGTTTGGGTTCTAACCCAAAATGTGTTGGTGTGCAACTTTCCTTGCAAAGGCTTTAAAATTCTCAACTCTAAAAAGCTATGATGATGACCTACTCAAGTTATTTTTACTTTGTACCTTACATTTCTTAGCTGGCCCATGCAAAATGGGTTGCATTTCGCATATTCCATGACCTTGGGGGCAACTTGAGCAATCGCTTTCCAAACGAAAGAGGCCCGATAAAGCAAAGATCATCTAATCCACCAACCCATCGCATTTGTCCCATGGAAGCGATTAAGTTTCTCCATAAACTAGTCTCTTTAGCACCATACCTCCAATTCCATTTGCCCAAAAGTGCAATGTTCACATCACAAGTTTCAGCAGTCTAATCCCAACTCCCCCCTCATCAAGGGTGGCATACTTCATTCCATTTTAGCCTTTTAGGAGATAAAATCTACTAATATAATGTGGGGGCATTTTCACGCCGGGCTCGATTGGGGGTGGCTTGTGGGATGCAGGGGCACACTCGAGGTGGGCGGCCCATGTAACCCATGGATTTGGGGGCCCGTGGAGGCCGGTGGCTCATGTGAGGCAGAGCCCATGGATTTGGAGCTCACGAGAGGGCGGAACCCATAGATTTGGGGCCCATGGGGAGGTTTCGGCAGAGGACCTAACCCATGGATTTGGGGCCTGGGCTATGAGATAAAGGGATTAATTTGTCATGCTCTATCAATTCGAGCTTTTAGAGCAAGTGGTTAATTGTCCTGCATCAGGAGGTATCCAATTTTGCTAATATTTTTGGTAAAGTAGGATTCTTTCCTTTTTCTTATCTTGGGCAACCTTTGTGTGTGGGTAAGCTAGTGCTTCGCCGTTGGGGTAAAATTGTAAAAAGGATGTAGAGGAAGTTAAGTCCCTGAAAGAGTAAGTTACTCTCTTTCGGGGGTAGACTTACCCTTATTTAAGTCATTGTTGTCTAACCTCTCTCTGTACTTCTTATCCCTATCCAAATGGCCTAAATTAGTGTGTGATCACATTAATCCCTTTATCTCATAGCCTAGGCTCCAAATCCATGGGTTAGGTCCTCTACCGAAACCTCCCCGTGGGCCCCAAATTCATGGGTTCCGCCCTCTCATGGGCTCCAAATCCATGGGCTCTGCCTCACATGAGCCACTCGCCTCCACAGGCCCCAAATCCATGAGTTACACGGGCCGCCCACCTCGAGTGTGCCCCTGCATCCCACAGGCCACCCAAATCGAGCCCGGTGTGAAAATGCCCTTGCATTACCTCCTCCTGAAAAAAATGAATTCGTAGGATTTCTGACTTGGAAGGGATAACTTTACGTTTTGAAACAATCTTGAACCAAGAAATCGAAATCCTGAGATTGGCAACCATAGATTCCCTGGCTTCACAGAACAAAATGGTTTCATTTGCAAACTGAAGGTGACTAATCGGAAGTGGAAAAATCAAAACAGAAAAACCTTTTAAAAAACCAGCCTTTTGCCCCGTGGATAACATCCTATTGAGAGCTTTTAATACAATCACAAAGAGAAAGTGGGATAGGGGGTCCCCTTGTTGCGAACTCCGAGAAGATTTAAAAAAACCAAAAGGAAAACCATTAATCAAAACAAAAAGGAGGTCGAGGAGACACAATTGTGAGTCTCCACTTCAGGCCAAAACCCAACCTCCTCAATAGATAATCCAGAAAAGACCAATCAACATGGTCGTAGGCTTTTTCCAAATCTAACACTATCAATGATCTGCCTTCCTAAGATAAAAACACTTTCATATAGAGAGATAATGCTCGGGAGGACCTAATTTAAGACCTTAGAAAGGATTTTATACAGGCTTCCTACAGAATGATAGGTCTAAAATTCGAAAGACGGTATGGATCGTTAACCTTAGGGATAAAGGCAAAAAAGTACAACCTAATACCAAGGACATCCAAGAAGATTCGAAGAAATCATTTGCAAATGCAAGAAAGTCTAATTTTACCAAATCTCAGAAAGATTGAAAGAAAGCCAGAGGGAAACCCCAATCGGGCCAGGAGCCTTATCTCAACCTATATCCCAAATAGCATCTTTGATTTCCACCAACTAAAAAGGCATCTCCAAACGGGATGCCATTTCGGGAGGAAGAGAATCGAAATCCAGATTGTCCAAAGAAGGCCTATCCCCGTTCTCATTCGCAAGCAAGTTAGAATAAAACTTAACAATGGATTGACAGATAGAATTTTTGTCACTAAACGAATACCATTAATCAAAAGAGGAGATAGAATTGGCTCTAGCACGGGTACTAGCATTGCCATGAAAAAACTTAGTATTTTTATCTCCCTCTTTTAACGAGGTTGCACGCGAGCATTATCGCCATTTTATCTCTTCTTCTTTTAACCTTAGAGAGAGAGTCAAAAGTTAACTTGGATTTGGAAAGATGCTCAAAATCCGAGAGAAGACCGCCTTCCTCCTTAATATCAAAAACTTGAATCTCCCTTAGCAACTCATCCATATCCTGCTCCCGAATGTCAAAGACACTTCCACGAGACAATCTTAGCTTTTAGCAAGGTTTTTTTTTTTTTTTTTTTTTTTTAGAGATCGAAACCCACTTGTCCTACAATATGAAAGGAGGACCACTAATTAGAAACCAAGGACCTAAACCCTTTTACTTCAAGCTAAGCCAGCTCAAAGTGGAAGGGTCTTGGTCCCTTGTTAATCTCATTAACTTCGAATAAGATTGGACAATGATCAGAGATTGGCTTGGGAAGACGTCTTTGGCAGGAAAGAGGAAATTTCAAAATCCATCTTGGCGAAACTAGGAATATGTCAATACGGACAAGGCCGGGGAGGTCCACTCATTAGACCAGGAGAATCTAATACTTCCCATTGGAATGTCCATAGGTTTGTGCTTAAGGACCCAATTAGCAAAGTGGACCACATTTTTTTTGAAATGAAGCGGACCACATTAAAGTCCCTAACAATGCACCAGGGGAGGGACCATTGATCTGGAATATAAGAGAGCTCTTCCCAAATAGAAGGGTGAAGAGAAGGATGATTCGGGCCATACACCCCTAATAGGACCCATCTAAAACTAGAAGATATTTCTTGAAAAAGAACATTGACGGGAAAGACCCCAATCCAACTTTCTTCCTTCACCCAAATTGACGGATTCTAGAGCATCAAGATGCCTCATGACGCCCTAATGGAATCTAGAGCCTCCCAATTCACACTTTTTTTTTTAAAACCTCAAATAGACCGCACAACACCCTTGTCCACTGACTGGAGTTTCGACACTTGGACGATGATACTACCCTTCGAACGCTTGCACAAATCTTTCATGAGGATGCGTTTCTAGGGCATCCTAACCCACGAACATTCCAAGTAAGAAACTTCATTGGGACCCCAATTTGACCCCTCTTCCTTTCTTGTCATTCCGCAAAATTGCTTCAAACTCACCTTCAAGATCCATCCTGAGGTTCACTAATTCACTGTCCCCTTTTGGAACTCTGGGAGAACGACACATTGCCTCCACATTGGAAAGACGAAGACCCTTAGCTTCCATCATCTGGAATAAAGCAACATAATCCTTATTTTTATCCCCAAAGACCACCCCTAACTGTCCATCCACATGACCTAGAGCATCCCTAACCCATCGCTTACTTTTAACAATAGCTATGGATTATCTCCTCTATGCGAGTTGCCCGAATCAGGGGAATGTCTAAGGTCCCATTAGAAGAGAGAGGAGTTGAGGCATCGAAAGATTGACTACCCAACTCCGAACGAGAACTCAAAGGAGACTCAATGGGAGAGAAGGGGATAACAACCAAAGGACCAAACATGTCATATTAAGGAGCCTCACTCCCAGAAACTAGAGACCCAGAGTGGGATGGGAGAGGAATTTGGGGTGTGAAAAGAATCCAAGTTAGTTGGGGAAAGAAAGGAGGAATCACATGTGATTGGAAAGTGGAGGTTGTGCACACAAGGGGGAATAGACAAGCTCATCGCATGAGCCGGGGATGACACACGAGGAACTAAAGGGCGAGAAGGATTGGAGAACCCGTCAAAAGAAGGCCATCATTTGGCTTACGAGAAGGCGGGTACCCTACACATGTCCAGGAGAGGTTCTAGATCTCTGCATTCTCTCTTGAGATGGGATCTCTTGTCAGCTAGAGAAAATGCTTGCTTGACATCATCTTCCACTACACTCCCAGCCTCGGCGAGAGGGAATACAACTGGAGCGTCCGGATTGGGCAAGAGCGCAATGATACAACTCCCTTGAACATAGGAGTAAATGTCGTCGGACACCAAGGAGTAGTCAACATCATAGTTAGGGCCACACGTTCGCAAAAGAGAGGGCATGTCCATCGGAGATAGCGCATGGACGCTCCCTTGTTGCCACACGTCCCTAAGGCCTCTCACCGCAATACATGTAGAAGGGAGAGAGTTGAAAGGCAATAAAGCAGGAAGCGTCATCATAGCAACACCACCACTCGCCGTTTCTAGCACGGTAGACTACTTGACATGTGGACAAAACTTTTTGACTCTTTGGAGGCGGAGACCCGTCCAAGTGATCCTCTGTAATAGGAGACAATGGAGGGCTCTGATCAAATCTCTAGTGAAGGCCCGGGTTTATCACAACCATTGAAACAGAGGGCCTTATGATAGGAGAGAGATCGATTTGCTCAATAAACAACAGTTGTCCCTAGGAGCTATAGACGATAGGACAAACCCACTAGGGGACAACTATCCTCCATGTAGCGGGGGCAGTTGGGGAAGGTCTATTCACATCACCATCGACTGCTGGTCCCTCACACACATTACAAATGCATATCTCGCTTCACATGAGAGCCGGATGGTGTCCCGTGGGAGCAAGAACAAGGTCCTCCTTCGTTCCCTAAGGGTCGCCAAGCTAGACCCGAAAGCCTCCCATCCATATTGCCATGGATTCTGGTGACCGACGAGTCAATAAGCCTGGTCGAAGGGCAAACACGTCGGATTTTAACCTCAATATGGATTTCGCCAACACAATTTGGAATGGAATCTTGGATAGGCATTGAGCTCTTCTGACGGACACAATTCGTCACCCGGCGAAGGTCTGCCATATTAGTGGGGGCATCGTTAATGATGGTAACCTCGCCAAGGCTAGAATCCACTGCCACCAAGACCTCTTCATTCTACAGCGAGATGAAACTAGGTATCAGAACGTTGTACTACCTAGAAAGACAGAACAAGGCCATTCAGGTAGAGTTGACCAACGTAGAGGGCATCATCGATGTTCTCCATGGGTTGGAGGGAAATCCAAAAAATAGATTTTTGAAGTTGACTGACGGAAATTCTCCTTCAAATTATAGGGAACTCAAATAACCAAGAAACTAAATTGAAACCATCGACTCAGTTCTCAAGTCTTCTCAACTCTGCAACGCAACTCCATTGGCTACGACTCCAGGAAGGACAAACACCCCTAAATTAGACACCATAACTGACTTAGAAACATAGATAATGGGGAAAAACCTTGGAACTAGGTAGATGGCTAACAACAGGCTTAAGAATAATAACCCTAAAGGACGAATCCCCGAAAGAGCCCCTTTAAAGGAAGATGGACCCCCACCACATGCCCCTGCTTCCTTCACCAGCCCCTTAGAGATCAACTGCCGAGAGGGAAGAGATTGAGGTTTGCTGCTATTAGAAACTAAATTTCCTTTCCCTTCCCTCCCTTCTCGATTAACCTTCCCTGGCCCATAGTAGGCTTCCTAAGCTCCAATCTCCCTCCCCGAAAAGCATCTATCGGCCATGCCTTCGATGGCCCTTTTCATATCCTTTACGGACTCTATCCCGACAAAAGCAAAACCCAGAATGGTTGACAAACCCTTAACCCTAGGGATAATGACCTCTCTTACCTTTCTGAAGTGATCAAAAACCCTAAAGAAATTGATATCCATCCATTCCTTCGAGAATTGGTCAACGAACGGAGTTGGCAACTCAGAGAGGGGCTCCCCGTTCTTCTTGCAATTCCTGGTTGCATTCCTTTTTCTACCTTTGCTTATCGGAATCCACACCCCTCCCTCCTTCGTCCCAGTCGAGTAGAGTCGAGTTGCCTTGATTATCTAGTGATTTACCTTTGCCCTTGTCTTGGTGCTTCGATTCCTTTTTTCCCTTCTATGATAGGAAGACTTAGACCTCCTTGCTGCTCTGATCATTCCCTTGGAAAAAAGTGCCGTCAACGGCAGCCTTTACATAATCCGCCCAACTCAACACAAAACTCTTGACTTTACAAATGACCTCTTCTATACCCCTTGTTTCATTCCTAAAAGACGTGATCATGATGTCTCACAACTCCCAATTCTATCTTGTGATCTTGATGCTCTGAGGAGACGTACCATTCATTTAAAGCCCATCTCTTTTGCTAGGGAAATCCTAAGGATCTTGCCAAAATTCCATAAATTACAACTGTCCTATGATGTTAGCTCTCTAAAGAATAAATTCTATAATGCATGTCATTCATGTAGGAAATACATCTCCAGTTAGGAACACCATCACAATCTTTGCCTTGAAGCATGATAAATATCCCACGTCTAAACCTATTACGTGGTAATTACCAAGTCCACACCTAGCCCAAACTCTATAAATGGAGGGAATTATAATCATCAATGGCACATCTCTTTGGCCGTTTTGACATTCTAGGGATTCTCTCCTCCTCAACGTCAAGCAAAATCTCTCATACAATAAAAACTTTGCAAGAAAACCTACTAAAAACCTCCAACACTTGGAATTCCATAGAAAAAACTTCTAATCTTGTTCTACCAACACCCGTAGTTTAGGATTCTTAACCTACTATCCACCACTAGGATCCTGAATAAAGACTCTAGGACACAACCCTTGGAAGAAGGGGCCACAAGCCTACAAGTGAGAGGAGGGGAGGAATCTATCCAACCTTGTGTGCTAAAGGCACTCGGGCCATTCCTTGAAATGGGTATAGACTCTGGACTCACTTATCTAGTGAGCTATTTTGCTTGCAACTTCTTTTTAGTGGAGACGGGCTTTTGCAGGAAAGGTCTTGGGTAATTGGCAATGCCTTGTTGAAGCTAACTTCTGAATTTACAGTTTCATAGAATGATTTTGTGGAGAAAATGTGGATCCCGAGTTATGTTACAAAATAACCTTCAAGCACTTTGCGATTTGCTCCGGGAATCCATTGTCATGAATTGCTTCTTTTGTTATCTTGGGTGCCTCATGTTGCTGACTTAGAGATGCAGTGCTGAGTAGTCTTGAACGAGAGCAATCGAAGGAGCAAGCTAGTCGCCCTTTTTGCAAATAATTATTTTTCATGCATTATTAGGACCAAATTTTCAACAGAGTAGTTTTTGTTGTTTGTCGAATGCGGGAAAGAATATAATCAGTGTTTAGAGTTTCCCTAGTTTTACTTTTGAAGTTCTCTTATTCTGCAGGAAGATGAGAGTTTAAGAAGGTGGAAGGAGAAGCTGCTTGGTTGTGTTGATGGTGATTTGAATGGTCTGTATCATTTCTTCATCTTCAGTAGCAGTTCTGTTTTTAATTGTTTCACAATCTCTCTTTCTTTATCATCATTGTTGTCGTCGTCATCATTTTTTTTTTCCTTTTGTGCAGATAAAATGGTACCCGAAGTTAAATTCCATTCCATAGGAATCATAACTGAGAACTGTGCAGAGATAACTACACCCTTACCTATTAATGAGAATCAGAGCAGAATCCTGTTTACTCTTAGAGAAGGATCCCAGTATCGTCTCAAGTTGACATTCAGTGTTCAGCACAACATTGTCTCTGGCTTGACCTACTCAAATACAGTTTGGAAGGGAGGGCTTCAAGGTACTTTTGAGTGTTATGTTCTTTTTGGCTTAGTACAGGCTCTTGTATTGTTCAGCTGGTTTCGTTGGTTTGCTTTCTCTTTTAATAAAATTCAGATTGCCAATATAAGAAAATTTAGATCTGATAAACTATGGCAAATGCAACCTGCAGCTCTCAAGCTTGATTGTTTATACTCAGACAAGTTTTCTCGCAAAGATAGTAATCCTCGTAGCCACTATTAGGTTCTCTTGTTTCTCAGTTGGACCACCTTACTATTGACTCTAGATTGCTACTTATGAGACTAGTGTGAGTGAGAGGGAGAAGGGGCCTCACCAAACAGGTGCCAACATGGAAGACTGGCATGAGACCTGGGTTGGTTGCCCATCGGGTGGGGCCTACTGTGAATGTTCCTGGCCTGAAAAATAAGGCTGTCCAGTCAAGTGGCGAATATTTTCTGAGAAACATGTGCAGTTAGACAAAGAAACAACTGAGGGTCCATATTTAATGTGGCCCCCTGATGAGAAGCCTGAATTTGGGACCATGCATCTTTCTGGTGCACCTGATAATTGTTTTCTGGATCTTGCACTTGTCTGGCAGACCCCATCTCTATCTCATTCCCATAAGTTCCACATGCATTGCTTTAACTCTGAGATGAATATACTCATGTTCACTCAAATCAAGTTCACTGTTTTCAACTTCCAGGTCCCTTTACATATTTATAACCTTTGAGAAAAGTCTCTCTAAGATTCTCTACGCCAAAGGCCCAAAGTTACTAAACATAGGAGAAATCTCTTCTAAGTAAAGAGCAAGCAAATGAAAGAAAGTACAATTTGTTGACTTATCATCTAAATCTATAAAAGACACTATTTACTCTAGTCAAATCCTAATTAAGCCAATAAAATCATAAGAAACATATCTCAAACGTGTTCCACCAATTAGACAAGCATGTGGGGGGCCATCCATCGTGTGTCATCGCATGTATTGGCCCAGATGTCAATGCATCATTGGTGCTGGTGGGGCCAACAATCAACAGAATTCTAGGCTGACAAATCTTGTGATGAAGCCCTATGCGGGTTCATCAAATTCCCCTAATTTGGAGAAATCACCCTTGAGTTTCTGTTCATAGTAATCTCCAAAGAAACTTCAGATCCATGGCAATCCACATTATAAGCAGTGCCACATTTGTTGGTCTTCAGTCAAATCGTGCTTGTTCCATCCAACAATGTTGGATACATCAGTTACCTCTGCACGAATTGTTCTCAGGTTGTCAATCATACTATCCACTATCTGAACAATCACCTCTTGACCTACAAGATCTGTAGGTTTTTGGAATGAAAAATCCCTTTCAAGTAAAGAACTTTCAGAAGGTAAGATTTCATGTGCCCTGGCAATATTTTCTTCTTCGAGAAGATGACACATCAACAAGGATTGGGAGGTCATCCTGATGGCTGGGCTTGTAATTGTCTTGTTCTCTGTACATTTGGTTATGCCTTTTCAACTGCTTCTCCACTGTATTCTTCAAGCTCTTCATTGTTGATTGGATCTTCATTGAAGTCTCAATACTCAATAGACACATCTTCGTCGTAGATTTGCTCTTCGTCAAAGTTTTGATCTTTGTTGTAGATTGATTTGATCTTTGATTTTCAATCAGCATCTTCAAGCGACAGAACCTCAAGTCGCATTATGCATCCAATCAAAGACTCAACTTGTCTTCATAAAAATTGGGTCTCTATGTGTAGAGCCAAAGTCTTTACTTGCTCTTTAGAAAATCAATCCCTTCATTCCAATTTGCTGTGACTTGCTCGGGGTAGATAGTCCTATTGGCCCAGCACCTGTGCTCTCGAACTCGCCGAGCCATCCGTAGTTGGGTGGAAATGGTTTTTGATGATGGATGAAGATGGGTATTGCCAAGAGATGGCTGCCTAGAAATCTGCTAGAGAGACGGTGATGGTGGTGTGGCAGCGGCCAGAGAAGGTGTGGCAGAAAAAATCTGGGCAGTGGACTTTGTGGAAGAGCCCTGCCTGGACGGATTATCATCCAGGCAGGGGCAGGATGCAATCCACTTCTGTTCAAATTGCCAGGAAATTCAAGGCGCATATTATAAGTAGAGATTGGGCAGTTGCTTTAGTGTATCTTAATTCTTAATGGTAGCGTACATATGCCATAATAGTATTGTCTGCAACTTGAAATCCTTCCAATGTCCTTTTCTTTTGGATGTCAGTTGATCAAAGTAAGGGTATGTTGGGTACCTTTGCTCCGCAGCGGGATCCCTATGTACATAGCTTGGAAGAGGAGACTACTCCATCTGGTGCGCTTGCACGGGGAATTTACTCAGCAAAGCTCAAGGTACATTTCAATGGCTCTCTTTTCTTTTGTAAAAGCAATTTGATTACCGTAATAGTCCAACAAACGTCAGCACTCCACATGTTTTCTTCTGCATTGAAGATTTTTTTTTTGGGGCTTGGCATTGGGGAGGAATTGGAAAAAGGAAGGTAAGGTAAAATGGCAAATATCTGTGTTTGGTTGGAATTTGGAATCTATAGGAAGAAAGGAACAGTAGATGTTTTAGGAATCAAAGAAGGTGGGTAGGGGATGTATCCAAAAGGGCTCAAATGTGTGTAACGGAATGGGCGAAGGCTTTTTGAAGCTGGTTGGCTGTATTCCTTTTTCTTTATTTTTTTTAGATTGGATTCTTTCAGGCCTTGGCCTCTGATAATAAAATCGTTGCCTTCCAAAATAAAAAAGAAAAGAAAAGCATAAGATGTTTGTTTTAATGCTGCTGCTCACTCATCATCCGGTCTGTTGATGCAGTTTGAAGACGATGATAAAAGATGCCATTTGGAACTTGATTATTCCTTTGAGATCAAGAAGCGCTGCTAACAGGACCCATCACACCAAATTTCCAGACGGATAGATTTTTATTCTGTGAACGCCGAAGCCGAGTGCAGATAATTAATGAAAATACGATTTCAGTGTGCTTTTATTATGCCGATTTGTTTAACATTGTGTTAGCATTGGCTTGCCAGCAGATTGTAATGCCATGAAAACTCCAGACATGCGCCCCTCTCCCCACGGCCTATATTGCAGGATACCTGTTTTCTACTAAAAGAAAGATTCTTGATTAAACTCAAATTTTTTTTTTTTCCTGGAGATCAATTCCAGCATCCTTGGCAATTGTATCCAACTGTTTGTCAATTGTCTTCAATGCTTTGGTACACATATGCAGCATCAGGTACCATTTCCCTGCTTCCAACTGCAGCTTCTCTCTTCTGCTCAGAAGGCGTCCCTTCAGCCTGCCACATGATGATCCGGACTGTTCATCTATCTTGTCCAATGATTAATCAGAGATACATTGGCAGAAAGTTAGTAAGAAATAGTGCTAATGTGAACTGTTGTTTCTAAGGGGTCCTGGGGACGTTTGGATAGTAAGTTACTCAAGTTACTTATGCCTCAAGTAGTTTATCTTAGTTTCTACTTATTAAGCAGATGGTATGTTTGGTAAACAACATATACATATATATCAGCTTCTTCTCTCTTATGTCTCTCTTGATTCTCTCTTCAACAACTTATGAAAAGTAGAAAAGCTAAAAGAATTAGCTGAAGTGATTAAGTAACTTTGAGTAAAAGAAGTTACTTATAACTAATCATAAACCATACTTATTTGAAATAAGTTACTTATCTGCTGTAAGGTTTTTTTTTTTTTTTTTTTTTTTTTTTTTTTTTTTTTTTTTTTTTTTTTTTAAAGAAGTAACTTATTTGGGGTATCCAAATGGGACCTAAATGAACTTCATGTCGATGGTGAGACAGAAGTCCTACTGTGCCTTTTCAGGTAGTGATTAAGGGCTTTGTCCCCAGCCTTTGGACTTTGATTGTTGAGCCTAATACGGTTCAAGTTACACTCCATTAGACTTCTATATTTCTTGAGGATCGGGTAATATTCTCAATAATGGCGCTTTACAGCCCGGTTGTAAATTACCTGCTTCTCGTCTATTAAGGTAGATATTCTTCCAGTAGATAGAAAAAATAAAACAAAATCGACCGTCCAAACTAAAATAGATGAAACTGATATCAGAATCCGAATAAACAAGGAATCCTAGATAGCATGTATTGAAGTTGTTTGTACCAAGATTCATGCGGATTATATGGATGGTGCTAATATTGCCATGTGGCACAGGAGATCTTGAACGAAGATCTGTGTGGGGGGATTTGAGGATCGGCTAGTCTTTGGATACTTAAGGTCGCTGTTGTCATGTATTAAGGGTCAAGGTTGTGTGGGTTGAGGTTATCATGTGTTAAGGATCGAGGTTATCATGTGTTAAGGGTTGCGGTCGGGAGGATTAGGGTTGTGATGTGTTAAGGGTCGAGGTTGTCGAGGTTATGATGTGTTAAGGGTTCGAGTTGTCCTATATTCATTTCATTTACTACTGAAAATGGATGAAAGGCTACGGACTAAATCCGCAATGAAAGAATGTTTTAGTCCGTAACCATTGGTACCATAGCCTAAGGCCCACAATGAGGTGATATGTTCCGTCCACTTTGTTGGCCAGTTCGCCGTGGTCCCAAGAAGTCGTGACTTAGGCATGGTCCACTTCCAATAAACATAACAATTAGCCTAAAAAGTTTCAATGGTGGGTGACACTGTCACCATTGTTTTATATTATGTGGCCCACGCTAGCTCTAGATCAGGCTAATATTTGGGCCCTAACCCTAAAATGACACGGTAAAAATGATGGGCTGTGTGGATTATACACATACATCAATGTGGGCCCCACGAGTTGGGCCTTTCCCCACACTTAAAAAGGGCTTTCGCCACATCACTTTTTCGGGATTGAATACAACTTATTCACTAAAAAATTGTACAACTACTGATACAAGGACAAAGGGCAATTTGGTCTGAAAATTTTTTTAAGACCTGTTAGATGATTACTGTTATGGGAAGATCCGAGTCCCTTATAATTCCGAGGGCCGACGTCGTCAAATAGAAAACTACTCCATGCAACGCCTACAACTGAAGGATTCACTAATGAGTCGCCGAGGTGCCTCGAACCTGAGACTAATGACCGGGAGGGAACTCGACCCGATAAATTAGGCCCGACGCTTCGCCTCGGACCTCGTGAAAGAAGTCTTTCAGAACACACGATTGGCGAGAGGCTAAGCCCACCAGCTCGGCTTGGACTGTAACCGCAGCCACTGTTCGACGAAGACTTGTAATCATTCTAGTTGAGGCCTCATTTGCCAAAAGGGCTGAGCCGAGGCCGGATCCCGAAGTAGGGCTCTCCATGAGCTAAGCTTAGAAACTATCATAAGTGGACGTGGTCGATTACTTCGCTCGCAGATATGCATGATGTGCATAATATCCTACATGATCCTCGAATTGCGTACAATATCCACACGATCCGAAAATTCCACTGATTGAGTGAATCGTGCCGAGATTAACGGACCTCGACTGTCCGACTGTCAGGTATAAATACAATAAGACCCCATTGCTACAGGTACGCAAGATCTCCCACTTTCTCTACATCAACTTAGACCTAGATTCCCTTGACCTGACTTAGGCATCAGAGGGTCCCCCGGTTTAGCCAGGGTCTCCTTTGCTCACTCTTTGTGCAGGTTCAGGGTTCCTTGGAAGTTCGTATTGGCGAGTGGAGGGTGGTCCAGATTTTGACATCAACATTTTTGGCGTCGTTTGTGGGAATTGATACAAAAGGTCAGGTTCCTATTCCCGAGTGTAATGGCTAGAGGAAAGAAGAAAGCAGTAGCTGAGGAACCGGAGCCAAACGAACAAACTCGCTCCTCCTCACTGCTTCACGCGGAATCAGCCCCGTAGCCTTCTCAGCGTTCTAGCAATTGAGCGAGTAAATATCGTGTCATGCATAGCGAGATACAAGCCCTACGTGGCGAAGTGAACAGGATGAAACAACAACAGGAGCCACAACCACACCCGGCTCAGGAAAATCCCGTTCCTGAACCAATTGGTCTGGTCGTAGAAGCTCACTCCGCACCAAGGAGTATGAGGCCCGAGGCGCCTCAACATCCTCAGATGCAGGTTTCGGGTCAGAATCCTGTTCCGACCCAAATCCTAGCCTCGGCTCGGAACACTGTCACTCGGGCTCCAACCAATGTTTCGGTCACTTCAGCCCTAGCACCAACGGATCTCTGTCATCTTCTAGAACAGAGGAGGGGAAGGAGAACTCCGGAAATAAAAAAACAACCAAGATATCGTAGCGAAAAACAATGATCCGTGGAAGAAACGGTTCGCGGAGCTCAATGACAAATTCTTAGCTCTGAAAAAGAAGCAACAGTTGACGTCGGTTCCCGCCGCCGTTCAAGCAATGATGGAAGAGACCGAGCCTCCCTTCACCTCTGAAATTATGAACGAATTGATGCCTCAAAGGTTCCGGATACCTCCCATCATCCAATACTCCGGGTCTGGAGACCCATCCGAGCATGTGGAAGCCTATCGCTCGTGGATGCAGATTCAGACGGCGACGGATGCCATGATGTGTCGAGGGTTCTCGATCACGCTCACGGGTTCCGCGCGGAGTTGGTACCGGTAGCTCAAACCAAATATCATCAGATTCTTCGCAGAGTTGAGTCGACTATTCCTCACCCAATTCATAAGTGGTAAGAGAAGTCGGAAGCCTAACACTCACCTGTTTGCTATCAAGCAAGAGTTGAATGAGTCGTTGAAAGACTACATCGCTCGCTTCAACGATGAAGCGCTGTTGATAGAAGATTACGACGACAAAATGGCGCTCGCTGCTGTGTTCAGCGGCCTGAAAGAGGAGAAATTCACTTTCTCCATCGGAAAGAACCCGCCGAAGACGTTAGCAGAGCTTGTTGCCAGAGCTCAGAAATAAACCAACGCGGAAGAATTCTCCAATGCCCACAAAAGTGTCCAAGTGACAGAGCCGAACGTTAAAGGGAAGAGGCCTACGAACGAGGAACCTCAGCCGTCCAACAAGGGGACCGATGACCACGCCCCTCGCGATCGTCATCCGAGAAGAAGGCCGGAGGGAAAGTTCCGCTCCTACACCCCCTTAACACGTCCACCGAGCAAATCATGTTGGATATCAGAGGGAAAAAGCTGCTGAATTAGCCTGTTTGCATGAGGGCTGACCCGGATCACCGAGACAAGTGCAAGTACTGCCGCTTCCACCGAGATCACGGCCACAATATGGCTAACTGTGTAGATCTCAAAGATGAGATCCAGGCCCTTATTCGGAAAGGACACCTGCGCCGATACACCAAGGAAGGAAAAGCCGCTCGGAAAGGAGAAAGAGAGCGAGAGCAGCCGAATAACACCATGGAAGAGCCCGCCGAAATCCGCACCATCTTTGAGGGCTCATCTGGTGGAGGAGATTCAAACAGGGCGCGGAAGGCTCACTCCCGGAAGTCCGAACTGGAGCATTACGTCCACTTAACCGAGCGGCCCAACAAGGAACTCCGGATCAGCCATGTACTCTGACCTTCACGGAAGAAGATGCGCATGAAATTCAGCATACGCACGACGATGCCCTGGTAGTCACCATGACCATAACAAATCGTAAGGTATACCGCATCTTGGTTGACACCGGAAGCTTGACCGACGTGATTTATTCCGAAGCTTTTGAAAGAATGGGGATTCTGAGGTCTCATCTCAGACCTGTGAAGCCCCCCTACACTGCTTTGTCGGGGAAAAAGTAATCTCCGAGGGAGCCATCTCCCTCTCAGTGACTGCGGGAGAAGGACAACATCAAGTCACACTCATGATGGACTTCTTAGTTGTCAATGTACCATCAGTACATAACGTCATCTTGGGCAGACCTTCCCTCAACGCAATGAGAGCAGTCGTCTCCACCTATCACCTGGTGATGAAGTTCCCCGCCGAGGACGGAATAGGCTACCTCCGAGGCGATCAGCGAGAAGCTCGAAGATGTTACGCAATGACAATAAAGAAAGGGTCAGTCAAGCAGGCACTTACCATCATCACGGTAGACCCCAGAGGACCCACGGAAGGTTCGTCCGTGGAAGACCTGGAGAAGGTGTCACTTGATGAGATCAACCCGAGCAGAACCGTTCAACTCGGGACATCATTGAGCCTCGAACAACGGATCGGAATGTTAACCTTTCTGCGACAACACTGGGACGTCTTCGCATGGTCCCACCAAGATATGCCCAGAATTTCTGCGGATGTCATGGTCCACAGGCTGAATGTGGATCCAGATCATCGACCTGTCAAGTAGAAGAAAAGGTCGTTCGACGCTGAGAGATATGAAGCAATAGCCGACGAGGTCTCTGTTCTGCTCGACGCCGGGTTCATAGAAGAAGTGCATTATCCCGACTGGATCACGAATGTGGTCCTTGTGAAGAAAGCCAACGGGAAGTGGCGGGTCTGCGTAGATTACTCGGACCTAAACAAAGCTTGTCCGAAAGATAGTTTCCCGTTGCCTCAGATCGATCAGCTAGTGGACAGCACGGCGGGACACGAATTACTCTCTTTCTTGAACGCGTACTCCGGGTATAACCAGATCGCAATGCATCCCCTAGACAGACAGAAGACTACCTTTGTCACAAACAAGAGACTCTACTATTACCGGGTTATGCCGTTTGACCTGAAAAATGCTGGGGCCACGTATCAAAGACTGATAAACCAAATGTTCTCCAAGCAGATCGGACGTACAATGGAAGTGTACGTCGATGACATGTTGGTAAAAAGTATTAAGGCAACCGATCACCTGACGGATCTCGGAGAAACGTTCACTGTCCTCCGAGAATACCAGATGAAGCTGAATCCCACAAAATGCGCTTTTGGAGTCGGCTTAGGAAAATTCATTGGGTTTCAAGTCAGTCAGAGAGGTATCGAGGCGAACCACGACAAGATCAAAACACTCCTCGACATGAGTTCGCCACGGACCATCAAGGAAATACAATGCCTCACGGGGCGAGTCGCAGCGCTCGAGCGTTTCATATACAGAGCAACAGATAAATGTCTCCCCTTCTTCCAATAGTTGAAGGGTCATAAGAAGGCAGAATGAACGCCAGAATGCGAACAAGCCTTCCAGCAACTGAAGCAGTATCTGGGCTCACCCCCCTTGTTATCCAAACCTGAAGAAGGCGAGCCCCTGTTCCTCTACCTTGCGGTCTCGGCCTCGGCCGTCAGCTCGGTCCTGATCAGGGAGGTCGGGGGCAAGCAACACCCCGTATATTACGTGAGCAAAGTTATGGTACCTGCAGAAACGAGATATCCGCCCCTGGAGAAGCTAGCGCTCAGTCTCGTCGTTTCAGCTTGGAGGTTACGTCCGTACTTCCAAGCTCGTTCCCTAGTCGTGTTGACTGACTCCCCTCTCAGATAAGTTCTTCAGAGGCCCGAGGTTTCGGGATGAATGACCAAGTGGGCCATCGATCTTGGTGAGTTCGACATTCAGTTTCATCCGAGGACAGCAATCAAGGGCTAAGCTGTGGCCGACTTCATTGCCGAATTCACCACTCCAATCGCAGAAGAGATCAGTACCGAAGTCGGAATGACTCCACTTGTCCCCCAAGGTGAGCAAAGGGTGATATCGGACCCGGGACGGGTTGTCCAATATCAAAGGGGTCAGCGCCGGAATCGTCCTAATCGCGCCGGATTCTACGACTATCCAATATGCGATCAGACTCAGGTTCAAGGCTTCAAACAATTAGGAGGAATACGAGGCTTTATTAGCTGGACTCAGATTGGCAGCGAGTCTGGGTTTTCAATCTCTTCAGGTCCGATGCGACTCTCAGCTGGTAGTAAACCACATTTCTACCGAGTACGAAGCCAAAGAGATAAGGATGATCGTTTATCTCGACGATGCGAGGAAATTGATCGAAAGATTCTGGAGTTGCACTATTCATCAGATCCCGAGAGTAAAAAATTCATGGGCCGACGCCCTAGCTAGGCTCTTCTCGGCCGCGAAAGGGAAGATCCTGCGAGTCATCCCCGTTGAATTCATAGAGCATCCAAGCATCGACAAGGCGGAGAAGAAGGAAGTCAATCCAGTGCATGCTAATCCGAGCTGGATGGATGCGATCTTCAACTACCTTACGACCAGTGAAACCCCCTCGGATAGGTTAGAAACCAGGCGTCTGAGAGTTTGAGCAGCTCGATATATCATCATGGACGGCATCCTATACAAGAAAAGGGCATTCTCAGCCCTACCTCAGGTGTCTTCGACCCGATGAGGAAGAATATGTCATTCGGGAGATTCATGAAGGAATCTGTGGAAATCATTCTGGCGGTCGAGCCTTGGCCTTGAAGATACTCCGACAAGGATATTTCTGGCTGACTATTAGAGAGGACTCTAAAGAATACGTTCGAAAATGCGACAAATGTCAACGCTTCGCGGCCGTGCCGAGGCAACCCGTCGAAGAAATGACTCCCATAAGCAGCCCTTGACCGTTCGATCAGTGGGGAATCAACATCATCGGCCCTCTGCCTACAAGAAAAGGATAAGTCAAGTTCGCCATTGTTGCAGTCGACTACTTCACCAAGTGGGCCGAGGCCGAGCCTGTTGTTAAGATCACAAAACAAAAGGTGATCGACTTTGTCTGAAAAAACATCATCTGTCTGTTCGGGATTCCGCGCACCATCGTGTCAGACAATGGCAGGCAATTCGACAACGACAAATTCCGAAGCATGTGTCAAGGACTCGGCATCACAAATGCATATTCTTCTCCTCGACATCCCCAGTCCAACGGACAAGTGAAGGCAGTCACTAAAGTTATCAAGCACCATCTCAAGACGAAGTTAGAGAAAGCAAAAGGCAGCAGGGCCGAGGAACTTCCGTTCGTTCTCTGGGCCTATAGGACCACGGCCCAGTCCTCAACTGGAGAAACTCCGTTCTCACTCTCTTATGGCTCAGGAGGCGATGGTGCCAATTAAAATCGGTCTCCATACTGCTCGGGTTGAGAATTACTAAGAAAACCAGAATTTCGAGCAGATCGCGGCCAACTTGGATTTGCTCGAAGAAGTCAGAGATATCTTAAGGCTCCGAGTCGTAGCTCGGCATCAACAAGTTGCCCGATTTTATAATTCGAAAGTCAAGATCAAGCGATTCCGTCCAGGGGACTTGGTCTTTCTCCGGGTATTCAAGAACACCGTTGAGCTAGGGGCTGGGACACTCGGACCTAACTGGGAAGGGCCTTACCGAGTCATCCGGTTGACCAAAGTGGGCTCCTACCACTTAGAAGACCTCGAGGGTCGTCAGCTCCCCCACCCCTGGAATGCCGAGCACGTAAAAGTTTACTATCTGTGATAAAATAGCCTTTAAGGCTCTCAATAAATGTACGCCTCCGAGCGACAAGCCTTTAAGGCTCTCAGCGAATGTACGCCTTTGAGCGACAAGCCTTTAAGGCTCGTAATAAAAATTCACCTCTTCTGATCTACATGAACGAATTGTCTACCAAGGAAAAGTTGTCTCTCATATGCAGGGGCGGACTCAATGAACTAATTCCTTAAAAAATGGGTTTGTACATTATCCCACGAAAAATCTATATGCCTTCCCCAAGTCAGGGGAAAACCCAAAAGACGACCCGTCTACCTCAATAGGAGTCGGCTCACTGATGAAGCAGAAGCTCCTCGCCAATCGTGGGACGAGCCGACCCTATATGGGTCTGGACTTAACGAACAGGCCATAAAGGCTTCAAAAGCTTTACAAGACGGCATTGGAAGGAGCTGACCCGTCAATGGATCGGCTCGGCCAAGCCCTAAAGTAAATCGACCTATTAAAAAATCAGTTTGGCAATCAACATTCGACAATCAAAAATTAGTTACAGGTTAACACCTAAAAGAAATTGTTATTCAGGCGCCCTCTCCAGAGGGTCAAAAATCATTATTCATGAACCTTCATTAGAAGATCAAATAGTAACCAGAAAGAAAAGTTTCGATAAGTTCCAAAAAAAAGAAAGAGAAAAAGAAAATAATCCAATCTACGCGGTCGGAGGGGGAGCTTGAGCGTCGGAGGTCTGATCCTCACGGACATCTTCAGCAGGCACCTCTTCGGCGTCTTCGGACAACAAATATTCGAGGTTAAGGTCCGAATACAGGCCCTAGACCGCCTCGATATAATCATCGAAGTCGTGGTTGTAAAACTTCGCGGCTTCGACATCCCTTTCTTTTGAAGTTTTGAAGGCGTCCACCGTTGCAGCCACTGCCACAGCTAGAGAAGCCTCGTCCTCAGCCCGTTGAGTTTTCCTCGCCTGAGAGACAGCTCGGCTCTGCTCTTCCGCCGCCTCAGCCTTGGCCCGCTCAAGGGCTTCACCCAATTGAGCGTTCTCCTTAGCCAGTGAATCCGCGTGAGCCCTGGCCCAGGTCAGCTCAGCAGTTGCAGCGTCGCATTGAGCCTTGAAGTAATCTGCGATTCCCTGCAGTCGCAGCTCTTTAGCCTCAAGGTCAGCCACGACTCCCTGCAGCCGAAGCTCCCTAGCCTTCCCGTCTTCAAGCTGCCGACGCAGCTCGCCCTACTCAAGTCGGAGAAAGGTGCCTTCATCCCTCAAAACCCCCACTTGGGTCTTGAGGGCCTCCACCTTAGCTTCTCTCTTTTCCGACTCGCGCGCCCTCTCTCGAGACGAAAGAAGCTTCGGGACAAACTGAACAAAAATTTAAAAAAAATGAGTACTCAGAAGCGGCAAGTGCAAAAAGGCAAGGAAAGTTGATGAAAATATCATGTAAAATACGGAGGCCATGTCGTTCAAGAAGGAGCTATCCGACTTGCTGAGAAGGTGGGCTATGATCTCCTCTGGGGCATATTTGGCAGCCCAACGCATCAGGCAAGATAGGTGGAAGCCCGGCGCGAACTTCCCGCCACTGGTCCCTACATGAGCCGAGTCTGCTGCTTCCGCAAAACCGGTCCTGCAGTAAGACCCGTATCCTAGTTCGTACTATTCCATTGACTTCCACTATCCTTCCCGTCGAATTCGGCAATCTACAACGTATAATCAACGTTTGCGATCGATCATAAGTTATATCCTGTATATTTAAGTCGGCTTAACCCGAGACTTGTATCTTAGCGACCGCGCCGTTGCCGCGATTCCATCGCCACGTCTTGTGCGCCAATCCGACGCTTAGATCATAAGATGTGGACCGTACATTATAATGACTGTGGACCGCATATTGCGGGACCCACCCATCCTATGTGGCACAAATTTCTAGGTAATTATGAGGGTGATGGATGACATCACCCTAGCTATAGCCACCCTACCCTAGTTATAGCCACCCTACCTTAGCTATAGCCACCCTACCTACCCCTAGCCCTTCTTACAAGCACTTATGGCTAGCCACCCTACCCCTAGCCCTTCTTACAAACATTTATTGCTAGCCACCCTCTCTTACAAGTAATCAGGACCTACCTAAGCTACTCTCTCTCTCTTTACAACTATCTCTCTCTCTCATTTCTCAAACCCACAATCCCAAGCAAGGAAAAATCCCACGTCCAAGCTCTTTCATGCGAGAGAAAAGTGATTTTTGGTGGCCCACTTTCCCATCCATTTAACCTTCATCCTAGCCATTTAAACATCATCTCCCTCCATCAAAGTGAAGCACAAGGAGATCGGCTTTCCAACGGACCAAGAGGATCGACGGTGGGTGCTTATTAGGCTAGATCTTTCCATGTTTTGATGATGGGCCAAGTGAGGCCTACCGATTGATGGTATGGATCTCACTTGGAACCCTAAGATGTGGCCGATGGACCACCTTGATCCTCATGATCATTCCATGATGGGGCCATTCTCCATGGACCCCATCATGATGTTTATCTTCTTTGCATAAATAGGGTCATGTAAACCGTACATTTTGGTGGAGAAAGGATCTCCATCGTTGATTTCGAATAAGTGGGCCTATATGTATTGAGACCCATAGTGTCGGGGTCCCTCCTTCACTCGATCTCTCTCTCTCTCCTCTCTCTCTCTCTTTCCCTCTTTTTTATTCTTGTTGAGTGATGATGTAGTGCGTGGCCCACTTGGATGGACCCCCCCTTAATGTACATTTTATCCATACCACGCATCCATTTGGTGGCCCACCCGAGCAAGGCCCACCTTATGCATGGGTATGCCAAGATCGTCCAGTGTCCAGGGACGCTGGACGTGGAAAGAAAACACAAATATTAGCTTGGTTATACAAGCTTTTGAGTGGACTGCTTGTGTAGGCCCCACCTTGATGAATGGATTCAATCCACGCCGTCCATCCTATTTACCAGCTCATTTTAGGCGTTAAGCCGAAAACTGAAACTGATCCAACTTTCTGGTGGGTCGTACCTTAGCAAACAGTGATTTTCACCGTTTAAAGTCACTTGAATCTTTCTACACGCCAAAACATACCCAATATTGGGCTTTATGGGTTGGTAATGGACTGTAGAAGCCATTGGGTGAGTCGGATTCGCCTGATGTGGGCCCTACCACAGAAAAACCGCGAAATTTTATTTTTTTTAAAATAAAAAAATTACATGCAGCAGACACTGCTGCTGTCAGAACTGCAGGTAGCGCCTGCTGCTGGCGGGCGGACGGCAGGGTCCCACGGCCCCAGCCGTGGGCCCCACATGATGTGTGTATGACATCCAACTGTTCATGAGGTGGGCCCCTGCTTGATGTGGGCCCCCACCAAAAATCAGGCCCATCCAAAGCTCCGGTGGCCCACATCACAGGAAACAGTGGGGTTGAACTGTCTGCCCTTGAAACCCTTTACTGGGCCACAGAAGTTTTGGATCAAGATGAAATTTGTTTTTCCTTTTCATCCAGGTCCGTGTGACCATACCAACCGGTTGGATGGCTTATAAACGTTATGGTGGGCCCCACATGGGACCCACAGTGATGTATGTGTTTCATTATCACCGTCCACTGACAGTGGACGGTAGACCCCCATGATTTATGTGTTATATCCACACCGTCCCCCCTAGACAGTGTGTGTGTGTGTGTGTGTGCGTGCGTGCGTGCGTGCGTGTGTGCGTGTGTGTGTGTGTGTGTATGGGAAAAGGTACAATGCACTCGAGCTGATTTTAACGTCCCATGAGGTCGAGCTGTGTGGGCCCCACCATGATGCGTTTCGAACATCTACCCCATCAGTCAGATGTACCATTCCATCGTGGGCCTAGGTCCCAAAAATCAAGTCAATCCGTGACTTGTGTGGGCCACACCACATACAGAAGTGGAGAGGGTCCGTGCACCATTAAAACATTCATAACCATTTTTGAGGGCCCACCGAGATGTGGTTTGCAAATCCAGCCCATCCAATATGTGTGTCCCACTTGAATGAGGGTTCAGACCAAGTTTCAGGTGCATGCAAAACTCAGGTGGGCCCCACCAAGTGCTTTTATATGTTTTAACGGTGTCTTCACATAATTTTAGATGGTATGGCCCACCTGAGTTTCGTATACGGCTGATTTTTGGGATATCCCATAATTTAAAGGGGACCCATCAAATGCACGGTGTTGATGGTCGACACGCATCACGGTGGGGCCCACACAGCTCGACCTCACAGGAGCTTATCGTCAGCTCGAGCGCATTGTACCCTTTCCCTATATATATAATATTGTATATATATATATATATATATATATATATAATATATATATATATATATATATATATATATATCTATATATATTATATATTTATATATATATTATATATTATATTACGTAATATATACTTGATGGTGGGCCTTCATGGAACCCACCATGATGCATGTGTTGAATCCAATCTGTCTAGCCATTTTAAAAGTTTGTTTTAGGGCTTGAGGCTAAAAATAAGACGGATCTATAGTTCAAGCGGACCCCACCTTGGTATATATATAAGGCCCAAGTGATTAGGCCCATCTTGTCATATTTATGGCCCATTGTTGAGGCCCACCTTGATGTGTATGAGGCCGTTGTTGAGGCCCACCTTGAGGTGAATGTAAGACCCATGTTATGAGGCCCATTGTGATGTATTCAAGGTCTAAGGGTTATGGCCCATTGCATTGTACATAAGCTCCATTGATGTGGCCCACTTGATTTATATAAGGCCCATATGATGTGGCCCATTTGATGTATCTAAGGCCCATGGGTCGAGGCCCAAAAGGATGTTCTTAGGGTCCATTGCAATGTCTGATTCCCCCATGGTTTGTGAGATGATATTATCGTGGGCCATGCCTTGGGAGCAACGTTGGTTTGACGTCCACATTGTAAGAATGATATTGGTTAAATGTTCGCATTATAACTCTCCGTAGGGCCCTTGTTAGGCCCATACATGTGGATAATTCATCACTTTATAACATGCTTAGTATAGCTCCATGATTCATACTCATACGCATCATATGTATGCTTGATATGAGGAATGTTTTATCATATCATAAGCCGTTAGATTGAGACATTTACGGGCCTCCTCATGAGATGGAGTGCCTCCACATGAGCGCGTGATACGCGCAGGATTGCTGCATGATTTGACGATGTGACTCATGCATTTCACATATGTGTGACTTGATCACTGCACGTCCTAGCGACATCAGGGTCGTGGCCTCCACAAACACATTGTGGATGGTCGTATCGGATACCGGAAATATTGGCTCTAGCATTGTGGGCACTTAGGATGTCCTTGGGTGAAAATCGTAGAACCTTTTTGGTACCAGGAGACGCTCCAACGTCTAGACCGAGTGGATACACGAGCGCCCGAGTGTCGAATACTAGTAGGCCGCGTCTCCCATTGTGTCGTGGTCGGTTGGAAGGGGGTGTGGCCTTATTCGCCCGAGTGAGGGGGCTATAAGCTAGGCTAAGTTTGACCAGCTCGCAAATGAGTTCGCTATCGACGAGCCGGGTAGGTATTGGCAGACTACTGGTCAGGTGGATAGTGTGGTCTCTTCCACTTGCTTAACTGTGTAGCTAGGGAGGAGGTAG
Organism: Magnolia officinalis; assembly: GCA_021015155.1. Taxonomy (NCBI): domain Eukaryota; kingdom Viridiplantae; phylum Streptophyta; class Magnoliopsida; order Magnoliales; family Magnoliaceae; genus Magnolia; species Magnolia officinalis. The sequence goes on along the minus strand of JAJHSJ010000005.1, from coordinate 22,587,572 downwards.
TCAGTGTGAGGTGTATTAGACCCCGGTGATATCCAGAGAGGAACTGTACTGATATGTGCACTTGATGAGGACTGACATGCTTGCTTTACATCTCGCATATGACATCTGGTTACATAGGCCTCGCATCGCATGGCTTGGTATGCCCGATAGCATTCATGACTTACATTACATAGCTTTGGTACAACTGATAGCATTTATGGACTTACCACATATTTCCGCATTATTCTGATATTGTATACTTAGCACTCGACTTGCACACACACTTACACCACCCTCTAAGCTTTTGTAAGCTTATGCACGACCGTTGCATGCAGGTGTCGTTGGATAGCAGCAGCGCTGAGGCAGGAGCGTGTACCAAACTATTTTGGAGCTTTTTGATCACCCTGTATTTCCTTTTCCGCATTGTACTTAAAGTTTTTGATATAGTGGATATGTGGTGATGTTGTTTTGTGACTTGGTTATGCTTGTGGTTATGCTCCATTACAAAAAAAAATTCATACTGAAAATCCTCCTTGTAGGATCCCGGGATTAGAATCTGGCGTATGGGCACTAGGAGCCGAAAATGGGGTACTACGGAGGCTGTCGGCACCGGATTCAGCAATCGAGAATTTTGTGAACCCATTTTTCGAGTTTGGGGCGTGACACCTGCTGCCATCTGAGGCCTGAGCCTCATCTCCGAGATCATCTCCAACCTCGGGAGGGGTGATCATGGCGTCAGCCATCCGACGGCTTCCTCCCGCTCGGATGATGAAGGAATAACTATGCAGGGGGGCCGCGGCTACAAGACGAGCCTCCTCGGTGGGGGGGAACGGCGGTGGGCGGAAGGGAAGGAGTTATGGTTGCTGGAGTCCGAACAATGATATCTAGAGTTAGAACAATGATTACTGGAACCCCGACTTCAGCAGGCACCATAATCATAGTTGCGGCAATGGGAACCGCAGCTAAAGCTGCAACAACAGAAACTAGACCAGAGGGGCCTTCTCCGCGAGGAGTTGCTTGCCTCCATCGAACAGTAGTCTTCATCCGAGGATCGGCCCTCAACAATTCCTCCGCCGTCAGGGCAGCCTTCTTCCTCCGAAAACCAGATGCATCGGCCATGCCAGCGCAAAAAAAGATAACTTAGCAACTAAACGAATAAGTCTGACCCCTCTAGAAGAAACGGAAGAAAAACCTACTGAAAGACGTCGGAAGAGGCGGCGACGTGCAAAGTCCAGACCAATAAAGGTTGGCGGCTGTAACCAGGTCCAACTAGGAGCGGAGCTCTCCCGATCGCGCCCTAGCCTTAGCTATGCAGTTTTTCTAAGCCGAATCGAGGGGAGGTGTGCCCCTTGGAAAATTTACAAAGACAGAAAACTCCAGTTCAGTTTGACTGGAGTAACAAAGAAGGACAACAGAAAAGAGGGAATGATTAGTCCGACCTGGTTTGGAAAAGTGGGTGGGAACCCGAGTTGTCAGAGTCCTGAACTCAGTCACCGGCCTCTCATTCGCCCGCAGCCCAGAACTATTTATTCTTTCAATCCTTATTGGAGGACGGAAGATTCATCACGAGCCTTGATCCCTTGCTGCCTCGGGTCGCGAAGTAGTATCATGGTCTCGACTATCGTGCTTGACCAGGTACAAGCTCATCAGCTCCTCTGGGGTCAGCTCTGAGTTCCCGACTTGACGCCAGATGATAAAGGAAGAGATTAACACCCTCCATGCATTACGGGTGAATTGCCCGGGAGCTAGTCCGAGGTAGGCTGTTATGGCTCAGACGAAGGGATGCAGAGGAAGTCGGAGCCCACATTGTAGTGCACAGAGAAAAATGACAATTTCTCCCTCAGCAGGTGCTCCAGCGGTGTCAAGGGGCTCTGGGGCTCTTATCCGAACGGAGTCCGTGATCTGAAACTCCGAGCGGATCCACTCCATTTGATGATTACTGTTATGGGAAGATCCGAGTCCCTTATAATTTCGAGGGCCAATGTCGTCAAACAAAAAACTACTCCATGCGACGCCTAAAACTGAAGGATTCACCAATGAGTCACCGAGGTGCCTCGGCCCTGAGACTAATGACCGGGAGGGAACTCGACCCAATAAAGTAGGCCTGGCGCTTCACCTCGGACCTCGTGAAAGAAGTCTTTCGGAACACACGACTGGCGAGAGGCTAATCCCACCAGCTCGGCTTGGACTGTAACCGCGGCCACTGTTCGACGAAGGCTTATAATCATTCTAGTTGAGGCCTCATTTGCCAAAAGGGCCGAGCCGAGTCCGGATCCTAAAGTAGGGCGCTCCATGAGCTAAGCTTAGAAACTACCATAAGTGGACGTGGCCGATTACTTCACTCACAGATATGCATGATGTACATAATATCCTACACGATCCTCGAATTGCGCACAATATCCCCACGATCCGAAAATCTCACTGATTGAGTGAATCGTGCTGAGATTAACAGACCTCGATTGTCCGACTGTCAGGTATAAATACAATAAGACCCCATTGCTACAGGTACACAAGATCTCCCACTCTCTCTACTATCAACTTAGACCCAGATTCCCTTAACCTGACTTAGGCATCGGAGGGTCCCTCGGTTTAGCCAGGGTCTCCTTTGCTCACTCTCTATGCAGGTTCAGGGTTCCTTGGAAGTTCGTATTGCCGAGTGGAGGGTGGTCCAGATTTTGACATCAACAATTACCTTCAGAATACTTGAAACTTTCATTCGATTTAGAGATTTTGACCATACCACAATGCTAGTACAGTCAAAATCCCTTTATTTATCTGATAGAGAGAGAGCCATTGCAAACGAATGAGGAGAGCCACGTTGCTAAAGAAGAAGAAGAAGAATGAGAAAATGCTCATTTTTTGTTTTCTTTTTTCAATGGGAGTTGCAAATTTTTTCTTTACAACTCAGATATGACGATAGACTTTACTCTCCTCTCGTTTTTCTTTTTTTCCCGAATATATATATATATATAGGCACAAGGCTTCTGTCGAAAACCAGTGATATTTATCTTCTTTTATGGATATTTTTTTAATGGTGGTAATTGGCTATATTCGTCAAAAGGTGTTTAAGGGAGATTATATCGCTGATAATTTCAATAAATTATTATCGGTAATATTTTCAGTGAAAATTCACGAAACCATGAAGAGAAACGAAATATTGGGTATTTGATGTCAATGTGATAGCGAAATCAAAATTATTGGCGATAAAATGATAATATTGACGACGACTTAAACACTACATGCATGTGCATGATCTAGTCAAGCTACCTCATCTCCTCATTGGCTAAGCTAGCTAAGAAGGTGGAAGCTGTAACACAAACGGCGTGCCCGATAAGTGTTAGAGCCCCTATCATGTTAGTTTTCTTATGATTCAGTCATGGACTAAGCCAAGACTAGGGAGGCTTGGGTTACGGTCTTACTCGAAAGTTCTCCCCAGATAGTTGAAGGACCATAAGGAGAATGATTAAGAAATCGTTCTAAGTGTCGGCCATCAGAATGTCTTCGTGTGCCAAAAAAGCAGCCAAACGACTCTGGGAAGATCTCCTTGAGGAGATAAAGGAGGACAAAAAGGATTGCGGGAGGATTAAGATTTGAAGCTTGGCTAAACTTGAGCTAGGAAATAGTATTTGCAGGTTTTTAGAAGCAAGTAGAGCATTCATTAAGTTTGGAAAATGGAGGCCACATAGTTGAAACTGAAGCGTTCGATTCTTGCAACGCCAACTGAATCGTAGAATACATGGGTAATAGTAATGGAGATTGTTGTCATTTCAAGTATTCCAATAGTCAATGCTAAGTGGAGAATTTTGATTCGTCTCCATGAGAGGTGATTGATGATCGAACCCAAGGGTTGACAACCCCAAGTATAGGGTTGTGATGTGGTTATAACTCGGTAAGACCGAAGTCGATCCACATGAAATTTGGTGAGAATATACTATGAATTTAATCTAAGAAAAATGGTAAGTTTGAATTTTTAATATAGCAGAACAGAAGAGTTGTAGAAATAATTATAAAAATGACTGACGATCCAGGAATCCCCAATCAATAGACTTTAAATTCAATTCGTCTTCTTGAGTTGATAACTCAACTAGAATTGGATTCCAATCCGTTCTAACCGAAGATAACACAGTAATACCAATAAAAAACATTCAACATAGACTAAAATCATGATAGGCTTAATCTGTCATTAAGATCTAGGTAATCACATCACAGGTAATTGAAAGCATCTAATGTACCCGAAGGCAACAATAGATCAAATAACTTTACAGATTAATTCCTTCCCCAATGTAGAAATTCAATCACATCCAATCACAATTCAACTTAAAAACCTTAACTTTCATTGAAGAAACAAATTAAACATCAAATATCCATTAAAAAATTCATCCCTTAGCCTTATCAAAAATATTAGTCAAACTTGACTAACATCTTAAACAAAATATAAAGGAAAACTATAAAAACAAACTAGAATAGAATGATTGAGAAGGAATGATGATTCTAAAGAAGTTTCGCAACTCTTAGGTCTCTCTCTTAAGCCCTAATTCGTACTTAGGAATGCTTAGAACACCCATTTAAATAGGAAAAATTTGCACCAATTTGAAACCAATTTTAATTTTTGCACTTTTGTTACACTTCAGTTGAACCGACTATAGCCTTTGGTTGCACTGAACATCACTTCGGTCACACCAAATTAGTTTCTTGATTGCAACTAAATTTCCTTAAATTTTTTCTGAAGTCTCTGTCTCCCTTTGGTCACATCAAACTTTACTTCGGTGGCATCGAACCCAGCTTCGATCAGACCTAAGTGTCAAGCTGAATTATCTCTGAAAATCACAGTTTGTTGCTGGACTGTTCTTTACACATTCGGTTGGACCAAGCCAACCTCAGGTGGGACCGAACAGTTTGTTATTTCTGTTATTGAATTGTGTGATTTTTCAGTCATTCCTCATCTTCTGTACTTGGTTTTCTTAGACATTTGACACTTGAATTCTTTATTAATATCTTCTTAAATCTCTAAGTCTTCTCTTGATTAATCTTTTTAGCTTTAATTCTTCTTAAGCATGATTTCATCTTTGTTTCCTAGATCACCTCGTATGTATAAATTAAATATTAGTTAATCAATTAAGCACTTTAAATGCATGAAAACTAGTGCAATTAAGATGATAAATATGCAATATTTAGATGTTATCAATTAATAAGGCATTTCCATCGTAATTAATGCATGGAGATATGTGAAGTGAAAAAGATCAAAGAAAGAATTTTTTAGATTTTTTGCATCCACCTACTTGTCTAGGGTGTACAAAGATGACAGAGTTCTTGGTATGAATATGATAAGACTTTGGTATGCCAGGCACTTGAAACATCCTAAAAAGAAATCATCAAAGGATTCATAAAATAAGCTAATGTTGAATTACCGATGGTTGGTAAATATCTCAAAGAAAGCCGTGTGGTTAAAATATTACTGATCCACGAATGAAATATGAAAAGATACTAAACTTGTTAAAATTTTAAAGCCTTAAAAGGCTTTGTAGCTTTCAACCACGACATCCAGTGATCTTATCGCGATCGTCTTGGTATCCTGCAATCTATTGATTTTCCATACAGAAGTTGTGAGCTAGTCGGAAGAGGAGGAGATTTGCTTGATCAAGGTGTTGCAAGTTTCATATGCTACCAACAATTTTTTGTCAAGCTCTATAACTTCATTCTCCATCGCTTTGATCTCTTCTGTAACCACAACCAGTTGTTTCTCTAGCTCTTCCTTGCAAGCATGTGTAGTTTGTCTCCTGGAAATGAGGTCATTTTTGTTGTCAGACATGGTTTTAATTTGTTGTCGCAGAACTGTGAATTGTTGGAAGGATTCATTCATGATGGCGCAGATATGCTCGTGTGACTCCAAGGAAGTGTTAACCCGACTGATCTCCTCTTAAGCTGACTTATAATTGTTGGCAACAGTCAGGGCTCGCTTCAATGACTCCAATTTCGCAGGACCTTCATCGTTTAAAGATTCTAGCTGCTTAACTTGAGCTATTATGATTTCCAATCGATTATCGGCCACTAGCGCAGGCAGGTCAAAGGTCATTAAGTTTCGATCTTCTTTTTTGGTAAATCGACCCCTGACTGTTGTTCATCGACAGTCGAATGAGAGGAGCATAAGTGGTAGGTGCAAGAGCCACTGAGAGAAGTTGAGAAAAGATGTTGAAGGCGGCATTAAGATCGACCAAAGATTTTAATTTCACTAATCGCGGGCAGATGATTCACCAACGTGCAGATAATCTATGGTTGCAACGAATGGGACAGTTTATGTTCATTAGTTACTTTACCCGACTTAACAAGATGGTTGGTCGACGTTGCTGGTACATTTGAGGAGATTGTAGGCTCAACAGTAATTGTCGGAGCCTCATTTATCTCTAGAGAGCTTTCAGTGTTAGTTAGATCGGTTATCATGCATGCGATCTAACTGCTCAAGTGTGGCCATAGGATTGTCAGCATTAGTTGAAGAGCCTAGCTGCACAGTTTCATCATATGGGGGTGAAGGATCGGGAACCTGAAAAGCAACAGCCATAGGCATGGTTGATGAAAGTCTCGATCGTGGATGATGAACTAATGGAGTGGAGTCAAATGATACCTTGGCTTCTCCTACAATTGGACTGTAGATGAATGTCGGTAAGTCAGCAGGCTCTCAATCCATCGTTTCATCAGCAGCTTGTTCTTCTGCTACCTCAGTGCCTCTTAGTGTGTCTCTTAGGCAAGCTTATAGAGAAACATATTTGTTTAGATCAATAAAAGGCTAGGTAATTCCTGTTGGTTGTACTAGCCAGAACTATTCTTGGCTTTACAAAGCCTATGATTTAGACTCACTGGACACATGAGAAGAGAAGAGGAACTTTTGCTATATATTTTTTATATTGCTTATAAGCTCACTGAGTTGATTCCAGACGGACTACAAGCATTCCTTATATAGACTTTTCCCACCAATGTGAAAAGACACAAATGCCCTCATTAACTACATTAATTCTATCAGTTTCAAACGTTTGGAAACCCACCAGCCACAACACGTGGAAAATGTGGAAATAGTCATAACATGTGGTTGGTTCAAATGCCATGAAAAATTGTAGCATCTGAACCGTCCATTTGGTTTGGACGTTTCAACACTCCCCTTCAAACCAAAACAGGTTTCATTCCAAGCATTGATCCTAGTCGTCTGAATGTATCAGTCGGTAATGCCTTGGTGAATATGTCCGCGACTTGTTCAGTGGTGTGACAGTACTCCAATTTCACTACTTTCTGCTTCACTTGATCTCTGAGAAAATGGTATCGAGTATCGATGTGCTTGCTCCTTCCATGTTGCACCAGATTTTTGGTTAGCTCGATTGCCGACTTGTTATCCACATATATGACTGTGGATTCTTCCTGCAGATGCTTCAGCTCCTTTAGCGGGTTTCTCAACCAAATCGCCTCACAGACCGTGGATGATACTGCCACATACTCTGCTTCACATGTTGACAAAGCAACAACACTCTGCTTCTTTGAGTTCCATGTGAAAGAAGTCAATCCAAGATAGAATACATAGCCAGTGGTGCTCTTTCTTTCATCTTGGTCACCTCCCCAATCACTGTCTGAGTATCCATACAGCATTGCTTCATCATCGTATGGATAGAAAAGACCGAATTTCATTATTCCTTTGACGTACCTGAGGATTCTTTTTATGGCTAGCCAATGTGATTCTTTTGGCGCTTCCATGTACCTGCTTAGAAGTCCAACACTATAGATGATATTTGGCCTTGTGATTGTGAGGTATCTTAAGCTTCCAATCAAACTCTTGAACATAGTCGAGTCAACGCTTCTTCCTTCTCCTTCTTTTGTCAGCTTCAGGCTCATTGCTACAGGCGTGTTCACGGCATTACAGTCTGCCATCTTGAACTTTTTAAGCAACTCCTTGGCATAATTTTTCTGTGATATATAAATGTCATCGACTTGTTGTTTTACTTCGATGCCCAAGAAGAAGGACATCGATCCACCATCAATCATCTCAAATTCATTGAACATAGCATGCTTGAATTCTTCAAACATCGCCTGACTATTTCCTGTGAATAGCAGATCATCAACATATAGGCATGCTATGAGGATGTCGTCATGAGCGTTTTTCTTGATGTAGACTGCATGCTCATATGGACATTGGGCGAAGCCGTTTTCTTGAAGATAGTTGTCGATGCGTGTATTCCAGGCACGAGGAGCTTGCTTCAACCCATAAAGGGCTTTCTTCAGTCGATACACCTTGTTTTCCTCCCCTTAAACAACAAAACCTTCAGGCTGGTCAACATAGACCTCTTCTTCCAGAATTCCATTCAGAAATGCAGATTTCACATCCAGTTGGTAGATCATCGAACTGTGATGGGCCGCAAGGGAGATAATCATCCTTACAGTGTCAAGGCGAGCAACAGGAGCGAAGACTTCTTCATAATCCACCCCGTATTTCTGTTTGTAGCCCTTTGCTACGAGCCTTTCCTTGTAGTGATCAATTTCACCACCAGCATTTCGTTTGATCTTGTACACCCATTTGACGCTAATAGCTATTTGACCTTGAGGAAGTAAAGTTAGATCTCATGTATGGTTCTTCTCAATGGCCTGGATCTCCTCTTCTATAGCCGTCCTCCAACATTCTTCTTTTACAGCCTCCTCAAATGTAAGAAGCTCGTGGTCTGCATACAAACAGAACAAATTTACTTCCCCAGTTTCGATGTAGATATCGTTAAGGCTCCTCATTTTGATAGGAATCAAGGGTGAAGGAGAACTGGATGATGACGTGCTGGCTGAATTTTGATTTGATGGAATACTTCCAGAGGAGATGGAATGTATCACTGAACTTCTGCGTAAAGACGTTTCCGCGGAAGAGGGTGTTGCAGGTGTCTGCTCCTGGTTCTCATGCTTTTCTTCTTCATATTCTTCAACCGCGACTTGATTTTCTTTGGTTGAATCTTCCTCGTTCCATTTTCAGGCTTCTTCCTCACAGAATACTACATCTCTACTCACCACCACTTTATTGGTTAGTGGGTTGTAGAGCTTGTACGCCTTCGATACTTCACTGTAGCCGATGAAGATGCATTTCTCGCCACGATCATCAAGCTTCCTTCTTCTTGCTTCTGGAACTTGAGTGTAGGCGACACACCCAAAGATCCTTAGGTGCGCCACGCTCGGTTTGTAGCCACTCCATGCCTCCTGTGGTGTTATGTTTCTTATGCTCTTGGTTGGACACCGATCGATCGACAATCCCTTACATAGTTTTCCAAACTTTCCAATTTGAGATGCTTGGATTAGTAAGACCTTAATGCATGTAATTCCTTGACCAAATCACTAGTGAATTGATAATTGAATTAAATTTGTGATTTCTTAAACTTTCTTAATAAAGATTTAGATTCAAAATTCAAAATCATATAATTGTTTAGTAGATTTAGCTCCATTAAGAATAGGTGAGTGAATCCCAATGTGTCTCATACCTGTATGGTTAGTACATGCAACTGCCTCTGCCCAGAAGCTTTTTGGCATGCCTTTCTCTTTGAGCATGGTTCTTGTCATGTCGAGGATGGTGCGGTTCTTTCGTTCCGCAATGTCATTCTGTTGTGGTGTAAAGGCTGCAGTGTGTTGCTGTTTGATGCCTTGTTCCCTGCAATACTCTCGAAAGGCATTTGAGGTGTACTCTCCACCTCTATCAGATCTAAGGGTTTTGATTTTAAGACCACTTTCTTTTTCAACAAGGGCCTTAAAATTTTTAAAAATAGTAAAAGCAGCAGACTTTTCTTTGATTACATACACTCACAATTTTCTACTAAAATCGTCAATGAAGGTAACAAAGTATTTATTACCTCTAATAGAGATTGGCTCCAATGGTCCACAGATGTCAGTGTGAACCAACTGCAATGGTTCTCTTGCTCTTCGGGATACTCCACTTGGAAAGGAATTCCTTTGTTGCTTGCCAAGTGTGCACGCCTCACACACATGTTCTGGAACTTCAATAGCCGGCAAGCCATGCACTATGCTTGATGAGGATAATAGTTTAAGGCCACTAAAATGGAGATGCCCAAAGCGAAGATGTCATCTCCATAAATCATTCCTCACGAGTCCATAGAGGTACCTCTCAACCTTTGTGCTAATATGGAGCGAAAACATGCGATTCTTTGCCATATGGACTTGAGCGACAAGTCTCTTGTGTGCATCTCTTATAGAGAGAGAATGGTTTTCCATGTGTATGACATACCCCTTCTCAAGGAGTTGGCCGATACTGAGGATGTTACTTTTCATGTTTGGTACGTAATACACATTAGAGATAAAATTCGGCACACCATTCTTCTGATAGATTTTAATTTTTCCTTTACCTTTCACAGGAACTTTTGATGAGTCTCCTAGACTCACATTGCCACGAGCATCTTCCGCCAGTTCCACAAATAGCTCTTTCTTTCCACACATGTGGTTACTCGCACCAGAGTCGAGATACCATACATCATGTTGATCACATGCTTCTTCTTGTGCAAGAAGAAGTGTGGAGTCTTCTTTTTCATGATTTGATGCTTCTGCATAATTAAAATGCTCATCTTGATCTACTGGTTTGCTCCAACAGTCTAAAGCATAATGGCCGAACTTATTGCAATTGTAACATTGAATATTTTTTGTATTTCCACGTCCACGCATGGAACGACCTCTACCATTTCCTCTTCCATGGAAATTGATATTCTTTTGTTGATTTTGTGATTGGATTGGATAATATCCACGCCCTCTGCCTCTTACACGATTGCTAGTGCCACGGCCCCCTCGTTGTGTATGACTATTCTTTTGTTAATTTAGAGTCAACTTAGACTCTAAAGCATGTTCAAGCATTGAACCCGCATTCTTTTGCATTCGTTGCTATGTACTTGCAACGAGCCCATCAATTCTTCAATGGACAGATTTTCTAAGTCTTTTGATTCTTCTATGGCAACAACCACATGTTCAAATTTGGTTGTGAGGGATCGAAGTACTTTTTCAACAACCTGTACATCTTCGATCTTTTCACCATTTCTTTTCAAGTTGTTAACAATAACAAGTAACCTTGAAAAAAAATCTTGAAAAAAAATCAGAAATGGTCTCACCTTCATTCATATGTGAGGTCTCGAATTGATGCAGGGGAGGACGTGAGGTCGAGCACCGTCTTCCTCAAGAGGATAACTATTCCGAATCCACGGAACTTCTCTAGACTCCTCACAGAGACTTTCTCGAATCCACGAGAAAAGAGAGCAGAAAATAGAAATAAATTCTAATAAATTTGAAATAGATTAATGAATGCATAAAAATGAGTTCTCAACCCTTTAAATAAGGGTACTAAGCAATGGGAAAGAAATCATAATCAAACTACAACTAAAACTCCTAGAATTCACACTTACTATAAATAGTAAACTTACTATTTATAGACGGTCGCGATGTCTACTAGTGCGTAAGGTTTTTGGCCAAAAATAGTAAGTGTCCTATTTGGCTTCACCAAACCGTTTCCCTAATTATTCTAAGCTCTTTTCACGTTGGGCGCAACTTCTAAAGCCCGACGGATGAAGAATTATAGTCAAACTAAAACTTACTATTTATAGTAAAAACGAAATTGAAACAAGGAAACGATCGTCTAATCAGGGGTTTCTCGCAATTTCGAGCTTTGCAACCCGGCATAGCGGGTTGGTTGGCTAAAGTAGCTCGCTCTACCCCAAAATCATATATTTTACGTCGGCTAACTCATCCCGAATTGCGAGATACGCCTGATTTAAGGTCTGATGGTCCAGATCACTTCTATCGCCGACCGGGCCTTTTCTGATCCATCTTTTCCATGTAATTGTCCGCGACCCGCTCTACATCAGTCTCCTCCACTTCAAAAGAACTCGTCCTTGAGTTATCATTATGCGCTGGTTCATGATACTCGGTCAGGTCCGCGACATTGAAAGTCCATGAGATCGCCATATCATCTGGAAGATCAACAACATAAGCGTTGTCATTGATCTTTCGGATAATTGGTACCGTTCTAATCTTTTTATTCTTCAACTTGTTGTACGTTCCGGTCGAAAATCTTTCTTTGCGCAAATGGACCATTACTTGGTCACCCACCTCGAACACTTTCTGTCACCGATGCTTGTCTGCTTGCTCCTTGTACTTTTCGTTTAAGGCATGTAGCTTGTTCTGTACCTCGGCATGAATGCCCATGATTTTGTCTGCCATATGTTCTGCTGCAATGCTCATGCCTGGGAGCTTGGGCAGAGGGACCAAGTCTAGTGTGTGGCGAGGCACTCGTCCGTAAATAACCTGGAATGGGGATTTTCCTATCGAGCAGTTCACCATGTCGTTGAATGCAAACTCCGCTTGAGACAAGGCCAAATCCCACTGCTTCGGTTTTTCTCCTGAAATACATCGAAAGAGGTTTCCCAACATGCGATTCACAACCTCAGTTTGACCGTCAGTTTGTGGGTGGTACGCGCTGCTGAACTGAAGGCGTGTATCGAATCGAGTCCACAAAGTCCGCCAAAAGTGGCTTATGAACTTTGTGTCACGGTCGGAAGTAATAGTCTTGGGAACCCCGTGTAGCCGCACAATTTCTCTGAAGAATAGATTCGCCACGTGTGTTGCATCAAGAGTCTTCTTGCATGAATTAAAGTGCACCATCTTGGAAAAACGATCTACTACCACGAACACCGAATCCATGTCGCGTTGTGTTCGTGGAAGACCAAGCACAAAGTCCATAGATAAATCCTCCCAAGGGCCATCAGGCATGGGTAACGGAGTGTAGAGGCCCGTATTATGAGATTTTTCCTTGGAAGTCTAATAAATATAACAGCGTTGGACTATCTTTCCCACATCACGTACCAATTGTGGTCAGTAATACCGTTCTTCCACAAGAGCTCGCGTCTTGTCTCGCCCAAGGTGTCCACTGAGGCCACCTTCATGTAGCTCTTGGATTATTTGTTCCCTTAGCGAACTCTTTGGGATACATAGTCGATTTTCCTTAAAAAGGAACCCGTCTTGTATATGTAAGTCACCGGGGTGACCTTCCTGACATCTAACTTATGCGTCCTTGAAGTCGTCGTCGTCGACATATATGTCTTTGAGGCGATCGAACCCGACAACATAGTGACTAACAAAGTTGCACGGTGACTCAGTGCATCGGCTACTTTGTTCTGTTGCCCTGACTTATGCTTTATCACGAATGTGAATTCCTGCAAAAACGAGATCCATCTAGCATGCACACGGTTAATGTTAGCTTGACTATTTATAAATTTGAGGGCTTGATAGTTCGTGTAAAGTATGAATTTCCTTTGAATCAAATAATGTCGCCAGTGTCGCAGTGCCTGGACCACCGCGTACAACTCGATCTCATATGTAGACCACTTCTTTCGTGCATCACTAAGTTTCTCACTGTAGAAGGCTACCGGCCTACCTTCTTGAGACAAAACTCCCCCAATCCTGACATATGAGACATCACATTCGACTTCATACAATTTGTCGAAGTTGGCAAGTACAAGAACCGGGGTCGTAGATAATCTGCGCTTGATTTCAGCAAAGCTCCTGTCGGCTTCGTCAGTCCACTGAAACTACCCTTTCTTCATGCAATCTGTGATCGGTGACACAATGGTACTGAAATTTTTCATGAACCGACGATAGAATGTCGCTAGTCCATGGAAACTTCGCACTTCGTGAATATTTTTGGGAACCGGCCATTCTCTGATTGTCTTCACCTTTCCTCATCCACTCGAATGCCCGTGGATGTAACCACAAAACCCAGAAACAATAGGCTATCAGTCATGAAGGTACACTTTTTTAAATTGATGTACAATTTATTTTCAGTGAGCACTTGAAGGACCTTCTTGAGGTGCTCCATATGGGTGGTTTCGTCTTGACTGTATATCAAAATATCATCAAAATAAACCACAACGAACCTCCCAATGAAAGGTTTCAGAACTTGGTTCATCAACCTCATGAATGTGTTAGGCGCATTAGAAAGACCGAAAGGCATGACCATCCATTCGTACAATCCTTTCTTGGTCTTAAAAGTTGTTTTCCACTTATCACCCGGCCGTATTCGAATCTGATGGTAACCACTCCTTAAATCCAATTTAGAGAATATTTTTACGCCCTCTAGCATATCCAACATATCATCCAACCGTGGTATAGGAAACCTGTATTTTATGGTGATCTTGTTAATGGCCCGGCTGTCGACACACATGCACCAACTCCCATCTTTCTTTGGAGTTAGCAGAGCTGGTACAGCACATGGGCTCATGCTTTCTCGAATAAGACCCTTACGGATCAATTCCTCCACTTGTCCCTGCAGAATCTCGCACTTATTCAGGCTCATTCGATAATGAGGATGATTAGGTAAACTGGACCCAGGGACAAAGTCGATATGGTGTTGGATATCTCGCATAGGGGGTAACCCATCGGGAAGGTCCTCGGGCCAGATTTTTTGAAATTCATGTAACAAGGGCCTTAGTCTTTCATGGATGATGGTAGGCTCGAGTTCTTCCCATTTCACAATTAATGCATAAGTCTGTCCTGTTTCTTTGGATTTTTCCACGAAGTCCCGAATGGCTAAGAGAAAACGACCCTCCACTTTAGAAGTTTCAGGTGGTCCTTCTGAATCCATAAGGGCCAATATGGTCTTCCGGCCGTCCTTGACGAAGATATATATGTTATCTCGCCCTTTATAAGTGGCGTCACGGTCAGATTGCCAGGGTCGACCAAGTAGTATGTGACATGCTTCCATATCAACCACATCGCATACTACTTCATCCTTATAATGTTTACCAATTGAAAAGAATATAGTGCACCGTTCAGTTACCTTTGTTTCGCTGACCTTCTTGATCCAACCGATTGTATATGGAGAGGGATAACGCTCTGTTTTCAATTGTACTTTTTCCACCATGCCTCTGGAGATGATGTTCTTGCTGCTTCCACTGTCAATGATCACGTCACAAACCTTTCGATTCACCGTACACCTAGTGCGGAAGATGTTATGCCGCTGTGGATGCACTTCTTTTCTTGGCGCATATAATAGTCACCTCACGACGAGCGACTCGCCGTGATCTTGCTGAAACCAATCTGAATCATCTACCTCGTCCTCGGCGGTATGCTCCTGTTCTTCAATATCTGGATCTTCATAAGCGTTATCAGTACTACCATCATTAATGGCGAGGTTTGCCACTTTTCGCTGGGGACAAGTATTTGACAGGTGGCCGGGCTAGCCACAATGATAACAATTGTCGGGCCTTGGCCGAGCATAAGGGTTCGGAATTCTATTTGGACCAGTAGCAGTCGAGACGCCCCTTTGGGGTCTATCTTGCCCACTTCCCTGATCTCGGTTCTCAGACGTAGGAGGTTGAGTGCGTGCTCCTACGGGCTCCTTCCCCTTAGGCTGTGGAGCTCCCTGAGGTGGACCTGCCGCAGTAATCCTTGCAGTAGGATAGGTCCGTGTGTTAGGACGTTTAAGTTGAACTTCTGCCTGAGTAGCCAACTTGATCGCATCATTCATCGTCCAGACGGACTGCATCTAGACCCGATCTTGAATCGCCATATGCAATCCACCGTTGAATCGGGCGACTTGCTGCCATTCAGTCTCGACCAAATCGTTACGCACCGCCGGGTGGTAAAATTCTTCTGCGTACTCTTTCACCGACCGACTACCCTGTCGATAATTTTGGTATTGTTGGAATAATACCTAATCGTAATCGCTAGGGAGGAATCAGGCGCGTAGTAGCTGCTTCATCCGCTGCCATGTGCGGATTGGTGCTTTCATCTGCCTGGTTCGTGCGAGTTGCAATTGTTCCCACCAAACTGACACTCCTCCTTTCAACTTGTAGGCCACCAGCTTGACCTTCTTTGCTTCAGGGATGTCCATATAGTCAAAAAATTGCTCAACTTCAGAAAGCCAATCGAGGATATCCTCAATGTGTAGTTGGCCATTGAAGTTAGGAATAACAACCCGTTATCTTGAATTCTCGATCTACTCGATCGTCGCCTGGTCTGGGGTGTTGGAAGATTATTTCATCAATCTTCTCCTCACTGGAGCCCCCGTCCTCAGGCATGACCCTTGGATGCACTGCCGGTATTATCCTGCGATCAGGCCGATTACGAGTCTCAGAAATTGGCGGTGGAAGATTACCACCAGGAACACGGAGTTGCCACAGGGTTTCTACCAAGAGATTTGATATGCGGTCCATGGAAGCCTGCAGCCCTTGCATGGCTTGCCGATTCTCTTGCTGCGCTGCTTGGAAAGTTACCGCCGTTAAAGGCAAATTCCCTGGAGCACCGCCTATGGGATTGTTGTCCGACCCGTCGTTAGAAGTCATCGATCCGAGGAGAAACCTCGCTTTGATACCAATTGACGCAGGGATGAACGTGATGAGGATAACTACTCCGAATCCACGGAGCTTCTCTGGACTCCTCACAGAGACTTCTCGAATCCACGAGGAAAGAAAGCAGAAAATAGAAATAAGTTCTAAGAAATTCAAAATTGATTAATTGATCATTGATAATTTCCTAATGTGTCTCCTTACACCTTTAATATAGAAAAATAAAATAAACTAAAATTCGTAATTACCAAAAATAGCAAAATTTTAACTCTAATAAAAATCCTAATTCTAATAAAACTCTTCTAAGGCTTAATTTCTAAAAATAAAAATTGCAAATAAACTTTCTCTAGAAGAGTCCTAGTATAACTAAAAGTTATTTCTACAAGTAAAGAAAATCTAAAACTCTAAAAAATTATTAAAAAATCGGAATTACTAAAAATAGTATAAATTTTATAAAAATTCGTTTTTGAGCTGAAAGCGCGCGTTTTCTGACGAAACGGACAGATGTGACCCACGTTGTGGGTCAGTTCACCTCAGATGACCCATTTCAATAAAGATTGATAGGTAGTACGCCCCATAACGATACCCGGATCAAAAGTTATGGTCAATTTATGGTCCACCTCCTTTTGGCTCAACCATGTTGGGAATATCTCTGTGACACGTTCTACATCAAACCCCTCCACTTGAAAAAAACTCATCCTCAAGTTACGCAAGAGACTTGGCACATGAGTCTGAGATAACTTCTGAAGCCGACGTTCATTAGCCCCTTTTTTATATTTGGCATTAAGCTCTTGAGCTGACACGATACATGTACTCATACTTTCCTTGACTTGACTAATATTGATCAGTTCCTTCACATCTAACATAATACATGTACTCATGCTTTCCTTGACTAATATTGATCAGTTCCTTCACATCTGTCTTTAAGATCTCATATTTTTTTTGATGATGTGGGCAATTAGGCGGACTTGTCCCTGAGACGGGATCAACTTGATTTTGTATATCTCGTATGAGAGGCAATTTATTGGGGGGTTCATCGAGCACAATCTCCTTGAACTCTTGCAACATTGGCTTCAAATCTTTTGGGATATTCATAGGCTCCATATATTCTTTCTTTTCAACTAATGGATATATATCTCTTGTTTCCTCAAATTGTTTAACAAAAGTCTGTTCAGTTGTGAGATACTGTTCCTCAACTTTAGAAGTCTTGGGTTGGTTCTCCCTTCCCATAGGGGCGAGGATAATCTTTTTACCATCTTTAATAAAGATAAATAGGTTATCCCGATCCTTGTGTAGCATTAATATTATTTTGCCAGGGTTGACCAAGTAACATGTGACAAGCTTCCATGTCGACTACGTCACACATTACTTCATCCTTATAATATGTACCAATGGAAAAAGATATACGACATCGTTCAGTTACCTCTGTTTTGTTGACCTCCTTAATCCATCCAATCGTGTATGGAGATGAGTGTCTTTCTGTTTTCAGTTGTAACTTTTTCACCATTATTTTCGACACAAAATTCACATCGCTCCTGACATCGATGATCACATTGCAGACTTTTTTGTATGCAGTGCACCTTGTGCGAAAGATGTTGTCTCGCTGTAATTCTATTTCTACCTTTGGTATGTATAGCGGCTTCCTCGATTTAGCATCATCTGATGGTGCTTTGTAGAAATTGGGGTTGTGTTGTACAGCGGCCATGGGCAGTTGAGCATCACTTTGACCTCGAGGCAGAATTAGCACATCCGCAATACGGTTGAGGGTTGCCTGCAGCCCTTGCATGGTCAACTGACTCTCCCGGTGGAAAGCTTCCATTCTTTCCAAAAGATAATGAATCCCTGGATCACCGTCCACAGGATTTTGATTCATACCTTCATTATTTGTCATCGGCCCGAAGGGAAACCTCGCTTTGTTACCAATTGACGCAGGGATGAACGTGATGAGGATAACTACTTCGAATCCACGGAGCTTCTCTGGACTCCTCACAGAGACTTCTCGAATCCACGAGGAAAGAAAGCAGAAAATAGAAATAAGTTCTAAGAAATTCAAAATTGATTAATTGGTCATTGATAATTTCCTAATGTGTCTCCTTACACCATTAATATAGAAAAAAAAATTAAACTAAAATTCGTAATTACCAAAAATAGCAAAATTCTAACTCTAATAAAAATCTTAATTCTAATAAAACTCTTCTAAGGCTTAATTTCTAAAAATAAAAATTGCAAATAAACTTTCTCTAGAAGAGTCCTAGTATAACTAAAAGTTATTTCTATAAGGAAAGAAAATCTAAAACTCTAAAAAATTATTAAAAAATCGAAATTACTAAAAATAGTAAAAATTTTCTAAAAATTTATTTTTGAGCTGAAAGCACGCGTTTTCTGATGAAACGGACAGAGTTCACCTCGGATGACCCGTTTCAGTAAAGATTGATAGGTTGTACACCCTGTAACGATACCCGGATCAAAAGTTATGGTCAATTTATGGTCCACCTCCTTTTGGCTCAACCATGCTGGGAATATCTCTGTGACACGTTCTACATCACGAATTCGGCTCTAAGAGTTTGGAGACGAACCTTCTTCACATGATCAACTCCTTTGAAGATTGTGCTAAGAATCTCCCATGCTTGCTTACATGTTGTCGCTTCAGCGATCCGTTCAAAGGTGGACTCATCCAACCCTTGATAAACAAGAAACAGAGCCTTCTTGTCCTTCTTTCTTTGATCTTTGAGGACCGCCCTTTAATCAGCGGTGTAGAGAGCTTTTTCTTCCATTGTGGGTTCTACATACCCATCAGTAACAATATTCCATAGATCTTGCGACTCGAATAGTGTTTTCATTTGGATGCACCAATTTTCATAGTTATCCTTAGATAACTTTGGAATCTGCGGCTGAATCGAGGACGTCATCACTTCTTCACACCACGGATCAACAACACCTTTTTCTTTTCTTTTTTTTACGTAGCAGTGGCAACACCTTGATCATACGATTTGAACCTTCAAACTATACCTGATCCCACGGGATTGTCTTGCTCTGATACCAGTTTGTTGGCTGTACTAGCCAGAACTATTCTTGGCTTTACAAAGCCTATGATTTAGACTCATTGGACACGTGAGAAGAGAAGAGGAACTTTTGTTATATTTTTTTATGTTGCTTACAAGCTCACTGAGTTGATTCCAGACAGACTACAAGCACTCTTTATATAGACTTTTCCCACCAATGTAAAAAGACACAAATGCCCTCATTAACTACATTAATTCTATCAGTTTCAAACGTTTGGAAACCCACCAGCCACAACACGTGGAAAATGTGGAAATAGCCATAACGTGTGGCTGGTTCAAACGCCATGAAAAACTGTAGCATCTGAACCGTCCATTTGGTTTGGACGTTTCAACAGTTCCAAGGGTTATCCTTGAAGGGATTATCATTGTCGAGACCGTTGAAAAAGAATAAAATAAAGAATGAGCAAATTAGGAGAGGAGGCGATTAAACATTGAGGATGCTAAAGTTGGTAGTGTGGTCACCTTGAAGGGCTATTAGAGCTAATGTTCGTTCATTAATGGGGCCAACACACATCATCCCCGGGTTCGAGTTTGACCCCAGAGTTGAGTTTAAAAATAGGTTCTGGTATTGCGTAATCAACCTTAGGGAATGGGGGCGGTTCCTCGTCATATGAAGGATAAAATAAAGCTTTTTGCCTTTTGGCTTCGAAAAATTCATAGTCAAACAGGCTCTATTCCATTTTCGATCATATTGCCTTTGGTGGAGATCTTCGCGAAGCCAAAAAACTCGTTGCATGTGTGGCCAATGTTCGGCATAAGATTTTTTAGAATTGAATTCCATGAAATAAAAATGCTCAAAATATTATATGGTCGGGATATGCTTGAGGTTACTACTTGGAATGATCAATGCCGGGGCAATTTTTTTCTGATTTTTCTTCACTGGCCGTTCTTGTAGTTAAGGCAATGGTGATCCACTCATAGAAGATCTTGTTCACTTAGATTTCGACCGTTTCCATCGAAATGATAGAGGTAGAAGTTTCTATCGATGGATTCGTCAAGAGAAGAGAATGAGATGACTTATCGAAAACATTCTGGATAAGCCTCTCCCATCGTTAAGTATAATAGTTAGCCCACCAGGCTTTGAAAGAATATGTAGATGATGGACACAAGGTAGAAAGACTAAAGAATACGAATTGGAATTGTTAGTATAAGAAGTAATAGCAGTGACTATCTCTGAAATATTCTTAATATTAGTTAATTCAAGGAAAGTGAACAGCACGGAAAAAGAATGGCTTGGCCAAAACCAAATTGATGAGCAAGGAGTTAGGAGAATAGAATTCTACGACGTTCATCTGATATTTTCCCATATTCTTATTGGAGTTGGCTATTGGGATATCTCGAGCTAAAAGATAGCTAGCCCAAACCACATTTCTAGCTTCGATCAATTCTGTGTTTGCTATATCAAACTATGTATCTATGAACCATTTTGGGCCAAGTTCTCTATTCATGTATGGGCAGAATAGCTAATCAGGTCGATCCAATCGAAGAGAGGAAAAGAAATGAAGACATTCGTCAAAAGAAGTAATTTTGATGGAAGCCTTTATTCGACGATATTCATAAGACGTCAATCTATCGGTAGACCCCATAACTTTATCACTAAATTCATGAAAATATTCGAAGAGCCATAGCTGAAGTAGCCAGAAAGGGCCATCAATCAGTTTTGAACCAGTGGAAGCCAAAGTATACATATTGTGATAAAGATGACCAAGTAGGAATGGAGCAAGCGCAACTTGTATTCCTGATGCCAGCAGATCGACCAGACCGACATACTCTTTTGTTATTTTGTCGGTTTTGACACTCAAAACGACTGATCGACAAATCCACATTAACAAGAAAGCGCAGTGTTCTTGATAGCTAAACTCTCCTTCGGTCTTGCGCTCTCATGCCATAACTGTTGAGTACGACACACAAATGTCATCGATGTTAAATATAAATTTGTTGGACATGCATCCTGGGTAGAATTGATGGCCTATGGAAGTAGAGAAGTAAGAGCACGAACATCCATGACTGTTGGACTCATCAGACCACATCGAAAGTGAAGAGAGTTGTTGGAGTGGCTCAAGAAGCAGGCTGCTGCAAGGATAAAGGCTGGATGTGGAGAGATTTCAGACTGATAAATGTATGCATTCTGCAATACCGATTTCTGTCCATTGAACTATAAACTACTTTTTAACTCGGCCATACCATTCTGGCCAGTCATTAAGATGTTTGGGCCATAGTTGAGGAATTCTCCTAGTATTTCCAATCAAAGAATTCGTGGGAGATAAGGAATCATTCTCTTTTTATCCGTTGGAAAGTAGTTTGCAATGGTGATAAGATCTAGGGATGAAAGATGGATTAAAATGGGGCCCAAGTAAAGGGTAGAATCTAAATCAGAAGAAAGAATCGTTTTTGCAGAAATAAGAGGAAGGCGTGGCGCTAGAAGAGTACTGAGAGATGAAGTGTGAGATACTGGAATATCAGAGATCTTCACCGTCTTCGGAGCCATATCCGTACGTGATGTAAAAAAAGGGTTCAGGATTTTTAGAAAAGAAAACAAAGAAGAAGAGGTGGTGTATATAAGACTTCGGCATGCGAGACATTAATTGTTGCATGATGATTGGAACGATTTCCAAAGCAAAAGCTGCCACAGAGATACGGAAATATATTCTTTGTATTACATGTGGGCTCGATGATAACAGAGAATGATAGGATGGCGACGCCATCTAATACTTTTAGAAACCTAAATTTAACATATGTTAGGCATAAATGGGAGGGGACAGTGTTTATATCAAAATATGTGCAGATCAGATAGATGGTACTAATATTGCCAAGCGGCACAGGAGATATTCAAAGAAGACCTACGTTAAGGATTCAAGGATCGACTAGTCTTTGGGTACCTAGGGTATTTTTGGTCATTTGAATAGAGACGGACGGTTACTTCTACCACATCAGCTTCAAAGTACATCTCCATAGTTGAAATCATGGTTAATAAAGTGTAATCGCTTTTTTCCCAGCTGGTTACACACAATGAAGCCACATGAATGAATAGTTATGCTCTCATCTCTCATCTTGAAGCCTATAAATTTAGAAGCAAATTTGAGAAAGAGCTCCCCAAACCCAACGACAAATACAATTATCAATCGAGTGCAACGTCGTGTATGTAGGCTTAGTGTCTCACTGCTCAATAGCAATGGACCTTAGTGTAGATTTAGGTTTAGTCTGTCCTTGCGCATGCACCAGACCAACTTAGGTCATCGCTAGTAGTTATAATTTCCTTCCATTTGCGTCTTGTGCCGGATCTGAAGGAAGACAATAGTTTAGGACCTGTTCGCCTATGCTCATATGATAAGCAGACTGTAATTGTAATTCCTGGCATTGTCTCTACTTCGCTCTCCATCACGCTGCTCTCGGAAGCACCTTGCTGCTCTCAGCCAGATGGGTGATTCCCTATAGTGGTAATTCATTCGCATTTTCCTCAACCACATTGTCTCGGAAGCACCATATAACTATTGTACCTTCACAAGTCCTTGAATTTTAAAGGTAAAAAAGAGCTCATTTGGAGGAAGAGCACCAACCTCCACCAATCATCAGTTGGCTGAATAGATGAACGGTTGAGCTATGAACGAGCCTCACTTTATCTCCACGCCAGTGGTCAATGGTCACGGTTTGAATCGGACCAATCAGTTTTGGCACGCCGCAACCCTCTCAAGTGTTTGGCGTCGCGGAATTAGAGGACCAACAGAAGTACATCAAAACTAAGAGTCGAGTAAAGAAAAGGATTACATAGTGGTTACTTCGGTTGTGTCGAGCCTGACAAGGTCGAGGGGATTGAAATCGAGAGGAGAGTAAGGGCAGTCGAGGGCAGACCACGCTTGGAGCAGCATCAAGGCGAAGCCGGGATTCTGATACCCAATAGCTTCGAGAATCCTCCACCGCCATTGGCGTTGCTTCTCTCTATATATCTCCCACAACGACGAATGCCAAAACAATGAGAAGCGGAGAAGAGAATGCATGCGATTCTCCCATTCTTCCGGAGAGAGGGTTTTATAAATTCTCGGGGGGATCTTTCGTGATTTGAAGAAAAAAGAATCAGTTTAAACGCGGCAAAATCTGCCAAACTGGCACTGTGTGTGAGAAATCCTGGCCTTTGAAACTATTGTGGCATCACGAACATGGGCCACAGTACTGTGCAGGGCCGGGTTTTCGCCCACCGAGTCCATCTCATAAACGATCTGTGATCTGCATCTTTAGATGAGAACGCTGCCAGGATGGATTCGGTCCAGGCAGGGATTTTGTAGGGCCCACCATGATGTATATTTATCCACGCCGTCCAACAATTTTTCCAGATCAATTTAGGTTATGAGACCAATCCAAGGCTCAGGTGCACCACACAGTGGGAGTTGAACGTCCACTACTAAAAACTTTCCGAGAGCCGCAGAAGTTTTGATCAAGTTGATATTTGTGTTTTTACTTCATCCATGTCTATATAACCTTATTGACTGGTTGGATCGCAAATAAACATTACAATTGGCCTTAGGAAAGGTTTCAACGGTGGCCATCATTATCACCTCAGGTTTCTGGGTTTTGGTCCGCTTGAGCATTGGATTTCTCTCGATTTTTGCCTCATGTCTTAAAATGATCTGAAAAAAAAAAAAAAAAAAATGATGAACGGCATGCATAAAACCCATACATCACGGTATGGGATGTATGGCAAAGGATCCAGACCCACCACTTTATATATGACACGTGATCCTGACTTGCACCCAGTCCGGCCTCTAAGAAGAACAATTGTTTCAAGATTGGGACCAGCCTGATACGATCGCCTGTGTTGACTCGGATTCTGGTCAAGTCTGACCCAGTTCAATACCACGAGTCAACCCCAACTTAGATGAGTTGGTTCGACTCAGACGAGTCAAAGACTCAATGCAGAGCCAAACGAGTCAAGTGGAGTTGCCGAGTCTTTAAACTAAGGTACTCAAATCTTCGTTTAAATTGGATGACAGTGCACCCATTAAAAAAGATAAGCACCGGTGGGATAAAGGAGTTATAATAATCCATGATATGGTCTAATGAAAAGGAACCATGTGCTTGTGTGATGGAAGGGCCCTGCGAGATGAAATAATGTTTCCTTTTCAACACTACTCCATATCTAACACTAACACGGGTACATGACACTTATTCAAATATTAGAATTACAAGACCTATTGGCCCTTGGTTAATGACGGCAATCAGCATCAACCTGATAACTAGACCTATTTTCACGTGTCACCCTCACCTTATCAGCTTGGGCTTGAGAGAACATAGCCTGTTTGCAAGGATGGAACACTGGGCATAAAAAGTAATCTTGTCCAAACAAAGGGTTTTAAGAATTAAAAGCTACAAAATGTTCTGTCAAGGGTATAGGCTATTATTCATGTTCTGGATAAAAAATTACAGATTCAGTAGCAAGTGAACCGTATCATCCAAACTAGCTGTTTGTTAGTCCAAGCTTCATGCACATACTACACGCGTGTGGAACATCAGAGCTGTCCATCAGGTGGGTCTCAGCATGTGGATCCCCTAGTCAAGATTCAACAAATCCAACAGCTAAACCCTTTTTTTCCAACCATCCATTTGTTTCTCACACTAGCCCACCAGAGTCCTGACTCTTTGAACCAGGGCAAGTAAACAGCTAGGAACCGATGGATGGTTTGGATGTCATAATGGCCAGGCATGGAGAATCCCAGGTAACCTCAAAAGTGCTAATTTCCCTGTCTGGTTGCTAGGCCATAGTCAAGAACCACATTTAGCTTACTTTTTTAATTATCAGATCAGTGCTCTGGAAATGCTCAATTTATAATAAAAGCCAAAACCTACCAATGGTCCACATTTAATGAGTGTATATATCACCCCCAATCGGTCAGTTATGCTATCCATGCAGTGAACCACCAGATCAGCTGACACCCACGCACGCACCAACACACAAAAAAGGGGGGGAAAGTAGAAGAAATGTCACTCACTGTGAAGAAGCTGGAACCTCAATGCAAATATGATAAAACCATTCGAATCCTCAATTCCTCATGTAAATAACATCACAACAACTGCAGGGAACTCTCTCACCTACATTCAGAAAATAAAACCATGAGCTTGACTTGTCCCCCCAAAAGCTTAGCCCTCCCCAGAAGCAACTGCTGTTAAGGACATGTATCATCAGTCATAATGGCTCCAGAGTGACATCTAATCTGAAATCTGGAACCACCCAGTAAAGATGGTGATGGTCAACCAGACCTGACACTGATAAATGATCTTTTCGCTAAGATATCAGGATCAAAATCCAATCAGTGGTCATTTTGGAAATCGTGCATGATATAGATCATAAGGGACATATTCAGCTGCCACGACCCGGCCACCATAGAGCCGTCCATGCAAGCAATGGGCCGCTGCGCAAGCAGCTTCTCTCCTCATGTACTCAACAAGAATGCAACCCTTTTCAAATACATCAGGGTTGCAAACCTTCTCTGTGCTGTCCCCATTTCCAACATATGATTTCTCCATGATGGTAGTATCCATTTCAAGTTCAACACAAGCATCCTGAAGTTCGCCATCAGCTTGCTCAGGTTTAGGGTCATCAGGAACAGAACTGGTCCCGCTGCCAGAGTCTCCAATCTGAGAATCAGAAACCTCATCGGAACATGCTGGTCGATCTTCAGTAGTGCCAAGCTGGAGCGGTTCTTCAGCAGTCACTTCACTGTCTACCTTACCAGCCCCACCACATTCCTCATTTTCAAGATCGTCGTGCATGGGTTTATTGTCACCAACTTTGCTGGCTTCCTCAACTTCCCTGACATCTTGAGGTTCTTCAACAGCGTTTTGAGGTTTCGCTTCACCATTTTCTTTGGTATCACTGTTCAGGTGCTCCATCGATGTTGACCTTACATTATCAGTCTCGGGATCCTGCGAAACACTCTGTATATTGCTATCGTTGGAGATATCCAATGCATCAGGAGCAATCATGTTATCTTTGTTGAACCTGACAATATTCACAGACTTGACAGTGCCAAACCTGCACGAGTGTTGCAAGTAACACAGTCATTCCTAGGATGGATGGTACTATATGCAAGTGAGGTGAGGATGAGAAATGCAAAGGAGACATGAAGGCTGTTGAAGATGATCTTCAGAACAAGCATGCCATGAGAAGGCAGCAGAACTGTGTAAGATCTTGGCCATTTTTCCTTTTGATGTATACAATAAATTAAAACTTCGTCACAGACCTGGCACACTCTAACCGTATATCTTCTAATGTTTCTTCCAATTCTGGTTCAGATATCATTGAGAACTCCTCTTGATCGAACTAAAAAGATCCAAATCGCATGAATCAGCATCCAAAACCAAAAAAGAAAAGAAAAGATGAGAAGGCTGCCAAGATAACAAGAAAAACCTCAACTTTGCGAAAATAATTGAACCATACCACATTTTTAAGCTTCAGGACCTGTGTGGGTTTTTCAAGCAGTGGCTTTGCATGCTCAGGAATGCCATAGAAATGGGGGTTTTCAGTAGTTCCCTGCAAATCAAAATTCCTTTGTTACAGTTTCACAGAAGAAAGCTTTAGACGGGCAAACAAAACAAGGATGACAGTCTTGTACCCAAGATCAATAAGAGGAAAGACAAGGGATGTCATAAAATACCTCCTCAGGTGCATCAGGAACAGCTTGAACTACAGTGAGGACATTCCCCCCTAACTTTATTCCATTCAATCCAGCGCATGCCTTGAGAGTGACTGAGTGGTCTACATACTGACAGATAACAGCATATAGTCATTGCTCACCCGATTTTCACAGGCAATTCGTACACGTCCGACAGAGCAAGCACGTTAAAAGACATGTTTGCACATGTAGGATTCAAAATATTGCAAAAAACAACTATACATAGTAAGGTTCCATTTTATAGGGGTCCAACCATGTGTTGTCGAAAAAATCAATATAAAATTGGTAGCTAATCAATAGATTGCCCAACACTCATTAATATATAAAATTTCAACATTAATTAACAGTGAAAAACTATATTTTCCAATATTTGTAAAAAAAATTAACTTTTAAAAAAAAAAAAAAAGATTTCACCAAATTCCACATTTTCACTTAAATGTTAACTTTTTCGCCACAAATCCACGTCAATGCAAGAGAATCGTGCATGGATATGGATTTCCATTACAATCCATGCTAACATTAATAAATAAATAAATGAAGTTTGTATGGATTTTTCATCACCTTTGAGTTTAGGATAGTCTTCATTTCGAGTTGAGATTTCTCTAAATCCAAACTTTTGATTCAATAAAAACCAACAGAGATCGAAATCACCCTAGGAACAAAATTCCAATTAAAAAAAAAAAAAAAAATCTCAATTTTCTGTCAACTTTTGTCTGATATGCGGATGTTTCCCTAGTATCGGGGATATTATCATTGATGTTGGGGATATCAGCAATACCAGGGAACTTTTATAAAGGATTCCTCTTAAAATATCGTTGATATTGACAATATCCCCAAGCAGCGCCTATATTATCAAAATTATCAAAGATATTCGAAAAAATTTAATCTGCCAGAAGTTTCAGTATCACTGACCTGGCAAATACTGATAATATTGGTGATATTATCTATAATATCACCAATATTTGGAACACAAGTGGTAGTATGAAAGAGGACAAGTAAATTAACAAAAGAGATGCAATAATCATAGCAGCAAAGCTTTGAACCAGAATGGAAATAGACTGAATACAATCTTGATGCCTCATGTCCATCGGACAGACAATCGCACAATACATAAAAGAGAGGGCAGACAACCATGCCTTCCATTCCAGTTGAGGAACATCAGGACTGCACTTTTAATCATGTCACAACATTCTAGAGATTAAGTTTTAAGAGAAAATGTCATCTTTGCTTCTGGTTTGAGCACAGAATCATGTAGACCGTCTTTTTATTGTGAATAAGATCAGTACTGGATTCAAAGTATCTAAGAAAGCAGATGAATGGGCCAGCAGACTTGCTAAACAGGTTATGTGGTAAATTAGTAAATCTTCAATCCTTGTAAGAAATTTCTAGTTTGCAGAGATGAAGAAAAGGTTACATGAAGACATTCATTGCAACCAAGAAATGGTTGCAAAGACTTCGGATTATAGAAAATAAGCATTGTTAAAAGGCAGAACTATATAAAATTGCATGGTAATTACAAGAAACAACTGTAAAACACAAGTCGAGCTTCATCAATACCTCCAGAAAGGCAGATGGTTCACCAAACTCCTCATTAGCCTCAAAGCGATATGCTTTCAAAGGTCCAAAGACACTAACAATCTCCATAAGCTGAAAAGGAAATAAATAGGATCATTATCTTGAAAAGTAGTATAAGAACCTTTTTTTTTTTTAACACACGCACACACTCACGCCGATGGGTACTCGAACCCTTGACCGGGGAGTTGAAACTCCTGAGAGTCTACCACCCGAGCAAGAGTAAGGACCCAAGTAGTATAAGAACCTAGTTCTTGACTTTATAAAGGTAGAAGTATGATAGTGCTTTTGATGTAACTTTACCATATCAGATGGCAGTGCTTTTGGAATACCACCAATGAAGATCTGCAACAACAAAGAACAGAGCACAGCATCTGATTTCAGAATCACATTCCCATTTGGTTGAAATAAAGAGAGGAAGCAGAGTATCAGTTGCATGGAGAACCAGTTTTCATACTAATATATCTAAGAATTGCTTGCTTCAAAAGTTCTGATGGACCAGGTGAGGCCCAGGTGAGGCCCCACTGAAGCTGGATGCTCTATCCATGTTCAACAGTGGAGCAACAAATGTAAGAGTGGAAACCATGAAATCTTCTTTTTTCTTTTTGATCTGTGAGCAGGGAAGAAGCCATGACATCCCATGTCCTATTGAAGACACAGTACAGGAATTGTTTTAGGTTAATGGTGGCTACAGATACAAGTCAATTAACAAACAGTAAACCTTGTGTTTGTTGATTCCGCAAAGAAACTTTCTTTTTTCTTCTTTTTTAATGGGTAAACTTGGAAATTTTCATACAGAAAGAACAAAGGAACAAGAAATGCATTGAAGCTCCCACCTTAGCCAGACCATCAGCCTCTGCATTCGCTTCCCTATTAATACAAGAGAAGCAGACCTGCAGACCCACACACAGGTCTAATGCTTCCGCCACCAAATCCACAACCCACTACTGGCCCGTCCAGATTCACCTTCCAGCATTTGTCGGATTGAATTTAAAATGGACCGCAACTTCAACAGCTTGAAGGAAAGCCAGAGCTTCAGCATAAGTGGAATCTTTGTATCTAAATGGGGCCAGCAAAATCAGCAAGGATGGCACCAATCCCTGGATTGCCCAATGCACTACCATTGAAATTGACCTCAACAAATCTAGGGGGAGGGGGACTCCAGACAGCAACTGGTTTCAGAGGTTTCCCACCACAAAACAACACTTCAGACCATCTTGCCTTCAGCATCAAAGAGGAGATTCCCGAAAACCTGAAATCAGCCTTGGTGCAGATAATGATCTGATTAAACATCCAATTTCCAAGTCTTTGCACTCAAGTGGATCTACCATTCAAGATTCTTGCATGTCTCTCAGTCCATAAAAACCAAATAACAGCAAACACAGACAGTCCAAAGGATCCACATGTGATGCAGAAACTGCCCAACTGTCAGTCGTATCTAAACGACTAAAACAGGCTTTGGAAAAACCCATGACATACCAAACTCAGTTGAAACAAAGGACTGAGGCTCTCTCAAAAATGGGCAGTGAAGAAGAAGATAGCTACCTGATTCTACACTGGCACAGCATGAATTACATATATTAGGCATATAGATCCCCTGATGCCGAAGATGGTCCATAGTAGGGATCCCATCAAAGGAGGCCAACCACAAAAATGCTCTGATGTTTAACAGGATGGCAGCACCCCAAATTCTAGAAGTGTTACTACTCAAATACCCACTGGAAAGTGATCTCGCTAGCGATTTCATAGAAAATTTTCCATCCACCTTTTAAGTCCCATATCCTTTTCTAAGTTAGACGGTTTCTGACAGCTCCAAGCAAACTAGTAAAGCTCTCTATTTGACTATCACTGAGGTTGTGCGAAAATGAAGGTGCCAGACTATACTACCAAACAATCCATGGAAAAATTGGTGACCAACAAACCACTGTTGGATACTAACTGATGTAACCTTTCAAATTTCTTAGCAAAGAGAACTTCGGAACACCAAATGTCTTCCCAGAATCTCACCCTGGAACCAATTCCAACCCTCAACCAAAAATGTTTTAGGAAAACAAAAGGACACCCACGAAAATGCTCTCCAAATGGGAGAGCCATTTCTCCGCGATGCAGACCAATCACGGTTTTAAGACTGACGAATCCAATACAACTCATCCAAGTTGACACGGATTCAGTAGTACCCAATCCCCGACTCAACTCAGGGCCAAACGAGCTGCTATGCCTTTCAATTATGATCCCAATTATTAGCTCCAACCTCATATTTTGAAACCAGAAGATTTCTCAGCAAGGAGTTTTGTCATTTTCTCCCAAAAACCATGACCATTTTACCTACCCGGGCTAGAGTATTTGTATGCACATTCCTAAAGACTCAAACCCCCATATCTGATGGGCTTGCAAACCTATGGTAGCACAAAGTGTGAAGCAAAGGCACAATGGATTCGGGCGTGGAGAAGTGTCTGTTTCAAAATGTTATCCAGCATAAAAGGCTAGGAAGCGAGAGCGGAAGCATGCTTCAATGCAGAAGCAGCACCTAATTAAAAGAATCCGGCAACCAAGTGCAAACCACTTCTCGCGCCACCAAATGAAATTTACAGGCCCCTTCCTGGTCATTCCATAGGAATCCTAGATGGCCTCAATCTCATTAGCAACCTTAGCTGGGTATCTCATAATAACAAGTAGATGCCAGAACTGATCTTATTAGAGTCATTGTTCCTCCTAGAGACAAATTTATATTTCTCTATAATTGCATCCCAGAAATCAGATACCACGCAGCCTTTTAAAAATCTGGAAGGCCAGCAACCTCACGACCAAAATTTCCGAAGCAATCCGCAACAATAGGCTCGCTTCAATTTTCATGCCAGTTATATTACACTGCTTTTCCTCATATTTATTTTTAAGTGGGACAGCTCCAAAAATAGTAAGAATATTGGGAAGATGTTGTGCTTCCCTCAACAAACAGGAGACGATTGTCTGCATACAGGGCCTGAGTCCCTCATTGACTCTACGCCCACCATCAAACTGCTGATAAGATTAGCAGGCACTCCCTCTTCAAGTAATCTTGATCATGCTTCACCTTCGATCAAGAAAAGGAGAGGGAGCAGGTCGAACTGCTGGATCCCATGCTTATTCTTAAAGAATCCTTTTGACGTCCAACTAATGAGGACGGAAAATCATGAAGAGGAAATAGTGAAATACACGCTTTCACCCATCTCTGACACTGCATGCTGAAAACCCACTTGAAAATCAAATTAAGACAATCATAGGCCTTTTCCATGCCACTTTGAAGAGAAAACCTTTGGCCTCAAGTAAGAAATACGTCTAAAGAACATTCGAATGGCTAGATCGGGCTCAACTCAAATACCAGATATCAAGATCCAAGGCATACTTGACTCCCGAAGGAATAAAGAATAGATTTTGAATCATGGGACTTGATCCTTCCTTTTCCTGGTCTTCTCGGCTGGAATCATAAATGGGTTGTCTCCCTCTACTTTGACTCTGACGATTCTTACTGAACTCATCCTCAATTTCATTAGCAAGGACGGTCAATGACAGATCAACCAATAATGAAGGGCACTCTGAGTACAAGTTAACACACCCAAACACTTCAAATTTTTATGAGCCTAGGGCTTAACATTAGCAAAAGTGTCACGGTTGGGGTTGTGTCCGATGTAAAGGACATGAATTTTCCAGCAGTGGTAGCAGAGCAAAAGGGTGGAGTTTCCCTTTAACTATCTTGGTTTTCCTTTAGGATGTTACCCAACAGCAACATCATTTTGGGATCTAGCCGTTGAGAGGATAGAAAAGAAGTTGATGATGTGGAGGAGATCCTACCTTCTGTT
Source organism: Magnolia officinalis (assembly GCA_021015155.1). Taxonomy (NCBI): domain Eukaryota; kingdom Viridiplantae; phylum Streptophyta; class Magnoliopsida; order Magnoliales; family Magnoliaceae; genus Magnolia; species Magnolia officinalis. The sequence continues at coordinate 22,555,116 of JAJHSJ010000005.1, read as the reverse complement.
TGGAGATAGAAACTTTCATGAATATTCTAGTGTGCTGTGTATCTCCCTTCAAGATGCCACAAAAGGGTTTTTTTTTTTTTTTTTTTTGTGAGATGGTAGGGAAGCAGTCCCCCAATTCCACTTAATGAATTGGAGGGATGTTTAGAAACCCAAAAAGGGGTCAGAGCAACCAAGCATTCCTTAGCAAATGGCAGTGGAGGTTTAGGGAGGAGCTGCATGCATTATGAAGGAAAGTCACTGCTCAAAAATACTATTTCAGCGTTAAAGTGTGCAAATGGCTAGGCAAGGAAAGTCACTGCTCAAAAATACTATTTCAGTGTTGAAGTGTGCAAATGGCAAGGCAAGGGCTGCTACCAATATGGTGCACAAGGATAACATTGCTGGCCCTGCAGTAGCAGACGTGGCAAAGGTAATTATGGTAATATAAAGACATTATTATAAAATATGAAAGAATCCAGAAAAAACTCAAATCAGCTTAGAAAACTCAATTTTTAAAGAAAAGAGTTTTCAACTGTTAATGACTGTGGATGTGGGTTGTACGCATACACGGCCCACCTAGATGACTAATAAGGGGTCTTATGACTGTATAGCCCACTAAATCTTAGTTTTGTCCATGTTTCGCTTTATTTAGTTTATTAAGTGAACTAATATGAACATGTTATATCACGAGGGGTATTTTTGGCAATTTTTACTTAATATGAAAAAGGGAGAAGTAAGGACGTACAAATCCCCCCCTCCTATTTCTACATAACTCTATATGGTAGTAGAGAGGGTTTCGTTCTAATTTATATTGTTTTCTTCTCTTCTATCTCATATTACTTTTTATTTTCCTCTTTACTCTCCATATCTCCCATGTGTTGAAAGCAATGTTCAAAATATCTGTATCGCGCAATGTATCGCACCCTTGGGATACAGATACTTATCGGTTATTGCATGGGATATATCGTTTGTATCGCATAATTTATTGCACTTTTTAGGAAACATTGGGAAAATGGTTCAATGAAACTTCAGAGATTATTAAAAATGACCTTAATACACACTTCTAAATCATAAAATCTCGAAAAAAAAAAAAAGTGCACATAATAGGTTTCCTTTGTATAGGGTCCTAAGTTATGCGACGTTCGATTGAACTAAAACAACTATATTCAAATATGTTGCATAACATTTATAAATGCATCAAAACATGTGTATCCAGACCGTCCATCTGTTTTGCAACCTTAATTAACGGCACCATACCAAAAATGAAACATATCCAATTATCAAGTGAACCATGCCATAGGAAACAGTATTGATTGAAGGCCCTACCATTAAAACCTTCTTAGGGCTCATCTTAATGTTTTCGTAGAGTTTATTTACCATCCAATATGTTGATAAGTTCACATAAGCCTGGATGAAAGGAAAAAAACAAATATTAGATTGATCCAGAACTTTTGGGGCCCATTAATAGTCAATCCCCACTTTTTCCTTTGGCATGGTCCGCCTGATAATTGGATGTGCTTTGTTTTTTCAGATAATACACTAAAATGATTTGGAAAAACAGATGAACAATATGGATAGAGAATACATACATTAAGGTGCGCCGCACCATCTTGGGTGAGTATTGGGTCTCATCTAATCCGCTCTCCAATCTCTAACGTTGATATCTTTACTTTTTTATAGGTCTTGGCTCAAAAAATGAGGCAGATTGTGTGAGCCCCATGCATTGTATCCATGTCGTCCATTCATTTTTTTTTGGATCATTTTAAAGCTTGAGAAAAAAATGGGGCAGATCCAGAGATCAAGTAGGCCACATCGGAGGACGTACGTAATATCGTGGGACCCTGACTATGGAGCCACCTCGACGTAATATGGTGTATATACACCGTCAATTCATTTTGGCATATTATTTTAGGGAATGGACCAAAAAATGAGGCAAATCCAAATATGAGGTGGACCACACCACACGAAAAAGTGGTCATTGAACGGCCACCGTTAAAAAAAAAATTAGGGGCTACAAAAGTTTTGGATCAAGCTAATATTTATGTTTTCCCTTCATCCAGGTCTGTCAGACCTTATGAACAGATTGGATGGCAAATAAACATCACGATAGGCCCTAGGAAAGCTTCAACGGTGGATATCATTACCACCACGACTTCCCGTCATGTGGTCCACTTGAGCCTTATTACCTACATTTTGGGTTTATACCCTAAAATGACCTATCAAAATGAATGGGCAGTGTGGATAAAACACATATATCATGGTGGGCCCTACAACGCCCTAGACAAGAACGTCCGTCTCCAAGGCTTTTAATCCACGCCGGTCGCGGATTTCCTGCAAAAGGCTTTCGCAACAAGTTCATGTGCTGGGATGCTAGGTGGGGCCCACTGTGATGTTTGTGAGAAATCCAGCCCGTCCATCCATTTTGCAAGCTCATTTTAGGATATGTGACCAAAAATGAGGTGGATCCAAAACTCTAGTGGGCCATAAGGGAGGGAAAACTGGGGAAAGAGTTTCCTACTGTTGAAACTTTCCTGGGCTCCACCTTGATGTTTATATGCCATCCAAACCGTTTATGAGGTCATTCCCACTGGGATTAAGTGAAAATACAAAAAACTTACCCTGATAGGAAACTTCTGTGGCCATAAAAATGTTTCAACGATGGTCACTGAATCCCTACTATTTCCTCTCGTGCGGCCCACCTGAGTTTTTGATCCACCTCATTTTCAGTCACATGTCCTAAAATGAGCTTGCAAAACAGATGGACGTGGTAGATTTCTCGCAAACATCACAGTGGGCCCCACCTAGCATCCCAACGCAAATACTTCATGCGCGAGAGGCTTTCGCATGAAATCCACATCCGACCGCGCAATAAAAAAGGCTCGGAAGCCCTATTTGGAAGCAGAGATCGTTTCGACCCCTAAAACCCTAATTTCTCTCCCAAATCTCAGGATTTTTTCCACATCATCTTCCGAAATCAATTCCCTATGAACTTCCGAAATCAATTCCATACGAACAACACGCTTCAATTCAAATGGCCTACTAAATGCAGCTTCCGATCAGGGCAATCTCTTCCACAGGTACAGATATCCACATTGTTGAAAGTTTCTCTCTTTAAAAAAAAAAAAAAATCAATTTTTTCGGATATTTGCATACAATAAAAAAATTTGTAGTATCTTCTAATGGGTTTTGTATCGCTAGATTGCGATACCGATAATATCGGCCGATGGTATCGATATTGCTAACACTGGCTGAGAGTACTCTAAGAAACTTGGATTTCTTCTTCTTCTTCTTCTTCTTTTTTTTTTTTTTTTTTTTTTGGGGGGGGGGGGGGGGGGGGGGGGGTCGGACCTGCTTTGCGTGTGAGAGTGTGAATGGTGTGTTAATGATCGTCGCTCTTCTCATGTTCGATTAGAAGGTTGAGCTGATTGTTTTGTCAGTTGTGATGTGTACATCATGTGGAGCATGCAATTGGAGAGTTCGTATATCTAGGAGAGCTAGCCCTCATTTACATAAGCACTTTGTTATTCTCTATAATTTTTTCTTCTATTGGAAACAAAGGGTGATTAAATATTTGGGTTCCTAAATCCATCTGATTTTCAAATAACCTCTATAAATTGAGCAAATTATCTCTAGTGGTCTAAATCTACTCAAGTGTTTTTTTTTTTTTTTTTTTTTTTTTTTTTTTTTTTTTTTTTTTTTAACAGCTAAAGGCAAATTAAGAAAGCTGACCATAGAGAAACCAGATGAAAATGATAACATGTACGATTAGTGGATCCAAGAAAATGCTCAGATCATGACATGGTTGTGAAACAATATGGAAACATCTATTAGTGTGAATGTGATGTTTTCAGATACTGAAAAGGAGGTGTGGGATATATTACAAGAGATGTATCCATTCAATAAAAACATGTTTCATACATATAAGTTGTTTGAAGAGATTTGTTTCCATTCCAACAAGGGAAAAAAGTATCTAATATTATTCAAAACTCAAAAGGAATGTGGAAGGAGTTGAATGTATATCAACCTCTTACTAATGATTTGGAAAAACAACGTCAGCAACATGAGGTGTTCCATTCACTTCATCAAAAAAAAAAAAAAAAAAATGAGAAGTTCCGCGTGGCTAAATTCATATCTGGCTTGAAACCATAATATGAGCCCGTGTGTGTGCAAATCTTAAGTAGCAAGGATGTTCCAACCCTAAATGAAGTTTATGATCACCTTCAATGTGTATCACTTGGCTCTGCAGGTGGAACTAGTGATAATTCTGCTTTGGCATCATTTGTTGGATGAGGCAAAGGCAATGGTCACGGTAGCCAAGCTAATCAAGGTGGTGGCAAGGTTATCAAGTTAATACAAGTAGTCATACTGATGCAAAGGGAGGTGGTGGTAGAGGTCGTGGACCTAAGAAGTGTACTCAATATGGGCTTATAAATCACACTATTGGGAAATGTTGGGACATCCATGGAAAGCTAACTTGGGCAAATCAGACATCTTATTCTAAAGAGAACAGTGGATCTCGTTCTGTTGGTTCTACTTCTACAACACAGCGGCCAAGTATATTTGGTGACATAGTCAAACTTACCAAAGATAAGTACTCCAAGATATTGAAAAATCAACCTATCTCTACTACTACTACTACTTTTAGAGCCACATTCGTAAACTCATATATGACTTGTTTAAGGTCCAAGACTCCGCAGCTTCTGACCATATGACAACTGAGTCTAGTAACTTTTCCTTTGTTGATGAATGATACATTATTATCAAGTTCATCGATCACTATGGCAAACAATACCCAAATCAAAGTGTGTGGAATGGGGTATTTTCATCAAAGTTCCTTTATTTTGTTGTTAAATGCTCTCTATATACCTAAAATTCCTTTTAGCCTTGTGTCCAATAATAAACTCATAAATTACAAACTACTTGATGCAGGACAGTTAACCAATTGCTGTAAAAGCTCGAACTGATAGAGCATGGCGAATTAATCCATTTATCTCATAGCCCAGGCCCCAAATCCATGGGTTAGGTCCTCGGCCGAACCCTCCTCGTGGGCCCCAAATCCATGGATTATGATTTATGCCCCCTCGCGGGCCCCAAATCCATGGGTTCCGCCTCACACGAGCCACCCACCTCACACGGACCCCAAATCCATGGGTTCCGCCTCGCACAAGCCACCCACCTCATACGGACCCCAAATCCATAGGTTCCGCGGGCCACCCACCCCGAGTGTGCCCCTACGTCCCACGGGCCACCCCACTTGAGGCCAGTGTGAAAATGTCCCCACATTACTACTTTATGACTTTTAATCCTTCACGCTATGTTTTTCAAGATCTGAAGACAAAAAAGAATAATGGTGAAGGACATGAATATGGTAGGCTTTACTATCTTGATTGTGAAGTAATTGAAGCAGTAGCACAGAACAACATCTCTCCTTGCCAGTGCCATTGTCACGTCGATCACCTGTCCTTGAAGATTTTCAAAACTACAATTCCTTTATTTTCATCTGTGTCAACTTTAGAATATGAAGTGTATGTTAAATAAGCATCATCAAGTCACTTTTCCACCACATGTGGAAAAGCATAGTCTAGTTCCATTTGCTTTGGTTCATTCAAATGTTTGGGGACCCATTTGAGTCTCTAATGTGTCGGAGTATAAGTATTTTATTACTTTTGTCGATGGTTTTTCAAGAATGACATGGCTTTATTTAATCAAAGATATACTTGAAATGTGCTCTAATTTTAAGATCTTGAATATGGAAGTATAGAATCAATTTAACTATAATGTGCGGGTCCTTCTCATGCCTCAATGGTAAACTCACAGGAGTTTCAACATGAGGTCATGGGTTCAAGTACCCATTGTGGTGAAAAACCGTTGTGGTATGAGTGCATGGGGTGTGAGTGCATGTGTAAAAAAAATTATAACGTGTGTTTTGTTCAGATAATGCTGAGTATATATCAAATTCTTTTAGCTTATATTTATCTAAAAATGGTATTTTACATCAAACATCATATACCCACATTCCACAATAAAACGGTGTTGCGGAATGGAAAAATTGTCATCTGCTTGAGGCAACATGTGCCTTGTTGCATATGTATGTCCCAAAAAGTTTTTGGAATGATGAAGTTTTCGCAGCATAATATCTAATCAATAGAATGCCCTCTACTATCCCAATGGGTCAATCGCCTTATGCAATTTTGCTTCTAGGTGTTCCATTGTTCACTTTGCTCCCAAGGTTTTTGGGTATGTATGCTTTATTCATCAATTTGAGTCAAACCATGATAATTTGAATCAAATGTATTTTTGTTCGATATTCTAGAGCACGAGGGGGTTATGGGTGTTACAGTCCTCATCTTTGAAGGCAATTTTGTTATGACGATGTTACTTTCCTCGAGACAACTTCATTCTTCTCAAAGGAAGGCAGAACTCTTAACTTAGAAGCTTCACCATCTCAACCCACAGTGCCTATGTTTATTCCTATTGAAGAAGACACTATCTAATCACCTCCTTCCACTAGTTCACCCATTCCTGTTGCTAAGCCTACACACAAAGTCTACTCACAACAAAAACCAGGAGTTGTGCCATCCACCATATCTTCTTCCAAACAGGTTGGTCCAGTCACTTCATCCATATCTCCTGATTCGTCGTATCTACCTATTGCTCTGAGGAAGGTAAGCATGCATGCATCGACCACCTTATCTCCAATTTTTCATCTTTTGTCATCCATCTTTCATAAATTTGTCTTGCCTTTGACCTCTTATTAGTTCCTATGTCATACCAGGAAGCCATGTCACATAAGGAGTGCAAGTGAGCTATGGAAGAAGAAATAGTTGAGCTTTATCAAAATGACACTTGGGAGACAACTAGTCTTCCAGTAGGCAAACACATTGTTGGTTATTGGTGGGTGTTTACTATTAAATTTCAGCCTAATGGCACAGTCAAACGATTGAAAGCTTGCTTAGTTGCTAATGGATACACTCAAACTCTCAGCATCAACTATAACAAATCCTTCTCTCCAGTTGCCAAGTTTAATGTCATTCGCATCATTCTTTTTGTTGTTATTAACATTGATGGCCCCTATTTCAGTTTGATGTTAAAAATGCCTTCCTTCGTGTTAATCTCACAGAAGAGGTCTACATGAAGCAACCACCAGAAAAAATTACTCGAGGGGAGTTAGATTTTTTAAAAAACTTTAATTTGATAATGAATAATATTGTAAATTTCAGTGAGTCAGATAAAGTTTGTAAACTAAGAAAGGCAATTTATGGATTGAGGCAGTCACCACATGCATAGTTTGATAAGCTTGGTAAGGTTATGTTGGCCTACGTTTTTTTTTTAAAGTCATGTTGATCATTCTATCTTCATACAAAGAGGTGTTACAAAGAATGATAGTAAAGGAATTGAAGATCTTAAGAAGTATCTTCAACGTCACTTCCTAACAAAAGATTTTGGTCATCTTCGATATTTCCTCTAGTTAGAAGTTGTCAGATCAAATGAAGGCATTTCTCCATGTGAAAGGAAATATGTTTTGGATTTGCTCACAAAAACATTGCCTTCTTGGTACTAAGCCAATTGATACATTAATGGATCCAAATCATAAACTAGTTAATGGTCAAGGAGATGTTGTTAGAGATAAAATGTGTCGCAATGGTGGCGGTGACCGTAATGGCCACCGCTATTACCGTTACAATATGGTTCGTAACTGCTGTTGTGCTCTCTTTTTCTTTTTTCGAAAAAAAAAAAAAAAAAACTGAAAAATAACCTATCAGCCCCATAACAGACCGGTATGGGATAGTAATGACCGTTATAGGGCTGATGCAGGTCATTTTTTTTCTGTAACAGCCACTACGACCCTATAATGCATAATGGTTGGTACCGTTACATAACAACCATTACGGCACACCTTGGTTGGAGACCTAGGTAGGTATAGAAGATTGGTCGAAAAACTTATCTACCTAACAATCACTAAGCCAAATATATCATATGCTTGAGTTTGATAATTCAATTTATGAGTTCTCCTATGGTGTCTCAAATAGATGAGGTAATTCATATTCTACGATATCTTTAAGAAGCATCGAGCCAGAATTTTATATAAAAGGAAAAATTATATTCAAGTCACGAGGTATTTTGATACAGATTAGGTAGGCTCTCCAACTGATAGGCGGTATCTTTTGATACAGATTAGGTAGGCTCTCCAACTGATAGGCGGTATCAAAATACGTGAAAAGGTTTCTAGTGGTGAAATTTGACGTCATATGTTCATTCTCAGGATCAACTTGTTGATATATTCACCAAAGCTCTTGGCCGAAGCCAAAGTCAGTCTGGACGTATTTATTCCAAGCTAGGCATCGACGAAATTTATGCTCCAGCTTGAAGGGAAGTGTTAAAGATTGTTCATAGGACATACACGATTGTGTGGTCCACCTGGATTGCTATAATAAGGGGTTTTACAGTTGTACAATACCTATAGTCCTTAGTTTTGTTCATGCTAAAATAAAAGTTAGTTCAATTCACGTTGAAGGAAGAATCTTAAAATAAGAGATACAAAATAAGTTTTTTTTATTTAAAATAGTAACTTTAACCAGTTCATCATCAATGTTTCTCCAATTACACTGCAAGAACAGTGCTGCATCAAACTCCTAAATTCATAGTTGGTAAAAGGTACAACATACTTCAAAGCTAATAACCAAATCCCCTAAACCTAAAATATATTACAATGACAGCAAACATAAGAAACTTACAGCATTTGAGAATGAAACGAGCATAACAAAACTTACAGCACTGGCTGTTGCTTCTTATGTATACCTTTTGTGGTGTATCCTTTACAACATCAGATATTGAAGTAATAACTGTGGCGACCGGTTTCTCCGTGACTCCTGTCTGCATGAAAATAGCAACTGTCTGAAAACCTGCTACATGAGTAGTAACCACATACACCTTAGAAACCAAAATTTTCACCTACAAGAAATACTATGTTCAACCAAGAAGGTATTCACGGTCCGCATATAAAAGTAACAGGAATAGAAACAATCTTCATTCAACGAACAGAAAACATATAGTATGTGACACGAAAGATCATAGCTATGCTACGGAGACTAATAGAATGTATAGAAAATTTCTAGGGACCTCATATCACCACAACAGACATAATATCTTGAAATAAGAAGCAAAGTGAATTTGGTAAGAAAAAACAACAATGCTAGATCGAACATGAAGCATAACTACGATTTTTTACCCATCTAAGCTTGGGCAACATACAAAGATACAAAGCATAATACTTGAAAACAATAGGTGCTCTCATGGAAAACTACACATTTAATTGCTGAAACCAAAATAAGTTTATCACAATCATTGGAGGCAATTTTTAATACTAAGAAGTAACAATGTTGAACAAATTTTCTAAATAAAGAATGCCTAAATCATAACTAATAGAATTTATTTATTTTTTGAAGATTAAATCATGACTAATAGATATCATTACGAAAATAGCAAAAATTAACTAATTAATGGATCATAATAACTGAAATCCGAGAAAGGCATAGCAATGAGTAATTGACACAGTACAGAGAAACTGGTAGATTTTATGCTCATAGAAGTGGCCAATGAAGCAGCCTTTGCAACAACTGTAGTTAATATATTTAGTAATCCCCATGTCATTACGCGGTATGCACAGGATAACGGAACAAACATTTCAGTTGAGAATACTCAACAAATTATGTAATGTTAGAAACTAGAAAGCAGTCTACATCCTCATTTACATTCTGAAGTTTTTCCTATGGCTGGTCACCTTATTAACAAATTCCTCATCATTATTTGGCAAGCTTCCCTCTTCTCCAAGGCTATTTGTTGAACAATGCACATAAGATGAATCTTCTAACAACATATAGATTAACATCAAAGTGACAAAGTTGCTCAAAGATGTGTTGATATTTTACGGGGAGTGTCTAGTTTTGTGTCCACAAGGATTTCATACAATAACCCGTTGACATCTTGCATTCCTTGAAAATGCATCACAAGTTGACAGATGCTGAAAGTACATAACTAAAGTGCACCAGAAGAAACTTTAATTCGATTATTGAATGCTGCAAGTATATGACTAAAGAGAATGAAATAAAAGAACTTAGTTGAATTATTTATTTTGCTTAGATTCCATTCACAGGACACTGCTATAGAGAAATTTAAGGCCCAGATTGATGGTCGATGGGTATCGAACATATCATCCAAATCCACAAGTCTACTAATAAAGGGAATGCCAAAAATCCGTCAGTCAGCCATGAATATTTATTGCCAAGGCAGACAGATAGATAAAGGAAGTTGAAGCATGAAGGTGAGAAGATCTCAGAATTCAGCAAAAGAGTTCCATTCTATGACTAAGCTCAGGAACATCTATTCCCATCTGCATTAACCTCAAACTGTATTACACTCTAGCATGTAGCACTATCTGAGTTTTGTCTCAGGGAATCTATCCTTCTGTAGGCTTCTACGACAATTTTTTTCATTGTACTTCTTGCTTCAGTCGATGCCTTTTTTTTTCTTTTTCTTTTTTTGAAGACACGGGGTGTCCCTACCTCTTTTTTGAAGTGAGACTAATCCCTGCAGATACACGCAATCACCCACAACCACGTGTATCGGGTAAAGCCAAGGAGGGGAATCGAACCCTCACCTATAGGGAGCAAACCTATGGTGAAGACCATTCGCCCAAACCTCATTGCTTCAGTCGATGCCTTTTTCCAAGTAAAAATTTAAATAGCCCCATTAACCATGTAGTGAGCTTCCAAAGTTAGAAACAACTCAACAAGGAGTATTAAAAGGAAAAAAGAAAAACCCTACAAAAGGTTTTTTTTTATCTTTTTTTTTTTTTTTTTTGGTAGGTAAGCTCAGCTCAAACCTGAGACTGCAATGTTGAGGCGAAGACTGCCTACCATCAAGCTATGGTCAAACCCAACCCTCCATAAGTGACAGAGGAAAATAGTCCCAAAAAGAAGAATCTAGAAATGACAAGTGTTTACAGGACCATTTTCCCAAAGTTTGGCTGCCTAGTGTCCTATGTTCCTAGCCTGAAATATCATATGCTTGAGTAAAATGATACATAAGCCAGAGTGCTGCTTAATGAAGATTTAGGCAACATTAAGTATAAGACATTAAGATATGCATGGGTGCTTCTCCATATAGCTTTCTCAGAAGGCATGATTGTTTCCAATATCCATCTATCAAGCATGTCTATGGGGAGGGTCCTTACTCTTGCTCGGGTGGTAGACTCTCAGGAGTTTCAACTCCCGATCAAGGGTTCGAGTACCCATAGGTGGTGAAATTCCACCAGCGTGAGTGTGTGGGGTGTGTGTGCGTGTGTAAAAAAAAATTAAATTAAAAAAAAAAAAAAAAAAAAAAAAATTTAAATAAAAAATTAAAAAAGCATGTCTATGGGGAGGAGTACATGCAACTAAGCTTAGCAAGCTAGACAACAGTTCTGCATCTCATAAATGCTGCTGAGAAAATAACTGCTAAATTCAAACGCTAATGAATGGCTTTTACTCGGACATTCCCTAAAAGGAAAGGAATCAAATCAAGTCCATCTACCTAGAAAATTCACCTACTAACACGATCCATGCTATGTAACAAGGACAGATCTTTTCTACAGAATGGCCATGTTGATATTGAGCACCAAGACTGAAATGGACAACCTAAAATGGAAATTTTCCCACGTTATTTTTTTTTCTAATATTAGGCCCTGTTAGGTAGACACCTAAAACTGAGTTCATCTCATTTTAGTTAACAATAAATTATGTAATGGAGATCAATATCTCTAATACATAACAATATCTCTAATACATAATTATTGCTGACATGAACTCGTTATGTGTAAGGGATCAATATCTCTCTAATACATAATTACTGTTAATTAAAATGGGATGAACACGTTTTTAGGCTCTACCAAACAGCGCCTAACATATTTCCATTAATCTAGATGCATGTCTATCCATAATTTTATAATCTTGATAGGTTAGTGTATGGTTTTATAATATGAATTATGGATGTAATTATAGCATCAATTGCTGTTTATGGTAGTAACAGCAGCAGCATATACTGATAGATTATTAATGATAGGTTCACAGGGTCCCAACACTGAGAATGTGCTTATTACAAAATCCCCATGTCAGAGTTAGAATAATCCCTTGGGCTTCAAGCTTAAAGGCTCTTGATGAGCGTATTTTTTTTAATCCTTTATCGGGTTTTAGCCATTGTTGTATTTTTGTAGCCTTTTTGGCATTCCTTTTCTGATAAATTATCATTACCTTGCAAAAAAAAAAAAAAAAAAATTAGTATAGTCCCCCCGTTAAAACAGTAAATGCTGTATAGAATCTAAACGAACGGGCCTTGTCAACTGTCGAAATATATACAATGCAAGAAGGTAAGTAGCAACTTTAGTGATGAGGACATCGTGCACACGCACGCCCGCACGCCGCCTACACGCGCATACAAACCACCACCCCTTCAAAAAAAGTGGGCCCGATAGTCAAGAAAAGTCCATCATGGGATCTCATGATCGTGGCCCACTCATCGGATTGATTTCATATTTTAGGTTTTGCTTATTGTTATTATTTAGAATATCGTGAACGCTTTAGATTTCTTTGTTTGGTTTTTATTTTAGTTTAATTCATCGCCAAGCAAAAGGTTGCGCACATGGTGCGAGTTTTGGGGGTATAGGGTTTTCCCTATGAATGGGCACCTCTTGTAGTTCTTTTCATTCATTCAAGTTTAATAAAAATTCCTGTTTTATTTTTTTGCTCTCTTCGTGAGTTGTGGAAGAATTCAAAAGTGGGTGCGAAACCCTCCCTTCTTCGAAGGGCTAACTACCGTGGTGCGAAGCCACATCTATCATCATCCACCCCTACCCTATTCCATCCTTATCTCTCATCTTCTATCATTATTATTACTTTGAATTTCTCAGCTTTTGCAGCTATTCATCCCCCTACAGCCAGTTTCCAAAATCTGAACCTATAGGAGGGCTGACACTTTGGCGGAGCACTACGCATCGACCTTACGTCAGATCGTCGTCAAACTTGGAGGGATTGGAGGTCTCCCCTGGCCGACCAAGGCTTAGGTGTCACTTTGGAGAGGCCGGCTTCCATCACACGTGCAGCCAACCCACCCGCGCACGTGCGTCAGCCCCGGGTCACCATCTGCACGCAGGAGCTTTCTCCGAGTCAGGTTTTCCTCTGATTTTCCTGTTTTCATTCATATTTCCTAAACCCTAGCCTTAGTTTACATTAGCCCTAATTTATTTGCCCCTTTTTTTACCCTAGGATTCCTTGAATTGAAATTAGGGAATCCCTTGGAGTATGGACTGATTTTTATGCATGTGTGGTTGATTTCTATTTCCCTTTGACATCATTTAGTTTATAATTTTTATTGGTCCAGTCCTAGCCTGTGTCGGCTTGTACCCGTATAGATTCCCCTTTTTTAATTGAATGATTTAGATTGTCATGTGGGGTGTGGAATTTGTGTAACTGTTTCTGAATTGGTATGATATAAGCCTGAATTTTTGCATCTCATACTTAAATTTTATATCCTGCATCAAATTTGGTATCAGAGCCTAGGGTTCTTGTAGGGAAATTCACCACATATTTAGGGTTTAGTTTGTTTGAGTCCTTCATGCATTCAGTCCATCATATATAACTGAATTTTAGTAACGGTGTGTAGTCTCCTTCATATAGAGTCTCGTAGGGTCATTTAGTTTTTAGACGCATATAGTTGTCATAGCAGGTCCTTAGGTTGAGCAAGTCAGTGTATGCCCACACGTATAGGTCGTGGTTTCGATTTGCACCCCACACTAAACATAGAGCAACTGCAAGAAACAGTGACCAAGTTAGCCCAGCAGGTTGAGTCCTTGAATAAGCACTTGGAACAACGCATAGATAAACGCCCTGAAGAAATAGAGACCTCCTTCAAGGCAAACCCCACCACTGGGGAGGATGCCCAATCTCAGGCAGTTGGTCAAGAGGTTAAACCAAGGAATGGAGGCGGCCAAGGAGCTGGTCATGGATGCGTACCTGTGCACCCACCCCGTGAGGGACATCATGATCAATATGACCCAGATGCACAACTCCTCAATGGGAGTTAGGGTAGATGCCCCTACATTTGATGGCCACTTGGACCCTAAAGCCTTTCTAGATTGGCTGGCGGATATGAACCACTATTTTGAGTGGTATGATATTTCGGATGCTCGACGAGTCCGATTCACCAAGATGAAGCTTGTGGGTCAAGCAAAGAGGTTTTGGGCGACGGTTGAGCGAAAGAAAGAAAGAAAGAGTGAGGGAACTCCTAATATTTCATAGGGTAGAGATGAAAGAAAAGCTTAAAGAAAAGTACTTCCCTTTCTCTTATCGCTTACGATTGATTGAGGAGTGGCAGTCTCTTCGACAGGGTTCCATGAGTATTGCGGACTATATCGAAAAGTTTGAAGAAAATTCGAGCCGCTGTGAGGTTGATGAGGACCTAGTACTTACCCTTGCTCGTTTTAAAACGGGCCTCCATCCTGACATCAGGAGAGAATTGCTCACCAAAGAGATAGACACTATTGAACAATTGTACCAAGTAGTGTTAGATGTCGAGCAATACCTTAAAACATCTGTGGGAAGGCGGTTTGACTTTCGCGAATCCGGTGCTAAGGCCAACCCCTCTGGGGCTAGAATTAACACGGGATTCCAAAACAAACCTTCCCCTAATATTCAGCCCAGACCTAAGGATGATAAGGGTAAAGAGATTGTCGGGTCTAGTTCACGTGGAAGTGGGGCCACTAAGTGTTTTAGGTGTCAGGGGTTTGGTCATTTTGCTCACCAGTGCGGCCCGAGAGAGGGCACCAAAGTACTCCTTATTGATGGGCAAGTAGAAGTAGTGCCCCCATAGACTGATAGTGAGGAGAAGGAATATGAGCCAGTCGAAACCCCTAGTGATGAGAAAGAGGGAGCACAAGAGTCTGTTACCCTCGCAATTGTGCGTTGCGCCCTGGCTCAAGACAAGAACGCTGATGACTAGCGCCGCAACACGATCTTCTATACTTATGCAAAATGTGAGGAAAAGAGCTATAAGATGATCGTAGATAGTGGTAGTTGTGCCAACGTGACATCGACTAGCACTGTGAGTCACTTGGGCTTGAAGCTGGAAGCCCATCCTCAGCCCTATAGAGTCTCCTGGGTTGATGAAACATCTATTCCAGTCTCGCACCGCTGTCTTGTCCCTATTCAGTTCAGATCATATAAAGACACAATTTGGTGTGATGTTGTTCCTATGAATGTGGGTCATATCATTCTGGGTAGGCCGTGGCTCTATGACAGGGATGTTACCATATTTGGTCATTCAAATGTGTGTACATTTTGGTTTGAGGGCAAGAAGGTCAAGCTAAATCCTCTGCCACCCAAGAATACAACTGGAAAAGAGTTCACCCCACAGAGTGGTGTGAGCGGCCCAAAAGAAGTGAAGGAGTCCAAGTCCAAGTCCAAACCGCTCCATATTTTGAATGCCAAAGACTTTGAGCGAGAGACGGAGGCGAACTCGATGATATACGCCCTTATGGCTAAGAAGAGTGTACCAGAGACTAGCGTAGAGTTACCCACTGAGGCCATTCAGGTAGTACATGAGTTTCGTGATGTCTTTCCTGATGATCTACCGAATGAGCTTCCCCCTATGAGGGATATACAGCATGTCATTGATTTAATCCCTGGGGTGACTCTACCAAACCTCCCGCATTACAGAATGAACCCAAAGGAGCACGCTGAGTTGAAGAGGCAGATTGATGAACTCCTAGAGAAGGTTTCATTCGAGAGAGCATGAGTCCGTGTACCGTGCCCGCCCTTCTTACACCTAAGAAGGATGGCACATGGAGGATGTGTGTTGATAGTAGGGCCATCAACAAAATCACAGTCAAGTATCGGTTTTCCATACCGCGTCTTGATGACATGCTAGATATGATGGCCAATGCTACTATCTTCTCAAAAATTGACTTCAAAAGTGGGTATCACCAAATCCGTATACACCCTGGTGATGAGTGGAAGACGGTCTTCAAGATGAAGGATGGGCTATATGAGTGGCTAGTTATGCCTTTTGGGTTAACTAATACCCCAAGCACTTTCATGCGTGAATGACCCAGTGTTGAGACCCTTCAGAGAAGTTGGTCGTATACTTTGATGATTCTTGATTATAACATGACTAAGGAGCAACACCTCAACCATTTGAGGCAGGTTTAAGGGATCCTTAGGGCGAAGAAGTTGTACGCCAACCTAAAGAAGTGTACGTTCTTGTCTAATAGTGTGATCTTCTTAGGTTTTACTGTGTCATCTGAGGGTGTATCGGCGAATCCCGAGAAGGTCAAGGCCATCGTTAATTGGCCTGAACCCCGCAATATTCATGAGGTGCGCAGCTTTAATGGCTTAGCCACTTTTTATAGGCGTTTCATTCGAGGCTTCAGTTTCATTGTGGCTCCCATCACGGACTGCATAAAAAAAAGGAGAGTTTTAATGGACAAAGGCCGCCTCGAAGGCCTTCAAGGAGATAAAGGTCAAGATGACCGAAGCTCCAGTCACGCGACTTCCAGATTTTTCAAAAGCTTTCGAATTCGCATGTGACGTGTCAGGAGTCGGCATAAGAGGAGTACTTAGCCAAGAAGGACATCATGTCGCCTTTTTTAGTGAGAAACTGAATGAGGCAAAACAAAGATATTCCACCTATGACAAGGAATTCTACGCGGTAGTGCAATCACTACACCATTGGCGACATTACCTGTTACCACAAGAATTCGTCTTGTTCTCAGATCACGAGGCCTTGAGATACTTGAACTCTCAGAAGAAATTAAGCCCCAGGCACGCCAAGTGGGTTCAATTCCTTCAAGCGTACACTTTTGTGCTTAAGCACAAGGCCGGTGTAGAGAATAAACCTGCCGACGTGTTAAGTCGTCGAGTCGCATTACTCAACTCCATGAGCATTGAAGTTACGGGCCTTGAGCGCATCAAAGAAGAGTATTTTGAGTGTCCAGATTTTGGGGTTGTGTATGCGTCTTTATTAGAGAGTCCGTCAGGAGCTAACAGTGAATATTTGATTTTGGACGGATATTTGTTTAGGAGTGACCGCTTGTGCATACCACGCACCTCCCTTCACGATTTTCTTGTCTGGGAGTTACATTTAGGAGGGGTCGCGGGTCATTTCGGTCGTGACAAGACCATTGCCCTAGTAGAGGATAAATTTCATTGGTCAAGCCTCAAGCGGGACGTGGCCAAAATTATAGGGCAATGTCGTACTTGTCAACTGGCAAAGCAAAGGAAACAGAATACAGGATTATATACACTTTTGCCAGTCTCATTCATCCCTTGGCAGGACATCAGTATGGACTTCATGCTTGGACTTCCCAAGACTATTCGGAAGCATGACTCCATATTTGTTGCCGTGGACCGTTTCTCTAAAATAGCCCACTTCATTCCTTGTTCTAAGACCTCCGACGCATCTCATGTTGCCAAGTTGTTCTTTAGTGAGGTCATCAAACTGCATGGGTTACCAAAAACCATAGTGTCTGACCGTGACGTAAGATTCATGAGTTACTTTTGGAAGACACTATGGCACATGATGAATACTAAGTTCCAATTTTCTTCTGCCTACCACCCTCAGACCGATGGCCAGACTGAGGTGGTTAATAGAAGCCTAGGGAGTTTACTTCGATGTTTAGTGGGGGGGCATACCAGGACATGGGACGTCGTACTACCTATAGCCGAGTTTGCATACAATAGTTCTGTCAATAGGTCCACAAGTCTAAGTCCTTTTGAAGTCGTTACTGGTTACAAGCCTAGGAAGCCTATTGATCTTATTCTCATGTCATTGTCCCATAGGCCATCAGAGTTTGCAGAGTCTTTTGCACATCACATACATTCACTGCATCAAGAAATCAGGCGAAAGATCACTACTAGTAATGAACATTACAAATTTTCTGCAGACCAACATAGACGTTTCAAAGAGTTCAATATTGGGGACTCTGTAATGGTTCACATCAGGCACGAGCGGTACCCTCCAGGGGCCGTTCGTAAGTTACACGCGCGTAGCGCTGGGCCCTTCAAAATTATAAAGCGAAACGATCTCAATGCGTATGAGGTAGATCTTCCACCTTCCATGGGAATTAGTTCCACATTCAATGTGGAGGATCTAGTTGCTTTTCAAGGACCCACTGATACTTTGTCCGACCCTTCGCCCACTCATCATGATTCCCCAAATTTACCCTTTAATTCATGGCCTCTTCCCGACCTTTCATCCCAACCTCTGCCTCTCATACCTAGCCTTCACACCCAGAGAGGAAATAGAGGATATCCTGGACCATAAGATAGTTTCCACGTCGGATGGCGGGTTTCAGAAGTACCTAGTTAAATGAAAGTCACGCTCAGCTTCAGACAGTACGTGGCTCACTGAGGAGGAGCTTCAGAAACTTGATCCTGACATCCTAGAGCGGTTTAGGAGTTTTATTTCGCCAATGGCGAAATCTTCGCAGCCGGGGAGAGTTGATGAGGACATCGTGCACACGCACGCCCGCACGCCGCCTACATGCGCACGCACACCGCCACCCCTACGCACGTACATACGCAGAAGGAGGACCCCACCATCGATCTGGCTCGATGATGACGTCCAGGGAGGGCCTTCTAGCTAGAAGATAAGTTTTGGTTCAAAAAAAGTGAGCCTGATAGTCAAGAAAAGCCCATCATGGGATCTCATGATCGTGGTGACGTGGCCCACTCGTCGGATTAATTTCATATTTTGGGTTTTGCTTATTATTATTATTTAGAACATCGTGAACGCTTTAGATTTCTTTGTTTGGTTTTTATTTTAGTTTACTTCATCACCAAGTAATAAGTTACGCACATGATGCGAGTTTTGGGAGTATAGGGTTTTCCCTATAAATAGGCACCCCTTGTAATTCTTTTCATTCATTTAAGTTTAATAAAAATTCCTGCTTTATTTTTCTGCTCTCTTCGTGAATTGTGGAAGAATTCAAAAGTGGGTGCGAAGCCCTCCCTTCTTCGAAGGGCTAACTACCGTGGTGCGAAGCCACATCTATCCTCATCCGCCCCTACCCTCTTCCATCCATATCTCTCATCTTCTATCATCATTATTGTTTTGAATTTCCCAGCTTTTGCAGCTATTTATCCCCCTACAGCTAGTTTCCAAAATCTAAACCTGTTGGAGGGCTGAAACTTCGGCGGAGCACTACGTCTCGACCTTACTTCGGATCGTCGTCAAACTTGGAGGGATTGGAGGTCTCCCCAGGCCAACCAAGGCCTAGATGTTACTTTGGGGAGGCGGGCTTCCATCACACGTGCGGCCAGTCCACCCGCGCACGTGCGTCAGCCCCGGATCACCATCTGCACTCAGGAGCTTTCTCCAAGTCAGGTTTTCCTCTGGTTTTCCTCTTTTCATTCATATTTCCTAAACTTTATCCTTAGTTTACATTAGCCCTAATTTATTTGCCCCTTTTTTTACCCTAGGGTTCCTTGAATTGAAATTGGGGAATCCCTTGGATTAGGGACTGATTTTTATGCATGTGTGGTTGATTTCTATTTCCCATTGACATCGTTTAGTTTATAATTTTTATTGGTGCAGTCCTAGCCTGTGTCGGCCTAGACCCGCATAAATTCCCCTTTTTTAATTGAATGATTTGGATTGTCATGTGGGATGTGGAATTTGTGTAACTGTTTCTGAATTGGTATGATCCAAGCCTGAATTCTTGCATCTCATACTTAAATTTCATGTCCTGCATCATTTAGACATTTTCAGCAAGTAACATCTGGAGCTCTACAAGATCATGAGAACAATTATTCACTCTAAATAGGATGTGGCCCGCCTGACAGATGCATTTCCTTTTCATCATGTACTACTTACACAACAAAAGCAAGAAAATGTAAAAAGGCATCTGTAAGGATGTTTCCATAGTTCCTCAAGCATTCTACTTAAGACATTCACTTCACTCTTCAAGAATTACACAAAAGGAAAAGACTCATGTTCAATCTCTTTAAAAGCATCTCCACCAGTGAAAAAGTATTAGCCATATTTACTCATATTGATTTTCTTCCAGAAAATGATCAATAGCTATAAACATGTAGAACATGTGTACATTATTTTGCTACTTATGGAGCTGCTTGATGGTTCCCCCGTCATGCTTATAACTAATATCATGGAACATCATGTCCCACAAGTATGTAGCAAAATTTTGGAAAACTGAGTTAAAACCTTCCCAAAATGAGATATTGAGATTACTACTAGCTAAAATAATTACCAGAGGCAGATAGAAACCCGCAGTCACATATGGATGCCAGCAATCAACCTCAATCACCCATTTAAACTTTAGGAATGCTTTCATATCAAGAAATTGATGAAGGAAAAAACTGATCATTTTAAAGCCATTTCCATAAAAATAGCTGCCATCACATTGAATTGGCATATAATGATGACAGGATGCCAGCATAAGACTATCAGTTTCTGAATCCAGGCACAGTTACAAATCCACTATCCGTATACAGAAATCCCATTTTGTTGAAATAAACACCAAGTCAGAGCTTTAGAAGACAATTTAATGACGCTCATGATAAATTTAACTGAGAATGACGCCAAGAATCCTGAAGAAGCATCTGAGATCATTTTGTAAAGTTTGCTATTAAGTTAAAGCAAACGCCACATAATGGTCAGCTGAAAGGACTCTTTCAACAGTCAAGATCAATCACCCGAAATAGATTCTGGAAAGAAGCTGCTATCAAGTCAACCTTGCCACTACACCAGGAAGTCTTCTTTTATATGTCCGCGTGTTGTCACCACACTGAACGTGAATTATGACACACCCAATACAAATACCCTATTTAAGAGAGATTCCAACATGATAGTCAGACAATATTTCATCTGAAGATACAAATACACCATGCCTTTGCAACACAAAACTAGCGAAGCTAGATAAAGAGAGACTATGGGGAAACTTAAAAAACAATGTTCAGCAATTTTTCAAGCACAGGGACTAAAGGACGCATGAAAGAACAATGTTGAGTAACCACCAACCATCAAGTTTAACCTTAAGATAATCAGCATTAACTTGAGGCATTGAATCATGATGGCTCTAAATTTTTAAATAATTGATTTATAGGCAGGTGATTTAGATGCAAGTGGAAGTTTGGGCCCCTTTCCTTTGTATTATCCTGGAAGCCTTTCTGCTCAGTCTTAGATATGAAGTCATCACATGAAGTTCACAATGCTGGTTTATTTCTTTAGAAACGCATCCCAGTTTTCATACAATCATTCAGGAGTGAAAGAATTATGCAAAAGATAATGAGCAGTAAACAACTCCGCATGGGATTACCATGGTGTCAGAATTTAGTACGGTCAAAGGCTTGTCTGACAGGAAGACTATAAAAATACAAAACACCAGCACATGCAAATTGCACAGAAAAGGCACTCAACACTGATGCATCCAAGCCACGGATCAAACGTTTATACGTGAAGGGCCAGGAGCAGGCGCCACCTGCCACCTGATCCATCAAAATTCTAACAAGGACGTCTCTGAGAGCGTTCCTCAAATTTCACATCATTGAGATATCATTTCTTCATCTATGTGATATGTGACACAGCAAGGAGATGGAAGTTGAACCCGAATCAAAGGAAATCAGTTTAGGGCCCGTTTGGATTCGTGAAAAAGAAAAAAGACCAAAAAAAAAAAAAATGAGGAAATGATGTTTCTTGTGAATCACCATTTTTAGGAAACAGTGGGAAAGGAAAAGTCCCCTTGATTGTTTTTCAACAGGATTTCCTTGAAATTTTGCCATATTTCAAATACATTGTTTGGGAAAAAAAAAATGATTTTTTTATGAAAATTTTAATTGAAGCAGAAGGTGACACATGAATACATAGATGGATCGTGGCACATGTATCATATTGCCACATGTGACACATTGGCACATGTGGGACACGGCACATGTTGGCTGCTTAAAGATGGATGGCGTAAATGTTGCAAATGTAGCATGTTGGCACGTGTGGCGCAAGTGGAGCACTTAAAGATGGCCGGCAGCACATCACGCATGGCACAATGGCGCATGAGGTACATTGGCACATGTGAGGTACTTGAAGATGAGGGTGGCACATGTTACTCGCATGGCACATTGCACGTGGCATGTTACACATCATGGGGAGGGACGCACATCGCAAATGTGGCAAATGTGGTGCATTGGCACATGTATGGTGCTTTATGGCACATGGGGCACTTGAAGATGGATGCTTGCATATATGGGGCACTTGAAGATGGATGATTGGACTTGTGGGGCATGTTGCACATTGACACATACAACACATGTAAAGTGTTTAAAGATGAACAAAGCCACGTGGCACATGTGGAGTGTTAGAGATGAGGGTGGCACATTTTGCACATGGCGCATTGGGGTGTGTGGCAAATTGACACATAAGGCACTAAAAAATGGGCAGCGGCACATGTTGCACATGTGGCAAATTAGCACATGTATGACAGCGCGTGTGGCACATTGACACGTGTACACTTGAAGATGGAAAGATGCACATGTGGGACACTTGGAAGATGGGCAGTGGCACATGTGACTGCCATGTGGTGCATTTTGTAGAGAGGGGGGATCATGTCCTCTCCTTCTCATTTTTTCTTGGAATGATGTTTTACAAGCATGTGCAAGGAAATGAAAAGGGTGCATTTTTCAGGAAATGGAAACAGCATTTCCAAGAAATTTATAAAAAAATAATAATAATAATGGAAACAACATTTCCTCAATTTATGTTTCCACAAATCCATACAAGCCCTAAAGAAACATACGTAGCAGATCCAAGGTTCAAGCTTGATCTCCAGCAACCACACTAAAGGAGAAAATCCTTAAAATAAGACAAGCTCTGTGAAAAGATCCTACTACCTTCTAGTAGATTAACTACTGGAACAAAGAGAATAATCACTCTTCTAGACTCAAGGATTGAAAGAAAACCTCAAAGAACCTTATTTAATAAAAATAACCATGTGCAGTTCCATGGCTATCTATTATAACCCTTTGTACATGAGCCCTCCAATTTAACTAGAAGTCCATCTGTTGCCTGCTACAACTTTCAAAAACTAAGACACAATCATTACCACTTGTTAAACAGATTCTAAATTAAAATAAAAAATAAAAAATAAAAAATAAAAATAAAAATAAAAAAGAAGAAGAAGAAGAAGACGAAGAAACTATTTACTAGAAAAGCAATACCACTCAAAAATTTTGAGAGAGAACAGCAATTTATTGAAGAAGCATCCCAAGCACAAAAAAGAAGCCTAGCCAACCAAATTCCATTTAATCTCCCTAATAACCTCTTGGATAGAAGAACTTCTATTCTAAAAAGCCCACCTATTCCAGTGACCCTAGATAACCCAAAAAATCCCCAACATGAGCATTCTCCACAACACTTGGCCTACTTTCCCAACTCCCCCTTGATGCCAAGCCCACATCAGCTCCACAATCAACCTTGGCATTGCCCAATTGATATGGAACAAACCCAGAAAATGCTCCCATACCTTACAAACAAAAGAGCAATGCATAAAAGGGTAGTCCACAGATTCCACCGCTTCCAAACACATTAGGAAAACGTTGGGCAAAATAAGAGATCTTCCTTGCAAGTTATCAATAGTGAGCACTCTCTTATTGCCCACTAACCACCCAAACGCAGCCACCTGAGGGGCACCATAAAACATTAAAACCAACAATAATGCGGGAAGGACTGGATATGAGGCGCATCATGCAACAGACGATAAAAGGATCTAAACGAGAATCGACCCGAGCTGTGGACGTGCCAAATCAAATAACCTACTTCCTGAACCACGGGGATTTTATCCTTCAATAGGCCAAGAAGCTCCGCCATCTCCACAATTTCATCATCTAACAAATTTCTCCTGCAAGGAGGTGACCACACGACTGACCCGCCACAAAACAAATAGCAATCTTTCATCAAAATATCTCTATCTGAAGCAAGGCAAGCTAAACCAGGAAAGGACTGAATGAGAGCCCAATCTCAACACCAAACATTACTCCAAAAGAAAACCCAACTTCCATTCCCAAAAGAAAAGGAAATATCTTTTACAGAACCGATGTTCAACCAAGGAAACCGCCTTCCACAAGACAAAGTCTTCCTTCCTCGGATCTGAACCTCCAAAGCCGTTTCCCGATAAGAGCCAAATTCATAGAATCAAGATCCCTAATACCCGCTCTTGCCTCCACAATTGGTTTACATACCTCTTTCCAACGAGGAAGATGGAACTTCTTTTTACCTTCCGAGCCTTGCCACAAGAAATCGTGTCACAACTTCTCCAACATTTGTAGCACCAACTTCGAGCATTTGAATAAAGACGTGAAATACACCGGCATATTAGAAAAAAGAAACTTTGATGAGAGTTATTCTGCTTCCCAACGACAAATACCTACTCTTCCAACTAGACAACTTGCTTCCAATTCTCTATCCCAAAGTTGTCGAGCAAGCTTCCTGACACATAAAGGCAAACCGAGGTAAGATAAAGGAAATGAGCTAGTCTTGCATTTGAAAATCTCCGCCAACCCTGAAAGTTCCTCCTCACCTAAATACCGAGCATTTCGCTTTCAGCAATATTGATATTAAGCCACGAGGCCGCTTCAAAATAGACTAACTTTTCTAAGATTAACAACCGAAACCGCATCCGCATCACAAAACAGAAAAGTGTCATCTGTGTATTGAAGGTGGCTAATCTGAATTCCCCCGATAGCAACTCCAAAGCATTTGTTTGATGTGACCATGTTCTTCCAAACATTTTCTTGATGTGCATGAGGGATGCGGGACTGATATATCACCTATTCATTCATTGCCATTACGCCTTTAAAGTCTGGGAGCAATTCCTCAACTTATTCCATATGCCTTGGGTGATGCCAAGTCAGTAAATCACCTCTTGTGGGCCTGGCATGGAGGTGTGGTGAGTAAAGATAGAAAAGTTGTTTGGCGTGTTGTAGAAATGGGTATATTTTGGCATATTTGGAGGGCTTGTAACAGTCGTTTCCAAAATGAGGATATTACCATTGCAAAGGTCATTCATTTGGTCAAAGATGATGTCTTGAATTAGGCAGTATGTGTTAAATCAGCTATGCTAGTTGATATCTTCGAGTGATTTTCCCTAGTTTCTTTGTGTATTCTTTATGCCTTTTGGCGCATTCCTACTAAATTTTCAGTTGCCTCTCAAAAAAAAAAAAAACTTCAAAGCCTTTGATTAATCAACTTCCTCACCCCTGTGGAACATCCTGTTAAAGCCTCCCTAACCACCACAAACAAGGAGATAACATATCCCCTTGACAAATACCTCTAGATGCTTTGAAGTACCCGTTTAAAACCCCATTAATCAAAATAGAGAAGGAAGCCGATTGAACATGAGCCTTCATCCGACTTCTCCATTCTGACCATCCTTTGAAGAAAGCATAATAGCTCACTGGTCTAGCTCCATGGCACCGAAAATGTATCAGGGCTCAAGTGATTCACTGAAGCGACGAGACCTTGAAAGCCACTTTTTCAAGTGTCAGTAGTAGGACATTCTGTCAATCAAGGAAGGTTTTACCCCATCTTACCGAGCATGTAGTCAAGGAAACCCCAATCCACATGATCGTAGGCTTTTTCAATATCAAGTTTGCAAACCACCCCACTTCCTTTGCTCTATTATTTCTAGAATCAATGCGTTCATGCACTATTAGTGCACTATCCAAAATCTATCTTCCCATGACGAAAGCCCCTTGATTCTTGAAAATTACCGTACCCAACACATTTTTTAAAACAAAAAGCCAACACTTTGGCTAATATTTTGTACGGGCTTCTAATCAAACTTATAGGTCTGAAAGTCTTTGATTAATTCCGCTCCTCCCAATTTGGGATGAGGGCGATAAACGTTGCCCCTAGTTCATTAGACAAACGACCCTGCTATAGAATGCTGAGATGAATTCCATAACGTCTTTTTTAACTTTTTCCCAATATGACTTGAAAAACATCATAGGAAAGCCATCTGATCCTGGTGCCTTGTCCCCACACATCAAGTCCAAAGCCACGACCTCCTCCACCAAAATGAGAGACTCAATGAAGTTAGCTACCTCCTTCGGCAACTGGGAAAACTCCAAGTGATCCAACCAAGGACGATTTCAAGAGTCCAAAGACAAAAGATTTGTATAGAAAGATACGTTTGCCTCATAAATAACACCCTTATCCGAGGATGAAGAGTAATTAACCACCGATTTGTTGATACGGATGCTCCGAGCTCTTGCGCTAGCTATGTTATGATAATATCATGTATTTTTATCCCCCTCCTTAAGACATAACGCTCTCGACCACTGCTGCTAACGAATTTCTTCCTCTTTTATCCAACTAGAATATCTTGAAATCAACAAAGCCCTTTTTTCATGATTTTCACTAGAGAGATTCCCTAATTCCTCCTTGAAGCCTAAGTCGTGGATCTCCTTTAGATATTATTGAACTCCACTTCTCTAGCACCCAAAACCTCTTTCTTCCAAATTTTAATTTTCTCTTTCAAAAGTTTGAGTTTCCTTCAGAGCCTAGAGCCTACATAACCATCTACCAAACAGATACCCCAACATTCCTCAACCAATCTGGAATCCATCATCCTCCATCCAAGCTAACTCGAATCTGAAAGGTTTCGAGCACCAATCTAATAGGGCGATGATTAGATATGGGCTTCAACAAACCCCGCTAAGCCACGAGGGGGGATTTAACCAAATCAATCTGAAGAAACTAAGAACTGATCCAATCTTGAATGAATAGGATTATCTTGGTCATTTTACAAAGTGAACTTCGAGCACTTGGGCAACAATCCGATAGGGCGATGATCAAATATGGGCTACAGCAAACCCCGTTGAGCTACAAGGGGGGATTAGCCAAACCAATCCGAAGAAACTAAGAAACTACACAAGCAAACAGCCACTGCCAACCAAAGTTAATCTCACGAAACACCACCAACAACGAGGTCCTAGCCAAATTGTCCATTTTCTTCCAGACCTCAACATTCCAAGCCACTAAGATTCCTCCGGCAACACCCACCGCATCAACCGTTAGCCACTCTTTGTTTTTAAGCCCCCAAATTGTATCCATTGTAGCTTTGTCCATGTTCTGAGTCTTCAATTCTTGCAACGCTACAATATCGACATTTTCCTTCTTACATAACTTCTTAATCTAAGCTCTTTCGAGCTTACACCCCAACCCCCGAATATTCCAAGATAAAATAATCATTGATAACCTGACTTGCCCATTTTGACCCTTTTGCCTCCATTGGTCTTATAGAAGTTGTATCATAATTAACAAAACACTCCACATTGAGCAATTCACGCCGACCCCTCGGGGACTTCTTAGATTTTAGCGCGTGAATGTCTCAAAGTCTCTGCACCCCCCTGCGCTGCACAAACTGGAAGAAAGCATAAGCATCTTCATCGCATGCTCTGAAAGACATCCCCAACACAATACCCACCCTCTCCGAAATATCTTTAGACCTGCAATTGCTCCTTAGAAATCGCAGGGCCCACATCCACAGCAAACTGAGCTACTGGAACCATCTCAGCATCTGAAGGGCCAACCGCACAAGCAATGACTCTTCGAGAAGGCTAAAGAGGTGTGATCGTTAAAGCGTCCGCCATCAAGTTCTCAATCAAGGGTTGACATTCTAGGTCCAACGCATACCCATTTGTCATCATCGCATCTTCATAAAAGACCAAAATCACCGCCCTATCTGAAGACTCGACGAAGGGATTTCGACTGTCAAAGTCACTGTTAATAGAGGACTCATCGGCCGTTAAGTCCATTAGATTCTCAGAGCCACTTGCTGGAAGCAACTACGGAAGGAAGACGACCACGGATACCCATTCTGCCCTCTTTGCAAGTCTCTCTCTTTGAAATGAAGGAACCTTCAAGTTTCAATCAGGTTATGATATAAAAGGGCTAAAGGGGCTTCACACGTGAGAGTGAAGCACACATACCGGAGCTGGATTAAAAGACGCATGTGTAGGAGACGCAATGAGAGCCAACGATAGGTGGTCCCCATATTCCCTACGTGTCGACCTCTACTGTAAAGATAGCTCGTTGCGCACACACATGTCGCTAGAAGCCATCTCCTTTTCAAGTGGCCTGAACCAATCCCCAGCCTTCTCGCCAACGCCAGGTGTAGGGAGGTTATTTCCTTTGGAGATAGGTTTGGACTCCAGACCACTGCTTCGAAAGAGGTTCGGAATGGGAGTGAGGTTCACCCGTGCTCCCACATCACACGGAATGTTTTGTCGCCTCCTCGTACGCCATTTCGACACCTACCTCCTCTAGGCTGATTGCATGCTTCCACATCACTCAATTGTGGTGGTGTCTCCCCGAAGCACAAAGCCCGAACACCTTCCGCTCCATGATTGCTATGGGCCCTTCCTGACTACCCGGCCTCATATCTCCAACGCCAAACATCTCCCCATCTCTCTAGAATCCCCCACACCTTCTCCCACTCCACTCACAACTACACCCTCTCCACCCCTACCAGAACTGTAAAGAAAGACCAATACGCCATAGCCCTCTTCTTCCTTACACAAACCCTAGCTACTCCCACTTCCTCGCCCTTATCTATATCTTCATCAATGACTAGAACTTCCCTTGGAGCCCCCCAATTTCCACAAAAACCTCTCAGAACCATAGTTCCAAAGGGATTCCCCAAATAAGAAACCGCAGCTCCTCCGTCCTGAAATGAGAAAACTCCAACCATTTTTTAATGCTACGAACAAGTTCATCTCTATGAAGAACATCGTCAATGATGACATGATCATGATTCTTCCTCGAAGACACCGAACACCAAACCTCCATCGATCTAAGAAGAAAATGACTATCGTCGAGATTGCGATAGTCTACTATCCACTCCTTGATTTGTTGTAAAGTGGCATCCTCGAACGTTTCAACCACCAACAACCATTGTAGAGCTTCCCACCCCTGCGTGACGACTTCCTGATTAATACAAATAACATACTACCCTTCAATTGTTTCCCTCTAAATCCATCTCTTTTCCTCCACATGCTTCTCCTTGGCTCTACTGATCAATTACCCTTTCACTCTTCCCTTTCTCCTCATGTTCCTTCTGATGAGAAGCTTCCCCCATTACAATGTCTCTAAAAGATCTCACCTCGCTATCGTAACAACCTACCATGCCTCCCATTTTTTAAACCAGAGCCCCTTGTGTTTCTCCCAATTTGATCCTCCCATCTTCCCTCCCCTTGAATTAGTTTTCCACTATGGTTCTCTGTTTTTCACCTCCGGCCCAAACCAAGCCTTCTACACCTTCAATCACTTGCCTCCAAAACTCTCCCCACAAAGCATTTCAATTGCCTTGCTTGCTTTCTTTTCGAAGCTCATTCGAACAAACGCAGAGCCTCTGGGAGACGAGGTCTCCCAATCTCATGGGATGCTGACCTCCATCACTACACCAGCTCTTCTAAAGACTCTGGAGAAATTCATTGGAAGCCAACCATCTAGAAACACAACAACAAACAATGTCGGAAGTTCGGTTAGCTTAACCCCCTAATGGAAGTCCGACGGCTTCTTCCTTCTTCGAACTTCACTCCAATCATCATCCCCCGCCACCACACCCAGACCCCCTCCCCTCCATGATCATCATTCCTTTCCCCAACTCCTTCACTCACCACCTTATCCCGATTGTTACTCCCTCTCCCTGCTACATTTGTTCCGCTCGAGCTACCTCACACACACACACACACACACACACACACACACACACACACACACACACACACACACACACACACACACAAAAACCAAGCAAACAATGCTACCATGTGGCTTATAGGGCTAGCGAGCACCATGATTAGTAACTAGGATCTGTGGGCCCCACGGTCCAGTTGATTTTTTTTTTTAGCACTAGAGTTTTATAATTTTTTGTATAATGCACAAAGGCTTACAGTCCCAATACAAGTGACCCTCTCATCACTAAAAAGACGGACTAGCCTCTAGAGACTAAATACAAAATCATGATCCTAAAGCCACAAAGTTATCAAATACCTTGGAGCAATCTCAGAGCTCGTCTCGCCAACGCCCAATTTATAATCGTGTGCAGGGTTCTTCTTCTTAAAGATTCCATCAATGAAGCGATTTTCTTGAAAATTCTAGCATCTTTCCATCCGCATGCCCCATATGATCCCAAAAAGACATCTTCCACAACAACTCCTTACAGCCATTGAATGGCTACTCCAATATGTTTTCAATAGACACGTTGATTGAACATGTGATGCAGGTCCAAGGGCCACAATGGGGCCTAACATGTGCTGAATTTTGGGCTGTTAGTTTCTAGTTTCAGGGACCAACGATCAAAGTCTACATTTACCGTACTGGGAAGATAGGTGGGCTGATTTTGAAGATATGATTATTGATTCTCTGGAAATCTTGGGATTACTTGCGAGACATTCTTTTACAATTTTTAGGCCATTATGATATGGTCAAATCTATCTAGGTAGGATTGTTATTATCTTAAATAGATTTGATTGATTTGAAATCAATCTAATTGTTGGGGGGATCTTAATTAAAATTTTCCAGGGATTTTATCTTATGTCTTTTGAGTCCAGAAAGGGAGTAGAAGTAGGTGGTAAGGTATTCCACATTTTCCGAGTTTCTGCTAAGTATCTGTAGGAAGAAGTTTGAATATCAATAAAGTTGTTTATTCCTCTCTACTCCCAACTTTCTAGGGGTTGTGCTATTCATCCATTCTTGTGATCCAGGTATCAAAACCGCATTGATTTGATAACCAGATTGCATCATCTTGGTATCAGGTGACTGTTAGGACATTTTCAGCACTACATCATTTCCTCATGGTTTCAAAGAGGGTGACATAAGAAGAATTTGTTCAAGTAACTCAATTGATCCGTGTACTCACAAAGCAGGCAGATCAATTCGCACATACGGTAGGTAATCTTACTAATCAATCTTGGAGAGTGAAAGAACCCTTTCTTCTAAGAGTTAGCCCCTTCTTCTTCACTGGGATCCAGGTAGGTTCATCAGAGTATTTGAACAAATATTCTGAACTAGAAAAAATGCAAAAACCCTCAGTTCATTTAGTCAACCTGGAACAGCCAGGTGGGAAGGCATCCGGCATGTCCCCTCGACTCGTCATGCGGGCAATTGAACAGTAGCCTATCACTGCGAGTACTGGATTAGAGTGCAAATGTCACAACCTACACTGATGAATGGGCCAGCATCTAGCACATCCCCTCAATTCAGAGTATCGAAGGTGTGTTCAGTCTCGATAATGGAAAATCAAGTGCCATTTGGATACATGATTGCTGTACTCAGATCAATGAGTTGTTAGGTCATTTTACAACAGGTACCCCTCGGTTGACAGGGAGCCTTTGGCCCTTTGCTCTCAATTGGAGAGGCCTCACAGCCCTTGACACTCTAGGCTTCTCCCAGAATCCCTGTGCTCTAGCTTGTGTAACATGCCTTGCAATGCACTATTCAAGCTTCTCTCTCCAGGAAGCCCTAGGATCAAAGTTCAAATGTCAGAGAAAACAACATTCAATTTAATTCATTATATGGGCGATCGAAGGGATCCTGGGTCCCAAAGACCAACTGGACCATTAGATTAGTCATTAAATTGGTTAAATGGATCATATGGACCAACTGGATGCCCCTAATAGCTGATTTATTGATCAGCCAGCATGCCACTCCACTCTTGGACCACCTCTGGTATGTGCAGTGGATGGGCAGCCTGAATGCATCATCACAAACTCTCAACTCTCCATCAAAAGGAGCCACAATAGACATATCTACAGCATATCAACTTTTCTTCACCAATAGTTTTTCATTGCAAGGAATAGGATACCTTTTTCTCTAATAAATAGCAAAAGAAATTAATAGAGCACTATCTCCTATTCAAACAATGCACTGGAACACTTTCTCGCTGTACTGTGCCTTTATTAAGAGCAGATAATAACTAAAGTGAACAATTGTGCTTAATGAAATTGTTGCATTTCTAAATAATAATAAATAGAGAGAGAAGAAAAGAAACAAAAGATGTCCTCGTTATTTCCAAGGGGGCATCACGACATTAAATATTTCAGTTCTGACCAAATTTGCTAAAAGATTCCCAAAACATACAAAAACATTAAATATGTACAGTTCCAAATGACTCTCAGAACATACTAAAAGATTATTTTCTAAAAATTTAAATTTAAAATTAAAAAAAAAAAAAAAAAAAAAAAAAAAAAAAAATCCTACAATTTCTAGTCTCAGTCCAATATTTATTATCAGAACCTTTCTTTTCAGTATCAAAAACCTTTTGAGTGGTCACCACATGTATTTTGGAAATTGTTATTATTGAAACAACATATATTTTGAGTATGTCAAAGTTGATGGAGACCAAGTACACAGCTAATGCCCTTCTCAATTGAAACATCCCAATTGGGATGAAAGAATATAGGGGGTGTCATCCTAGGGTTTCCAGATGAATCGATTCTTAAAACATCCTAGGTTTCCATGATGAATTGATTCCTATACCACTGCTGCCATATTCAGACTACAATGGTCTAACGTCCAGATGGGGTGTAACAATACCAAGCAGCAGATTAGCATATCTACTGATATGTATCACACATGCACGGATGCATGCACACACAAAAAGAAACTCCTTCCGAAGTTGAAGGATTAATGCCATCGAACCTCAAAGCTCAAATATTTTGTGGGGAAGTAATCATAAAAAAATTATGGTAAACAGTTAGTTGGTGCTAGTTCCATATCATCATCATAGGACAATC
The DNA here is from genome assembly GCA_021015155.1 of Magnolia officinalis. Taxonomy (NCBI): domain Eukaryota; kingdom Viridiplantae; phylum Streptophyta; class Magnoliopsida; order Magnoliales; family Magnoliaceae; genus Magnolia; species Magnolia officinalis. The sequence continues at coordinate 22,522,300 of JAJHSJ010000005.1, read as the reverse complement.
CAAGCTATTTTGGGTCTGGTAACACTGCTGCCATTATCTTCCTTTAATATTCATCAGCTGATAAACTGGTAAAAATCAAACAAGGGAGACCTGATATGATGTGCACAATTTCAGCACCATTTGTACTTGTAAAGCTTAGTGTTGCATTTCAATGAACATAACTCAAATTCCAGAGAAATCACTAATGCATTGCATGCAAAAGTTTAATTAGTCAGTAACAAGCAATCAGAAGATGAATTACACACACAATAAAAATACTAGACAAATTAGCAATCTTACTGCAGCTTCAACAAAATCTTTGGGGCGCCTGATTTTGAGGATAGATCCAGCAAAGGATCTACCATCAAATGAAAGAGCCGATGAAGCATGTTCTGGGGTAAGAAATTCCACAAGGGCTTGACCCTTCTCTTTGTTCATCTGCAATGTAGTGTATACACAATAACCAAGTCAACACCTAAACTCCCTGATCAGACATGTGTAATCATGTTTATGGATAATATGAAGTTAACTACAAATACGAAAAGGAAAATCATTCACTTACCACACAGCTGATGCATGGCTGGGTTCCTTGGATATGATTAACACCTGATGATAGCAGGAAATCATTAAGACATTCCATTACAGCTTTATCAGAAGCTGTTGCCGGTAAATTTTCTACATAAAGTCTCCTCATAGGTCGAGTAGCTTGCGTTAGTTGAATAGAGTCAAAGGAGATATCCTTGACTGTTGATACAGTTACTGTGGAAGCTGCATTTTGGGACTTCTCTGTGGTCAATGCAGCAGTGGCAGCAGCAGACAACTCATGTGTACTCGATGATACGGCCTGGCGAGATGATCGAAAATTGGTTATCACAGAACCAGCACCAACATCATCCGGTGCGAGATCCCAAGCAGCGCTTTTCCTCTCAGGCGAGCGATTTGTTGGGGAGGGAGTCCTAATGGCTGCCTCCGTTCTTCTCTTCCTTGGGGAATAGCCACCAAGCCCACTTGTATGCCCACCATACCGCCGATAATGGCCACTTGCATGCCCACCACTACTTGACATTCTATTCTTGTCAGCATCAGAATGCTGCCTACCTGACCTGTCCTTGAAGGAGCGAAATGATGATTGACCATGATCTCGTCCATGATTAGACAAACGTTTGTGCCCCCTTGGTGAGATCGAAATAGACCTATCCCTGTCTTTATCGTGTTCCCAACTCCTTGACCTTCTCCTTTTTTGTCTAGTTTCTTCGTAATGGGATTGAGATGATTCTTTCCTCCTGCCTTTCCTTTCTGAATAATCAGTATCTTGCCATTTGCCAGAATCATGTCTTTTCGAAGCAATCACATCTCCCTCCGATATTTTTTCCTCATCATTTCTACCCAACTGTTTTCGTTTACTCTCTCTATGGGAAGTTTTGTTTCTCTCCCTGTTCTTATCCTTCACAACCATATCTTTAGACTGTTTCTTTTCAGACTCATTTTCAAAATCAGGCCTTGTTCGGTCATCATTCCTGCCCCGGTAGTGACTCTGTTTTTCATTCTTGTCTCCTTTATCTTTTTCGCTCTTGCTCCTGTCCTTACTGGACTTCACCTTCAGTTTAGCTTCCGAATCAAGACCGACTTTATCTTTCATGAAACCATCTTCCTTTGTGGACTTATTTTCTTCCTTCTTTCGAGAAATTCCCTTATCGGAATCCCTTGAAACATGCTTCATCACACCCAAAACAGAATCCTTTTTGGGCTCGTGACCCCCATCGGATCCAGAATGATCAGAGGCACTTTCTCCATGCTCTTTTCTCGACAACCTCCCCAGTTCTCCTACACCCTCTTTGGCATCTTCTGTCAGTTTCTTGTTTTTCCTTCTTAACATAATCTCTTCAAAGCTGAAAGGTCTTGTCCGAGCTGCGGTACCTTCATTAGAGGCATTACTAGGAAGCTCTTTACTGTTGCCATACTTGTCTTTTTGCCTATCAGTTCTGCTCATCTCTCTAGGGCATATAATTCTCAATCTAAAAATTTTAATGTTTTGGGGAAAAAATGTAAGTCCTTAAGCCAGACAACACAGCTGGCAGAATAAAGCGTACATCGTCCACTGACGACCTCTCATTTTATCTATTCATGTTGCCAACTCCACGGTTGCTGCAACAAAAATAAATAAATAAATAAATGGCAGCTGAAGAAAATGCATACATTGGAACCAAGGAGCAATGCACAAATCAGAGAAACATGCTACCAAAACTAGCAATTGGTTAAATAAGCATAAAATTCTATTTCCACAAAACATGGCAAAATAAGGATTCAGGCTAAGTCATTTCAGATCAGGCCTTATCGAGAAGAATACTGCTCATGGTTGTCAATTGCATTCTCGACAAAAGGGTTCTAGGGATGCTCTGCACAGATCTGTTGGGGACTGGTCTTGGCAAGTGATGGCTGAAGTCAGTAGTATTTTTGTTCGGGGGCTTTGGGCTGGTTGTTGTGGTTGTATTTTTGTTTTTCTTTTTGTTTTGAATGGCTTGATAGCAGTCTAACGAGAGGGCCACATTTTCTGTCTTTTTCCCTTTTTTTTGTACGTGTTTTTTTATATAAAGCCGTAAACTTTCTTATTCTGACCCATGGCCCACTATAGAGCCCAGCATGTGCTGATTTTGAACTGTTTATTTATACATTTGGGGCCTCAATATCAAGAGCAACAATTTGCAATTTGTGGGGGATATGGAAGGAAATGATGGATCATGTGGGGCTGATATAAAGATGCGATTGAAGATGTAATTGAATTTTTTATGATTATTTTATGTATTTATTTTTACTATTGTCAGGGCTTTTACCGACTTAGGTAGATTAGATCGATTTGAAATCAACTATGATCAATTTGAAATCAATCTCTTAGTTGAGGGGATCCTCATTAAAAATTCATTTAGGATCTATAAAGGGGTGAGTGATGTAGGAGGTAAGCATTCCAAAACTTTCTAAGTGTGAGTTTTTCTTAAGAACTTAAAGAAGAAGTTTGATATCAAGAAAGTATTTCTCCCACTCTACCCAAGTATTCTTATGCATATACACTTGTCCATTTCTTTGCGATTTGGGTGTTGAGGTCTCATTGACTCGATAACCGGGTAGCAACATTTTAATATCAAAGCAGGTCATTTTTGGGGATTTTCCACTCTACATTATCTTCTAATGGCATCGAAGGGAGTGACACAGGAAAGTTTGCACAGTAGCTCACTTGATTCGCGTGCTCACAGGGCAAATAGATCAACTCACATATACGGTAGGAAATTTCGCTAACCAGGTGGGAGAGCTCTAGCGTGGAGGGAATCTGGAGACCAAAGTTGGAGCACATGGACATGTAGCGGAAGGTCCCCGCCTTGGTCCTAAACGGCGACAGACATCGCCGATTTGTGAAGACACCAATGATCAAATCTTTAGATTGTTGGAACGTGACGGAAAGCCCGAAATTAAGGTAGAAATTCAGAATTCCATAGTTGGTTGTATCTTGACGACTTCATCAATTGGCTAAGCAAGATGGAAAAGGTGTTCGAGTACAAGAACACCATGGAAAATCAAAAGGTTGAGTTAGTAGCTATGAAGTTTTCCAGTCATACGCTAGCCTCGGTATAAAATAGTTTGGAGAAGGAAGCAAGGAAACCATCATCATTTATTTCCTAGTTGGTAAAGAAGACAAAACAGGCAAATGTTCCACCTCCTATACAAGAGCTCCTTCATGAATATGAAGGCTTGGTGCTTGAAAAACTCCCAGTTGGACTTCCTCCTATAAGAAACATTCAGCACCACATTAATTTAGTGTCAGGTTCAAGTCTGGCACAAGGGTATAATTTGGGAAAGCATGCTACCATATGTTGTTCCTGCATTATTAATCCCTAAGAAGATAGATCATAGAGGATGCGTGTGGACAGTCGTGCAATCAACCAGATTACTATCAAATACCGATATCATATTCCTCGCTTGGACTATATGCTGGACATGCTACATGAAGCAAAGGTCTTTTCAAAGATCGACTTGAGGAGTGGATATCATCAGATACATATTCAGCCCGGGGACGACTGGAAGACCACATTTAAGACTCAAAACAGACTATTACAAGTGGCTTGTCATGTCATTCAGCCTTTCAAATGCGCTAAGCAATTTTTTTTTAAGTGGATTAAAATTTTTATTAAAAGGTGCCAACAAGCAACAAAGAATACAAAAGCAAAAAAGCCCAAAAACAACTCCAAAAAACAAATACCCATAGCTAACACATCCCCAAAGAAGCAGCAAAACAAAAACTACCCACGAAACAAATCTTCCGAAGAAACATCAACCCCATTCCCAAGTGAAGGTCCAAACTCTTCCAACAACCCAATAGACATTATGGCTAATATTACAGAAGCATTTCTTGTTCCTTTCTTCCCAAATCGCCTAAAGCGTAGCCACCAAACAAATCCTCCACAAATTCTTCTTGTCCTTCGAAACCCCCGCACCATGTCAAGCCATAAGCAGCTCCCCCGTGGAACTCAGCATCACCTAATGCATAGCGAATCTAGATGGAACAACAAACCACGCCTTGGAAGGCATTGGGATGAAAAGATGGTTGACCAATTCCGAGCCTCCCCGCATAACAAGCAAACATTAGGCAAAACCATCCAAAGTTGGAGCACATGGACATGTAGGCCCCCCCCCCCCCAAAAAAAAAAAAAAAAGAAAAAAAAAAAGGAATCAACTTTGGGAGGTGCTCCATAGAACCAGAAGGCATGAAAAACTCATGCCCCCTTAGGGCCTCAATAGCAATAATCATCTTGCGGAAAGACTTGACCAAGAAAATGCCAGAAGGTGCCCCCTTCCCCAGCAGTGAATCATCTGAGGACATCGAAGGCTAAATACGATGGAGTCGAGACAACAACTAAGCATACTTCGTCACCTCCTCATCTAACAAAGCTCTTCTACATGGAGGACACCACACCCCCCTCTCACTTTCGGATGAAAAACATGAGGATGCGGGAATGTCCTTCCTTGGGGCCAAACTCGCCAAAGATGGGAACACAATGTTCAACAGAATGTCACCACACAAATCCTCCCAAAATAAGATGTGATTCCCATTGCCAAGGGAGAAGGCAATCCCTTGATTAAAAAGGGATCGGTATGTGAGGATCTTTTAATCTCCCATCCCCCCTCTTGAACCCCATATTTAGATGCAACTACTTCTCTCCATAACCTGCCTTCTTCTGTGTCGAACCTCCATAGCTATTTTCCTAATAACGCAACGGTCATGGATTCCAGAGTTTTGATCCCATGCCCCCTTCTGATATGTGCTTACAAACCTCCTCCCACCTCAATAAATAGAATTTATGTTTTTCTTGTGCCCCTTGCCATAAAAATTTGTGCCTTATATACTCCAATTTGTCAGGGTGTTCAGTATCGGTATCAATGGGCATAACGGTGCCCACCGTTACCTATACGGATACGGCCCATATCAGGCGATACAGGGGCGTAACGGCCCGTAACGGTAAATTAAAAAAAAAAAAAAAAAAAAAAAAAAAAAAAAGCCAAAAAGATATGAAAAAATATGGATTGAATCCGGAATATTCTAAGTATTCCAAATATGCATTCATTTATAATTTGGAACATGTTTATGGTGGTGTAACGGTCCACTCTTTGGTGAGAATGCTATATCGGGTTGTCTGATGGATTTATGAACCTGACAACCTGGAATTAACTGCAAACCTTTTATATTTAGTTTTCTAACTATATATATATATATATATATATATATATATACACACACACACACACACTATAATGAATGTAATACCAAAACATCTTATATTTTCAAGTTTTCCTTTTATTTATAATGCTAGTGCATTGTATACTTCATGACCCACATACATTTCATTTCAATATATAGAGTTTAGGGACTTTTGTATCCTATTATGCAATTTAGATACCTAACAATTTGATATCATTTTCCCCCATAGATCCATAAAAAAATTAAAATTAAATTGAGGTAAATAGTGTTGTCAATTCGGGGCTGATTTGGGGACCATTTGATGCCCCAAACTAGCCTCAAATTAATGCAATCTATTGGCACTTATCCCACTAATGGATTGGTGGACATTTATTGGACAGTGAAAAATGAAAAATATCAAATGGTCCTATTTCAAAAAACAAGTGTCTGCAAACTAACAGTGAAAATTGTAGGAGTTATTTAATTTTGGGATTGTGACTTAGCGACAATGGTCCCAAAATTTAATTGGTTAATTTTGAGTTGATATATACCTCATGTATAAATTTTTAGGGCCATGTATGTGGGGTTCACTCGATTATGTATTATATATACATGTCATCCATCTGTTTTGTCAACTCATTTAAGGGTATTGGAAAAAAATGAGGTAAATCCAGATCTCAGGTGGACCATTAGTGGGCCAGGCGGGCCACCTCGATGTATTTGTAAATCCATGCCGTCAATTCGTTTTGCCAACTCATTTTAAGGCATGGTCCAAAAATTCAGGTAGATCTAAATCTTCAGTGGACCACTAGTGAGCATGCCTTTAAAAGTGGGGCCCACCTCAATGCATTTGTTGTATATCCATGTGGTGCATCCTTTTTGCCTACTTATTTCGGGGCATGGACCAAAAAATGAGGCTGATCCAAATCTTAGGTGGATCACAAAATAATGATTTAATTCCCACCATTAAAAATTTCTTAACACATTTTATTTTGGGATCAAGCTGTTATTTGTGTTCTCCCTTCATCAAAGTGAAGGTCCATGTGACCTCATCGACAGGTTGGATGGAAAATAAACATTATAATGGGCCCTAAGAAGATTTTAAGGGTGGGCATTGAATCTCAAATGCGTGATCCAATTGAGATTTTATCCCTTCATTTCAAGGATCATGCCTTAAAATGAACCTGAAAAATTATGGATGGCATGGATTTACTATACATAAATCAAGGTGGGCCCCACCCCACAGAATAAAATAGTGCGTGAGCACTATGCAGCATACACTGCAGAGTAATAATAAATAAATAACTGCGTGGTCCATTCGTTTTTTCTGGAAAAAGAAAAGAAGAGGGAGGGAAATGAAAAGAAAAGAGGGAAAGAAGAGAGGAGACCAAAACAAGAGAGAGAGAGAGAGAGAGAGAAGAAGAAGAAGAAGAAAGGCGTTTGTTACGATACCGTAACGGCTATGACGAACCCAACGGCTGTTACGAACCCAAAAAACAAAGGTGCCCCGTTTTGGAGCCGTATTGCATAACGGTTGATACTGTTACCGTTACGTATTGGCCGTTACGGTTGAAACGTAACCGATTTTGAATACCTTGATTTGTCCAACACAGACTTGGGACATTTATATAAGGACATGAGTAGACAGGGAGATTTGACAACGTCGCTTTGATAAGAGTAATTCTACCTACAAGCGATAGGTGATGGCTCTTCCGCGAATAACTTCCACTTGAATCTTTCTATAACCTTATTCCACAAGTGTTTTGCCGATTTCAATAAATAGCGGAAGACCCAAATAGGACAAAGGAAACACACCAACTGCACACCCAAATACCTCTACAAGTGATGTTAACTCTTCATTCGAAGTGCCAATGCCCAGCATCTCACTTTTACAGACATTTATATGGAGCCCTAAGTAGCCTGGAAGCAACCCAGAATTTTCATGAGATTATCCACCTCTGATACTTGCGCATCACAAAATAAGAGTGTCATCCGCATATTGTAAGTGAGAAATCCAGTTCCTTTCATGAGAAACTTTGAAGTCGAATATGAGTCCCGCCTCTTGACCTCCAAATAACATTCTACTCAATGCCTCCGATACTATTAAAGACAAGAAGGGAGATAAAGGATCACCCTGCCTTAAACCTCTTGTTGCTTTAAGAAACCCTTGGAGGATCCTTTCACCGACACTGCAAAGGATGCCAATGAAAAGCATTCACACATCCAAGAGATCCATTTGGTCCCGCATCCTATTCTTTGGAGCACCCCCAGTCAACATGATTGTATGCCTTCTCAACATCTAGTTTGCAGACCACGTAATGCAGGGGCATTTTCACACATGGCTCAAGTGGGGTGGCATGTGAGATGTAGGGGCACACTCGGGGTGGGCAGCCCGTGTGAGGCGAACCCCACCCATGTGAGGCGGGTGGCTCATGTGAAGCAGAACCCATGTGAAGTGGGGCCCACGAGGGGGCTTTAGCCGAGGTACTAACCCATGGGATGTGGAGCCTGGGCTATGAGATAAAAGGATTGATTCACCATGCTCTATCAGTTCGAGTTTTTAGAGCAAGTGATTAATTGTCATGCATCACCATGCCCTTAATTCCTTTGTGTCTGGAGTCAATCCACTCATGCGCAAGGAGGGCACTACCCAAAAGCTATCTGTTAGCAAAAAAGGCGCCTTGATTCTTAGAAATGACCGTGACTAGAGTCACCCTAAATCTTGAGACAAGGATCTTAGCCAATATCTTATACGGACTACCAATGAGACTAATTAAGCGGAAGTCATTTAATGATTCGGCCCCTTCTTTCTTTAAAATGAGGGCTATGAACGATGCGCCCATATGTTTAGGTAAGCAACCCTTCTCCGAAAATTCCTCTATGAAGTTCACCACATCCCAAAAAAAATGGCAAAAAACTAAGGGAAAACCATCCAAGCATAGAGCTTTGTCCCTTCCCAGGGAATCCACTACACACTTAATTTCATCTTCAAATATTAGCTTCTCAAGAAGGCCCAATCCATGGCTGAAAATTTGTCGAAAGGAAGATTTATCTAACAAAGGTCTTCTCCCCATTCCTCCTGATAGCAACTTGGAATAAAATTCTACAATGGCTAAACATACATGATCCTTATCATCAATATAATCTTATGGCCATCCACAACCAAACTACTAATGCGGTTGTTGCAAGCCCTTATGTCGGCTAAGTTATGCAAGAATCGCATGTTTTGTCCCCTTCCTTCAACCACAGCGCCCTTGATCACTGACGCCATTTGATCTCCTCTTCCTTCAAAAACTTCGATTAGTCCAATGTAAGCTTTATCCATTTCTGATTTTCTTCGTCTGATAATTCACCTCCTTCTTCCTTGATGTCTAGTTCATGGATTTATCCTAAAATGCATTCCACGGCACTGTTTCTTTTGTTAAGGAAGTCCTCCAATATATTCAATTTACCCTTCAATAAATTGAGCTTTTGAGTCAAAGACCCTGCTGAGCCAGTAACACTAAAGGACTGCCACCAACTTTTGACGAGGTTGCAAAAACTGTCAACCTCCAACCATATAAGCTCAAAGTGAAACGGTGTTTTGGTCCCCAACAATCTTCTTCCACCTCAAGTAAAATAGGTTGATGCTCTGACATGGGTCTAGGTAGAGTGCGCAAGGAGGCTAAAGGGCATTTGTCAACCCAACCCGTCAACAAGATGAATCTATCCAATCTAGACATAACCAACCTCTCTTTGCCATTTGACCAAGTGAATTTTGCACCACTCATCAGTATCGATCATTTCATTAGAGTTAACCTACTCATCAAAACCCTGGATACTTTTAGTGATCTTATTACCACTAGACTTCTCGTGGACGAATCTTATGACATTGAAGTCTCCCCCGACACACCATGGATACTTAAATCTCATTTTCACTTCATTTAATTTCTTCCATAAAAACTCTCTCCAATCTGGCTAACATGGCCCGTATACTGCTAAGAACAGCCAAATAAAGCCCGAAGAGATATCCTTAAGGACGGTTGAAACTGAGAAGGATCCTATGAAGGTGCCTTCGAAAACCCAAATATCCTTGTTCCAAGCTACCAAAATCCCACATGCTGCCCCTACCACATTTAGGACTACCCGTCCTTTGTTTTTCACACCCTATATGGAGTCCGCAACTTTGGATCAAAAACTTCTAATTTAGTTTCTTGTATGGCGAGGATCTAAGCCTTATATTTTGTGCTTAGCTTTCTAATATGATTCTTTTTGTCCTGCTACCCAACCCCCGAACGTTTCAACTGAGAATCTTCATTGGAAACTCGAGCAGAGACTCCTAACCTTTTTGCCTCCAATGGAGACACTATGTGAATCGTAGTTAATTGTGCATTCCAGGTTCAGCAGCTCTCTCAACCCCTTAGGATTCTTCCCCTTAGCCTTCTACATCTGAACTTTCAAACTACCTCTGTCCTCCACAAACTAAATGAAAGCATAAACATCTTCATCAGTTGACCCCAATGACAACCCTACTTCTTTCCCCACAAACCAACATGTCACAATGCCAAGATAATTCCTCTTTAGACACTAATTCGATAGCAGAAGAGGGATCAAAAGGTTCTTCAAGGAGGAGAAGTGGGGGTGGGGCATTCTCTATTGGCGGGAGCACCCTGGCTACCTAAGGGGCGTCAGGTCAAGGGCATCTAGAGTGTCATCAAAGCAATCAACGTTATTCAACTCCTCTGGTGAGAAAGACTGGTTCACATCCTCCATTTCCAAAGCTTGGTCCTCCTCTTCTAAAATCTCTACTGGTATCAAACTCCCAACCTGTGTTGCAATAGATCTGAACTTGAAGAGTGAGTGACTTTCAATTCAAAGAGGGTTATGGTTGTTGATGCTCCCGACGAGAATGGGTTTGAAAGAGTAGTTAGCTCCGAGATGGCAAGTGTGCGGGGAGACCTAAAAAAGGACCCTCTCCCAGCCCCAAGACTAAAACCTGCCCCCATCTTAGAACTTAACTTCGTAGAAAGGACTGCTCTCTAAATCGCCGAAGCCCTATAGAAGGAATAATTCTTAGTACACCGCCCCTCAACCTCACACCCATACTTGGAAGCAATCGAGCCCCTTCATAAGGCATTATCTTCTAACCAAAACATCCACAACTATTTACCCAATAAAGCTTCATTCATCGCTTCCCTGCGTTGATCACTTTCATGAGGCTAATGCGGAAGTACCCCGCCCTTTTTAATCTTTTTTTTTTTTTTTTTAAGAGTACTCCACCCTTTAAAGGGAGAATTCTTAGTTGTCTATTTTGATTATATTCTTGTTTTTAGTCCTGATTCATCTATTCACTTTAATCATTTATAGCAAATGTTTGTTGTACTGCGGAAGGAGTCACTATTTTTAACTTGAAAAAGTGCTCATTTCTTGTCAATATATATTTTGGGGGTATATTGTGTCTCAAGGTAGAGCAAGAGAAAATAAAGGCCACTGCGAAGGTCCATTCTTTCCACGCTTGGTGATATTTTACCAGAGATTTATCGAGAATTTCATTACAATTATTGCATCTATTACCAATTGCATGCAGGGAGATAAGTTTAAATGGACTAAGCGGCAAACAAAAACTTCAATACAATAAAAAAGAAGATGATTGAGGCTCCGGTTCTTGCACTTTTAGACTTTAATAAAATCTTTGAAGTGGAAAGCGTCACTTCAAATGTTAGCATTGGCACGGTGAGTCAGGAAGGAAAGTCGATTACTTTCTTTAGTGAGAAGCTTAATGATGCACGGAAGATCTACTCTATATATGATCACGAGTTCTATGCAATGGTTCAGGCGCAACGATATTGGAGGCATTACCTGATTTATCAAGAATTCATTTTGTACTCGAACCATGAGGCGTTGAGATATCTCAACTCCCAAAAGAAGTTGAGTGCTTGTCATAAGAAGTAGAAGGCTTTCCAACAAGAATATACTTTCTTTTTCCGTCACAAAAATGGACGTCACAACAAAGTGGCAGATGCTTTTAGTAGGATTGTGGTTTTACTAGGAACAATCGTTGTGGAGGTCGTGGGACTCGAGGCATTAAAATAACAACACGAAGACCCCTTTTTAGCAAGGTGCTCGACAAATGTGTGGATAGCCGAGATCCAAAATGTGATTTCATCGCATACGATGGATATTTATTCAAGGATTCTCACGTATGCATTCCAAAGGATCGTTGCAAGTGAAGATCTTATTTGAGCTACATAGATGAGGATTAGGTGGACACTTCGGGAGAGATGAAGTGGTGGCCATGATGGAGAAAAATACTATTGGCCTCGTATGCATCGTAACGTTGAACGGTTCGTAGCACGATGCCCCCGATGCCAAGTCTCTAAAGGTCACATGCAGAATACCAGCCTCTACATGTAGCTTCCCTTTCCAATCACACCATAGGTGGACATTTCTATGGACTTCATTCTAGGCCTTCCTAGGAATCAAAGGGGAGCATTTTTTATTTTCATTGTTTTTTTGTTTTTTTTTTTTAGAAGCAACGAGGAAAATATATTAAAAAGGAAAAGAGAGAATACAAGCGAAAACAAGAAGAAAAACAGAACTGCTGAGATAGCAAAACTAGAAACAGAAAAAACTAGCAGCCTAGGAAGCAAAGGTCATAGCCTTTCAATTCTTTTACATTGGCAACCCATTCAACCAACAGCCTTTTGGCACTAGCTCCAATCACGGAAGCAGAAGACGACCTATCATTAAAGCATTTGTCATTTCTTTCTAACCAGACCGACCACCAAATAGCCAGGATGGCCATTCTCCAAATGATTCTTCTGGGTTTTCCAAGCTTCCAGCCGCGCCAAGACGAGAGGAAGTTATGGGCCGAGTTAGGGCTACACCAGGATAGGTTGAACCGCTGGCTAAAATCGTTCCGGATTTGACAGATGTAGGGGCAATGCACCAGAAGATGGTCCACTGATTCTGCATCTTGCATACAACAAAGGCAGACATTAACCAACTGCATACCTCTTTTCCGGAGGTTGTCGATAGTTAGGATTCTATTGAGGTCCACAACCAAGCAAAACAAATGCATTTAGGAGGGGCCGGATATCTCCAGATGAAAGGAGAGGCTAAGATCGGAGGAATTGAAGGAAGGGATAAAGAGGAATATAGAGATCTGACCGTGAAGCGACCGGACTTATCTATCCTCCATATGAGCTTATCAGGCTCGGAAATTAGCGGCATGGACTTAGAAATGCATTCGAGTAATTTCACGTACTCAGCGATCTCACTATCTCTAAGATTTCTAACGCTTCTAACATCCCAATCAATTTTGGCATCTGTACAAGTGTAGCAATCTGAGATGAAGATGTTCTTGATTGGAGCCAAGCGGAAAATGTTTGGGTCCTTCAGCTTGGATTCACCCACCCATATGTCTTCCCAAAAGCGAATAGCTGCCCCACTTCCCAGCTCGAAGCTAATATTGTTGATAACTGTCTGTTTAACCTTTAGGATCCCTTTCCAAATGTGGGACGCTCGATAGGCGGAAGAGTCCTTAGACCACCATCCCCCTGAGGCAGAACCGTATTTCCCTTTAATGCGCGCGCTTCAGGTTCCGTGCCAAGCCTCCAAGTCCATTTACCTAATGGCACTGTATTCATTCTTCTCAAATCTTTGACATTAGCCCCACCTTCACGGAAGATCTTGCAAACGTCCTTCCACTCGAGGAGATGGATATTGCTCTGATTCTCCTTCCCAAACCAAAGGAAATCTCTTCTGATGATATCGATGGTCTTTTGGACAGCTGTGGGACATCTAAAAAGCGACATAAAATAAAGCGGCAAGTTGGACAAGGCCGCGTTGATCAAGGTGAGACAACCTCCCAAGGACAGATATCAGCACTTCCATCTAGCTAGAAATTTCTGGAATCTACTAACAATGGAATCCCACATCATTTTAGGAGGGGGGCCTATAGAGAGGGGAAGGCCAACAAAAGTGGAGGGTAAGGACCTTGCTGAGCACCCAAGACAGTCCGCAAATCCTTGGAGTTTCTCAGCACTGATGTTGATCCCAAATAATTTGGACTTGGCCAGATTGATTCGAAGCCTAGAAACTGCCTCAAAGCAGAAAAGAGCCGTTTGAAGATTGAGAATGTAGGCTTCAGCAGCTTCAGAGAAAATGAGGGTGTCGTCTGCAAATTGAATGTGGGTGATGGGCTTGAGAAGGCCTGGTATGATAATACCTTTGAAAACACCTTCCTCCTGGCCCATACACATCATTCTGGAGAGGGCTTCACCTATGATAAGAAACAGGAGGTGAGACAGGGGGTCTCCTTGACGCAAACCTCTCGAGCTTTTGAAGAAACCCTTCGGGGAACCATTCAGCATGACAGAAAAATGAGCCAAACCAATACAAGCATCGATCCAATTTCTCCACTTGGCCCCGAAAACCATACAGGAAAGCATATACTGGAGGAATCCCCGGTCAACGTGATCATAAGCTTTGGCAATGTCCAGCTTACAGAGAATTCCTTCCTTATCAGCCCGCTGGCATGAGTGAAGAACCTCATTAGCAATAAGTGAACAATCTATTATCTGTCTACCTTTTATAAATGCGTTCTGGTTAGGTGATATCAAGTTTCCTATCACTTTTAAAAGACGAGTGGAGAGGACTTTGGCAAGAATTTTGTAAGGGCTCCCGATCAGACTAATTGGTCTGAAATCTGAAAATGAAGAAGCTCCCGTCACCGCAGGAATTTTTCAAAAATGGCCTACTTCACTCCTTGCAAAAGCCTAATGGACATCATATTACCAACATATTTTTCAGAGAAATTATGCAACTTCACGAGGTACCAAAAACAATAACTTTGGACTGCAATTCAAAGCTTATAGGGCACTTCTGGCGCACTCAATGGAAATGGTTGGAGACTAAGCTTCAATTATATAGCGTATATCACCATCAAACAAATGACCAAATTGAAGTAGTCAACAGGAGCCTTGGTAACCTCCTGAGGAGTATCGTAGGCGATAACGTATCTCAGTGGGATTTGGCTCTACCCGAAGCCGAGTTTGTCCACAACAGCTCCGTATATCATACCACCAGAAAAAATCACATTTGCGATTATAGATGGGAGAAGTCCACATCGTGTACTTAATACAATAACAAGATTAAGCGAGCGATGATACTGATGCTTTCTACAAGCATATCCAAGACTTGAAAGCTTAGATAAAGAAAAAGATTTTAAGAGAGCAACAATAAGGACCAAGAAGCTAGAAATGAACATAAGTAGGAGGACATATAAAGAAGGTAACTTAGTTATGGTTTATCTCAAGAAAGAAAGATTTCTTAGGGGAACTTACAACAAGCTCAAGTCTAAGAAGATTCGTCCATGCCGAGTTAAAAGGAAGTTGGGTGACAACGCCTATGAGATCGAGTTGCCAGATGACTTAGATATCTCGACAACTTTCAACTTGACAGATTTGTTCGAATACCATGGCGAGGTGTCTGACATGCAAGATGAAATCATTATCAATATGGATAAATAACTCCCAAAGAAAAAGAAGGAAGAAGTTAAACAAGTGTTGCGTATGAAGACTATTGACACTCGACAAGACTAATATAAGCAATACTTGGTGAAATGGAAGAATATGCCTTATTTTGAATGCACATGAATCACGGGTGACAGATTGAAAAGATTGTATCCGAACCTCTACCACTTGTATGAAGAATCCGACTCGCCGAAGTCAAGTTCTTTCCAACCAAGGGAGAATGATGCATGCCTACGGCCCACCACAAGGCCCAGCATGTGCTGATTTTAGACTTTATTTATAGATTTGGGGCCTAGATATCAAGAGCTACAATTCACTAGTTGTGGAAGATATGGGAGAATGTGATGGATGATATGGGGCTGATTTAAAAATGTGATTGAATATTTTAAGGACTACTTCGTATATTTTCTTTTACATTTTTTACGCTTTTACCATCTTGGGTAGATTAGATTGATTTGAAATCAATCTCTGAGTTGGGGGAATCCTCATTAAAGATTCATCTAAGGTCAAGGGGGATGAGTATTCCGAAATTTTGTTAGTGTGAGTTTTTCTTAAGTGTTATAAGAAAATGTTTGATATCAATAAAGTACATCTCCCCACCTACTCAATTATTATTGTGGGTGTAAACTTGTCCATTTCTTTGCAATTTGTGTGTTGAGATCCCATTGACTCGATAACTAGGTTGCACCACTTTCGGAAAAAGGAAAGAAAAAAAAAAATTTTGATTTGCAATTTTACAATGGATTCCATCTCTTGGAGTAGATGAATCAAACTCTAACTTGTGTGTCAACACATAACTAGTGTTAAAAAAATCTAACTCTTTTAGATTGTGAAGCTTGACTCAAGCTTCTAATTTAACCTTTTATCATTAATGGAAATATATATATATATATACACACACACGCACGCTATAGGAATATAGGAATATAAGGGGAAAAAAAAAAAAAAGTAAGCCCATCTTTTTCAGCAAATGGACAGAAAACTAAAGACATTCTTCCAAAAGCTCTATCCTAATTCTAAAAAATAATCCCAACTTCTCTGCAATTTACATCTAAAGCAATTTATCTGCAAAATAACATTAATATCGCCCCAAAATTCTCCCACAAGAATCCACAAAACCTTCACAAATGCCCAAATAAAATAAAGGCTCCTTTTCTCTGAGCTATCCAAATGCAAAAGGCCAAGATCCAACCAAAAGCAAACTATGGTTTATAAAAAATAAAAAATAAAAAAGTGATATTGCCAACAAATAATGGAAAATTAATAAACAGCATGGTGTGTGTTGAAAAACAAAATCTGAATCTCTTCAATACCAATACATACAACCACCGAACAACCAAGAACAAATTAATCAAACAATAACAAACACATGTGATATTTCCTGACATAGAATAACAAAAAGAAATCAATTGGGACTAGTGTTTAAAAAAAAAAAAAGTTGTACAGAACAAGGCTTTGGACTTTGAAGAAGCAAAAGGAGATGAAGCGAGAGGGGAAATGACATGTGAAGCTGTTGGCCTCAAATAGAGGCTACCGAAAAAATCAAATGCTTTTGATATTCATGCTCAGGTGTCCATTTTCTTATATGGTTTGTCCTTGGATATCTACTCAATGAAATCCACATCTTGGTGAAGTTATTTGCACAAAATAGCTTCATTCAAAAACATGTTTACGGCTACAATTTCAGTTTTTTTTTTTTTAACCCTCACACCCACACACACCACATGAGTACTCAAACCCATGACCTCAGTGTTGAAACCTAGAGGGTCTGCCACTAAGCCATGAGTAGGGCTACAATTTTAGTTGCAAGGACAAAGTTGCCATCCTCTAATTTAATATTTTTAAGCAACTGAGTTTTGTTCTTCGAGTTAGTTTCCTCTTTTCTTGTGTTTACTTCAGTTAGGAGTTAGGAAACATTCAGAAGCTCCCAGTTCCTGAGGTCAGGAAGACTCACAGGCATAGAGCCAAAATGAGGTGAGTTATGTTGGGACCTTCTTGTGCATATCTCACTTGCTAATTGGGGTGGAAAAAACATGTAGGAAATGGAAGCTTGCTTGGTGCAGGCCTGATTTCCACGGCCCTTTCACCACTTGGCACTGCATCTGAATGCTGCCTTAGACTAGTATTGTAAATTCATTTGGGGCTCTGTTTGGATGCACAAGCAATTGAATCACGAACATCTGGATTAACTGCAGTAAATGACAAAAGTAGTGACATTTTCTAGTCTTCATAATAAGGCAATAGCCCTCAAATTGAAACTGCATACCTTTCAAGTCCATCATGAACGTAAAGCAATTGCAATTTGGGTCTCAGACCATCAACAAGAATGCTAACAAACGAAAAAACAATTTGCTTATCTCACTTTGCTGGGCTGAAACTGCTACTCTTATCCAATAATGTGTCCAATCACAGCACATCCTCCAAGTTAGTTTCTTTGTTTTTTTGTTGTAGCCAGTTACCTAATTCCTTTGGGAAGTTGGGGATTAGTCTCCGTATAAATATGGGTATGGAATATGTAATTGCAGCTTCTAATGGGTTTTTCTTCTAATTCAAGTGCTAGCATTTGAGATATTTCTAGTGCATCGAAATTCGAAACCCTATCTATCCAAAATGTCACTCAAAAACCGTAGAAATCTCAGAACACGAGCAATTCATCAGGAAGAGAAAAACCCAAGTAAGATTCTTGCAAAAATAAGAAATAAAAAATCGAATCTCTCCTTATGTAATCGTTAGATGTTGGCAATATAGATGGAGATTCAAGTACGAGGACGTGGACGTGGAAAAAAATGAAAGAATTGAAAGAAGATAAGAGCCAAAATGACATTGATCAGAAGAAAAATGAGGGGAAAAAAAATAATAATTAGAAAAATACCTCTGCAGATATGCTGAGAGGGAGAAAAATACCTTGGAGAGAGGGGGGCTCCTGTTCGGAAAGCGAAAAGATGAAGAGCTGGGGTTCTAAACCCTCGCACGTGTGACTTGATGGTGTGGTAGCTCGGAGGCTTGTTTGCATTATGCAAAAACAAGGTGGGTCTTTTAGTCATTTCATATATCATTCGGTCCTGATGCAAAAGTGGGACCCACGTAGGCCGAACCGAGGCGAGGATTTTATGGACCCACTTTGGGTAAAACAGGCGTACAAGGGCGGACGAGCTACCAGGCCGCCTGTCCCGAGCTCGGCACACCCAGGGCTCCAAGGGGCTCACCTTGATGTATGTTTTTTATCTGCACCGTCTATCCATTTTGCTGTATCATTTTAAACTGTAGTCCAAAAAATAAGCAGATCTAAATTTCAAATGAACCACATCACGGGAAGCAGTGGTGATAATGAAGCCCCCCGTTGAAACCTTCCTAAGACACACTTTGATGTTTATTTGTCATCCAACCTATTTGTGAGTTTACATAGACCTAAATTAAGGGGAAACAAAATATTAAATTGATCTCAAACTTTTGTGGCCCCTAAAAAGTTTTCAATGATAGGTGTTATGATTAAAAATGAACTGACTAGATGTATGAGATAGATGATCTGAACAGCCAAACTCGATAAATATGTATTGTTTCGACTTCAGTTACCAACCTTGGAGATCGACCCAGATATCGAGTATCGACCTCAACCTCGGTTAGCAACTTCGACCTCGGATGCTAACCTCGGCCTCAGATACCGACCTTAGCTTCGAAGAAGAGCCTCGATCACGATCAATAGTTCAGCCGATCTGTGCCATTCTCGACCACGGCTAATAGTTCAGTTCGGTTTATAAGATCTCGACCCAATTGTCCTGTAGGTCGGACTCAGCCATCTACCCAGACATCCTCGGATCCTGACTACTCGAAAATCTTATCTGAAGAAGATCTTTCTGATATCTTCATTGTGGATCTCAAGGAAATAACCATAATGCATTCAGAAGAAAATCACCATCCAAGAGGCATTGCTATATACCCCCCCCCCCCAAAAAAAAAAAAAAACTTATAAGTACACCTGCTGCCATAAGTAAAGGTACACAACAAATATCTCAATTCTTCTATACGTTTTGCAGACCTACCCTAACTTAGGCATCAGAGGGTCCCCGACCTTAACCAGCGCGCCCAATGTCTTCCTTATTTTCCATTAAATCACAGGTACTCCGGCTAGTAGGAGGTGAGGAAGGATTTACCGGATATTCGCATCAACAGTTTGGCGCCGCATGTGGGAACAACATCAAAGTCATTCCCATCTTCCATGGTGATTCTACAATGACGAAAAGTGGGAAGAGGGCATAGGCCGTGATCGCAGCAACTGCTCCCACACGAGCGGAGCAGTCTACGGACCACAAAGACCCGCCCTCACAACTTCATACTGATTCCGCACCCGCAGGCCCTGCACAGTAGTCCCGAAATCGATGAGCTCGGCTTGTCTCTCTGGAACATCAAGTCGAAGCGTTTACCGGTAACATTAACTGGACAATGCAAATCTTTGAGAGACAAAACCCACCTCCCGACAAGGGGATAGATGCGTGGGCAGCCACCGAGGTCTCTGCACCACCTCAAGCACCGGTTGACTCGCGGGGAACTAACAATATCCTAGGCAGCCAATCCATGCGCCCTCCCACACCTCGAGAACTGCCACGCCCTCCGACATGTGTCACACATTGGAGAAGAAGATGCGTAGAAAGGCTCCCGATGCGATAGCCAATAACGAGGGCCCCTGGAAGGCAGAACTCAAGGAACTGCGAAGTCAGATGGGCGATATCTGCCAAGCTTACCGTACCCAAACACCGACCTTCGTCGAGGCTATGCCGGAGGAGACCGAGCCACTATTTACTGACGACATTATGGGAGCCTAACTCCCGCCTAAATTTCAAATGTCGTAAATCGTCCCCTACACCGGGTCTGACAACCTGGCCGAGCATTTGGAATCGTTCAGGGCATGGACGGAGCTCCACGATGCGTTAAGCTCAGTTACATGTCAAGCCCTCTCCCTGACTTTGTCAGGGACTGCACGAAAATGGTACAAGCAATTGAAGGTGAAGCCCATCAACTCTTTCACTTAACTTACTAAGGCCTTTGTCACACAAGTCATATGTGAGAAAGACAAGAAAGTCATCAACTCATCTTCTCACAATCGCTCATGGGGAGGATGAGTTGTTAAAATACTACATCATTCGTTTTAACGTTGAAGCTGTTAAGGTCGACGATTATTCCAACCAAATAGCTCTAGCTGCCATGATAGCCAGCCTTAAACGAGGAAAGTTCATATTCTCTATCGGTAAGAACCCCTCAACTGCTCTCGCCGACCTACTTGATCGGGCTAAAGAAATTCCAATGCCGACAAGTTCTTTAGTTTACGATGAGCTTCTCGAGAAGGAAACAACTCGGGTAATGACAGGAAATAAATGGAAGAAGGAGATCCCTCTGCCGTTAATGCTAAAAGAAAGAGAGAGAACGATTAAGATCGAGATCATCGTACCAACCGACATCCAAAAAGTCACTTCCATCGTTACGCTCCCTTGAACACCAAGCCAGTGCAGGAGGAAGCTGGGTTGAGCAAGAAAACCTGATGACCGAGCTGAACCAGTCAACCAAGCTCGCTAATAAGGCTCATCGGCCAACTTTGACCTCGACTGTCGGCCTCAACATCAAGTACTGAGGTACGTATCGACTAAAAGACATGGGAGGTAAGCTCTTACCTCACCCATGGAACGTCAATCATTTAAAGATCTACTACCCATGAGGAACTCTGGCAGGTGAAACAATTGTGCTGAACTGCTCACCTCAATAAAAAAAGTTACTTGTGTTTGATTATGAGAAACCTCCCTCAATTAAATGGAAGAATGTTCTCTCCTTTATTTTACTGTTTAATCTACCGCCATGCTTTCTACCGTTCGACGATTTATACCATAAAAGAACTTCTCCCAGTCAGGAGAAGGGAATTTCTTTTAAATGCATCGACGATCCGAGCTATTGGAACTTCCCTCGATCGAAGGGAAAAAAGTGCCTCTTATTAGTTCTACATCGACCGACTAAAGTGACTTCCCTCCTTAAAGGGAAAACAATCATCTCACTAATCGTCCAACCCTTATAGAAGAGGTCGAGCTATTAATTGATTCTACTACATGGTCTACTGAGGATTCCCTCAGTATGAGGGAAAAACGGTCATCAACCAGTTGTCCGACCCTTGGAGAAGAGATCAAACCACTAATTAGTAACACTGCCTGAATTACGCGATTTACAATGAGGATTTCTCTTGGTGCAAATAAAGAAAGTCCTCAACTGTGAATTCTACTATAAAAGAACCTCCCCAAGTCATGGGAGGAGAATTTCTTTCAATTCCTGACTATCCGACCTTACGATCGAATATAAGGACTTCCTTAGTATAAGATAAATAAGTCATTCTACAGAGTGCTCAGCCTACTAATATGTGAACGACCGGGACTTCCCTCAGTTGAAGGGAAGAAAAGTCCCTCCTATTAATTCTACCGTGTCCACTAAATAATCGACTTATCGATCCTACGATTACTCGGCCCACTCGCTCTATTCCATTCGACCTCTCAACCTCCTAACCTCTTTCGCGCAAGACATCAGAGTGTCAATCCACACTAACTTACTTCCCAAGCTTTCGAAGAACGCTTGGAAGTAGTGAGCAACTGTTATGGGTAAAATTGGACTGACCAGAAGTACACACAACAAAATCCTATAAATACACCCGCTGCCATGAGTAAAGGTACACACAACAAATATGTCAATTCTTTTACACTTTCTGCAAACCTACCCTTACTTAGGCATCGGAGAGTCCCCAACCTTAACTGGTACCCCCAATGTATTCCCTTGTTTTCCGTTAAATCACATGTACTCCAGCTAGCAAGAGGTGAAGAAGGATCGATCGGATTTTCAAATCAACAATAGGCATTTAATCCCTAGTGTGTAGTCCACTTGAGCCTTTAATCTCCTCATTTTCGGCTTACAACTTAAAACATGGCAAAATGGATGGACCGTATAGATATTGTTGAGAAGTGGAGCCACATCTGGGGTCACCCACGACCAATCGAGGTTGCGCGGATTTCGTGTCGCAAGTCCTTTCGCAAGTGGGATGCGAAAGGAGTTTCACGGATTTCGTGTCGCAAGTCCTTTCGCAACTGGGATGCAAAAGGGAAGTTGTCAAAACTATATATTGGGGTCCCTAGGGCTATTCTAGGGTTAAGGTGAATATTGGAAAATATTTCTAAGGTGTGGGCAAGGGATTTTCTCTGCACTTCCAAGGGAGAGGTTAGTATATTGCCTTGTAATCTTCGTTTCTCTTCATAGTGGAATTTTGCATCCGTGGTATTTTACCCTAGTTTGGGATTTTTCCACGTATATCTTGTCTTGTAGTTTGTTTGGATGCTTTTATTCATTTATAGTTTATATTTCTTCTTGTTTATCGTTTGTGGGTGAGGCCTGAGATTGGATCTAGGCTCACTGCGTCGTTGGCGTGCTGCGCAACAACTGGTATCAAATCTATTGGTTTAGTTCTATTGGGAGCGATGACAGAAGATGGAAAAATTAGAATTGAGAAGTTTGATGATTCAAACTTTGCCTTCTGGAAGATGCAGATGGAGGATTATCTGTATCAGAAGGACATCTATATTCCTCTAAGAGGAAAAGAGAAGAAACCAGAAAAGATGATAGATGATGAATGGTTTTTACTAGATAGGAAGGCTTTAGGAACGATCCGATTCTCTTTGTCTAAGAGCGTTGCCTTCAATATATCCAAGGTAAAAATGACAAAAGAATTAATGGAAGCCCTAGCCACCATGTATGAAAAGCCCTCAGCATCCAACAAGGTTCATCTTATGAAATAGCTATTCAACATGAAGATGTCAAATGGTGGGAGCGTGGCTGAACATCTAAACGAGTTCAATACAGTCACGAGCCAGTTGGAATCCGTTGGCATTGCTTTTGAGGATGAGGACAGGGCATTATTGATCTTATCCAGTTTGTCAGACAGTTGGGATGGTTTGGTGATTGCTGTGAGCAATTCTTCAGGATCGACAAAGCTGAAATTTGATGATGTGGCCGGTCTAATTCTCAGCGAAGAATCTAAAAGGAAGGCATCAGGAGTTTCAGGGGATTTAAGGAATGCTCTAAACGTTGAAGGAAGAGGAAGATTGTTGAACAAAGGAGGAAATAAACACGGGCGTTCTAAGTCGAGGAAGAAGTCTAATGGACCGAAAGACAAAAACGGGTATTGGCATTGCGGCAAGAAGGGGCACATAAAACGTGATTGTAGGGCGCTCAAGAAACAAGAAGGAAGCTCTCAAGGCAGGAAGGATTTAGTGAATCTGTCTGAGGAGAGTGACACAGAGGCGTTGATCTTGTCTATTGATGCGAGGAATGAGTCTTGGTTATAGACTCGGGTGCTTCGTTTCATGCTACTTCGTGTAAGGAAGTTCTGCGTGATTATGTGTCAGGTGACTTTGGGAGAGTCTACCTGGGTGATGATGAGCCATGCAATATTGTTGGAAAGGGGGATGTTCATGTAAATCAGAAAGACGGAACGGTCTTGAAATTGAAGGATGTCAGACATGTACCGAGTTTGAAACGTAATCTAATCTCAGTGGGACAATTGGCCGATACCGGTTATGTGACGACATTCACCAGTGAATCTTGGAAGATCACAAAAGGTGTCTTGGTAATATCTCGAGGCAAAAAGGAAGGTACTTTGTACGTGACTTCAGGATCGTATAGTTCACTCGCAGCCACATCAACTGGAGTGAATGGACAGTTATGGCATCAGAGGCTGGGACATATGAGTGAGAAAGGGATGAAAGTGTTATTGTCAAAAGGGAAGCTATCAGGGCTGAAGTCTATTGACTTGGAATTCTGCGAGGACTGTGTGTATGGCAAGCAAAAGAGGGTAAGCTTCAAGAAGACAGGACGCGCTCCAAAGACACATCTGTTGGAGCTTGTACACACTGATGTGTAGGGACCGGCACAGGTATTATCTCTTGGTGGCTCACGTTATTTTGTTACCTTTATTGATGATGCTAGTAGAAAACTGTGGGTCTACTTCTTAAAATTACATAAATCTGATGTATTTGATGTATTTAAGAAGTGGAAAGTTATGATAGAAATGAGACAGGTAAAACAGTAAAGTATCTCAGATCTGACAATGGGGGAGAGTATTGTGATAAGAGGCTTGAGGAGTATTGTGCAGTAAATGGAATCAAACATCAGAAAATGATTTCAGGGACACCACAGCAGAATGGTGTGGCTGAGCGCATTAACAGGACCATCCTTGAGCACTTCAGGAGCATGAGGTTACATGCAGGGTTGCCCAAGACATTTTGGACAGATGCTGTGAATACTGCCGCATATCTCATCAATAGAAGTCCCTCAGCACCATTGGATGGTGGGCTACCAGAAGAAGCGTGGACTGGGAAGGAAGTGAACCTTGCACATCTTAGAGTGTTTGGTTGCACTTCATATGTTCACGTTGATGCAGAGCACAAAAATAAGTTGGATGCGAAGTCCAGGAGGTGTATGTTTATACGCTATGGGCAGCATAATTTTAGCTATAGGTTCTGGGATGTAGAAAACAGGAAAATCATCAGAAGCAAGGATGTAGTTTTCAATGAAAAAGTGATGCATAAGGACAATGTGCAGGAAAATAAGGCCGAGAAAAAAGAATTCGTAGAGTTGGAAGAGTTACCGGACATGGGTGTTACAGCGCCACAGGATGAGGCAGAGCCGCATACACCGGTTGTGAGGAGGTCTACTCGGGAGAGGAAACCTACGGTCCGATACTCACCCTCCTTACATTATCTACTACTGACGGATAATGGTGAGCCAGAGTGTTTTGAAGAGGCGTTACAGTCAGATATACGGGTTAAGTGGGAGTAGGCCATGGATGATGAGATGGACTCTCTTGAGTCTAATCGTACATGGGAGCTAGTCACTCTACACAAGGGTAAGAAAGCACTTCATAATAAGTGGGTTTACAGACTGAAGGAGGAGCACGATGGTTCGAAACGGTACAAGGCCAGATTGGTTGTGAAAGGGTTTCAACAAAAGGCAGGTATCGATTTCACTGAAATATTTTCACCGGTAGTGAAAATGTCTACGATTCGCATGGTCTTGAGTATAGTGGCTTCAGAGGACTTACATCTAGAACAGCTAGATGTTAAGACAACCTTTCTTCATGGGGACCTTGAAGAAGAGATATATATGCATCAGTCGACAGGATACGTGGCACTAGGTAATGAGAACAAGGTGTGTAGACTGAAGAAAAGTCTATATGGCTTGAAGCAGGCCCCGAGCAGTGGTATAAGAAGTTCGACAGTTTCATGTCGGGAAACGATTTTAGGAGATGTCATGCAGACCACTGTTGTTACTTGAAGAAGTTTGATACGTCTTACATCATCCTTCTTCTGTACGTTGATGATATGCTTGTGGCCGGTTCAAGCATGAAGGACATCTCAGATCTCAAAAGACAACTGTCTAGAGAATTTGCCATGAAGGATTTAGGAGCTGCAAAATAAATCCTAGGCATGAGGATAAAGCGTGACAGGGAAAACAAGAAACTAGTTTTGTCACAGGCAGAGTACATAGCCAAGGTACTTGACCGATTCAATATAGGAGGTGCTAAGTCGGTTAGCACTCCATTAGCCAACCACTTCAAGCTATCTAAGGAGTAAAGTGCAAAGACGCAGGAGGAACGGGACTACATGGTTAAAGTCTCATACGCGTCAGCTATTGGGAGTCTCATATATACTATGGTGAGCACGAGGCCAGACATTGCTCAAGCAGTGGGAGTTGTTAGCATGTTCATGAATAACCCCGGGAAGGAACATTGGGAAGCTGTGAAGTGGATCCTTAGATATTTGGTAGGTACTAAGGATGTAGGGTTGTGCTATGGTGGATCGAAAATCAAGCTACAAGGCTACGTAGATTCAGATTTGGCAGGAGATATTGACAGCAGGAGAAGCACTACAGGTTATGTTTTTACTCTGGGTAGTGCTGCAGTCAGTTGGGTCTCTCAGTTACAAAAGATAGTATCTATCAGTACGACAGAAGCAGAATATGTTACGGCTACAGAAGCATGCAAGAAGATGGTGTGGATGCAAGGTTTTATGGAAGAGTTGGGTAAGAAGCAAGCAGATTGCAAGCTGCACAGTGACAGTCAGAGTACAATACACTTGGCTAAAAATTCAGTCTTTCATTCAAGGACCAAGCATATTGCCATCAGATATCACTTCATACGTTCATTATTGGAAGATGGATCGATTGCTCTGAAGAAGATTCATACAAGTGAGAATCCTGCGGATATACTGACCAAGGCGGTCACAAGGGAGAAGCTGAAGCTCTGTTCAGCTTTGATTGGTCTTCAGGCTTGAAGACGGGGAGGTGGTGCACTCCGGATGAAGAAGACAAAGGTTTATGGCGATGTGTCTCCAAGTGGGAGATTGTTGAGAAGTAGAGCCACATATGGGGCCGCCCACGACCAGTCGAGGTTGCGCGGATTTTGTGTCGCAAGTCCTTTCGCAACTGGGATGCGAAAGGAGTTTCGCGGATTTCGTGTCGCAAGTCTTTTCGCAACTGGGATACGAAAGGAGTTTCGGGGACTTCGTGTCGCAAGTCCTTTCGCAACTGGGATGCGAAAGGGAAGTTGCCAAAACTTTAAATTGGGGTCCCTATGGCTATTATAGGGTTAAGGTGAATATTGGAAAATATTTCTAAGGTGTGGGCAAGGGATTTTCTCTGTACTTTCAAAGGAGAGGTTAGTATATTGCCTTGTAATCTTCGTTTCTCTTCATAGTGAAATTTTGCATATGTGGTTTTTTACCCTAGTTTGGGGTTTTTCCACGTATATCTTGTCTTGTAGTTTGTTTGAATGCTTTTATTCCTTTCTAGTTTATATTTCTTCCTGTTTATTATTTGTGGGTGAGGCCTGAGATTGGATCTAGGCTCACTGCGTCATTGGCGTGCTTCGCAACAGATAAAACCCATACATCATGGTGCTCACCCCCGCCACCTGTGCGGAGCTTGGAACAAGCAGGGGTAGTATCCAATTGTCATACGTAGCATAACTCTCCCATCGTCAGATTTTCTTTTCGCTCCACGGTGCAGCTCACTTGAGTTTCTGAATAGCTTGCATTTTGGTGCATCCCTTCATCCCCGTTGTTCAGACCTGGTGAATGGTTTGGATTTTGGAGCGTAGATCACCGTGGTGATCAAGACCCTTTCATCTGCAAGGTTCAACTAAAACCAGACATGCTTATTTACTAAATGGTTCTTAATCCAAATTTTAGATCCGGACCTTTTTACTAAATGGACGGGTCTAAGTCGGTTATGAGTCAACCCATCAAATTCATTTATAATTGGATTTGGGTCTAGTAGAGGGAGATACTAAGTGGTCTCATTTTTTTCATATTACTTGTCAAGGTATGCAAGCATTTTTAACGAGTTTAAAATTGAGTCTGGAGAAGTGCGAGTCAGATGGGTCCTTTGCAACATAGAGCACACCTGTCCATTTACTAAATGGATTCAGGTTGAGTTGGGCCTAGTATAAAGCAAACCAGATCCATATCCATTTTAGCAATTGGGTCAGTTCTTGGACCCAAACCCATACCATTTAACAAATCAAAATGGTTAGGTCCGGCCTGGCCTAATATAAAGCAAACCCTACCCTAACGTCAATGTGTCACTTGTGTATAAAATGGTGGGATGCATCATATTAATCATGGTGAAAATCAGAATGATGCGCTCATCAGGCGGGCCACAACGACGAAATCAATGTAAAGCTGACAATCCAACGAATACGTGACCCATCTGATGACTGGATCCTTTCAATTTTTGCTTATGTTGATTTTCAATGGATGACCATCGTTTTCAACAATCAGGCTGTCCATTGACCTGGCACAAGTAGGCCGTGAGTGTATCCCATTCCATCTTGCTGGCATGCTAACAATATCAGACGATCTGAGGCTGGCTCCATTGAGTAAGAAATTTTAAAAGGATGCGGCCCACTCCTCATCACCGTTGAATCTTTTTGTAGCATGAATGCCAACCACCGCAGTGTTTCCTTGCAATCCATCAATCAAAAGGGTTCAGGCACCCCATTGAGAACATTGGGGTTGCATCCTATCCCCTATCATTGCTCATTGTCTTTACTATTTCCTTTGATGTGATCAGTTCGTGAATGCCTGCCCACACAACAATATGGAAAATAGACAATCGAGATGTCATGTGAACCAGCCATTCCTCAGTCTTTGCATTGTAATCCAACATCTGTCTTTGGTAGAGAGTACAACAATCACATAAATTATTCACTCTCCAACGCAACAACCCCACTAAAATACTAGCAGTCATAGTAGAAGTCAGCAATAGCTCTGTTATAGGAAAATATGAGCTGACCTCGGAAGAGGCGAACTCTGCTCGACTGATTGAATGGAAATGCCTGGACAGGAGCATCTCCGACCCTAGCTGAGGAAAACGTGACTCGGCCGTTGAGCGGCCTCGCCATAGCAGACCGGACAGCTTAGCCCGATGAGCCAAATCTCGGCTCGTCAGTGACAGCTTGTCTAACCTGGTTCGGTAGTAACCAAAGTTTGGCTTCCCAATTCTTTTGTAGAGTTTTCACATCAACCTGGAACCCGGAAGAAGCCATTACACATCCCCTCCGTTGGCTCCGACCCGATCCTTGCCGACCAACGGTCAGGCATGACCCGCTTACAGGTTCAGACTGTAAATGGAAGGACTCAGACTTTAAGGTTAGCTCAGACGCTAACGTTAAGCTATAGGGTCAGCTCGGAGGGAGATGGAAGCTGTGGTCACACTCAAGGATCAACTCCAGTAACGCACGCATGGAGTAGGATCCGGCGCACGATCTCAGGGTAACTACCAACATCAGCGCATGCGTCGTTCACTCCTATAGGCAGAGATCATGCCGAGAATGACAGGCACATTTACTTTGCTCAAAAGGTATAAATAGGAGGCATATCAATAGGAACAAGTGCACGATATTTGACATCTTAAGCCCCAACTAAACTACTTAGACTCAGATTCCTAGCCTGACTTTGGCATCGGTGCAAGTGTTCGGAGCTCGGCGAGAGTGAACCAGATTTTTGCATCAACATTTTGGCGCCTTCTATTGGACGGTCTGAGATAAAAAGTCTTAGTAACTCTACCATAAACGGTCAGGGGAAAGAAGAGAGCATCTCCAGTAGCGATGACAGAACCTGAGCCTACTGGACAACGACGCTCATCTTCAATACTTCATGCTGAATCAGCTCTAAAGGAACCGTCTCAACAGACTCGAAGCCGAGGAGGCAAGTATCATGCGTTGCAGAACCAAGTGCAGGCGTTGGTCGATGAGATAAACCAAATGAAGCAGCAGCAGAGGATAGGACAACAGCCACCCCTTGATCAGGGACAAGTCGCCCCAGTGGCAGAAGAGCAACCCGTTCTAGTAAGTTCTCAATGTCTCAGATACGTAAGTCGGTGCGTCTCAACGGACTCGAAGCCGAGGAGGCAAGTATCATGCGTTGCAGAACCGAGTGCAGGCGTTGGTCGATGAGATAAACCAAATGAAGTAGCAGTAGAAGACAGGACAACGTCCACCCCTTGATCAGGGACAGGTTGCCCCAGTGGTAGCAGAGCAGTCCGTTCTCGTAAGTTTGCGAGCAGGAGCGTCCCAGAGTATGTCAACTCGGGCTCCGAATCCCGTGCGAAATGTGGCAACTCGAGCACCGACTTACGTATCTGAGACCTCGGCGTTAGCCCCAATTGACTTCCGCCATGAGCTGGAGAGGATAAAAAGGGGCAAAACTATAACGCTCTGGTTTTCAGAACCCGAGTACACGACTCAAATTCCAACAACCCAGGAGTTAGTTAAAGATAATGGTAATCAACGAGTAAATCAAAGTGCAGATAGTGGGAAAAGAGACATAATGTATATTTGAACCAGTGTATGAACAATATTCTAGCCCACTCAGTTGGGGGCCAATTACATAGCATCATGTTTCTCAAATTCCTAAATGTACTGAAAATAAAGATAAAGAGCTAATCTTTTGGTTTAGCCCAAAATAGGCGGCCACCTCCTGCTGCTGCTCCTCAATGCAGAACTCCTCCTCGACCACCACCGCCTCCAAGTCAGCCACGTACTCATTGACTTCTATACCCGTGTCCTCTGTACGGTTGATCATTGATGAATGAGTGGCCAGCTCAGTGTGATCTCCCCTCAAGATTTCACACTGCCACCCTAAACAAGGAATAACATAAAAACATACAATCATCCCAAAACACAGTAGATGCAATCTTTTTAAATGCATGAAAACATGAATGCAATCATCGTCCCGGGTAAAACATATAGAAGGACATTAGGGTCGTCACCCATGTCATCATCGACCCGGGTAAAACATTCAGACGGTCTATGGCCTAGGTAAAACATCCAGACAGGCAAATATATACGATAACAATAGATGATGGTTGGTGCCCCGGGCAAAACATCCAGTCAGGAAAATTTGTAGGTTACGTATGACAGCAATAGATGCTGGTCTGTGCTATGCATGCATGATTTGCCAACCCATTATTAGTTCAATTTCAACCAGCCAATTTAAATGAATTCACGGTCACTACGGGGAGCGTTTAGCCCAGCGTAGGCCGACGGCTCGGGCATAGTGTCCCATGACCACCATCCCCAGCCCATGAAGTTACTGTCTTAGGGTGTGTGTAGTACCCACCAACATGTGGTCAATCAACTCAACACCAAAACCTCCATGTCAGAGGCCTAATCACTTTACAACTATTCTGATTACACCCTAAGTACGGACTCTCTTTTGCTTAGAACTTCTCATGGAGAGATTTCAACAGTATGCGTGTCATAGCAACATAGATCATAATATAAAAAGGGAATAAGGAATAATACATATATTTCTATCAGTACACACTAACTGAGTTAACATAGGATACATAACATGAATGATCAGGTTATTCGCCTAGGCAACTTAAAAAAATTCAGAAGTCTAAACAATAGTAAGCACGAGAATCATTATATTAAATGGATAAGTCAAGTGAATACAGTATATTTTTGCTCACGGTTTATCATTAATCTAGCTAGCCATTACTTTAATAAACTACTATTTCTAATATAGTTAGGGATGTAGAGCTTAAGGGAAGGAAAATCATCACCTGAATTGTTGTAACTCTTTTCTTGACTTCGTTTTCTAAGGTTAGCTGATGGCCCAATGTTGTACGAGGGACTACCTAAGCAAGAGTCATACCAATAAGTTGGTTATTTGAGCAAACGGATTAAAAACCTTCTTACATGAAACTTTCGGCCGGACTTGGCCCATAAATCAAGGCCTGATCTAGGTCTGTCCTTGGCCCACTCTAGTTCCAATTTCAGCCTCAACTAGGCCCGATCAGGGCCCACATCTGTTGTCCCTAGCTGACCCAAAAATTGAGTCATTGCGGCCCTGTTTGGCCCTAACACGACAACCCACCAACCGCATGAATGAGGCCTACTGGGTATATATGGCCTGTCGGGGTTGTGAGCTAAGGTGAGGCCCACCATTGGGCATGGCTCACCGTATATGGGGTGTGGCCCATCTTACGTTGAAGTGGGACCCACATTAGATTGCGGCCCACATGAAATTTGGCTTGGGTGAGGCCCACTAGGTTGGCCATGGTGCGGCCCATTGAGATGGATTTCAGGTGCGGCCCACATGGCTGGCCGTGGTGCGGCCCACTGAGATGGATCTCAGGTGCGGCCCACTGCTATATATGGTGAGGCCCACCAGAGTTTGGATGTGTGGTGTAAACCACTTGAGATAGTCGTGGCCCAAAAAAAATACCAGGTGAGGCCCATTAGCATTTTATCAAAGTGCGGCCCACCAGGTGGTTTTCATGCTGTAGCCCACAAGCCCAGACTGCCTGAAGTTTGGCCCAGGGAAGGGTGCAGCCCATCCGCAGTAAGGCCTGCTCGTGGGCCTTCCTTGAGACATTCTTGGAGCCTAGCTCAGGGCCTATTTTGGTTGGGCTTCAGGGCCCATTCCTAGGCTCGTTTCAGCCCAGCTCTGGGTGGCTGACTTTGGCCTATACGACAGCCCTTTTTGAAGGACTATTCTCAGTCCGATGCAGTCCCACCTGCGACCCACAGAGATTTAAATCTCACCGCTCCAGATGGCGTGGCCCACAGAGGCTACCGTGGGGCCCACCCTTACGTGACTGCATGGCCCAAATGGGGCCCGTTCTCAACCTGGCTGAGAGCTGCATCCATGCAGCTCACCCGACTCCCTGCCCAGAAAGCACCCAACTGCTGGACAGGTTCTCGCACTACTCCATGGCCCACCGAGAGCCTACCTTCTGCATCATCACCGGCCCTCATCTTGGTCATTGACCAACCCGAGACAGAGCCCCAAACTTGGCTCGATTTTAGTTCAAATAGAGCTTCCATCAACCGTGATCTAACCTGAGCCATTGCCATTTGCTTGGGCCTGAGCAGAGGCTATCTTACTATGGATTCAGTCAATAATTCAGCCCAAAACAAAGCCTCACAAGGCCTATTTTTTGTTGTGATTCAAATCCTATGCAGGGGCGGATTTGAGCCCACTGCAGGACCCAGAAAAAGGCGTTTACAACTCAAATTTATGGCCCTGATAGAAGTCTAACTGAGGTTAGTTTCTGGCCTGGTTTGGAGGCAGTCTGGAGCCAGAACGTCGGTCGTTCTCTGCTTGGGTGGGATGGTCGTTCAGGGCCCGTTGTTAGCTGAGCCTAGTGTCACACCCCAGACTCGGTAACCGGACTCACAAGGAACCCGATGGCCGGTTCTGGCCGCAACAGCCTCCGTAGTACCCCATTTTCGGCTCCTGAGGCAGGTTTTGAATCCTAGGGTCCAACAATGAGGGTTTCATAACAGTATAATCATTACCAATACGAGCATACCCAAGATTACAACAAGTGAATCTGAGAATAACAAAAGCACACATCACAAAATCCACTAATAATTTGAACTTTTACAAGCTTACATAAGGTCCAAAAGGACATACATAAGATAATAGAAGAAAGAAAGGAAGTCTGCAACACTGGGTCCTCAAGCTCATCTCTAATCTAAACTCTGTCACTGCGACGCCTGCCTAGGATCTCCTGCACGCATCAATCGTGCATAAGCTTATAGAAAGCTTAGAGGATGGTGAAAGTTGTGACAATGATGCTCAGAAGAAGATAGAGAATGCAGAAGGGAGTCATGATCAATACCAATACCACTAGCTTTACCAAGGCTATCATGAATGCAAGAAATTATACCAAGGCAGTACGATAATGCAGGAAGCCATATCAAGGCTATATAATGCAATGAGTACTGTAATGTAATGAGTACTGTAATGCGATGAGTACTGTAATGCAATGAGTACTTGTAACACTCCGAATTTTTCCTAACTTAGCAATGGACGTCCTTGGACGTAGAACTGCCCTAGGACCTTATTCTGTCGTGATTAGGGCGTAATTTAATTAAGTAATAATAGCTTGAATCACCTTCTATACAAACTACAAAGACCCGAGTACCACCTCAGGCAGAAATCACTCAGGACCAAATCCTTTAGAAATTAGACGAAATTAACTAAGTATTAAACTAGATTAGCTGTGAAATTCGCTTGGACCACTTTTAATACGAACTGCAAAACCCAAAACTTGCAGAATCATCGACACTTCGACGCTACATTTCCTTATAATATAGGATCAATCTCATTACCCAGTTACTCTCGGGAGCATCACGAAGCTCCGTATCGGACCTAGACCGCACGTCGAAAGTCCGATTACCGCGAAACTAAACGATTATGACTGTCTTGCTGGGCTTGACAACCATCTCGAAAATCAAGTCCTGACTGTGTCCAGAAATGTACAACTTGAGCCCGGAGCGAAGTGTGTGAGAAATGTGAATATTTTTGGAAATAAAATCCAAACTTAAGTAAACTGAGATGTGTCACTTGTGGGCCAAATATAAGGATCAGACCATCAGAATCCGACCTAATTACACCATCGGATCAGGAAAAATTTCATACACAGGTCCATGTACTCGTGGCCCCGATCGAGTGACAGTGACCGTTGAACTGAAACTGGTCTACCACGGTCGATCTGTAAATTTGATCGGACCGAAAACTTAGCTTGACCTAGATCCATAGTCAGGGAGCTTAAGTCCGACCACACACAAAAAGGGAGCCTCCAGAAGTGCTCCGTTGAGCCGAAATAGATGGGTTTTGGCTATAACCTAAGTATACCATGGCCTTGGGGCCATTTCGGTCAGTTCTTGGCCTATATAAGGGCTTAAACCCTCTCTCTCTCATTTCATACGAATTTGGTAACCTAGGAGAGAGAAGAGAGCAAAGAGAGAAGGAGAGAGAGAAAGTGGGAGAGACATGAGATTCGATCCCATTGCTCCACGGGCTTAGCTACCGCGTCTGCATCGCTATTCCGGCGATTCTGACTCCGTTCGTAGGTAAGAAAACCTAACCCTAATCTATTTTAGGGTTCCCAATAGTGTAAGTGATGAAATAACTAACCTATTTCATGTTACAAGTGATCGTTGTGCCGTAGACAAAGGCTTAGTGTCTAAACTGAGTTCGTTACGAGTTTACCAGTGAAAGGTGCGGATTATAAATGTTTAGGTTATGGTTTTCAAGGCTTTCAATGTCAGTTAATGATTTATGATTGACTTGAATGCTATCACATGCTTAGATACGATGTTTCCCGCACTGTACACATACATATGAACTATGTTTAATATAGTGAAATCCATGTGTTTGTTGATATGCTTGATTGAATATGGAATCATGAATCATGCTTGCCATGATTATTGGTTGTGAATGCATGATCTTTGTAAACGTGGCATCTCCTTTGTATAAAGATTTGCTTTAATATGTGTTTTAACTAAGTTATTACATGTATGTAATATGTGTAGTCTAAGTGTTTGATAAAGTGCCTCAATGAGAGGAAATACTTGTTGAATGCATGTAATGAGGGTGTTGAGATATGATTCTCAATTTCCTTAACTATGGCTATAGTTTCCTTTATGTAACCTATATCGCTACTACGTGCTTTATGGTTGAAATGCCTATGTATGCTAACATGTACCCTATGTGTTTGTAGATATGCTCATGTGAGATTTATAATTGATTTCAGTTGCCACATGCTGCTTTAGCTTACTATATGTGAATGCTAATTTTTGGAATGTGATTGGGGCTACGAGGTAGTCCAGGCAATCGGTAATGGTTTACGATAGGTGGCTGTACTACTTAGCTATGACAGACGCGCTCGATGAATCTAAGTCGTACGCTGCTTGTCGGCAGTGGTTAGGCCACACGGAGTGCTTACGCGCTCCATGTCAATCGGCTCGACGTATGCTCGTACCAGTCGAGTTCGTCAAGTAACCCGATTGGCCTTATGTATATTCACCATGTATGGAAGCTATTGCTTGAACCTAAGACACTAAACTCACCAGTGAATCCCGTTAACCTTGGTACCTCGATCCGCTAAGACTCATGAGCCGGACATGGTGGTATGAGACACCGTGGTCGAGTTGTCGCCTACGCTGAGGCGATGAGCCTCCCCGTAGTGACCAGTGAGCAACACCGCCTCGTGAGCCGAATACGGTGGTATGTGACACTGTATTCGAGCTGTCGGCTTACACTGATAAGGTGACGAGCCCTTTGTAGTGACCTCGAGCATACTCTGAGCCTGCATTGAGGCGACGAGCCGTTCCGTAACAACTATAGTATAAACTAGGCCTACACTGCATAGAGGTGACGAGCCCTTTGTAATGACCTAGAACCGCGACATCGTATGAGATTTACTAGGACTGACGACCCTAGAATGGATCGTTGTTTGGGTATTGATATAAGGGAGGTACGTTAGTTTTCTAATCCTGCCGTACAAAAAGGACTAATAAGAACTTGGTAATCATGCTCATGCACCGCACCGCATGTGCCGTTTGGCGTTGGGCAGAGCACTGAGGAAGTGACTGACATGCGCGACCGTTAGATGAAGATCGCAGATGGAGTGTAGGCGAGGGCATGCATTATTTATACATACCATTCATGCATTAATTAGAGTATTTAGGGATGTTTGATTGTATTGCTTTATCATTACTGCTTGACTGAATTAATAACATGTTAACCTTTGCTTTATTGTTCCACTGAGTAGATCACTCACTTCCACGGTACGGGACAGTGTCATACACACCAACCGGACCCCGTCTCAATTGCAGGTGGAGGCGATGCTTACGAGGCGGAGCCAGACTTCGCAGACGACAAGGAGGCATTCTCCTATATGCAGTTTTCAGGCGGGTTCATGTGAGCCGTGTCCTAATCGACGGGGATTTCTGGGATGTTGACTAGATGATATTACACATTTTGTATATTTTGGAATTGTACATGTCATTATCTAACCTGGTAATATTATCACACTCTGGAGACTTACCATAGTTTATATATTTCATATATCTATCACAGTCTTCCACTTGCAATTTCACTTGTCTCTGGAGTATGATATACTGTTTTGGTATAATCTCATTCATGTTTCATGCACTAATACGGACAACATTTAATCATCCTTTTCTATGTTGCATAAGTGATGCGTTGGAACTCGGGAGTTGGGCTCCTGCTCGACCCCCGATTTTCAGGGCGTTACAGTAATGTAATGCAATATGAGTACTGTAATGCGATGAGTATTGTAATGCAATGAGTATCGTAATGCATTATGAGGCTTATACAGCCGATGCAAATGCAATGCGAAGTAATGTCAGTGCTCATATCCAATCCACATATCAAGTACATTTCCATCATAAGAAAATCACCGGGGTCCATTACACTGCTGGATGACTGCCGCTCTACAGACCCCGCACAGCCAAACGAGCGTAAGAGACCTCACTACCCGCCTGTGGACAGTCAATCACCAGCAAGGCCTGACGGTAGCAGACTCATTCACGAGCTGGTCAGACTCAGCCTAGTAATGCCCTCTTACATCAGGCGAGTAAGGCTACACCCCTATCCAACCGACTACACGACAGTGGGAGTCACGGCCTAATGGTATAAGGCCCTCGTGCGCTCATATATTTCACCTGGTCACAGCCCTAGAGCAGATCCTTGGTACCATGGAAGTTTTATGAATTTCACCCATGGGCATCCTATACACCCGGTATGCTCAAGTAACATTTCCGGTGTCCAAACATGGTCATCCACGATGTAACTGTGGAGGCTACAGCCCTGAAGAAGAAAGGGCGATAATTGTCCATATGTTATGCAATGCCAAATGCATGAATCACACAATCAACTATGCATCAATTCCATGCATCCAACGGGCTCAAGAGGAAATATTACGTCCCTCGGAGAAGGTAACATGCAATGCCCAATGACACAATATGAGCACACACACAGTGTCAACCAAGCATATAATGATGTACCTGGGTCATGAGGATGAATTTAATCACACTATATGGCGATATATAATGTATATTACATTTCTCCTATCCAAGAGGGAACCAAGACTAGGTACTTAACAATATCCTTAAGGAAATCCAACTTCTAGTGGGGGCCTATTTACCTGGGGTAGCCCACAAGACTAAGTATACAAGCTACGGGGCTAAGTAATATAGAAATGAGCCTAGCAAGAGTCTAAGATGAGTATTCAATCACTCTTAAATATAACCGGGCATAGAGGGGTCCATAATGGGGACATTTAACCACCATTCTCCAAAAAGGCATATTAACCATAAATTATATGGATAGAAGGCCCAAGGCCTACATTTAAGATACAAATAAAGGTAACCACATTACATATATTCCTCATAATAGGCCATAAAAAGATATAATACCACTTTTAACAACATGGGCCCTAAGAGGGAAATTAAGGCCCAAGGCTCAATTCCCAATGGCCATAGAATCCATGCATTAAGTTGGACTTGGTGGGCAGTCCGCGTACACAGTATATAGCCCAAAAATAAGTTTAAGTTTGGATGATGAAATGGGCCCAACTACATCAACCCAATAACTAGCAATTTAAGTGGGCAACCGATGGCCCAATAATATCTTTATCTTAACCCACAAGTCCATCAAAATGGTGGAAGTTGGCTCAATATATGGTTGGGCCAAGCTAGAACGTCCCAACCCACTCTGGGCACATGGGATGCCCCAAAAATCTGATCTAAGATGGGGTCCTCATGTGATCACTAAAGGTGACCCAAAACAATGCACTAATTAAGCCCAAGAATTATAAAATATAAGCATACAACACACACACAAGTTCTCAATATGGTGGGTCCCATGTCCAATAAAGTTTCAACCATAACAATGTACATTTCAGGCCCCTGATAAACGTTCGATCCACTCAGCTTCCTGGGCTTGCTAAAGCCCAGAAATTAGTCAAATACGTGGGAATGATCTCATGAAGGCCAACAATATTCACAGGGGGCCCCACCAGATGGAGGGTGTGTATACATCAAGAAAATATCAAGTGGGCCTAATCCTTAAACAAATGGCCTAGGATCTATGGTGGGCCTTTAACCATCCATAGAAGAACCCATGAGCCTACCTTGGGACCACCCAGGAGGACATTCAACCTCAACTGGTTTCCAAGAGGTAGCCTGCCACTACTCGAACATGAACTAAGGCCAAGGCCTAAGGCAATCCATGGCCTAATGGGCTTATACTCAAAGCCCAACACAATATGGTGGGCCCTCAAACAAGGTTGGGCCCAACCATAAAGATCCTGAGTCCACTCATTGTGGTGGGCCTAATGGGCAGCCCATTATTCCAACATATGGGTGATCCTTACATTTAAAACAAGTAAGTTGGGCCTCACATCTCGGTCCAAGTATGGTTTACTTTAATGGGCAAGAAAGGGACCAACTACCTGAGTATTTTGGCCCATAAAACCCATTACAATAGTGTATTAAATATAGGCCCAAAGGTCAGGGGAATTAAGGCTCAAGCCCAAGTCCCAATGGCCATAGGACTCATACATTCAGTTGAACTTAATGGGAAGCCCATGAGCACAAAAAAATACAGCTTAAAAATTAGTTTAAGTTGGGTGAAATGGGCCCCACTACATCAGCCCAACCACTAGCAATCTACGTGGGCAACCGAGGGCCCAATATCACCCTTATCTAAGCCCATAACTCCATCAAAATGGTGGAAGTCAATCCAACATATGGCTAGGCCAAGCTGGGACGTTCCAGCCCAATCTGGGCCCATTAGGAAGTTCCAAAATCTAATTTATATTTGGGTCCCACAAATGATCATCAATGGAGACCCAAAAAAGCATTGATTAAGCGCAAGGGTATTCTAAAATATAAGGGAGCAATAAATGCCAAATTTTCTCAATATGGTGGGCCCCATAATCATGGCCCCAATGGGCCCTAAAACATCAGGGATGAGTCCCCAACTAATCATACACAAAGCTCAATGGGCTGGGGCCCAAAAGTTCTGAAATAACAAAGGGGACAATAATGTATAGAAAATTTCTGCAATACATGTTGCTATCCTAAATTTGGGCACTCCATTAGAGTGGGTTCAGAGCCTCTAAAACTATGGGAATTGAGGGCCAAGCTCCTTCATCATGCATACAATAAGGGGAAACCCAAAAAGGTGGCCCACCATCAGAGGAAACATTTTTGAATTATGGTTTTTATCAAGGCATATTGCTGGACTGCACAACAGAAAAATCTGGCAGTCCAACCATCTTGGTCCATTCTTTTGGATGCCCAAATGGGGTCAGTTGGGGCTGAAATTTTACAGAATAACACTTCCATAGGTGGGTCACACTCCCACAAAATTTCAAAATTTTTGGATATTCCTAAGTATTTTAATTAATTTAAACAAACAGTCTGTCCAAAAAATCGGACAGACCTGGACGTCCCAACGTGGGGGGCCAGTCCGGCCCTCGCCACAGTGTGTACAGGGGTCCATTGGCCCTGAAATTTGGTAGGTAGGTCCTTCCATGAGTGGACCACACCCCTATAAAAATTTTAAATTTTTGAACATCTATAAATATTTTAATTCATTTAAATAAATCAATCTGTCATGAAAATCAGACTGATCTGGACACCATATTATAGTGGGCCGGTCCAGCCACCACCATGGTGTGTACAAGCGTCCATTAGCCCTAAAATTTTGTAAGTGGGTCCTAACATGAGTGTTAAATCTCCCTGTAAATTTTTATAATTTTTTGACACCCAAAAGTATTTTAATAAATTTTGGAATTCCAACCTGTCCAGAGTGGAATGTTGCTGGAACAGTGCAGAAAATCCAGACTGTCCACCTCACTTGGACTACACTTTTGGGACCCCAATGAAGGTCAAATGGGGCTGAAATTTGAGGGACATCA
The DNA here is from genome assembly GCA_021015155.1 of Magnolia officinalis. Classification (NCBI taxonomy): domain Eukaryota; kingdom Viridiplantae; phylum Streptophyta; class Magnoliopsida; order Magnoliales; family Magnoliaceae; genus Magnolia; species Magnolia officinalis. The sequence continues at coordinate 22,481,752 of JAJHSJ010000005.1, read as the reverse complement.
AGATGAGATCCTCACCTTTCAGAAAAGTATATTTTATGGGTACAAAAGGTCCCCCAATCAGTCCCAAATTCAAGCCCAAGTCCAGCAAAAATCTGTCCAGAAATTTCTGGACAACAATACATGGCTGCACACATCAGCTTATATCTCAATAATCTCAGCCATAAAAAGGGTGTGTGGCCTTCCTCAATGGGCTCCACATATGTCCAGATCACAGACTAAGACTAGGACACTTGCATGCATTGATTAAGGTATCCAAAGATCATGGAGTTGGGTGGTAAGGGCGTCCCACCTTGCTGGATTTTTATTTTTTATTTATTTTGGGACATCCTAGGCTCACTAAATGGGCCACACACACATCATCATCCACACATCAGAGAATATAGAAGAAGAAAAGAAAGTAATTCGTCCATGGGGGTAGGGCCCCGCCACTAATGGGCCCTCCCAAGAATGAATCATACCCATACAACTACATTGATTGTACATGCAACATAAAATCACTACATGCATGATCTATAATTGCTATGGATGGCTGGGATGTCATCCCAACATGATCCTTAAGGTCTAGATGACCTTGAGATGGAGTGGATCATTAAATACATCATGATGGGGTCCATGGAGAATGGCCTCATCATGGATCATGACATGCATGTAGGATGGGCCAAAGGGCCACATCCATAAGATCAAATGAGATCCCCACCATGGATTGGTGGGTCCCATGTGATTCATCCATAAAAAAATAATGAGATTAAAGAAAAGAAGGGAATTCAACAAAAGAATAGTCACCCACCTCAAAGATGATCACCAAACTTCCACACTAAGATCCTCTAGCACCAAGAAAAATGGATCTATGGTTGAGATCTTATTCTAATGGTTAGATGGGGAGGGAGATGGAAGAAATATGGCTGAAATTTTTTAGCAAGGTAGGATATTTTGGAGGTTTTAGCAATGGGAGAAGAGAAAATGAAAGGAAAAAAGAGAGAATGGAGAGAGATGTAGCATGAGAGTAATGATGAATTTCTAGAAAAATGGAGGCATGCTTGCCTTGGCAAGAGAAACTCATGATGAGTTTGGGAGAGGATTCCTATGTGCTAGGGGTCTAGGAGCTAGAGCCTAGGCTAGCTATAGGGGTTAGGTTTTCTAGGTAATGATGTCATAGATTTGCATGAGAATTTGTGCAAACCAAGTGGGTCCCACCAAAAAAATGCAATCAATGGTCCAAAAATGTGCGGCCTACAACTTTTGATGGACACGCCAGATTTATGCACGAGACGCGGCGTTGGAACCGTGACGAGTCGGGTCTTCATGACTGGACTCACGGATGACCGTAAACACTATCCAAGGGTCACGGGTCGCCGGGATTCGACCGGTAGGACCGCGGGACCAAGATGGACGGAATGCATACTTACACACACATGCACACAAGCGAAGTCGGGTCGGGTCTCACACCTAGTGCCTAGTTTGCAGCCATGAAACGACTTTATTCCAGTCCTCAAAATGCTGCCATTCTAGCTCTGGTTGGGTCCGAACTATAGCCATGGGTTGGCTAGATTTCTTAGTTTGGAAAACAGTCATTGCTTGGCCTGTTTCCAACACAAACAGAGCTTCGACACTACTTGATTTCGGCCCGACATACGACCACCATTTAACATTCCGTTGTCTGTCTAAAACCCAACCATTGTTTGGCCAGATCCAGCTCAAAATAGGGCCGCAGTATGGCCTGATGGAAGGACCGTTTTATGGCCTGCTTTCGACCCGAAAACCAGTCATAGTCTGGCATGGTTTTGATCTCTGTTTCGAACCGAAAACATAGTCATTAGTTGGCTTGACTCTGGTTCGCACAAATGCTTCGTCCACCTTAACAAAAACCATAAAAAGATGGTTTACCTGCCTCAACGTACCCACACGGTTCTCATCTTCTTCTCCATTTTCTTTCTCTTTCTCTCTCTTCCTTCGTACCAATCTCCATGTCCACAGTGCCCTTTATATAGAGGGAGAGAGAGAGGAACGACTGTGATTGTTCTTACCGCGGACGACCGAGATTTCACCCGCCACCGACTTTCCCAGAGAGGAAAGTTTTCTCTCTGCTTTCCTCTTGCAGACTTTTACTTGGCTAGTTCCGGAAAGAAGGGAGCACCGCCTTCCCCTGGTGATGGACGGATGAGGTTGGTAGGCCAGGGCGATCTCGGCAGATCGTGAAGTCCCGGACGGTCCTGATTTGCGGACACTTGCCACCCGTAGCGTATTGAACGGTTGTAGGTTAACTTCTCTGTCTGTTTATCAAGGCCCAAGAGCTTATACAGTTTTGATCATATGGGCCCCACAAAGAGTTTGGACGGTTCAGATTGCTCGAAAAGTGGCCATGGTGGGCCACTTAGGAGCTTAAAGATCGCCCCGTTAGTACTCTGTTTTGACGGGAAGCGTATGCTATCTTATTTCTTTCTTCTTCTTTTTTTTTTGAAAAGGGCTCGGTCAAAGGTTAGCTGACCGAGCCCATCGTTCCAGTGTATGCCGGGTGTATATGCATGGGGTGCATATGCACACCATGAGGGGGCCCATCGTGATGGTCGTGCCAAATCCATTTCGTCCATCTTTCTTAGGACCCAGGAATAGGGGTCCCAGCCCGTTTCGGTGCAGGGCCGAGGCCCAGGTGGGTCATATCATGCTTTCAAGCCCATTTAATGGCCAGCATAACCGACCCAATGGCCGGATTGACTTAATCTTCGATTCCAACGGCCAAAGGTGGTATGCAGGTGGAGTGATGATTTGGTTTTGTCGTCTGCCATCCCGCGAGGACCAGCTAGTAGAGCGTTTGATCATTACTTCCTTACTAATTGAATTAATATCATTTTAAATCTAATGAAATTAGTTAATCGTTACCTTCTTGGTTGTCATGGGATTCTGCCTCGGCTCTTAGGGCTCTTAGATGGATGGCTAGGGTCCACATCCTGCACGTAAAAATGTTCAACTAACTTAGTTACCCTGTTTCATTCCCTTACTATGGACTCAAATAGGTAACGCCTGCGTACCAGAGGTACAGGGTGTTACAAAAACGCCCGAGGTCGAATTTCCTCACGAAACTGTCGCTGAGAACAGAGACCCGTGGGAAGCCCAGCTTGATGGACTCCGAAACCAAATCAAGAGCTTGCAACGGGATCACCAAACTCAGACCCCGACTGCAGTAGAAGCAACGATGGAGGAGACCGAGCCTCCGTCTACTAGTGAAATTATGGGCGCGACAATGCCTCCAAGGTTCAGGATGCCCCTCATCATCCAATACTCCGGTTCAGGAGCCCCGACATAGCACATGGAATCCTCCCGCTCTTGGATGCAAATCCAGTCGGCGTTAGAGGCAATGATGTGCAAAGCATTCTCTATAAACCTCATAGGGGATGTAAGAAGTTGGTACCGACAACTTAAGCCAAAGTCAATCAGCACGTTCGCTGAGCTCAGTAGGGTATTCTTGACGCAGTTTATTGTCAAAAAGAAGAGTCGTAAGCTGTCAACTCATGTACTCACCCTCAAGCAAAAAAGCGGGGAATCACTAAAAGATTACATCTCTCGTTGTCCTTCTCCTGTGCCTCCCCTTCTTCCAGCAATTGAAGGGTCGCAAGAAGGTAGAGTGGACCCCTGATTGCGAGCAGGCCTTCCAGCAACTGAAGCGATATTTAGGGTCACCTCCCTTACTGTCCGAACCAGAGGAAGGAGGGCCCTTGTTCCTTTACCTGGCGGTTTCTGCATCAGCCGTCAGTTCGGCTCTCATCAGAGAAGCTGAGGGCAAACAACATCCTGTTTATTATACCAGCAAGGCGCTGGTTCCAGCAAAGACAAGGCACCCGAGCATGGAGAAGCTAGCCTTGAGTCTGGTTGTCTCTGCACGACGACTACGTCCATACTTCCAAGCACATTCCTCCTCCTCATCACAGATTCACCACTCTGACAGGTACTCTAAAGGCCCGAAGAATATGGACGCTTGACTAAATGGGCTGTTGAGCTCGGGGAATTTGATATACAGTATCGACCGAGGACTGCAATAAAGGGTTAAGTAGTGGCTGATTTTATAGCAAAACTTACCACTCCGAACTTCGAACTCCGAGGAACCAACAGACTCAACGACGAACCCTACCGTTCCCCTAGTTCATTTATCCCCCGAGGATGTCGGGGCAGTGATAAGGTCTGATAGATGGACCATGTTCGTGGACGGGTCGTCCAACTCAAAATGGAGGAGCGGGGATTGTCCTGATCTCACCTGACATGACTACCATTCAGTACGCGATCAGGTTCAGTTTCAAGGCATCAAACAATGAGGTAGACTATGAGGCACTGTTAGCTGGGCTCAAGTTAGCTGTCAACCTAGGAGCCCAGCTCATCGATGTCTAGTGTGACTCCCAACTCGTTGTGAACCAGGTGTCAACAGAGTACGAGGCGAAAGAGGCGAGAATGATAGCCTACTTGGGTGAAACACGAAAAATAATGGGAAAATTTAAGGAATGCATCGTGAGTCAAATAACGAGAGTTGAAAACTCCTAGGCCAATGCCTTTGCAAAGCTAGCCTCGGCAACGGAAGGGAACATCCCGAGGATCGTCCTCGTGGAATTCCTAGATACACTGAGTATCAGTCGAGTTGACCAAGAAACCATCAACCCGGTGCTGGCAATTGCGAGTTGGATGGATCCTATAGTCAGATACCTCACGAGCGGCAAGGTCCCCCAAGACAAGTTGGAAGCTCGACGTCTGAGAGTCAGGGTAGCACAATACACGATCATAGGTGACACTTTGTACAAAAAAGGGTACTCTTAGCCGTACCTAGGATGCCTGTAACCTGATGAAGCAGAATATGTGATCTGAGAGACACATGAAGGGATTTGCGGGAATCACTCTGGCGGTCGCGCCTTGGCAAAGAAGATAATTCGTCAGGGGTACTTCTGGCCAACAATTCAAGAAGATTTTAAGGGTTTCGTTCAAAAATGCGATAAATGCCAGAGATTCGCAGCCGTCCCGAAGCAACCGGCGGAGGAAATGACCCCTATGAGCCGATCGTGGACGTTTGCTCAATGGGGGATTGACATCAATGGGCCTCTGCCCCGAGACAAGGGACAAACTAAATACGCGATCGTAGCAGTGGATTATTTTACCAAATGGGCAGAGGCCGAGCCTGTGGTAAAGATTATCGAGCAAAGGATAACGAATTTCGTCTAGAAGAACGTCATCTATCGTTTCGGCATCCTGCATACCACTGTGTCCGACAACGGGAAACAGTTCGACAACGACCGATTCAGATGTATGTGCCGAAGGCTCGACATTGTCAACGCCTATTCGTTACCTCGTCATCCTCAGTCCAATGGCCAAGTGTAAGCTGTGAATAAAATCATCAAGAATCATCTCAAGACAAAACTGGAGAAAGCTAAGGGCAATTGGGCCGAGGAATTCCTGTTTGTTCTATGGGCATACAGAACCACTGCTTGATCAACTACAGGAGAGAGCACGTTCTCCCTATCATACGGCTCAGAGGCTGTCGTCCCGGTCAAGATAGGACTCCCCACCGCTCGGGTACGGACTTATCAAGATGATTAAAATACCGAGCAGATTGCGACAAGCCTTGACTTGCTCGAAGAATTGCGAGACACCGCTAGAGTACGGGTTGCGGCTCGGCATTAGCAGGTCGCCCGTTTATACAATTTCAGGGTCAAAATGAGGCGATTCCGACGATGGGATCTTGTCCTTCGCCGTGTGTTCCATAATACAACAGAACCCAAGGTGGGGTCCCTGGGCCCAAACTGGGAGGGGCCTTGCCGAGTAGTTGGCTTGGCTAAGCCAGGATCTTATCACTTAGAGGATTTGGATGGACGACCATTGTCGTACCCCTGTAACTCTGAGCATTTGAAAATCTACTATCCATAAAGGGGAACAATGTAAGGGTCGAGACCGCTTGTTATGGCTATATTTTGAATAAATGATACTTTTCTACATGAAGTTAGTCTACATGGGACTTCCCCCGAGGGAGAAGATCCCGATGACGAGCCGATCACCTAAAAAGATGTTCGCCTCATCACCTGAGCACGCTACGAGGGACCATTTCTCACATGCAGAAATGAAATCCTTCAGCGAGCCGACCCTAATAGAAGAGGTCGACTTGTCATTCAATATTTCGACAAACCCCACAAGCAATCCACAATCAACCAATGGAATCATCAACTAAAAAACAAGATTCAAAGTTAAAAGGCGCAAAAGTGCCAGTGTTTCACTACAAAAATAATAAATGAAATTATTCGTTTCAAGGAGGAGGATCGGCCGCAGAGCTGGGAGGTTGAACGTCGGGAGCGCCTTTGGCCTCAACAGCAGCATGAGCGTCCTCGGCCTCACCAGTAGGAGCATCTTCGGCCTCCTCGGTAGCCAGAGCATCAAGGTCGATATTTGGATAAAGTCCTCTAACATCACCCAAACAGGCATTGTAGGCGGCGTTATAGGCATAATAGTAGACCTTGTCCAGCTTGGTAGACCTCTCCGCCGAAGACTTGAACTTCTCAACAGCCGCAGCAGCCCGAGAAGCAGCCGATGCTTCAAGTTCGGCACGTTGATTACCTAGCTCCTCGGCAGCGTCACGTCTGGCCTGCCCAAGTTCAGCTACCAACCACGCATTGTCCTCCTCCACATGTTCAAGGAGAGCCTTTGAGCTCATCAATTCGGACTCAACCGAGTCCAAGCGAGACTGGAGCTTATTGACCTCCCCATGATGCATCGGCTCCCTTGACCGGCCTTCTCCTACTAGGCCCTTCGACCTCTCCTGCTCCGCGGTCGAGGTCTTCAAAAGCCCTTCCAGTTCGGCCTTCTCCCCCTCGATCTGGGTCATTGCCCTTAGTCTCTCCCAAATCAAAAGAAACATTGGCAATGCCTAAAAAGCAAGGGGTTAGAGAATAGAAAACGACAATCAGAGTCAGCAAGTCACATTGAAAGCTTACCGTATAGTAGACTGAGGCGTAGTCATTGACGAACGACTTGGGAAGGCGAGTGAGAGTATTGGCGATTGATGTCTCGGGCGCATGCTTGGCTGCCTAGTCGGCCAGAAGAGACATTTGATAACCGGGCGGAAATGTCTCTGATCCTGAAGGAGGAACCAGATCAACCCCCCCCCCCCCAATGCCGCTAGCAGCTGAGGCCTGAGGCTCAGCCCCGGGCACGGCAGCACCTCGGATCAAGGTGTCTGTTCTGCCGGCTAGAAAATCTACCTCAACAGCGGTGAGGTTGATGTCCATGGGCTCGTCCAGGACGTCCCTATCGCAGGAGAGACTCACAGCAGCAGTCTCTCCAACCACCTCCCTCTCAATCCCAGGCGGGGGGTGTGGGGCTGAAGTAGGAGCCGAGGCGGGTTCGACTGTAACAGGTTCAGCCACGAAGGGGGTAGTTTTCTTCTTCTTTGTCGTGATCTTCACACGAGGGCTCTGAGGCCATTATCACGCTGAGAGGGGGACGCGGCACCGACGCCCTCTTCCTCTTAGAACCTGAGGCCTCGACCATACCTGGTTATAGGAGTTCAGCTTAGAAACGTGTCTACAAGGAAAACTAAAGTTGTATGTAAAAGTCACGAGACTCACCCAGGTAGTGAGGAGAGGCTTGAATCTACAGAATCCGGAGTGATGATACTGTGCCAGACACGCTGCTCCTCTTCAAGCACCTAGGCCCTAACAACTTGGGCTCGGAGGAAGGAAGACAGTTCGGGAGGACCTTTTGGATAATCTACAAAGAGAAGACACAAATCAGAATGAAGAACAGGCGAGAAATATAAAATGTAGCATGAATCTTAAAGGCTCAACCTAGGTTGAAAATTTTCGTGGGCACTCTGACCCGCAGACTGCCTAGCTCAGATGCAAGTGCCTCCCACTCTCCCGAGGCCTAGAACCATTTACCCTTCCAATCCTTGTTGGAAGAAGGGAATTTGGCTTTGAGGCCAAGAGTGCATTGGCTCCTTGCGAAAAGTAGTACCAGCATGGCTCAGTCGAGTCATGCTTAACTTGGTACATAGACAAAAATTCGTCTGGCGTCAAATCCTGGTTCTTGAGCTGGCTACAGATGATGTATGAAGATATCAGGATCTGCCAGGCATTAGGGACAAACTGACCCGGCGCCAGCCTCAAACATGCAGTCATCAAGCGCACAAATCGATGAATGGGAAACTGAAGTCCACACCGGAGGGCGCAAATGAAGATGGCAACTTCCCCATCGGCAGAATCTCCCGGAGCGTCGAGGGGAGAAGGAGCTCTGATGTGCACCGAGTCAGGAAACTGGTACTCAGCGCGAATCTGAGCCATTTAAGACTCGATCAAGACCGAGCCCACGGGGACAACCACCTCGGATCGGCCTCCCTAGGGCCCGACCATGGCCCTTCCAACAGGATCCCGAGGTATTCTCCTGGATCCTTTGGCACAGCCCTTTGCTTTTGGGCCCACAGTCTTCTTTGCTGGAGGTTGGAGTGGAATCGCCTCAAAGGGACCTTTCGAGCCCCTGCGCTCGAAGTCTGTACTCTCCAGCTCAGACTCATCTCCTCCTACTCGGACTACTTGAACCTCATCCGACCCGTTCGACATGATGAGGAAAAGAAATTGAAAGAAGGTTTGGGAAGGAGAGAACTCACAGAAAACTGCTCTCCGGAAGACGATTGGAAGTGCAAACTCTCTGAGAAATAAGATGCAAGCGGATCCAAATGGAGATGGAGGGCAGTCTTTATAGCCCAAATTGACTATCCGCATTCATGATGGATAGCCATTTCGGGAGCTGAAACGGCGTGACGTCGAGCCCTACGGTATACGTGGCGGCTTATCATTAGTCCGAGCTGAGATCCTTGAGAGTCGTGTGCCGCCAACAATGAATGGCATTTAATGCGCGGACGACCCTTCACCTCTCGACGTCCACGCGGCAATGCCCCGCTCGCTTAGACGATTCGAATCTCTAATTGCCGCCACGTGTTCGCCTACCACAGGCTTGTACCCGAAAGGTTGCTGCCGTAATATGGCGCCTCGATAGCGGAGAGCCATGATTGTGGCAGTTCGCTTCAATATTACTGACTCATCATTCGAGAAGGCATGGCAGTTCACGTCCCCAGGCATTTACTCCCTGAGTCCGAGCTCGAACTCAGAGAGCAAGGGGCTTCTGTTATGGGAAAATATGAGCCGACCTCGGAAGAGGTGGACTCGGCTCGACTGATTGAATGGAAATGCCTAGACAGGAGCATCTCCGACCCCAGTTGAGGAAAACACGACTCAGCCGTTGAGTGGCCTCGCCATAGCAGACCAGACGGCTAAGCCCGATGAGCCGAATCTTGGCTTGTCAGTGACAGCTCGTCTAACCTGGTTCGGTAGTAACCAAAGTTCGGCTTCCCAATTCTTTTGTAGAGCTTTCACATCAACCTGGAACTCGGAAGAAGCCATTACACATCCCCTCCGTTGGCTCCTGAAATGGCGGTAAAGACCGCACTAGTTGAAGAAGGAGTATGCCAATATGTCCTAGAGGGGGGTGAATAGGACTTTTTAAAGTTTTTTACGATTTATTTAAAAATCCTACTTCACTAATCCTATGATCATGCAATTCACAAGATTACTCAAATGTAACTCTACTGGCTTCCAAGCCTGGTAGAGGATCCAATCACAAACTGCTTAAGGAATAAACAATATGCAATCTAGTTCATGATGGATATGACTGTGTAGGTGTGTGAGGAGTGATCAGATATTCAGATATAGAAGTATTAAAGCAAATCACTCAATCAAAATAACAATCTCAAACACAGTCATTTTATAGTGGTTCGACGATAAGTCTACTCCACTCCCGGTAACCGCACTCATCCCTTGAGTTTACCAGATTTCACTAAGGAGGTTTCACAATGGTTCACTTCAAATCTAAGGTTTTAAATCAGGTTCACCTTCAACCTTTACAACCTACACTGAGGCTAACTGTTTATGCTCTCACGAGCAAAGGTCAACACAACGCACCCACTTTTAGGCACACTGGCCAAGGATCTTTCATAAGACCCTACTGGAGGTTTCTATACGGTTGACCTCAAACCCTAAGGTTTTACTCGGTTCACCTAAAACCCAGAGTTTTATTGGTTCACTCCAAACCAGATGTTTATGCTCTCCACAGAGTAAGGGTCCACACAACGCACCCACCACGTACACTCCCACGAAGGCCTCCTTGAGGACTTCAAAGGGTCAGAACCACTTAAGACTCAATCCTGGAAAGGAATTATCACAAGTGTCCTCTTGGACTCTGGATATTTACAAATAAGCTGATGAGTCCCATTTAGCACAATGTCAAATATCTCCTCCTTGTTGACGAAGAGTCTTCTGCTCCCTTGATCCGCAACAAAAGATAGTATACCAATACTTGGCTTCGGGTTGGGTCAAGGTTATGATGGAATCCTACTCTGTAAACATTTTCCTATAAGGAAGATAGAGTAGTTCCAATCATCTAAGCATTCAAGGCATCCCAGCTTAATGATTTGCCATTAAGGTAGTAACTGGAGGATCCTTGAATGCGGAAGTTCATTCCTCAATCCACTCTATTGAATGTCAATGGTGAAGGTGGATTGGAGGATGAACTCCCTTGAGAGAAAGGGCTTTAGATATAAGATGTAAGTTGAAACACACAAAAGTTCTCTCTTCTCTCTCTCACAGCAACAAAAGACAAGTCCTCTATATATAGGCAAAAAGTTCCAACGGATATAAAACGGTCACATTTATGACAGAGTTCGATATCATCGAGGAGGTTCGATATCATCAAGCGTATACTCTCGATAGCATCGATGGTCTGCTCGATGACTCGGACTCAATGTCATACGCTTTTGAAACTCTTTGCCAATTGGTCGATAAATCGAAATTGTTGTCGATGTCATCAGATTTTGAACTCCGATTCCATCGATGACAGGTTCAATCCATCGACACTTGAAAAATGAGAGAGACTTGACTTTGAAATATTTCAAGTTTTCTTGAATGATCGGGGAACCATCGAGATCATCGGAATTTGAATGTCGATGATATCGAGATCAGAGTCGAGGCATCGATAAATCCAGTTGATTTATCTTTAAGCTTGCTGGACAGTTTATGACCTTGTTCGATGCAATCGATCTGGTGTCGATATCATCGATATTTGAATATTGATTCTATCGAAGGGCCCCCGATCATAATTAAAAACGACCTGAAATATCTGCTGTAAGAAATGCGCGCCCTCGATCGATATCATCGATGGACTTCCGATGTTATCGATATTTGATTTCAGATCATATCGTAAGATCATCGATATATCGAAGGAATTTGAGATTTTCATTAAAAAACAGGGGCGCCGAAAATCTACCTGTCGATCTTATCGAGCCACTCTCGATGGACTCAAGATTTGAATATCGATGATATCGTTAGGTGTATCGATACATCGATAATTCGTCCAGATATGTTGTGAAGTTGCTGGACATATTTAGTGCTTATATCGATGATATCGATAGGTGTATCGATACATCGATAAATCCGTCCAGATGAATATTTATTTGCTGGACACTTTTGGTTCTCTCATCGATAATATCGTTACGGTATCGAGGACATCGACAGAGCAGGTCGATCATATCGAGGGTGTTCCGATAAAATCGACAAGGCGAGAAAAACTTAAAGATTTTCTTGTTTTGAAAAAGGTTTTCTCACCTTAAAACCCTATGATTTCTATCTTGTTTTTAAGGGTTTTCTTCACCTGGTGTTTTGGGTCATGGGATGCGAGGCTTTAGTTTTACCTATGACGAGTTTGCACACATCCGGTTGAGGCAGACGCTTGAATTGATCTTCCTATCAGGCTCTGTAGACACTCTGACTCAACATTCACGTAACTTGACAAACTAGGGTACTTTCAACTCCAACCCAATCCTTGCCGACCAATGGTTGGGCATAACCCGCTTACAAGTTCAGACCGTCAATGGAAGGACTCAGACTTTAGGGTCAGCTCATACACTGACGCTAAGCTATAGGATCACCTCAGAGGGAGATGTAACATGTGGTCACACTCAAGGATCAACTCCAGTAACGCACACATGGAGTAGGATCCGGTGCACGATCTCCAGGTAACTGCCAACATTAGTGCATGCGTCGTTCACTCCTATAGGCAAAGATCGTGCCGAGAATGACGGGCACGTTTACTTCGCTCAAAAGGTATAAATAGGAGACATATCAACGGGAACAGGTATGGAATATCTGACACCTTAAGCCCCAGCTACACTACTTAAACCCAAATTCTTAACCTGACTTTGGCATCGGAGGGCCCCCTGCTCTAGCTAAGGTCTCCTTTGTCCTTCTCCTGTGTAAGCTTACAGGGCTCGGCGCGAGTGTTCGGAGCTCAACGAGGTTGAACCAGATTTTTGCATCAACAAGCTCCATTGAGAAGATTTAAAGCATCTAGCTACACTCTATTCATTCTAATATAGCCCCATCTTGATCAATTTGGATCTAGCAAAATCACAAAGAAACAATCTCACCATGGATGAACCACATCGCAAGAACCCGCTCATTGGAGATTGTCGCCATCCATAGAGAGGATAGTTGGACTAACAGCAGTCTACATTTTAAGACATTTGTATGGACGGCGAAGATATCTAAGCAGTGGGATTTCTCCGTGAGCTGTCCACGGTGGGGCCTGAGTCACCTGACAGAAGGACGGTTTGGATTACTAGGCGGCCAGGCGCAATGAAAAAGCAATGACACGAGAGCAACAAATAGGAAGCAATACCAGAAATTTCAACAGGAGATTAGAAAAGATGAGAGACGCAACTCCCCACAATAATAAAAATCACCCATGCCGATTAGAAAGAGTCTATTCATTGCACTAAACACACCAAAAAGGATGAGTCCATTCATTGCACTAAACAGACCAAAAAGGATGAGTCCATTCATTGCACTAAACAGACCATAAAGGATGATAAAAATAGTTCAAGCCATCTCATCCTAAGACAACCATGTTCTGACAGAAAGCAAGGCCCAACAACACTAATTTCCGTGTCTTCGCCCACGTTACTCATGAAAAAGCTTAAAATCTCTTTCCATCCACAAGTATAGGCAGAACCTTCAGTCTCATCGCTGGTTTTCTCTGCGCCTCACATATCGGGTCCTGTCATTGTATCTTGGTCTGTCTTGAGCTCTCTGAGGCACCGGCTCAACTCTCCTCTGTCTCTCAGGAGACCGCTGCACAATCTCGCCATTTACAAACAGTTCCGCTGCAAAAAAAAACAAAAAAAAAACATGCTCGTCAAGGTTAATCCCACAGAAGCAAAGAAGGGAATGATTGCCGAAATTCAAAATCCATGAGAAAAAGGTTCCACAGCCTATATAGAACAATTCCACATTTCCTATTCTAACTGGTAGCTGGCATAACTGCTTTGCCTGTGAATGTTAATTGTGGATGTTGCTAGCTTAAAAATGAATATTCCAGTAACCGGTTCTTTTAGAATATTTTTTTTTTTTCCTTTTTCTTTTTTGAGAAGCGACCAGATCTTTTAGGTCAACATAGACTTATTTTTTAAAAAAAAAAAAACCTGTTAAAAGTAAATAAATAAAAATTTACAACTTTTGAATATTCCAGTTTTAAATAAATAATTGTTTCAAAAAAAAGTTTTAAATAAATAAAGATTTATAAGATTTATAGCTTAAAAATGAACATTCCACTTACTGAATCTTTTAGATTTTTCTTTTTTGCAGATGACAGTTTTTAGAGACAAGGTGAAGGAGGGCGTAAACATAAAAGCTGAATTTGCAAGGGTTACTTTAGAATCTAAGGGCGTGTTTGGACGGTGGGATTAGAAGGGATTAGGTGGGATGGGATTCAAAAAACATAATTATTACCCATGGCAGGGATTGTCCCCTGTTGCCATGGGATAAGATTAATACCATGCTTTGTTGGTAATACGGTGGTACATTGAATGGATGTATTCATCATCATTTGAAATTACTGAGAATAACACACGTGTTATATCTAAACCGTTCATTTGTTTTGTAACCTCATTTTATGGCATGAGCCTAAAAATGAGGTAGATCCAAAACTTAAGTGGCCCCAAAGAAGTTTTCAACGGTAAGTATTCAATCCTCGTTGCTTTCTATGGTGGGGTCCACTTGAGCTTTAGAATTATCTGATTTTTTGGCCCATGCTCTAAAATAATCTCGAAAAATTGGTGGACGGTGTGGATATAGCCCACACATTATGGTGGGACCTACACAACTTGCTAACATTGAGTGAAATTGGCACGGGACCCAATGCAATTCCATCTAATCTAATTCCAAGCTTTTCCATTCTTCCCAAACATGGAGTGGAATTGGCACAAGACCGGATGAATCCCATCCCACCTAATCCCTTCTAATCCCACTGCCCAAACATGCCCTAAAGGATTTAAAATTAGTTGAACTAAGCAAAGTATATGGGGTGCAATTTTAGTAACGATGGGAGTGACAATGAGAAATTAGTTACAATTACTTACCAAGAAGTTTGGGAAATGACCACTTTTGATTCATGAGGCTGGAGATAATGAGAAGGAGGTTGCCCATAGGATTCAAGCCGGATGGAAGAAACGGAGATGTGCCTCTAGAGTTTTATGTGATCGTCATGTACCACTCAAAATGAAAGGAAATTTTTATTGGATAACTATAAGACTAGCCATGTTTTATGAGACAATGTTGGGCAGTTAAGGAACAACATGTTAATAGGAGCTGAAATGAGGACATTGAGGTGGATGAGAGGCAAGACGAGGAATGATAGATTTAGAAACGAACGCATTTGAAGGAACTTAGGAGTAGCACCTGGTAATAAGATGGGGGAAAGTAGACTTAGATGGTTTGGTCACATGCAATGGAGATCAAGAACCGCACCAATTAGGAGTGTTGGCACAATTGAAGGCTCCAAAAGGGCAAGAGGAAGGCCAGCAAAGGATGTGAATGGAGCTAAAAAGAAAAGACTTGATGACCAATGGTCTAAAGGTGTGGCCCTTGATAGAGTGGAATGGGGGAACAGGACCCCAATTAATTGGGATTAGGCTTAGCTGCAGATGATGATGGTGATGATGATGAAGCCATTGCATCTATAAAGATTTAAGGATGAAACTGCTCTGTCACCCTTGCTTCTCCTTCTGCCAAACACGTGGGCAGAACTTCCCATCGCTCAAATTCATGATGTTAGACAACAGGAAGCCGATATAGAATTGTAATTGCACATCAGCGACTAAGCTATTCAATGTAGGCTCTCTTTCTATATTTAGAGAGTCATATTCAAGATGCAGCATCCATCCCTACTAAACATAACACAAGTAGCCATAGTTTATTGACTTGCTAAAACCTTCCATTGTGATTTATGAGTGGATACTAAGTGTTTTAAATCTAATTAAAGGCCATTCAGGGAATTTAAGAAGGCATGCCGTATGCTCCACATATGCAGGAATTATTTGCAGACGACATACTTTTGATTCACATGATGGGGGAGGGCATAAACACAAAGCTAGATTTATGGACGGATGCTTTAGAATCTAAAGGAAATAAAATTAGTTAGACTAAGCAGAGTATATGCGGTGCAATTTTAATAACAACAAAGTGAAAACAATGAATTATTTAAGATTGCTCACCAAGAAATTTCCCGAAATGACCACTTTGATACCTTGGGTGAATAATTCATGAGTAGAGAGATTGAGAAGGATGTTGCATATTGAATTCAAGTTGGATGGAAGAAATGGATATGTGCCTCGGAGTTTTATGTGATTGTCACCACTCAAATTGGAAGGGAAATTTTATAAGATAGCTATAAGACCAGCCGTGCTTTATGGGACAAAATGTTGGGCAGTTAAGGAACAACGTGTTCATAGGATGAGTATAGCTAAAATAAGGATGTTGATGTGGATTAGTAGCAAGACGAAGAAGGATAGAATTAGGAATCAATACATTCAAGGGAACCTATGAGTAGCACCCATAGGTAATAAAATGAGGGAAAGTAGACCTTAGATAGTTTGGTCATGTGCAACAGAGACTGAGAACTACATCGGTTAGGAGCAGGTGCAAGTTGAAGGCTATGAAAGGACGATGGGAAAACCCAAAAAAGATGTGGGTGGAGGTACTAAGAAAAGATTTGATAACCTATGGTCTAACTGAAGTTATGGCCCTTAATAGAGTGGGGCATCAAATCAAGATTCGTATAGCCGACCTCAATTAGTTGGGGTAAAGACTTACATGATGATGATGCCATATGCTCAACAAATTCACATCTCTGTCCACAAAAAGAGAATCAGACTCCTATCATAACACACCAGCATTTTAAAACTGGGTGAGTCATCTCCTCACATTTTGATGTAGACATCAGTGGTGCACCCTTTAGAGTATACCAAAGGAGGAGGCGTCGCCGACAGAGTACCGGAGCGGAGGAGTTGATGTGGATGGACGTTGGGTCCATCGGACCCATTTTCTAACGCACTACGAGTGCAGGAGCTGCATGACCGCACCCCGACCATAGATCCATGGGTCAGATTTCACACCCTACCACACGGGTGTTTTAGTTTTAAGCGTTTTTGTTCTTTTTCTTATTTTTAGGGGTTTTATTGCACTTTATTTACTTTACGTCTTCTTTTTTTTTGTTATTTTTCTTCTTTTCAGGGGCTTTAGTGCACTTTTACTTTTTCCATAGCTTATATAGACATCGTGAGAAACCCTATTTTCATTATTATTGAATGAGTAGAAATTTGTCTCTTTTCTTCCTCTTTATTCAAGATATTAGGGTTTCAAGGTTGGTCCTTGGGTATTGAGGATTCCACCCCGATTTCAGGTTTCCTTCTTTCTAGATATTTGAGGGAATCATCCTCCTTTTCTTTTAACGACAAAAGGACCCGTACTTTCTTCATCTCGAACCCTTCATTCTTCACCCCTTTCGTTCCTCTCTAGATATCCCCTTTCTAGTTTGAACGGAAAAAAGGGATGGTTAGTCAGTAGAATTAGATCCAAACTTTACTGTGGACTGACTTATGCTAGATCTAGGATATCCTCATATCCCTAGGTCCTCAATTTTTATTGTTTACGCGATTTTATGCTAAGGGGCATGATCCTGACGAAATGACCTCATCTTTGTTTTGAAATTTACCGAATCCCTTTGACTGAATAACCTGACCATACATGCATCTAGGATTAGGCCAAATTCTCAGTCACATTATGGATGGAAAATATCTCTAAAATCACAGCAATCAAGCAGTTCTAACCATGAAATTGATGACTACCCAATGGATGTTTAGAAGTAAAAAACGAGGGCTCCAAATCCGAGAGGCATGATCAGGTAGCAGATATTATGTTCTTAATGTAATTTTAGGTTGTGATATATCCAGAGTTGGGTCAGCTATTTGAATGGTTTGGCTTGCTGTAAAACTATGCCATTTTTACGGTTGAAGTGTCACCAACATTTTCAAAATAGTGGTGAACTATGACAGGATAGTTGATGAGGACATCACGTCACGTACGCCCTAACGTACATAACAGAGGAGGAGGCGGGCCGCGCCGATTTCCCTGTGGCTAGGCGAGTACCCGTGATCGTGCTGAAGACCTCATGTGCATGGGCGAGCATTTGAAAGACCCCACACTAGGAAGATGCACATGGCTGCTTTATGGAGTGATCTAGACCATTGGATCAGAGGGACGCGAAAATTGGGCCATTGGATCGCATGGATCACATGATCGAGTCATTGATCGTTGATCGTTCAAATCAGTTTTATACTTTATCATATTTTAGGATTTAGTTTTTGTTTATTTTATATTTGGACACATTATGAGTGTTTGAGTTGATTTTATTTAAACTAGGGCTATTTTCGTTAAAATTCACAAGACGAGAATTTTATAATTTTTGAAACATCTTGGATCTATAAAAAGAGGGGGGAGTGTGACCTCTCTCCCATTGAATTTTGTGATTTAAAAAAAAAAAAAAAAAAAAAAAAAAAAAAAAAAAAAAAAAACCTCTTGCTTTCTTCTCCCATCTTCATGCGATTTGGAAAGAATATTGGTGCGATGCTAATCTTCATCAACAGAGGTGCGACGTCTCCATCTATCCCCACACCATCTTCTCTTTTCTTCCCCATCCAAGTATTTTCTTCAGATTCTTAATTCTCTCATCACAAATCTTCGTCTTCTCTCAAACCCAACTTTCCCGTACTCATCCACAATGCAAACCCTAACCAACATAAATCCATCCTGCCACGCCACACGTGTGACCATACGACCACATGTGTGAATCCCACCTGTCCCTTTTGGTTTCCCACCATCTTTATATCAAAACTCCTTTCTTTCATCCCCGAAACCCTAACCCTAAACCTAAAATTCCTAATTTTCTTATTTTTTAAATTACCCAAACCCTAATTTTCACCTTAGGTTGTATTAAGTTTCCTATTTGAAATAGACTATACCCTATGCTAATTAGATGTCCTTACATCCATTAAATCTTAGTTTCTTTTTATTTAATGATCTTATGTTATGATGTCGGTAGCTTAGGCCAAGATTATGCATGATTTTCTTTTGATTTTCATGATATTCGTGGTGAAAATAGCGATGTTTGTGTTTTTTTGTTAAATATCTTAATTCGGCTATTTGATCTCACATGTTACTTAGTTTATGCATCGGTCCTGCATCAATAGCTCAACTAAAGGAATGTAATTTTTATAGCCACTTCTCCTCCCCTCTCCAAAATCTTCCAGACTGTTTCCTCTCCCTCCATGTGGGTTGCACATGCTATGTGCAACAACATATTTAGGGCTACATTAGTTGCCCGGCAATCCGTAACAAAAAATACCGGAAAGAGATGGAACTTGTCTTCTGGTAAATAAATTAAGAGTTATGCAGCCTCCCTCCAGTGAAGTATGGTGCAACCACTTGATTGGGGCCGACATGCACCTGAGAATCCTGTAGCTGATCCCAATTAACTGGGATAAGGCTTACATGATGATGTGGCTGAGACTAATGGTGTGGACGAGCAAAGTTAAGTAGCGCTAAATACAAGATCGCGCATCTAAAGGATGTTATATTAATAAACTAGGCAAAGTTAATCTCCTAATATAAGTGCATTAAATAGTATATGCTGTATTGCCATACCAACCATGTATCAGGCATCATGTACCACCCCGCATGTGCCACATTTATATGTCATTATTCATACAAAATACATCTTTTTATAATCAGAAGGAATTGTGTTGGCTTCCAAAACAAGTAACATACATACTTCATTAATAACAAATACAGTATTTAATGTACAGATTTCTATCATTATAATTAATTAATGAATATTGAAGTGCTACTTATAAATGGGTGCCAAGCTTGTGTCTACCAGGTCAACTTTGAGCAAAAGTTGTACTTATGTGTATGCAAATATCATGGACTGACAACGGCTGAGTCGATGTGGTTCATCTGAGTCTACTTAGCTTGGTTGAGTACAATCCAGTTCGGCACCACAAGTCAGTATTGAGAACAGTGGGGGACTTGGCCTGACTCAGCCAAGTCAGGACTCAACTCAGGATTGAATGAGTTGGTCTGATTCACCAAGTCAAAAAAGCCAAGGCAAATATAGTGTCCTTGCTGTACGGTGTTGGTGACACATTTGAGTGGTATGATTTGGATGGTGAATAAGAGTATCACTTTCCTAATGAATAAAAAGAGTATCATGTACCAATACACTATAAACCTACAACAATATGTAAAAGAAGCTTATGAATTATCTAAAAATATTAGGTGGTATTTTGTAAACTCTGCCTGTTAGCAATTGCACTAGCCAGTCCCCAGCCTTGCAACAGGGAAATAGCGATGTCAGATGGACGGTTGTTGAGTGCTTACAATGTACCCTGAAAGCGAAACCCCAAATGGGTGGGATAAGGCTATGACGATGTTAATACATTAAGATGACGGCGATGATAGGTAGCATCTGGGTGTACCACTGAATCATGGATCATCGGCCTTTCCAACCATATTAGTGCCATAGGTGCATGGTGTGGGGCAGAACCTTAAGGAAGCACTATTTCATAAAGAAACATGATCTGATATCATTCTTTTTTTAAAAAAAACATCAAGGCAGTAAGTCAAATGTTTCCTGCTTACTGATATGCAACACCAGGGAGCATAAGAAGTACCGATGGAGAGAATGAGTGTTAGTCAATTAGGCATTCAGAGAGAGAAATTGTCTTTGGATACAATTCCACTGCGAAGATGGCATGGACCCATTTAGAATGAAATGCAAATGCAAGAAAATGTATGCCAGGATCGCATAAAAATTTAACACAGCAACACCGAGAAAAGACGAAAACACAAGTCAAATGAAATCCCCAGGAAATGAAATGAAATGAAAAATTAAAAATTAAAAAAAAAAAAATTATATAATAATAATAATAATAATAATATTTATAAAAATAAAAAAAATAATAAAAAAAAAAAAACACTCGTCGTCTCACACTGGCAAAATTCTTACCTCCATAGTCCTTGTTCTCAGCATCAACATAAGAATCTGGAAGCACAAAAAGAACACCTGGCAAGCCTGTGGACAATGTAGGTACAATTAGCACAGAAGTACACGGACCAATCGATGTTTCCATTGCAAAGACACTTGCTAAGGCTAGGCTACTTGAATCACCAACCCCCTATGCTTTTCGTACTGAATAGCGATCTGGATTATAAGTAGCTTGTGATCCAGATAGTTATATTTTCCCAACCCAAATTTTTTATTATATTCTCTTTAGTGTTGAGTTGTTATCAGTGTTAACCAGTAGCATGGTTGGGTGCCAAGTGTAATAGTTTCCTAAAACTCAAAAAACTAAGAACAGCAACACTTCCATACTCAAATGAGTAAATTTTAAATAAATAATAGAAACTAAGAAAAATGAAAGGGGTTGTTTGGATGTGCAGATAACTCTCTTTAGTCAAGGATATCCTTGTCCAAAGAGCCTAAACCACGTTAACTTAAGACAAGCTTGTCCATGCATCCAAACAACCTCAAGATTAGGGGATTTTTCTTCAGATAGACAATCCAAAGAAAATTCAAAAAATAATAATAATTCGCAGTGTTCTATTCAAATTTCAAAACATAATCAATTAACCAACCTAGAAAATCATGCAAAAGTCATCACAAGTAATGGCAGCTCACAGCAACAGTACAGTGGAAATCACTTGCACAATGTCACCGTAGAGAACCAAACAAGAGAACATAAAAAGCAAGTAAACAAGACTATTGATTTTTTTAGGGTGCCATGTACTAACAGAAATGAACTTAAACCTAGCATTTTGGAGTGAGTGCATGTGTATAATTTCTTTGACACCAAGAGAATGGAGACAAGTTGGCAGCAAAGAGTGAGAAATCTTTGGCTTGAAAAAAAATGAGGATGCAAAAAAAAAATTGCAGAGAATCTGCCCATATGCCTTAGATCATCTACAGAGCTTTCTCGTGTCATGACGATGAGTATCCAAGTGCCGCAAGTGACCCCAAAAAGAATAATAAGTGTCCAGGCAATATTGGTTGTAATGTAAATTTATCTTTAGGATGTTTATACTTCAGTTTGTGCAATAGCATTCATGAGCAATGGAATATTATGCATGCAGGATCTACAATAATAACACTCGTAATATTTTAACATATCAATCATTACCCACAAACATATTGCATGGACTTAGCATACGAACAGGAGCAGCCCACATGATTCTAAGCCTAGCATGCCATATAGTGAAGGAAGTAAATACTGTATATCCTTACATGTACCGCATCCAAATTGCCCGGCAATCAGTAAACAAAACCTACTCTCCTAGACATGCCCATGCAATGGAACTTTCGGAAAGCATGTGCAGACCATAGTTGTCATCTAGTGGGCCCACAGTGTATGCATTGTGCGTATAGCTTGCACGTAGTCAGTGACGTCCCTTGGTCTTGTTCTTTAAACATCCGTTTTTCCGCACACAAGTGGCCCACCAGATGCCTAGACCTGCCTATTTTTGGACCACATCACAAAAACGGCAAGGGACACCAGATGAACAGTCCAGATCTTGAGCACATGTGCCGCATCGAAGGGGGCATAGATTCCAAAAGAAGTAAGGGGGTCTGGCAGCTTGGATTTTGATTAGTTGTCAATGTGAAATCCAAATTCACCCCAAAATCTTTTGTTTGGCATCCTGAATTTGGTGGATTTCAAATCCACTTCAGATTGAAAGTCCTCAGAAGGGTCCCCTTTTATTCTTCTCTAAAAGGTGGGTTGCAAAAATATGAGGATTTTCATTCCTCTCCTACTGTTATAACTGCTCTCCCCTCCCCTCCAACCTACAAGGTGGCCTTTTGAAAGTCCAGGTTGCAAAACGCAGTTTCTGGATTCCACTGGATTGAAAATGCCCACTTCCAAACACAACTGATAGAATGAAGAAAAAACATCAGGGATTGTCAATCATGAATTTGGATTCTAAAGGTGCCAAACAATCCCTAATCTTTTGAGCAACATTCACATTTCGCCGCTGTGAATCTACAATGACATGTCACCAACTGACCTTCGAGCTTATTCGAAGTCTCCTCATCAATCTCGCATCCGAAACCGAAATACCTCTCGCATGAGACATTATAAATCTTCTTCTTTGCTTCCTCTTCACTGAAATTTAACAAAACAGAACAATTCATACATAATTTTTTTTATTAAGAAATGAGGAATAATGAAAATGCAAAAGCCAGGAAGCTTCAAGAACAACAAGCATCCGTAAACCCTAACCTTCCGATGACCTTGGCAAGGGTTTGGATGTAACAGTCGATCATCTGCTGCTTGGTGGCTCCTTCGCCTCCGGGCTTGTCCATGACGATGAGCCAATGCTCATAGTCACAGCCAGGGAAGAGCGGCGCCATCTCCGTCGGCGGGCGGTCGCTGAAGTTCGAGCCCGAATTGAGGGGCGAGTAAGCCGAGTCACCGCCGGATCGCTGGACTCGGCATCGGATGGGGTTGAGACGGTTGGAGCCGGGGGAGAAGACTCGGACCGCGTGCGAGAGTGGGGATGTGCGGGAGCGGGCCGGGCCCACCAAGGGAGAGCCCAGTCCCAGCGAAGAAGGGGTCGTGATGAAGCGCTTGGAGAGGAAGAAGGGTGGAGGAGGGTGGCGTGAGGAAATAATGGCTCGGAGAACTGCTGCCATGGCGTTTGTGTTTGAGAGCTGGGACTTGGGAAGGGTTTTTGGTTTTGGGGGTTTATCTCATCACTTTCCTTTGCTTGTGTTGCGAGAGGAATGTTTAGACATACAACGCTTTTTTTTTTTCCTGCCAATTTACCGCTGGTGCGGAACATCCGGTCCGTTGAGAAGGTGGGACCGCTGTAAAGATTGTTTCAGAAAAATAGGACCAATGTATCCATTTAAGCTATCCCATAACAGTAGCATTGATTCACATCACTGTCTGTTCATTGATTTCAGTCGTTTGGCCCACATGATGAATAACCAATTTTGGTGTTTCACGTGTGGTCGTTAAGGTGCCGCGGCATTTTTCACGGCTCAGATTTTTCGTTACCTTGCATGTTGGCGGGAAAGGAAGCCTTGAATGTGAAAGTCCACGTATAAGTGGAGCTGGGCCGGGGGATTACTCCAGTCGGTGGATCCGACTCATTGACTCGGTTACATCCGACTTGACCCAAACCGGATGGTGTAGTCGGATTCGGATCGAGTGCCCTATCTCGATCTAAAATCCGACCGAGTTGAGTTCAAGTTACTGTGTAATTCGACCCGACTCGAACTGAAACTCAATTCAGTTGGACTCGACGGGATCTGAAACCCAACTTGATCCGATTATTAGGTACTATATAAACAAAAAATAAAAATAAAAATCCTTCTACCTACCCTAACCCTATCAGCAGTCGCCCGCCACACCCAACCCAATCTTAGAACCTCATTCTGGCAAAGCCACCTGTCTGGTTACCCTCTATCAGCAAGCTCATCCTCCTCCTCCGGCCAGCAGCCACCCATTTGAGGCTTCAAGCTCCTCCTCTCTCTATCTCCTCTACTCATACACACAATAGCACCCATCCAGCTTGATTTTAGATATTATTTCTTTCTTTAATTATTGTTTTAATCAGATAAATCATCAAATCAAATATAAAAAAATCCAAAATTTTAAATATCTCTAACCCTGTACATCGCACCCAATCCCAAACTCTCTCTTCCTCCCTCATCCTCCTCTTCCAAGCCCCGCAACCACCCACCACCATCACCACCCTCTTCCCATCTCTCTTCTCTCTGCTCCCTCCCACCCTCCTCTTCCAAGCTCGGTAGTCACCCATCACCACCCTCCTCATCTTCTCTCTCTCCTCTCCATT
Organism: Magnolia officinalis; assembly: GCA_021015155.1. NCBI lineage: Eukaryota > Viridiplantae > Streptophyta > Magnoliopsida > Magnoliales > Magnoliaceae > Magnolia > Magnolia officinalis. The sequence goes on along the minus strand of JAJHSJ010000005.1, from coordinate 22,457,432 downwards.
CCCTCTTTCCCTCATCTCTCGATCCGAATCAGTACCAACTTGAACCGACTCGGTACTTTTTACTGAGTCGGATTCGGTCCGAATTAGTTCGGGCCAGACTCATATTTGGATTTGTTCAGGCATGCTAGACTCGGTACCGAGTCGAGTCAAGTTTGGGTCAGACCTATTTCAAAACCAGATCGAGTCGGGTCAGCCCTAACTTAGGCCTGACTCAACTTATTGCCCGGCCCTACGTATGAGGTAGTTGTGTGGGGTCATTCCTCTTGTTATATATATTTCCTAGGCCGGTTGAGTTGTCGAGCTCTACGAAAATGGGATGCGCATTACGTGGTGCTCTCAACCCCACCCGTAGTGGTGGTGTGTTGATGTGTATAGGGCTGTGGGACCCTGGTGTGATGGGATGGGACGCGGATTAGCTACCAACAAGTTGAGTAGCGAGACTCGCTACTGAAGTGATGTCACCAAGTTCTGTGGGGCCCATCATGATGGATGTGTTGTATCCACACTGTTCATGCATTTGGAGAGATTATTTTAGGGCGTGGTCCAAAGAATGAGGCAGATCCAAGGCTAGAGTGGACCTCACCACATAAAACAGAGGGGAGAGTGACACCCGTCGTTGAAACCTTCTCGAGGTCCACCATGATGTTTATTTGAGATCCAAGCTGTTCATATGTTAACGCAGATGTGAAAGAAGAGAAAACACAAATATCAAGTTGATTGAAAACTTTTGTGGCTGTTAGAACTTTTTAATGGTGGGCATCACTCTCTCCACTGTTTTGTTTTATGTGGTGGGGTCCACTCAAACTTTGGATCTGACTCATTCTTTGGATCATGCCCTAATATAATATCTCCAAATGGATGAACAGTGTGAATACAAAGCATATATCACGGTGGGGTCTACAAAACTTGGTAACATCACTTGAGTAGCGAGTCTCCCTTCTCAACCTGTCAGTAATTAATCCGCACCTGACGGGACACGGATTAAACCACCGACAGGTTTACCAGCAACACATGCCTGGAGTACCACACACCAGCTATATAGCTGATGTATTGACGTCAACAAGTTCCATGGGTCTAATCACGAGGTATGTATTATATTTAAACCGTCCAACCATTTTGCGAGCTCGTCTTAATGCTTGAGACGAAAAATAAGATATATATGACCATCAAGTGGACCATACTGCAAAAGCAGCTGGTGATTGAATGTCTACAATTAAAACTCTTTTAGGGGTCACAAAAGTTTTGGATTAATATGAAATTCATTTTCGTCTTCATCAAGGTCTTTGTGACCTTATTAACAAATTGGATGGAAAATAAACGTTATGGTGGGGTATATGAATTTTTTTAACGGTAAAGATCATTATCCCGCTGCTATTTATGGTGTGGTCCAGTTGATCTTAGGATATGATTCGTTTTTGGATAATGCTTTAAAATGATCTTGAACAATGGATGAACAGTATGGATAGAATAAATACATCACTGTGGGGGCTATGTAACTTTGATCTCATTTGAATTGTTCGTACAACTCAGAGATCGAGGAGCGTTAGCGATCGTCTTGGCACGACACACGTACCTCCACCGGCTACATAGTTGATGTGGGGTACATCCGCCAATCCACTTCCACTTCCAGAGTGACGTCACGAAGTTACGGATTGGCTAGTGGCTACTCCTTGCACCAGTCAATAGCTGGTGGTCGATGCTCCGTGGGCCCACCATGATGTATGTGTTTCATCCACGCCATCCATTTATTTTTCTAGATCATTTTATAACATGAGACTAAAAATGAATTATATCCCAATCTCAAGTGTACCACATTATAGAAAACAGTGTTGAATAAACTTCGACCATTAGTAAAATTTTGTGCATAAAAGTTTTGGATCAAGCTGATCTTTGTCTTTTGCCTTCACCTGGGTCTGCATGACCTGATAACAAATTGGATGTGAAATAAACAACACATTAGGCTTTAGGAGGATTTTAATGGTGGATATCCAATCACTATTGTTTTCCTATGGTGTGGTCCACATGAGATTTATATCCCGCTCTTTTTTGGGATGGAGCCCTAAAATGATCTGTAAAAATAGATGAACAGAATGGATGAAACACATACATCATGGTGGGACCCACAAAGCACCGACCACCAGCCATCGGCTGCTGGCAAGGGGAGTAGCCATGATGTATGTGTTGTATCCGCATGGTCCATCCATTCGGAGAAATCAAATCAGGGCATGATCAAAGGATTAAGTCACATTCAAAACTCAAATGGACTCCACCAAAATACAGTAGGGAGAGTAACGCCCACCTTAGAAACCCTTCTAAGGGTCCACCATGATGTTTATTTGAGATTCAACTTATTCATAAGTTAACATGTACATAAATAAAGGCTAAATATACAAATACCATCTTGATTAAAAACATATGTAACCCCTGGAAGTTTTTAATGGTAGCCTTTCAATCTTTACTATTTTCGCAAGTCGGTTTGCTTCAGCTTTGGATCTAACTGATTTTTTGGATCATGCCTTAAATTGATATCTCGAGATGAATGGACAGTGTGGATATAATACATACATCATAATGGGTTTATAGAACTTAGTGATGTCACTTTAGTAGCATCCAATGATGGGTGTGTTTCAATGCCGTCAATCTTTTTTTTTTCAGCTCGTTTTAAGGGTCGAACCTATAAATAACTAATCCTTAAAACCTTTTTAGTGATACATTAAGAAATAGTAAGGTTAATAACACACATTATTAAAAGCTTTTTTTAAGCATTACCGCCCTTTCCTTCGGTGGAGATCTTGGGATCTCCTTATTTGCTGGCTCATGCTGCTTTAACTCTTTCTTGCTAAGTTGCGTGTAAGCGCCAAATAGCATTCCAGAGTCCGCCGAACGCAATGAAGGCGCTTCCCAATTACGCACGCGCGCACGTACACACGCGTGTGTAACAGTACGCGCGCATATGCGCACATGCCCGTGCGCGTGTCATAGTACGCACGCTACTCAGCCAAAAAATGTCCAAAATTTTAATTTCTTTAAAAACTATCATAACTCACGCAAAAAGCTATGAGCAATCTAGTAATTTGTATCCCGTATGGAGCCACATCGCACTATAATCGCTGTCTGGAGTCCCACCTACCCATTTAATCGGCATGATGGTAAACCCTAGACAACTAGGTATTCTTCTTAGCTTTAGGAATTGCGCTAGCCAATCATAGCCATTTGTACAAACAATCCTTCGTGTGTGATCAGAATTCGTTTAAGATTCCGACCTATCCCGATGTACGACTCGACTCGGATCGAACCCAACTCGAATCGAACTCGAATCGAACCAGTTCGGTAACTTGGTTACCTTGATATTGATGTTGCTCACCGAGTGTTTGATAAAATGACTCAAATAAGTGTGGCTGGTGGCAAGGAAGGTATGTATATGAAACCAACACCCTTTTTTTCTTGATTTTTATGTTGCTTAGAAGGCGTTTGATAAAATACCTGTAAAACCATTGTTGTCATCTCAAATATAGTGAGATTTTGAAGGTGCAGTCTAGGTGTTTGTAAAAATGCCTCAATGGCGAACTCGGCTCGAAGTCGGCCCGAGCCGTTGACCGAACCGAGCCGAGCCGAGCTGGACAGTTAGGCTTGAGGATCGAACCAAGCCAAGTTCGAGCTGGGGTCAGCTAGTGGCTGAGCCGAGTCGAGCTGAGGCCAGCTCGACTCAATTCGACTCGATGTACACCCCTCGTTTTGTCATTAGGAATTCATTCATTAGTGATTTTGGGAATCTTAAAAAAAAAATAAATTAAATTAAACTACCTAATAATATGTAATTTACACTATAACACTTTTACAAACAGGTTTTCAAAAAGCTACCTCATCAATCCATATAATTATGATTTCATTACCTTATGTTGTATTTTTTTAATGGTTGATTGGGTGGGTGTGTGAGCAAATAGGTCGGCTTCTTAAGTGGGCCCCACCATAATGTTTGCGTAAAATCCAACCTGACCACCAGGTGTGTAGCCTCGCGATAGGCCAAGGGCTAAAAAACCACCCTCATTCATGATTTATGTGGATCGCGTGATTGGAAGCAATGTAGAGGGCAACAATCGGCCTCAAAATTGTTTCCCTTGGTATGGCCCACCTGAATCATGGATAACCATGACTTTTAGGGTTTACAAATAAATTTTGGTTTAAATCTAATGGTTATAGTGAATTTTATATAATCATCGCGGTGGGTGCTGCAAAAATTAAGTATGGATCAATGTCTCTTCTAACTATTTCTTTGGTGTGGTCCACTTGAATCACAAGTTAGCTAGATTTGTTGTTTTGGGACCAAACAGAGATTATGCACCTAATGGTTATAGTGGATTTTGTATTCACATCATGGTGGACCCACCAAAAATCAAGTCTGGATGTCCCTTTTTAACTATATAAAGGGAGATTATTTAGAAAAATAGAATTGTATGGGACGTTGCTGTTGATTTGATGGGGCCCACCATGATGTTTATATAAGATCCACTCCGGTCACCATAGATAATCATCACGGTGGGCGCTGCAAAAATTAAGTATAGATCAATGTCTCTGTCGACTATTTCTTTGGTGTGGTCCACTTGAATCACAATATAACTAGATTTGTCATTCTAGGACTAAACAAAGATAATGCACTTAATGGTCACAGTGGATTTTGTATTCACATCATGGTGGACCCATCAAAAATCAAGTTTGGACGTCCCTCTTTACCCGTAAAGGGAGATTATTTGGAAAAAAAATAGAATTGTATGGGACATTGTTGTTGATTTTGATGGGGCCCACCATAATGTTTGTATAAGATCCACTCCGGCCACCAGAGATTTATTTCCACATTAGGTTAAAAGACAAAAAATCACGTTGGCAGGTGATTTTGTTGGGCTACACCAAAGGAATTGGTTTGAAAGAGAGATGTTCGCCCTTGATTTTTACAAGGCTTACCATGATAATTAAATGAAATCCACTCAAACTACTAGATTCCACCTAAAAATTTAGGCTTATAGACAAAAAATCATACCCTTTGTGATTCAAGTGGACCACATTAAAAAGAAGTAGTTTTGAGGCCAAGTGTTGCCCTGTACACTTTGTCCAATCAGGTGGTCCACCTAAATTGCATATAAAGCCGGTGTTTGAGCCCTTAGCATAACATGGAGCGATGCACTATTGGTTGGAGTGGATTTTACATAAACGCCACTATGGGACCCACCCGAGCCACCGACCCATTTGCTTGCACGGTGGCCATGACATAATGTAATGCAATGATAATTATATCGATTAATGAGGTAGTAATTTGATTTTTCTTTAAATGTGTCTGAATATAATTTTTATTTTAATTAGGTAGTCATTTTTTGTAAAATTCATTTTTATGTTTCTCATTAATGTTAAAGTTACGAGCAGTTTAATAAAGCATATTTTTGGCACTTATCACTTAAATTTAATATTTTTAGTGATGTTCACTAAACTGGATTGTTTAGCAATCCAACTCATTAATTGCTTAAATTAATTATAAAAAATAATATGGTTCTTTTTTCAGTTCTCATATCTTCACTTGATGCTGAAAGCAGTTGAAGAAGTGGTACATTAAAAATTACTTTCACTTATAACAAAAATATTCATAAATTTATTTCAAAATTACAATTCAATACTTAAGTTTTCAGTACTTAATTTAAAATTTTGAGCTTATTATCGGTTTTTAAAACAACACCTAGTTTGTAAGGAACAATAAAATAATGAATTCCAGTTTAAATTATTTAGGTTTTTAATTCTTCAACTGAAAGTTGGAGCAAGTTTATTAAGAAATAGTTGGGGAACAAAATTTATTTAGTTTTTTTTTTTTTTTTGCCAACTTCCATGGTAAAATAATCCAAATGAGTCATCATTACTATTTACAACATTTATTAAAACATGTAACATGACACATATTTCTGCAATTAAACATATGTGTAATATAAGATGAGTAAGGAGTTTGTAACAACTACAAATTTATGTTGTATTGTGTTGAAAACTCTAATCCAAACATTAACATCAATTTATTTTAGTATTGATTTGACACTGAGTAATGCAAAATTGTCACCATTACATTTTTACACTAATAAATCAAGCAATAATTTGTGCCATTATTGTTGTTAAATGCAGTTAATCATCACACGTGTAATTTGTAATCGTTGTATATTTCTTCTGTTTTACCATTATAATTGTTAAAACAAACACGTTCTTAATTTTTAAAACCAACAAAAGATTGTGAACAATGTCTTTTGTAAAAATTGAAATTTTTATTAAGCCAGTGTAAGATGCTTGTGTTGCCTATTCGATGATTAGATTGGCATATTTATAGGACAGGACACTTGTACGTGTAATATTTGACTAGATTAGGTAGGCCTAATGAGATATGAGTGTAATCCTAGCTCGAAAATTGACTCAAGGCCTAGGCCTAGCTATAAAGTCCAAGCCTAGTTTTTATAGAGATAGTAATGATGCATATTTTCACTGCTAATCATCCAATAAATGTCCACCAATCCAATGATTATGTAATAAATTAAGTACAGATTTTCATTTATTACACATCAAAATCAGGACTTCATTTATTATACGTCCAAATTAGGACTCATATTTTCGTGTATTTTAATTTTAATTGATTATCCACCTGTAACGCCCTCGGATTTTCAGGGGCCGAGTAGGAACTCGGTTCCCGAATTCCTGGGTGCCATGTATGCTCTAATGGGCTCCAGATTTTAATGCATCCGGGTTTATTTATAAGCAATGACGAGTTTAGCAAACCATAAGCATGAGAATATCATAAAATGTATATATGGGCAGCTAAACGGGTCATATATCCAAAATACAGTACCAAGAAAATCCAACCGGGAACTAGACCCACCCAAATAAATATCCCGCGATGAATAGGGCCCTGATCCATGACTCGCGACCATCCAACCATAAACTAGAAGAAACTGCCGAAGTCTGGGAGTGTGTTCGCTCCTCGTCATCGTCTGCACCGACATCGTCCAGCGTGTCCTGCTCCAAGGTACCCACATCTATACCGGATTTTGGTTGGTGTTTTAGAACACCATCCCAGAGTGGGAGTGAGTAGCTAACTCAGTGGGTACATCAGCAATAGGTCACACGAATTATCATGCATAGAATACGTTTAATGAATAACGAACAGCATAGAAACCTAGATATTGTTGTTAATACAAATGTATGGTTATGATATGATGCATGCTCCTCACCACCAACGCTCCTTCAGGCGACGACATCTCACGTTCGTAATGATCAACACTCCCTCAATTTGTGACCTCGATTGCATAATCGCCACAATAATAATGCAATGTCGTGAAATATATTAGTCTGGTTGGTTAATTAGGTTCATTCATCCAGTAGGTTGGGGAAACTAGAATACCCTTAGTAGAGTTATTGCCCTAACCCGATCGTGCGGCTTAGGAGTTGTGGCCATGCGACTCTCGCGACCTTTAGCCCTATATGGGGTCGTCAATCCCTAAAAGAAGTATAATCACCGACGTAAACAAATGAGATTAAATGTCCTACTCGCACGAGCACAATGTCCCATACCATTGGTCACTATGGGGAGGTCATCACCCTAGTATAAGTCGACAGCACGGGCATAGTGTCCCATACCATTGTCCCCGGCTCAAGAGTCTAGGTGCTCATTGGTCATTATAGGAGACACGTCACCCCTGCGTAAGCCGACAGTACGGGTATAGTGTCCCATACCACCATCCTCGGCTCATGAGTTTTGTGGGCCGTAAATTACAATTAATAGTGGGCGCAAAGGTCTTATAGTACTTCGGGTTCATACAGGCGTGATCAAACATGGTTAAAATATAAGGATGGCCGACCTAAGAGTCAATATGTCCCCACGAGTTGAACTATAAACTAAACGACTTGAGACAATTTACGGCTTAACTAGTCGGGCCAAATTTACCCGTGGGCAAATCCAAAGATGGGATTCCCAAATAATTTCTGGTTATCGGTCAATCCATGAGAGGACGAGTTCACAGATGGATAACATAAATTCAACAAATTCAGGAATAATTTCACAAATGGTAACAAAATCCAGTATTCTAAGTATATGGATAACAATACACCAATCTTCACCAATTTACGAGGATCATGTTCAACATATTCTCACAATTGTAACAAGATGGACAACAACATGCAAAGCTCCACCTAAATTTACAGATTATGCATATCATAATCCAGCTTATACATTACATGGGCAGTCATATAACAATACACCGAAGTTTATCTTTCATAGATCAACATGAAGCACTCAATTTAGCCGTACATCTAATATTAAGGCAAGTAACTCAACCAATCAACCGATTTGCAACATTTAATGCCTTCACTTAAACATAATTAATCATATAATCACAAATCAATCACTAATTACCAATTTACAGCAATCCATGTTATCATTTGAAGCATAGTTAACACCAATTTAGGGAATCAACAATCAACTAGCAGCAATTTGGGAAAATTTAAATATTTGCACCCTATGTGAGCATGCAAATGCATAAGTCACGTATTTAGGGTACTAGGGCCAAATTCTCTCCCATAATTTTAATAATTCCTAGTCCATTATCCTATATATGCAGTCCAAATGAAAATTTAGCCACATGCATTAACAATTCACCAAACACATTCATTAAGCCTATGCTAGGCCCAATAATTGGCCACTTAAAGGTAATGGTCCGTACCTATTATCGACCGGAAGCCTCTGCAAGTGTCCTAACGTCGCCGGGTCCGCAAACTTAACGTGTCGGGCCCTGAGTTACAAGAAAATGGCGGTATGATGCATGCATGTGGCTAATCATTAGGAAAAAATGGGCTGGCGTCCGATTCTTACCTTAGATCGGGAGTAGCTCGGTTCTACGGTGGTAGGATCGAAATTTCAAAGTTGCGAGGGCGATAGGTACGGGGAGTTGCGATCTTCAAGCACCAAGGTGCAATCCTTCATCCTCACTCCTCTCTCTCTCTATCTCTCTCTGAATTTCAGCTGCTGAAATTTTAGCAAATGAATGAGAGAGGGCTGGACTTTATATGCTCAGAATTATTTCAGTTGACCCTACAGTTTGGTGTAATTCTCTCAATTGCCCAGTGGACCAATTTTTTATCATTGGGGCTGCCCTGGCCCATCTAATTCATGGAATACGTGCCCCATGGCTTGATGAAGGGCTGGATAAAGTTTGACGGCAAACGAATACGGGGTTTTGCCGGAATGGCCCGGTTTACGATCAATGGTCACCGATCCTCGATCAACGGTCAAATTTTGCAGACAAGTGCAGAGAAATATCTTCAACATATGGTGCAACTTTGGGTGGAATCCGACGGCTGAAATATCCTAATTTATTACCCTAAGTGGCAGGGCCATTTGTTTTAAAATTCAGATTTTTGACTAATACTTGGGAGAGTTGCATTTTACAAGTACCGACTGGACGGCGCAAATCGTCTGTTTCAAGGCGTCTTTTGGTTCTATTTCCCATGATGGACCACAAGCCCAATGAAATGGACATTACCCTATAATTTCAAAACTAGCGGCCCATTAACGAGCGGTCTAGAGCTTGTTCGGGTAATCAGGGCACTTCTGGAATAAATTGGGTAGAGAGATTTCATGGGCGCAGTTGTTGAGGTATGGATTAACTAAGTTCACAGTATGGCCTATTCAAAATTAGCGAAAATGGTGATTCGGTCATGATCACCCTAAACCATTGATTTTAGGCTAAAAGAGTAACTGGGTTGATTTGGTTTATTAATTAAGGTCCGACCCTTATCTGACTCTGCTTCGGGTAGATCTTTTAATTTAGTTATGATTGTCTTGATTAATCAATGGTAGATCGGTTAGATTTGGGCCATATGTGAACAAATCACGAGGATAAACTTGATGTTTTAGTATCGGTTGGGTTCATTGGTTTTCTACGGTTGATCAATCTTATTTGTATGATTCTTTATCAGTACCAACCGCGTATAAGCTCTCCTCAAGCATCAATGGTCCGTAAGTGATGACGTGGCTAGTTATTACAAACAAAAATAAAATTTAAAGAATTTTTTGGCATATTCAAAGTAGCGAAAATCCGGGGTGTTACACCACCAATTGTGGAATTTGTAAATAATCCTTGTAAGTTGGCAGGGTGTGAGGCATGACACGTTTCAAACTAAATAATCCAAAGAACAGGCACTAGTTTAGATACGTTGTGAACCAAAAATTAATATTGATAAAGACTTCTCGAGTGGTTAGAAATAAAAATATTCATAATTTTATTTTAAAAACAAGTGTCAATTATTTAAAGGTTATAATTGCTCAACTAAACTGATTTTTATTAATGATGGTAGGTTTTACAACTTAGTTAATTTATTTTGATTTAATGCATGCAACATGTATTGTTCATGAGGGCTATTGTTGACTAATGAAAAAATGCCAAGTGTTTCTTGTACTTTAGTTAGGCACTACTATAGCAAGTCATATTTCAGTTGTATATTTTACCCTAACTCGCAAAAAATACAACCTGTGCACTCTACTTAAGATAGCACGACACCTTACCTGAAGTCGAAGGTACTACTTGAGCACATTTTTGAATGGTAGCGCATGGGCAACTCTCGAGGGACATGACATTTCACAACTTTATTTTTTTTATGAGACCGCAATCTTGTAACACGTGTTTAAAATCACCAATTTAGTGAGAAATATTTGTCTAATGAATTATTTGACAACAAAAGTTATAACTCAACCCCCCCCCCCCCCAACTCTTCATTTCCAATGCTCATACAATTTATAGTATTTTATGTTACTTTGAATATAGTTTAAGAATATGTTTGAGAACATCTCTTCATTCTCCTCAGCAAACGTAATTAAGGCAATGCAAACATGTATGAGTCTAAAGATTTACCCTTTTAACAATAGAGCATTGTGCCTACTGTTTCAACATATCAGAAATGCTTCACATACCATCTTTAAGGTACTAGTTGAAAGTGTCATTGGTTGTCAATATACGCGAGTATTGAGTCTGTGAGTCAAGTGAGCCCCGAGTTGAAGATATGAAGTTCAAGACTCATCAGGATGAAGGCATATGATCGTGCTTAAAAGGCAAACTAAGCCTCATATGCCCAAAAACAAACCTTGACAGGTATATACCTCTAAATGAACCTAGCTAACCTTAACTATTTCTAAAAACTTATGGTAAGATTGGGTTGCTAGCACTTTGAGTACTGGAGGAAGTATGAAATAAATAGGTAAAACAAAGGTCTTGATGATTGCATCGATATGCAATCAAGGACATCTTCGATGGAGTCAAATATGGTTCGATTGCATCGAAACCAAGCCCATATAGTTCAACAACAAACTGAACAATTATTGGAAAATATTGATTACATCGAATGCAGTTCGATGACATCAAAACTTAAGTTTCAATGGCATCAAACCACTTCGATTGAATCGACCTCGGGCTCATTTCCTCCAAAAATCAAAATTACTCTAAGTGTTCCTCGATGTTAACATCAAGAGTAAGTTATTAATGGAATCGAAGACTAATCGATGACATCGAAAATGAGGACCAGTTTGTCCAGCAAGCCTTCCAGGAAAAAACCAATATATCCGATCACATCGAAGACCGTTCAATTGCATCGAAATTCAAATTTTGATTGCATCAAAGGTCTGATCGATTACATTTAACAAGGGACAAAACTGTCAAGCAACCGATGTGTATTTCTCAAAAGAAATCCCAATGACATCGACACATCCATCGATGACATCAAAGGGTGCTTGATGAGATCAGATAGAATTTGTCCTATACCCAACTAAATATTCCGTGTATGAAGTCAATGCAATAAGAGAAAGTTCAATGACATCGAAATTCAAATTTCGATGGCATCGAAGACCCTTCGATGACATCGACAATATCAGATTTTTGCCCCTTTTTTTAACCGTTATGATTCAACTTTATAAATACACATGTTTTGCTTCTTGGTAAAATCAACTATAATTTAAGAGAGTTGTTGTAAGGGTTGATACACCCTCATCCTCATTCCCTCTTTCCTATTAGAATTCATCATTCAATCATTTACATAAGCATTTACTCCTATTTCATTGCTTGGATTGAATCATGAACTCTAGCATTCATTAAGATTTCAGTAGTACTCTTTAATGGTAAATCATTGTGTTGAAACTCTTGAATGCTTAGCTCATGGAAATCTTCTCTAGGTATTTATTTCATATAATTTAATAGAAAATATCGGTAAAACCCTAAACGTCACAACCTTGGAGCATTGTTTGGTTCATAATCAACGATTGCAGTTCAAGAGAGTTAAAGACTCTTCATCAATAAAGAAGATCATCTTCAGATTGTGCGAGAAAGGGGTTCACTCACTTGCTTGTAAGTATATGCAGCCCATTAAGTATAAAGCCCTTTTCCTTCTGTATGATTGAGATTCAGAGTTTTAGTTGGCAAACTCGTCAAGACCTTTCGTAGGCCTCCGATGGGAGAATACGTTGTCCTTGTGTAGGACGTATTATATTTGTGTAGAACGTATTGCCTTGTGTAGGTATAAGTTGCCTCGTGTGGGCTCCTAGTTGTGTCCTTGTGTAGGACTTGTCGCCTTGTGTAGGCTCTTTGGTTAACCTTGCGTAGGTTGTAAAGGTTCGTGGTTAACCTGATTTAAAACCATTGGATAATGAAATCCGGAACACTCTAGGAGAGAGTGCCTCAGCCGGGAGTGGAGTACGCAAGTAGCTAAACCATTATATATTATTATGTTTGGAATTGCTCCTCGAATTATGCTTATGTCTATCAAATGATTATTATGATGCATGGTTAAGTAAATGTCTAAGCATTAATAGGAATCACATCCCACACACTCTCACATACAGTATCTTCATAGGCTAATTGCTTTACATATAAATCTTGTGTGGCCTATGTATTTAGACCCTCTATTGGCTTGTAAGTCATATAGTTACTTTGCCCTACCTATTTTGCTTGAAGTTAGGCATTGTTTGTTGTTATAAGAAAATATTTTTTTGAAAAGTCCTATTCACCCCCTCTAGGACACTTGGACAAATTCCATACTTCTACAATAGCGATTCTACCGCAATTTCACTATCAACGGCCTTGCAGCCATTGATAGTGTCGTTACGTACTATTCCCATGGCATTTATGGTATCCTCACACAATCACGCGAGTTGTCAAAAAAGTGGATTCATAACACCTCCTAAACCTACTAGTGTCAATCACATGCTGCACCATCAAATGTCAAGGTAGTGATGGTTCGTACCAAGCTGTAGACCATGTCGCACCCGTTGTACCAAGATCACACAACCTTGGTCTAAATAGTTCATGTGCTCCTAATTAAGTCATGCTCTTTCATGGATGAATTGTTCTCCCTTCCTCACATGATGTACCATAATATACTATTTTCAATGATAATGCCCATTGTTGAGGTCAAAATCTAGATCACTCTCCACTCCTCGAATAGACCTGGGACTTGCACAAGGGGTGAGCAAAGGAGACCCTGGCTAAGCCGGGGGACCCTCCGATGCCTAAGTCAGGTCAAGGGAATCAGGGTCTAAGTTGTAAGGTAGAAGGAGAGTGCAAGATCTTGCGTACCTGTAGCGATGGGCTCCTCATGTATTTATACCTGACTATAGGATGGTCTGGATCCGTCAATCATGGCACGATCTGCTCAATCAGGGAGATTTTCGGATCATGGAGATACTGCACAATCTAAGGATCCATGCTCCACATTATGCGCATCGTGCGTATCTGCGAGCGATGTTTACTTATGGCAGTTTTTAAACTTGGACCTGAGTGGTGCCCGCTTCAGAACGTGCAGCTGGCTCGGACCTTTGGGCAAGTACTGCTCAGAATAGTAAATATTTATTAGACTGTCTGCCCTCGGAATGTCTTATAATCCGAGCCGATCTGTTAGCTCGGAGGATGTATCCTTTGAATCAGATCAACATGACGTCAGACCTCTGAATGTTAAGGGACTCGGATCTTCCCATGACAGAAGCCCCCTACTCTTTGAGGTCTGCCAAGGGCTCGGAGAGTAGATGCACGGAAGATAAAAATGCCTCATCCTCTAATTCTCCCGAGCATATCAGAGTCATTTTGTTTCGAAACTTCGAGCTCTTAGGGTTTCCCGCTCACAGGTCCATGTGCGGTGGACGCATGGCGGCGGTTACAATTTCTAATTGACATTTGCCTATGGGTTGCTGCCACGTATATCCGGAGTAGTGCGTTGGACGAAACCCTTCATTATTTGAAGCACGCCGATTGATGTCAGAAGCATCCCATCTGACGGAGTACAAGCCAATGGTATGCGACCACATCAGCTCTGAGGCCAGCTCCCGACGATTCGACTGCGGCCATCATTGTTAGTCATTAATGAGAGGATTTGATAGGGTCTATATAAACCCTCCTTTAGAGATTTTGCTCCACTTCTATGTGTTGTGTTCTAGCTATCATAGGAAGAGGCGATTTTCGGCGAAGGCGATTCCGGCCATTCAGGGATTTTTATTAGGCGATTCCGACCGGTTAAGTATTTCCAGCAAAAGCGATTCCCGGTGACCATCCGGTGAGTTTCCCTACACTTCTTCGCACTTCTTCTTTCTTACTTGAGATGTAGTCCGATCTGGAGACCGTGTGGGGTTGCGCTGATGGCTTTGAGTCGGAGAGTTTTGGCAACGGGAGAGGGGCCTCTGAAGGCCCTTATGAGGCTGTGCCCCTGTACCCTCCGCCTCGGAAGCAGAAGGAGACCGGGGCTCGGGCTCGTAAAGTTGGCAAGAAGAAATTCGCTCGGATCCCCCAGACCGCTACTACCGAGGTTGCTGAGATGTCGGTGGGCATGCAGGCCTCCGAGGTAGTCCGTGGAGGCTCCATACTATCGGAGTCTCAAATAGAGTACAACGTGTGTACATAATGTACACACGTGCCCGCCGCGCACTGGATGGATGAGGCTGTCAGTGCAAACGCTGACCCGCATCTTCTCAAAACGGCAATTGTCGTCTTCAGCGTTGGCGAAACAGACGGACGCTGTCCATTTTGCAGAAGTTTGTGGGCCCCACCCATCACTCTTACGGCTCATCCAACCCGTCCATCGTGTAGAGGGCCTCAAAGACATCAAATCCATGCTGAAATTTTGCATCCATACATGCACACGTGTGCGGTACAGAGGCCATAAGTGGACTGCTCTGCAACGTCAAGATTGATCCTGGCGTGATTTCTTCTTTGAACAGCATCAACGGACAACCAAAATCATTCCTTCTTGACCGAAATTTCAGGGGCAATCTAATGGACGGGATGGATTTTCGTCCACCGATCACGTCAGCGAAGGACGTGCGTAGGCTTCCGCACGTCCGCGAAATCCAGTTTTTGCGGCAGTTGTGGGTCACCATCGTTGATCTTTTGGGTGATCCGGACCGTCCATCAAGAGCCCATTGTCCCTCTCACTCATGCCTAGGTGTCGGTATTTCAACAGACAGCATGAATCAGATTTCAACAGTCAAAACATAGGTTGGACGGCAAACTGAAAAATCAAGTGGGTCGCGTCATCAGCAATCCAAAATCGTCCTTCTCTAGCTGAAATTTCGTCACGAATCTGGTAGACGGCGTGGATTTCACAAAAGTCATCTGAAGTGGTCCCCACCAAGCATTGCAGCGCAGCTGCTTGCGTCGGTTACGCAATCCAGCTGTATACGCAGTGCGAAAACTCTTCGCACCGACTCCACCGTCCTACTGTTTCTATAAGAAAGAGAGAGAGAACGTGAGATCCTATCTTTTGGACGTGGAGAGGGAGAACAGGAGAATAAAGGAAGAAAGATTTGATTTTATGTTTATCTGTTTTATTTTTCTGAACTTGAGATCTAGCCCATCCATGTGTGGCTAAACCTCTTAGATAGGGCTAAGAGGTGAAGCTTGTGGCGTGATGGAAAGATCCTACAGCTCTGATTCATGTTAGATGGAATGAATTTCTTTTGATTCTAGTTGCTTAGGAATACTTTTAGTCTTTTCTAATGATTTGTTGTGACTAACATTACAATATGTCTGTGATGGCTCTGAGTATTTCTTCTCCTTTATTTGGATTATGATTTCAGGAAATTTTGTTGTTCGTCATTATCCCATGGATATGGTTGGATGATGGAATCCTTCCTAACACTCATAATCTTTTGATTGGTTATGGATTTGTGATGGAATCATACATAATTCTTATATCTTTCATCTCTTTGAAAACTAGATCAAAAGGAGGTTCATATTGATTTTCAGGTTATATCTTCCAACTGGATGAAGATGGGACTCTAAGTCCAGTTGCGTTCATGAATCGATCGTAGATCTTCCAGATCTCTACAAGTGGATCCTCTGAATCCCTAGTTTCCCTCTCTTTGAATTCTTTAAGTTTAGATTAATATTTCACCATTATTCCTCAAATCACAATTGGTTTAGATTTCATCTTAGCCTAGTTCTAGATCTGGTTATTTTCAGATAACGTACAGGTTTCAATCCCTGTGGATTCGACCTCGGTCTTACCGAGTTTATTACTACATCACAACCCTGCACTTGGGGAGTGAACAAGTTTTTGGCGCCGTTGCCGGGGACTGACGGCTACATTTTCTGAGATTAACTAGTTCGAGGATTAGTTTAAGATTAGGAGTTTTCTAATTTTAGGTTAGAATAGTTTTTATTTTTTATATTTCTAGAAACTAACCTGTTTCCTGTTTTGTAGGAGCCTGACATAAACTTCTAATTTGGTAATCCCTTTCTTATTTCTCTACTTTTTCTATTTTAGAATTAGGATTTTAGTTTTAGAAATTTTCTATTTTCTAATTTTAGAATTTTTTTTCCTTTTTAGAAACTAACATCACTTTCTATTTTAAGATTAGTTTTTAGAACTTTCTAACTTTAGGTTTTCTTTTCTCCTTTTAAAAATTTTCTAATTCTAGTGTTTTTCTATTTTTAGGAACTAGTTATTTTTAGAAACTTTCCTCTTTTGTTTTTAGAAACTAGATTAGTTATTTCCCTTTTTAGAAACTCTTCCTAATTTTAGAAACTAACTCATCTTTCATTTATTTTATTTTTAGAAACTTTCCTTTTTAGGAATTAGTTTATTTTTAGAAACTTTCTGACTTTAGGATTTCTATTTGTAGAAACTAATTTATTTTGTTTTCTTTTGCAGGTTTCTCACATAGGAACTTCCAAGTCTGGTAACTTCTTTCTAACTTCTCTTCTACCTACTTTCCATATTGCTGTAGGATCTTTTCTTCTATTTTTCTTAGGATTAGATTTAGATTGAGGGTTTCATCATGTATATGCACGAGTGGGAACGTCAATATACTGAGATAGCTTTCGAGCATGCGAAAAACTGTGAAGGGATGTATGATGATTATGATAGAAATCCACCTATGTCTCAAAATTTTCCTGAACCAATCATTGAGAACCAACCTGAGCATAACACTCTATCGGTTAAGAAGTCCTTATGCGATCATATACGGGAGAACAATTCCACCCCACAGACAGTACGCTAGTGTTGGGGTTATCATAACTATGGGAGTGAGAATCATTATCACCCATCTGAGAAAAAGAAAACAATGCGTGATTATATTATGAGTGATAATAAGTATTATCAACCATCAGATTCTCCCACCTATGATCCGTATGACTATAACCAGTGGAAACATCAATGTCGGGAAGCTGAACCAGCTATATATCATAGTGATAATTCTCTTGGGTCCTCTACTTTTGAAACCCAATCAGAAACAATCTAAGAGGATTCACTTCAGAAGCTCATGAAAGCACAAGAGCAATTCAATCAACTTGTCATACAATCATACGAATTGCTCAAATCCTCAATTCCAATCATTCAGTCACATCTTATGGAGAAGGAAGAGGCTAGGTTATCGCAGTCTCATCTCAATCTAAAAGCACAATGTGAAGAAGGTTATCATAATTCGCTTGTGGCAGAAACTGAAATTATGAATGAGGAATTGGATTCCATTAATGAGCAGATGGTTCGATTTCCTGATGAGTCGATCTCAATGATTGTCCAAAGGAATGATCAAGAGACGTGGGTGTCTTTCAAATATAATGATAGTGACACACTTCACTCACATGACACACATGATTACACTGATGAGGTAGAGGTTAGTTTATTCGAACCTCAACCCAATCTAGGAACAAAATGTGAGGAATGTGATCTCATCCTAAGTTCACACTGCATGGAACTGGATGATGATGAGTATTGGGATTCAATCACAAGTGTGGCCCCTGCCAATGATCAAGAGGTTCAGGAAGTTGCCAACCATAATTATGTACTCCACCTGTCTGAAATGACTGATTTGAATGTGGAGAATGAACCACTTTCACCTAATCCTTCCAACCCTTGTGATACATATTTGGACCACTGCTTTGAATTGAATGATGATATGATTCGGGTGATGGACAATTTGCTTGATATAACTCTGGAATTTGAAACTACCCAGTTAAGGCTACAATCTGAGCTACACACTTTAGACGATTCAATGCTTCCATTGAGAAGCTTCAATAACCAGAGTCTTCACATCAATTCTTCACCTATTAATTGTCCATCTGTCTGTGAAGGGCAAGAGCAAGCGAGCATGCGTCCATCTACTTCAAAAGACGATGGAATCCTTGGGCTCATCATCATAGATTTCGATACAAGAGACAAGTCACTCCCAGCTGACTTTCCCACATCTTTGAACTCATGTTTGACACACCTTGTGGATCCCAACGACCTCAAGATGTAAGAAAAGGTGGATTCCTTACATGACACCACCTCGGTAGTTGTCATGGACCAAGCGCACCCTTACTCTGAAGCCACTTCTTCCCCAGATCCTAATTGTTTACCATTAAAGGAAGATGAGCTGAAAATGAAACCGAAGTCTAGAACTTTGGAATGTGTTGAGGCTACATCACTTCTGGTGAAGTTTTCTAAACTTTATTTATTTGTAGTCTCTGATTCACCATGGGATACTAACGTTGAAACTTCTTCTGTTACAGGTGAATCGTATATACTTTGGATACCTCAAGCAATTCAATGGAAAAATTCCTATGAGGTACATAAGTCTCTTTGAAAAGTCATGCTCCAGGGCGCCCAAGCCTATTGCAAAAAGGGCTTTTAGATGATTCTGTTGAGGAACTTACTGAGAAACTTATCAAGATATTGGCCGGAAGAGGAACCTTACGGCATGATCGAGTAGTTTTTCCTTGCTTTTATAAGACTAAAGTAGTTTGTTTTATGTTGTTTTAGGATAGACGGTAAACTTAGCGCTCCTGGGAGGCAACCCAGCTTTTCATTTCATTTTCCTAGTCAGTTAATTTAATGTTTGTGGGTAACATTGCTGCAAACCCTCACGAGACTACAACTCGTCCACTAGGGGCAACCTAGGGGGGTTTAAAGGCTTGTTGCATACGCTAAATGCAATCGAGAGCACCTGCGAAAGTGGTATAGGTAGGATTTTCTTTTTGTGATTTTATGTTTATTTTGCTTTTGTTAGCTTCTCTCTTATGCTGACTCGCTTTTACGTTGATATTTTAAGAAAGCTTCTTGATTCTCCGTCCAGGTACTATCTTTCCATCACTCTTTTTTTTATTTTCGTTGTCCCATGTGTATTACATGCTTCTTTCTTTTACATTGAGGACAATGTAGATTTTAGGTTGGGGGTGGGAGATTAGGTTACCTAATCTGTATTTTCTTGGTCTTTAGTAGAAATTGTGAAAATTTTTAAATTTTTCTAGAAGTTCAGATGAATTCAAAGTGATTTTGACGAATAGTCGTGATTTTAGATACAAAATATTGGTCATTTATGCCTCTTGGATTCAGTCATCTGTTAGATTTCACAGTCAAGTTTGAATTGTTAATCCATGATTAGAAGCTGTAAACATTGATTGAGCCATGATTTCACATATCACACCTCGCTTACACATTAAGGTTCCGGTCCGATATTGAATGATTAACTTGGTAATCACTAAGCGTGAAAGGAACCAGCTTGAAAAACAAATTTTAGCATCAGTTTATAAAGAAGAATTGAAAGGGTAAGTCGAATAATCTTTACCATAGGTTTGCTCCCTATAGGTGTAGATTCGCTTCCCCATGGTTGACATGTGAAATAAAAGTTAGGCGACAAGTGTTCACCATAGGTTTGCTCCCTATAGGTGAGGATTTGATTCCCCTCCTTGGCGTTACTATTCATGAAAAAAAAATAAAAATTAAAGGCTGATAGAATGAAAAAGGCAAGTGTTGGTTTCAGTTGTCATGAATTTCGTTGTTAAATACCAATGATATCATGAAATTGACAATTGAATCTCTTAATGATGGTAAGCCGATATTACACTATGCACTCATGGAACTCAATGTTTACAATGTTCTAATTCATGGATTAATACTTTGAACTTGATTATGAAGTTACAGGGAAGAATTCTGCTCACCATTCATGAATCTTAGAATTCTCACATCTCGACTATGTGTTCACATGTCACTTGGGTTTACAGGAATTGCCCTTTTATTTCTGAAATTATTTTTCGCATGTTTTGCTCGGGATTAGCAAAGTGCTGATTGGGGGTTGTGATAAGTGTCGAATATTGTATATCAGACCCCGATTATTGCCTGATTTTACGTACATGATAATGCTTAATGGAATGTTTTAATCGTGTCTTGTTGCAGGGTGTAATTAGAAGTGTTGACTGAAAAAGAGTACTAAAAGCGTGGATTTGATGCTCCGAAGCCACCAAAGAAAGGAACGGACCCTAGGAGACCAAGATTGATGGATTTACTCTCCAGGGATCTAAGGAAATCAAGCCGTTTACGTTAAAAAGGCCCGAAAATGGTCCAGATTGCAAGATCACATGGTTCCACCATCCGATTGACACGAGACTTCATAAATGTGATGGGGGCCATAAATAAACCGTACATATAAAATTTCAGCCATTGGATATCTCAGAAAGTGGCCCAATGGCCAGATCAGCCCCTTAATTCATTAAGTGGGGCCCGCGGGATATCTGGATATATATCAATTTTTGTTCTAAGGGTTGAAATAATATGAGAAAAAGGGTGGACGGTGTAGATTTCGAATAAACATTACAATGGGCCCGTATGTACAACGTGTGTACATAATGTACACACGTGCTCGCTGCGCACTGGATGGATGAGGCGGTCAGCGCAAGCGCTGACCCGCATCTTCTCAAAACGGAATTGCCGTCTTCAGCTTTGGCGAAACAGACGGACACGTCCGTTTTGCGGAAGTTTGTGGGCCCCACCCATCACTCTACGGCTCATCCAACCCGTCTATTGTGTAGAGGGCCTTAAAGACATCAAATTTGCTAAAATTTTGCATCCATACATGCACATGTGTGGGGTACAGAGGCCATAAGTGGACTGCTCTGCAACGTCAAGATTGTTTCTGGCGTGATTTCTTCTCTGGACCGCATCAACGGACAACCAAAATCGTTCCTTCTTGACCGAAATTTCGGGGGCAATCTAATGGATGGGATGGATTTTCCCGAAAAAAAAAACCTCTGTGGAGCCCACCGATCATGTCAGTGAAGGACGTGCGTAGGCTTACGCACGTCCAAAAATCCAGTTTTTACGGCAGTTGTGGCTCACCATCGTTGATCTTTTGGGTGATTCGGATCGTCCATCAGGAGCCCATGGTCCCTCTCACTCATGCCTAGGTGTCGGTATTTCAACAGACAACATGAATCAGATTTCAACAGTCAAAACGTAGGTTGGACGGCAAACTGAAAATTCAAGTGGGCCGCGTCATCAGTAATCCAAAACCGGCCTTCTCCAGCTAAAATTTCGTCACGAATCTGGTAGACGGCGTGGATTTCACAAAAGTCATCTGAAGTGGGCCCCACCAAGCATTGCAGCGCAGCTGCTTGCGTCGGTTACGTAATCCAGCTGTATACGCAGTGCGGAAACTCTTCGCACCGACTCCACTGTCCTGCTGTTTCTATAAGAAAGAGAGAGAGAACGTGAGATCCTATCTTTTGGACGTGGAGAGGGAGAACAGGAGAATAGAGGAAGAAAGAAAGAATTGTTTGATTTTATCTTTATCTGTTTTAATTTTCTGAACTTGAGATCTAGCCCATCCATGTGTGGCTAAACCTCTTAGCTAGGGCTAAGAGGTGAAGCTTGTGGCGTGATGGAAAGATCTTACGGCTCTGATTCATGTTAGATGGAATGAATTTCTTTTGATTCTAGTTGCTTGGGAATACTTTTAGTCTTTTCTAATGATTTGTTGTGACTAACATTACAATATGTCTGTGATGGCTCTGAGTATTTCTTCTCCCTTATTTGGATTATGATTTCAGGAAATTCTGTTGTTCGCCATTGTCCCATGGATATGGTTGGATGATGGAATCCTTCCTAACACTCAGACATCTTTTGATTGGTTATGGATTTGTGATGGAATCATACTAATTCTTATATCTTTCATCTCTTTGAAAACTAGATCAAAAGGAGGTTCATATTGATTTTCAGGTTATATCTTCCAACTGGATGAAGATGGGACTCTAAGTCCAGTTGCGTTCATGAATCGATCGTAGATCTTCCTGATCTCTACAAGTGGATCCTCTGAATCCCTAGTTTCCCTCTCTCTGAATTCTTTAAGTTTAGATTAATATTTCACCATTATTCCTCAAATCACAATTGGTTTAGATTTCATCTTAGCTTAGTTCTAGATCTGGTTATTTTTAGATAACGTACAGGTTTCAATCCCTGTGGATTCGACCTCGGTCTTACCAAGTTTATTACTACATCACAACCCTGCACTTGGGGAGTGAACAGGAGTATGAATGATGATGTTGCAATTGACTGTCGACCATTTGATTATCGAACTGGTAGGTTAATCTTTTTTAAGGCATAGTTGAGCCGACCCTTTGACGGGTCAGTGTTTTCCAATGCCATTTCGTAGAGTTTTCGAAGCTTTTATGGCTCGTTCATTGAGTCCGGACCCCTAGGGGGTCGGCTCATCCCACAATTGGCGAAAACCTTCCGCTTTACCCGTTAGTTCGTGAGTCAACTCCTATGTTAGGGGAGTCGGGTCAGCGTTTAGGCATTTCCCGTAACTTAGAGGGAATGCCGTGTAGAACTTTTGTGGGATAATATACTAACCCATTCTTTAAGGGATTAATCCACTGAGTTCGCCCCTGCATGTGAGAGGCAACTTTCCTTAGTAGATAATTCACTCATGTAGATGAGAAGAGGCAAATTTGATTAGGAGCCTTAAAGGCTTGTCGGTAGGAAGCGTACATTCCGCTGGGGGCCATAAAGGCCTGTCGCCCGGAGGCATACGTTCATTGTGACCTTAAAGGTTGGTCCGTCAAGGATAATAAACCTTCAGATGCTAGCATTCCAGGGGTGGGGGAGTTGACGACCCTCGAGGTCTTCCAGGTGGTATGAACCTGGTTTGGTTGACCGGGCAACCGGATAAGGCCCTTCCCAGTTCGGTCAACGTGTACCAGCCCTTGGCTCAGCAGTATTTTGGAATACCCGGCGGAGGACCAAATCCCCTAGTCGGAACTGCCTAGTATTGACCTTCGAATTATAGAACCGCGCCACTTGTTGATGCCGAGCAACGACTCGGAGCTTCGAGATATCTCTAATTTCTTCAAGCAAATCCAGCTTGTTGTCATCTGCTCAGCATTTTGGTTTTCTTGGTAGCTTTCGTCTCGAGCTGTAGGAAGACCAATTTCCACTGGCACCACCGCCTCCGAGCCATAAGAGAGCGAGAATGGGGTTTCTCCCGTCGAGGACTGAGCTGTGGTCCTATAGGCCTAGAGAACGAACGAAAGTTCTTCGGCCCAGCTGCCTTTCGCTTTTTCCAATTTTGTCTTGAGATGGTGTTTGATGACTTTATTAATGCCTCTACTTGTCCGTTCGACCGGGGATGTCGGGGAGAAGAGTATGCATTCTTGATGCCAAGTCTTCGACACATGCTTCAGAATTTGTTGTTGTCGAACTGTCGGCCATTGTCTGACACGATGGTTCGTGGAATCCACGAACAGGCAGACAATGTTTTTCCAGATGAAGTCGATCACCTTCTGCTCCGTGATTTTGGCGACGGGCTCAGCCTCGACCCATTTGGTGAAATAGTCGATAGCAACAATGACAAATTTGACTTGTCCTTTCCCCATGGGTAAAGGGCCGATAATGTCGATTCCCCACTGAGCGAATGGCCAGGGGCCGCTCATAAAGGTCATTTCCTCGGCGGGCTGCCTCGGTACGGCAGCGAAGCATTAGCATTTATCGCATTTCCGAACGTAGTCCTTGGTGTCCTCCCTGATGGTTGGCCAGAAGTACCCTTGTCTGAGTATCTTCATGGCTAAGGCCCGACTGTCGGAATGATTTCCACAGATTCCTTCATGAATCTCCCATATGACATATTCTGCCTCATCGGCCCGGAGACACCTGAAGTAGGGCTGAGAATGTCCTTTCTTGTATAAGATCTCATCTATAACGACATATCGGGCTGTTCGAACTCTTAGCCGCCTGGCTTCCGCCCTGTCTGAAGGAATCTCGCCTGTCGTGAGATAGCTAAAGATCGGATCCATCCAACTCGGACTTGCCCGAACTGGCTTGACTTCCTCTCCCCCGCCTTGTCGATGCTTGGTTGCTCTATAAATTCGACGGGGATGACTTGCGGGATCTTCCCTTCCGCGGCTGAGGCGAGACGTGCTAGGGCGTCGGCCCATGAATTTTTCGCTCTTGGTATTTGATAGACAGTGCAATTCCAAAACTTTTTGATTAGTTTCCTCGCTTCGTCGAGATAAGCAACCATCCTTGTTTCCTTAGCCTCGTACTCGGCAGATATGTGATTTACCACCAGCTGAGAATCACATCGGACTTGAAGGGATTGGACACCCAGACTTGCTGCCAATCTGAGTCCGGCTAGCAAGGCTTCATATTCTGCCTCGTTGTTTGAGGCTTTGAACCCCAATCTGATTGCATATTGAACTATCGTGGAGTCAGGCGCGATCAAGACGATCCCAGCCCCGGCTCCTTTGACGTTGGACGACTCGTCCACATAGAGAACCCATCCCGGGTCTGGTGCTGCTTTTTGGTTACCCGGAGGAACAGGTGGGTTTGTTTTAACCCTGGTGTTGATTTCTTCGGTCCTCGGAGTAGTGAATTCGGCGATGAAGTCGGCTACGACTTGGCCTTTAATTGTTGTTTTCAGACGAAACTGAATGTCGAACTCACCTAATTCGATGGCCCACTTGGTCATCCGACTCGACACCTCAGGTATCTGAAGAACTTGCCTAAGAGGGGAGTCTATCAACACGATTATTGAATGAGCTTGGAAATACGAGCGCAACCTCCGAGCTGAAACAATGAGGCTGAGCGTCAGTTTCTCCGGGGGCGAGTACCTTGATTCTGTCGTTACCATGACATTGCTCACGTAATAAACAGAGTGTTGTTTACCTCCGACCTCCCTTATCAGGGCTGAGCTGACGGTTGAGGCTGAGACCGTGAGATAGAGAAATAGGGGCTCTCCTTCTTCAGGTTTGGACAGTAAAGGGGGTGAACTCATATACTGTTTCAGTTGCTGGAAGGCTTGTTCGCACTCAGATATCCATTATGCCTTCTTATGACCCTTCAACTGTTGGAAGAAGGGGAGGCATTTATCTATCGCTCTGGATATGAAACGTCCGAGTGCCACAACTCGCCCTTAAGGCATTGGATTTCCTTAACATTCCGAGGCGAACTCATGCCGAGTAATGCTTTTATCTTGTCGGGATTCGCCTTGATACCTCTCTGACTGACTTGAAAACCAAGAAATTTTCCTGAACCGACTCCGAAGGCGCACTTCGTCGGATTCAGTTTCATCTGGTATTCTCGGAGGACGACAAACATTTCTCCGAGATCCGTCAGGTGATCGGATGCTTTGATACTTTTCACTAACATGTCGTCGACATATACTTCCATGGTGCGTCCGATCTGTTTGGAGAACATCTGATTCACTAGCCTCTGATACGTGGCCCCAACGTTTTTCAGCCAAATGGCATGACCCGGTAACAATAGAGTTTCTTGTTTGTGACAAAGGTAGTCTTCTACCTGTCTGGAGGATGCATCGCGATCTGATTATATCTAGAATATGCGTCCAGGAAAGAGAGCAACTCATGTCCCACTGTGCTGTCCACTAGCTGATCGATCCGAGGCAAAAGGAAACTGTCTTTCGGACAAGCTTTGTTTAGATCTGAGTAGTCTACGCAGACCCGCCATTTCCCGTTGGCTTTCTTTATGAGGACCACATTTACGATTCAATCAGGATAATGCACTTCTTCTATAAATCTTGTGTCGAGCAGGACGGAGACCTCGTCGGCTATTGCTTCATACCGCTCGGCATCGAATGACCTTCTCTTCTGCTTGATAGGTTTGTGATCTGGATCCACATTCAGCCTGTGGACCATAACTTCCAGAGAAATTTCGGGCATATCATGGTGAGACCATGCAAAAACATCCCTATGTTGTCGCAGAAATATTAGAACTTCAAGCCGTTGCTCAGGATTCAGTGACGTCCCAAGCTGAACTGTTCTGCTCGGATCGGTTTCATCGAGCGACACTTTCTCCAGGTCTTCCACGGATGAGCCTTTCGCAGGCCCTCGAGGGTCTAAAACGTTGATAGTGAGCGCCTTCTTAACTGACCCCTTCCTTACTGCCACTGCATAACATCTCCGAGCTTCTCGTTGATCGCTTCGGAGATGGCCTATCCCGCCCTCGGCGGGGAATTTCATCATCAAGTGATAGGTGGAGACGACTGCTCTCATTACGTTAAGAGACGGTCTGCCCAGGATAACGTTGTATACAGATGACACATTGACAACTAAGAAGTCCACCATAAGTGTGACTTGATGTTGCCCTTCTCTTGCAGTCACGGGGAGGAAAATGGCTCCTTCGGAGATCACTCTTTCCCCGGCAAAGCCGTGCAGAGGGGTCTTCACAGGTCTGAGATGAGACCGTGGAATCCCCATTCTTTCAAAGGCTTCAGAGTATATTACATCGGCCGAGCTCCCGGTATCAACCAAAATGCGGTATACTTTGCGATTCGCAATAGTCATGGTGACTACTAGAGCGTCGTCATGCGGGTGCTGAATCCCACGCGCATCTTCTTCCATGAACGTTAGAGTGCACGGATTGACCCAAAGTTCTTTACTGGGCCGTTCAGTTAAGTGAACGTAATGTTTCAGGCCAGACTTCCTGAAGTGAGCCTTTCGTGCCTTATTTGAATCTCCTCCACCGGACGAGCCCCCGAAGATGGTACAAATTTCGGCGGGCTCCTCCAAAGCGTTATTTGGCTGCTTCCGCTCCCTTTCTTCTCTCCGAGCGGCTTTTCCTTCCTTCATGTATCGATGCAGGTGTCCTTTTCGAATAAGGGCTTCGATCTCATCTTTAAGGTCTACACAGTCATCCGTATTGTGGTCGTGGTCTCAATGAAGCGACAGTACTTGCGCTTGTTTCGATGGTCCGGATCAGCTCTCATGCAGACAGGACAGTTCAGTAGTTTTTCTCCTCGGATGTCTAGTAGGATCTGTTCGACGGATGTGTTAAGGGGGGAGTAGGAACGAAACTTTCCCTCCGGCTTTCTACTCGGACGACGATCACGAGGAGTGCGGTTATCGGTCCCTTTGTTAGGCGGCTGAGAATCTTCGTTCTTGGGCCTATTCCCCTTACCATTCGGCTCAATCACTTCGACACACTTTACTGACATTGGTAAATTCCTCTGCGTTGGTATACTTCTGAGCTCTGGCACAAGTTCAGCCAGTGTTTTGGGTGGGTTCTTCTTAATTAAAAAGGTGAACTTCCCCTCTTTTAGGCCGCTGAACACAGCAGCGAGCGTCATTTTGTCATCATAGTCTTCTACCAATAATGCTTCCTCATTAAAGCGAATGATGTATTCCTTCAACGACTCTTTCGGTTCTTGCTTGATAGTAAGCAAGTGAGTGTTGGACCTTCAACTTCTTTTACCGCTGATGAACTGGGTAAGGAATAGTCGGCTCAACTCTGCGAAGGAGCTGATGAAGTTTGTCTTAAGTTGCCGGTACGAACTCTAAGCGGATCCTGTGAGCATGATCAGGAACCCCCGGCACATCATAGCATCCGTCGTCGTCTGGATCTGCATCCAGGAGCGGTAGGCTTCCATATGCTCGGATGGGTCTACAGACCCAGAGTATTGGATGACGGGAGGTATCCGGAACCTCTGAGGCTTCACCTCGATCATGATTTCAGAGATGAAGGGAAGTTCGGTCTCTTCCATCATCGCTTGAACGATAGCGGGAACCGATGTCAGTCGTTGTTTCTTTTCTAAAACTAAAAACTTATTGTTGAGCTCCTCGAACCGCTTCTCCCATGGGTCTCTGTTTTTCGCTATGATTTCCTGGGTGTTTTCTATCTCCGAAGTTCTCCTTTCCCTCCGCCGTTCCAGCCGATGACGGAGATTCGTCGGTGCTAAGGCTGAAGTAACCGAGGCATTGGTCGGAGCTCGCGTTGCGGTGTTCCGATCAGAGGGCCGGATTTGGGTCGGGAGAGGGTGCTTACCCGATACAGGCACCTGGGGATGCTGGGGTGCCTCGGGCCTCACATTCCTTAACACAGAGTGAGCTTCCACGACTGGGCCGACTGGTTCGAGGACAGGATTTTCTTGACTTGGATGCAATCGCGGCTCTTGTTGTTGCTTCATCCTGTTCACTTCGTCACGTAAGGCTTGTATCTCACCTTACATGGCTCGATACGTACTCGCCCAATTGT
The DNA here is from genome assembly GCA_021015155.1 of Magnolia officinalis. Classification (NCBI taxonomy): domain Eukaryota; kingdom Viridiplantae; phylum Streptophyta; class Magnoliopsida; order Magnoliales; family Magnoliaceae; genus Magnolia; species Magnolia officinalis. Next base: position 22,428,647 of record JAJHSJ010000005.1, on the reverse strand, counting down.
GAGATCATTGGGAAGGCCCCGGGGCCGATTTCACGTAGAGTAATGAGGAGGAGCAAGTTTGCTCGTTCGTTTTTAGTTCCGCAGCTACTGCTTTTTTCTTTCCTCTAGCCATTACACTTCGAGAATAAGAACTTGACTTTTTGTATCAATGTCCCACAGACGGCGCCAAAAATGTTGAGGTCAAAATCTGGATCGCTCTCCACTCGAATAGACCTGGGACCTGCACAAGGGGTGAGCAAAGGAGACCCTGGCTAAGCCGGGGGACCCTCCGATGCCTAAGTCAAGTCAAGGGAATCGGGGTCTAAGTTGTAAGGTAGAAGGAGAGTGCAAGATCTTGCGTACCTGTAGCGATGGGGTCCTCATGTATTTATACCTGACTATAAGATGGTCTGGATTCGTCAATCACGACACGATCTTCTCAATCAGGGAGATTTTCGGATCATGGAGATACTGCGTACAATCCAAGGATCCATGCTCCACATTCTGCACATCGTGCGTATCCGCGAGCGATGTTCACTTATGACAGTTTCTAAACTTGGACCTGAGTGGTGCCCGCTTCGGAACGTGCAGTCGGCTCGGACCTTTAGGTAGGTACCGCTTAGAATAGTAGATCTTTATTAGACTGTCTGCCCTCAGAATGTCTTATAATCCGAGCCGATCTGTTAGCTCGGAGGATGTATCCTTTGAATCGGATCAACATGACGTTAGACCTCAGAATGTTAAGGGACTCGGATCTTCCCATAACACCCATAACAATGTTGACACCCTTAGTCCCAACCATAACATTGTAATGAAAAACAATGTGTTAAGGTATGTAGCTATCTATTATTATATGATGTACAATTATAAGGTTATTCAAAATTATATGCGTCTTTTTTAATAAGTTCATAATACCCTCAAGTTATTCAAGATGTTAATAATGCTAAATGTTAACAAAAATTTTAACGCATAATAATACTCTAACTTAATCAATTATGTGAATGTTATAGAAACGCAAGACATATGTTGAATTTTTTTGTATCATTTGCACTTGCTATTATATAATATGTAATGGATATGTAATGATTTAGTTTATTAATCTTTATCTTTTTAGTCGGGTATTATATTCTGTCAAATTATAGCCTAAAACATATTATTTCCGTAATCAATAAAAATATTTTACCAAGCATTCGCGGTTACAAATATTATCTTAATAACATAAAAATAAAATAAAAATGAAGACTGCAATAAATTAAATACATTTTTTAAAAAATATATGTGCATTTTGTGTCACATTTAAACATAGTATTAATAACTTTCTAATTCGATAGTGCATGCGAATAATCCATCACACCCTATTAGGGTATCCAACTTTTTTAAATTGATGCAACCAATGATATATATATATATATATATATATATATATATATATATATATATATATATATAAAATTTATAGAGAATATGGAAATGAATTGGAGAATATTGACTAACGACTTTTTCTTGTATACTTACTACAATAATGCTATATGTATATAAGAAAAAGTGTCTTAATCAATAAACCTTACAATCAATTTAATTAAATCACAGTCTAATCGAATTTAAATAAAAATGAAAAATATACACAAAAAGAGAGAAATAAAATATTTCATAGTATTTTTCCTCAAGTTAATGTGTAGAGAACTGTAACACTCAGATTGTTGAATAGAAAATGAAATTTATCGTAATCAAGAGCTTTGGTGATCACGTTCACAAGTTGATTGGAATGCACATGAGAAGTGCAGATAACCTTATGTAATATTTTTCTTTCGAATAAAGTGACAATCAATCTCAACATGTTTTATCTATTTTTATAAAAAACGAATCGGTGTTACTTGAAAAAGTAAATTGATTGCCACAATAAAAGCATGTTAGTTTGGTATGTAAAACGCTTAATCATACAAGAGATGTTTAAGCCAAGTGAGTTCCCAAAGTAGTATCACCTATTGCTCAATACTCAACCTTGGATCTCGTGAAACAATGTTTTTTTTCTTTTTTTTTTTCTCTCTCTCTCTCCCCAAAACAGGGCTTTGTCCAATAATCGTAAAAGCAACCAATAAGAGATCCTTGTGTCATGGGACAATAACATAATAATTAGAGAGAGCCACGTGTGGGTAAGAGGATGTCCTCGTTAGGAGAAGATTGACGATACTAAAGCACTCTGATGACCACATCATGACGAGGTTGGTGAAGGTTGTGTATGAACTAGTTGAGAATGTTGACCAAATATAAAATGTTAGAGAATGTAATAGTCAAGTATATGATGTGTTCAATGAGTTGTCAATATCGGGGTTTGCAAGAGGTGTACCTTAATCACCAATTAAATGTAAAATTTTATCTGCAAGAGAAGTAATGGGTCAAGCTCCAAGGTGACTATTGTCTAGAGTTGTACATGAACCAAGGTAGCTCGACTAACTCACTTGACCCTACTAAAAAAAGCTCGAGTTGAGCTGATTTTTGAAGCTTAAAAAAATTTCGAGCCGAGTTCAAGCTTGTCCGAGCTCAAATCAACTCGGATCGAACCTCAACTCAAATCGAGCTCGAATTGAACCAGCTCGATGACTCGGTTACTTTGATATTGATGTTGCTCACCAAGTGTTCGATGAAACGACTCAACGAAGTGTTGTTTCAGATCCGTACATTATTTGTGGGATTGGCTGGTGGCGAGGAAGGTATGGATATGAAACAAATCAAAAAAAAATAAATTATATGATAAAATTATCCTTGTATCTTGATTTTGATGTTGCCTATTGAGTGTTTGATGAAATACCTATAAATTGTTGTTGTTGTTTTGTATATTGTAAGAAATAAAAGGTGCACTCCATGTGTTTGAGAAGATGCCACATAGGCTCGAACTCGGTTCGAACTAGCTTGAGTTGTTGACCGAATCGAGCCGAGCTGGCCAATCGGGCTTGAGGACTGAGCTGAGCCAAGTTCGAGCTTAGGTCTACCAGTGGCCAAGCCGAGTTAACCTATGTTAAGCTCGACTCGGTTCGACTTGTGTACAACTCTACTATTGTCCTTGAGAATGTTTAGAGTATATTTATGTCATTCAAGAAAAAATGCTTATGGAAGAACGAGCCACCTCAGATTAAGAAGTATTTTCAAAATCTAAGCGGATTTTAAAAAATTTTTATGTTTGTGCTATAGTATTATTAAAATTTTTACCTAATAAATATTTAAAAGGTTATATTTTATAAAGTTAAAAATATTTATTAACTCATAATAAATTCCATGAGCTTTTATTGATAATATCACAAGAAGAACATTAAAGTAAAATGTCTTGAGGTATTTTCATGTTGAGAAATTGCGGGACAACGAGACTTCTAATTGCATCCTGATAACACAAGTCAACAGTGAGGTGGCTACTGACTGTACTTTATGGGACCCGCATTATATATATATATATATATATATATATATATATATATATATATATATGTTTTATTCAACCCGTTTATTTATTTTTCCAAATTATTATAAGATCATAAGCACAAAAAAGGTAAGAGATTCAAATCTCCAATTAGCCACACGGCATATGGTCGCCACTAAAAGCTTCCACTGTAGTGTTTGTTTTTCAACCAACGTGTTGATTAGGTGGAGAGAAAACACAATTATCTGCTTAACCCAAAACTTTTGTGGTGCTTAAGAAGTTTTTAACGACGAGTGTTCAATCACCACTCGTTATTACAGTGCGGTCATTTTCCGATTTAAATCTGCCTAATTTCTGAGCTTTTACCGTGAAAAAAAAACGAAGGGAAGGTATGGTTAATACACGGTAGGCCACAGAGCAGTGTCAATGGCCAGCTCATTACTGCCGCTGTTAGTACGCAATCCGCCTCGAAGATCCCGAGCTGAAAAAAGAAGAGAAATTTACGACTGTGGACCCCACCTTTTATCCAGCGTTTTTCTGAAACAATACAAACTTAGAATACGCAACTGGACCTCGTACGGACTCAACATTTCAGGACGAAAATACCCCTCCTTTCACGGCTGTGGCTTTTCCTCTCCCATTTTTCTTCATTTTACTGCTTGCTTTTCCCCTCCCTCCTTTTCACTGTTGCTTTCACAGCCGTTGCTTTCACCCCCTTTCCTCACTGTTTTCCGGCGGAAAGACCTCTAAAAACCCTTTTTGTGGGCCCCCCTGAATCGCATTTTGTCTTCTTCTCCAAATGGTCGGTCCAGAGAATAAAGCACGCAGCAAAGGTATATTTTAAACTCAGTTGCCCCCACATGGAATGTATGTAGTTCCTTTTATATTTTTAACTAGAGGAAAAGGTTATATACGATCGAGCTCATGGGATCTCCCCATGAGGTCGAGCTGTGTGGGCCCCACCATGATGTATGTCGAACATCAACACCGTGAACTTGATGGGTCCCCTCTAAATTATGGGATAGCCGAAAAATCAGCCGTATACGGAACTCAGGTGGGCCATACCATCTAAAATCATGTGAAGACATGGCTAAAACATATAAAATTACTTGGTGGGGCCCACCTGAAATTTGGATGCGTCTAAAACTTGTCTGACCCCTCATCCAAGTGGGACACACATTGTGGATGGGCTGGATTTGTGAAACACATTTCGGTGGGCCCAAACGGCAAATATGAATGTTTTAATGGAAGGTAACCCCTCTCAAGTTTTGTACGTGGTGTAGCGTACAAAAGTCACGAATTAACTTGATTTTTATGCTCTAGGCCCACCATGGAATGGTGCATCTAACTGATGGAGTAGATATTTGACATACCTCATGCTAGGGCCCACACAGCTCGACCTCATTGGTAGTTCACATGAGCTCGACCATATAGAACCTTTTCCCACACAGACGTATATATACACGCATGCCCACTGATCTTGTAGTTTGCCCCACTGATTTCCTTTGAATGTAATTGCGGGCATGTGCCAAGGTATGTTTATGTCTCATTGTATATAACATGATGTGGGGTCCAACACTGTAAAAGCTACAAACTTGAACAGATACATGCCTTGACTCCCTGTCATACGGCCATGTGCCTATGCTGGCCGAATAAAGGCAAGTGTTCCTTATCTTTTGTGCTGACAAAGCTACGCAACCTTGTGACGCGCTACGTTGACTAAGCTACGCAACCTTGTAATAACGAGGAAAGTCATATATGACTCATGAACACCTCATTGAGTTATCCTTGCGAGCATTACTCAATGCTAGTTGCCTAAGCGGCGAGCTTATTTTAGCCGGTTGAAGCTAATTGATCCTTCAATATCTTTGGCTCATGTGTATTATGCATATTACAACTTTCTTGAGCTGTACCTTAGAATCAACGGTATTTTCCTTTGAATATAATTAAGGGCAAGTGGCAAGGTATGTCTATGTTGTGATGTAGAAATTGGTATACCTTGATGAGAATCAGCGGGGCAAACATGAAATCAGCGGGCCAATCAGTAGGCCCAACAGTGATGTATGTTTGTTTGTTATCAAACCTAGACATAAGATCATACTGACATGGATCAATAGAATAAACAATTATAAGCTTGATCCAAAACTTCTGTGGCCTAGATGAAATGATCAACATTAGAAGTTCAATTCTAAATTTAATTTGGTGTGTTTCATTTGAACATTGGATACGTTTATAGGAATTGGCTCAAGCCATGAAATTATTTGTTAAGTCTGCCCCGCTGATTGCCTAGTTTGCCCCGCTCATTTTCATGTTTTTCCCCGCTGACTTTCTAGCTTGGTTCGCTGATTTTCTAGTTTGCCCTGCTAACTTTCTAGTATGCCCCGTTGATATTGTAATTTGCTCCGCTGAATTTGTAGCATGCCCGTCTGATTTTATAGACAATGTTTTATCTTGTTAATTTTATGTTTGATATGTTTTTAAATCCATCTCTGCAGGCAATGAAAATTCTGTCGTCATCTCCAAGCCAACATGTAGGTGTACACTGACTTGGTGGTTTGACAAGGTGAAGGATGGAGTGGAGAAGCACGATAGTCGCCTAAATCTGTTCAGGCAATCCCCTTTTGCGTTTTTATTGCATGTTACATCATTTAGCTTTGTAAGGGCTATATTTCAGCTACTTTTAGAAAGATACAAAGGTGATTCAGTATTTAAGATCAAGGGGAGGCGATTGCAGTTTTCTGAGATGGACTTCGTCCTCATTACCGGTCTTAAGACTGGAGATCTTACTGTACCCAAGAATCGTTGCAGTACGAGTATACTAAGAGACAAATACTTCAAAGAACATCTAGTGTTAAAGAAGCACCTAATGGGCGTGTTTAAGAGATTAGTTGACACCAATATGCATGAGGACATCGTGAAAGTTGCCCTACTTCTAGTTGTGGAGTGCTTTCTTAGGGGAACCGATCCGAAAACTATGTGCAACATGGATTATATTCACCTGGTGGACTCGTTAGATGATTTCTATGTGTATCCTTGGGGTAGTTTGGGATACATTACAATGTTGCAAGGAATCGAAATTGTCGTTGCCGCATCAAGTTCCCCTCGGTACACTGTATGTGGTTGTATCCTTCCTCTACAAGTAAGAACATCTTTTATTTTCTATATGTTTTCCCTCTATAGTCATCTTTGAATTTTTAACCTGGTGCAATTTCATTCTAACAGGTATGGGCAGTAGAGATATTACCGGCCCTACAAGAGTGTGTTGTTTCGTATGTTCCCCATGAAATTCCACGCTTCATTCAATATCGAGGCTGGAAGTGTTGGAGGTACAAAAGAATACATGCTATTTTCCAGAGTAAAGCTGTAAGTTTATATATGTCCAGCATTTTCATGTATCCCTCGTTGATTTTATAGTTTGCCCCGCTGTTTTTCTAGTTTGCCTCGCTGTTTTTCTAGTTTGCCTCGCTGATATTTCAGTTTGCTTCGCTCCTTCTCCTAGTTTGCCTCGCTGTTTTTCCTACTTTGCCTCGCTGCTTTTTTTAGTTTGCCTCGCTCCTTTTCCTAGTTTGCCTCGTTGTTTTTCCTAGTTTGCCTCGCTATTTTTCCTATTTTGCCTCGCTGCTTTTCCTAGTTTGCCTCGCTCCTTTTCCTAGTTTGCCTCGCTATTTTTCCTAGTTTGCCTCGTTGCTTTTCCTAGTTTGCCTCGCTCTTTTCCTAGTTTGCCTCGCTGTTTTTCCTAGTTTGCCCCGCTGCTTTTCCTAGTTTGCCTCGCTGCTTTTCCTAGTTTGCCCTACTGATATTCCTAGTTTGCCTCGCTGTTTTTCCATGCTTTTGCCCCGCTGATTTTCTAGTTTGCCTCGCTGTTTTTCCTACTTTGCCTCGCTGCTTTTCGTAGTTTGCCTCACCGTTTTTATCATTCTGAAGACTATCTATTCTATTGTTGAACTTGGGCATATTATCTTCATAACTATTTTCCGGAGGCACTCTTACTCGTATGATCACATCAAATAAACGGCTGGATTCATCAAATTTTTGAATCGCCACTACGACAGCCTGTCTCATGAGCCTCGACCTCCCCACTCCCTTCCATCCCCGTACCAGTACGGAGAACACTGAAATACTGTCATCTCTCGAGTAATCCCATATCTGTTGCCTCATGGGTCGTGACCAAGCGCGATCATCATCGTCCTTAGAGTCTGCCATCGCCTCCGTAGGATCTCTCTCCTGCAAAATCTATTCATGTTCTTTTTTATTTTTGTTATAGAATCAATTCTTTTGTACAAAAACTATTCATGTTCTTTTTTATTTTTGTTATAGAATCAATTCCTCTTCAACTATTGTGGATGATAATAATCTATAACTAGTTGCATGGGCCCACCACGCATAAAACGCATATAAAATTGACATCTTATAATGAAAATATAACATAATCCAATCATTAGGTAGGATACACCATAGGAATCATTGGACAACCACCTAAAAATCTCCGGATTCATATGTTGGGGAACACTTCTGGATGAGTTGGGTGCCACACACACATTAAGGAGGTCCACCTAGTAATAGAGACTTTTTATCTATAAATTCTGCAGAGTCACTGGGCTTTATATTACACGGTTTAGTAGTTTTGAGTGACTAATTGTGGTAAATTTTTCCTAGTTTGCCCCGCTGTATGTTTTTTAAGGAAAATTTCTTGAAAGACAATAAAAATAAAGGAAAAAGAACCCTTTAACACTTTCTTGACGATTTGCGATTGTATAATCATTTTGACAACATTGGTCACATGACTCACATCACTCGCATTTGACCGTAATGATGATTTTGCTGCATTGTTTGTTTCACCCACAATATACGAGCAACAATTTATGTTTAAACAAACACTTGGAAATGGTAATGATGGCTCCTCGCTCCTTTTCCTAGTTTGCCTCGCTGCTTTTCCTAGTTTGCCTCGCTGCTTTTCCTAGTTTGCCTCGCTGCTTTTCCTAGTTTGCCTCGCTCCTTTTTCCTAGTTTGCCTCGCTCCTTTTCCTGGTTTGTCTCGCTGCTTTTCCTAGTTTGCCTCGCTGTTTTTTCTAGTTTGCCTCGCTGCTTTTCCTAGTTTGCCTCGCTCCTTTTCCTAGTTTGCCTCGCTGCTTTTCCTAGTTTACCTCACTCCTTTTCCTAGTTTGCCTCGCTGTTTTTCCTAGTTTGCCTCGCTGCTTTTCCTAGTTTGCCTCGCTGTTTTTCCTAGTCTATAACCTATGACCTAAATATATTCTCAAATCCCTAAACCTACACCTACACCTAATCCTAATCTCAACTCCCTAACCTAAACCTAAACCTAAACTTGAAAACCCAAACCTAAACCCGATCCCGAACTCGAACCCGATTTCCTAAACCTAAACCGTAACCTATTCTCAAATCTCTAAACCTAAACATATTCCTAATCTAAACCGCCTAACCTAAACCTAAACCTAAACCTTAACTTGAAAACCCAAACCTAAACCCAATCCTGAATTCTTAAACCTAAACCTTAACCTATTCTCAAATCCCTAATCCTAAACCTGATTTCCTAAACCTAAACCTAAACCTAAACTTGAAAACCCAAACTTGAACCCGATCCCGAACTCGAACCCGATTTCCTAAACCTAAACCTTAACCTATTCTCAAATCTCTAAACCTAAACCTAATCCTAATCTAAACTCCCTAACCTAAACCTAAATCTAAACCTTAACTTGAAAACCCAAACCTAAACCCAATCCTGAATTCTTAAACCTAAACCTTAACCTATTCTCAAATCCCTAATCCTAAACCCGATTTCCTAAACCTAAACATAAACCTAAACTTGAAAACCCAAACCTGAACCCGATCCCGAACCCGAACCCGAGCCCGATTTCCTAAACCTAAACCTTAACCTATTCTCAATTCCCTAAACCTATAGCTTATAACCTAACCTAAACCTAAACTTTTATATGTATTATGCGTGTATGAATGTAATGTGAATAAGATTGTTTGTGTTTGGATGGATGTAGTTTGTGTTTGGATGGATTTACGTAGTTTGGGTTTATATGGATGTGAATGTGAATGTGAATGTGATGAAATATATTGTATAACAGGTGTATATCAGGAAGATTGTGTGTTTGGATGGATTTACGTAGTTTTGGTTTAGATGGATGTGAATGTGAATGTGATGAATGGATATGAATGTGAATGTGAATGTGAATGTGAACGCAAACTCAATTAGTGCAGCGGATAAACTTCTATGTGGGTTTGCAATTCACGGACAATCCTGGAGCGTCACGGTAAATTTCACTCATTTCACGGACAATTCCCTTCAATTCAATGCATTTCACGGTCAATCCCCTTCAATTCACTATCATGTACCCAAAAATGATGTAGATCTAAAGCTCAATGGACCACATGATAGAAAACAGTGGAGATTGAATGAAAAAATAATAGAAAACATTCGGGGTCGACCGGGTACGTACCCGGTCGACCGGTTAACTCTCCAGCGAGTTGTTGTCGACCGGGTAGTACCCGGTCGACCCCATTTACGTGAAATCTACCTAAATGGGGTCGACCGGGTTGTTACCCGGTCGACCGGGTTACTGTCCAGCGACCGGGCCCAACCTGACCCAATACTGGATCCCTAGAGCGGGTTACCTATGGCTACGGTTATGTATATACAACTACGGTTATAATCTGTAGCAATTGAGACTACAACTCCGTAACGATAGACCCTTCCTAGTGTTTTTTAAGGAGGTCCACCTAGTAATAGAGACTTTTTATCTATAAATTCTGCAGAGTCACTGGGCTTTTATTTACACGGTTTAGTAGTTTTAGCTTGGTTTTTTAAAGAAAAAAAATGAAGTTTTTATAATTAATAAAATCATAGATACAAAAAATAAGTCCTATATTGAAATATAATAAACTAATGTAATAACGAAAATATTAACATGTATACACCCGACCAACCCAATCAACCCGTCGAGCCCTTTGGGGTTGGGCTTGGGTTAAGAATTCCCAACCCAAGATTGGGTTGGGTTGGGTCAGGGTTTAAGTATAGGAACCTTGGGTTGGGTTAGGGTTGAGCACCAACCCGAACCATCGATGTTGATTGAAATTGACCATGAACTGAATGAAATAGATTTTTGACCATCGACCCGATGGAATCTTGGAAAATAAATAGGTTGGTTGGCTAAATTAGTTTCTCCTACCCCAAACTCATATATGGTAAGTTAAGTAAATCATTCTAGTTTAGGAGATATGCTTATTAAATAAATAGACGAAGAAATGAATTAAAAGATAGAAAAATATTTTTATATACTTATATATACATATTTACATAATTATGTATTATAGAAAAATGTAAGGGGAAAAATGTTCTCCATGTAAAAAATAAAAATAAAAAAAAAAAAGAAAAAAGTTGTATAGCACTATAGCTATGGCTACGGTTATAATCCGTAGCGATAGGCGAAGCTCTGACCCGGTCGACCGGGTCCTAATCCGGTCGACCCCAACTCACTGTCTTCGTTTTTAAGAAAGCCCGCCTATGGCTACGGATTTGGCGGTCTCTATGGCTACGGTTATAATCCGTAGCCATAGGCCACGCTCTGACCCGGTCGACCCCAACTTGCTGGCTACGGTTTTTTTTCTCTGACCCGGTCGACCGGGTCCTAACCCGGTCAACCCCAACTCGCTGGCTTTGTTTTTATTCATTTATTTATTTTTTGTAATCTCCATCAATTTTTGTGGGTCCCATTGTGATGTATGTGTTATATCTAAACCGTCCATCTATTTGGCGAACTCATATTAAGGCTTGAGGTGAAAAATAAGACACATCTAGCTATCAAGTGGACCACATTGTAAAAGGCAGTGGGAAATTGAACGTCTACCATTGAAACCCTTTTAGGGGTTACAGAAGTTTTGGATCATTATGTAATTTGTTTTTCCTCTTCATCCAGGTCTTTGTGACCCTATGAATGAACTTATACGGGGAGGATTTCTCATAAACATCACAGTGGGCCCCAACTTAGACGGGGGAGGATTTCTAATGGTTGACGCTCATTCAACACTGTTTCCTGTAATGTGGTACACTTAAGATTTGGATATACCTCATTTTTTGTCTCATACCATAAAATGATCCCGAAAAATATATGGACGGCATGGATGAAAAGCATACATCATGGTGGGCCCCACAACTATGTATTTATTATATCCACAACGTTCATCCATATTTAGAGATCATTTCGGAGCATTATCCAAAAAAAAAATCATATCCAAATCAAATGGACCACACCACAAAGAGCAGCAGGAAAACTGATTTTCACCGTTAAAAATTTGTAGGGCCCACCACTTGATAGTTAGATCTGTCTTATTTTACGTCTCAAGCTTAATATGAGCTCGCCAAATCGATGGATGGTTTGGATATAACACAGACCTCATGATGGGACCCACAAAAAGGGTTGGGATTACAACAGCAAAAAAATAATAATAATAAATAAATAAATAAGAAAAAAAAGAATCTATAGCTACGGATTATAACCGTAGCCATATCTGTAGCCTAGAAAATCGGCGAGGCAAACTAGAAAACGGCGGGGCAAACTAGAAAATCGGCGGGACAAGCATGAAAAACAGCGGGGCAAACTAGAAAATCGGCGGAGCAAGCAAGAAAAACGGCGGGGCAAGCATGAAAAACGGCGAGGCAAACTAGAAAATCGGCGGGGCAAACAAGAAAAACGGCGGGGCAAACTAGAAAATCGGCGGGGCAAGCATGAAAAACAGCGGGGCAAACTAGAAAATTGGCGGGGCAAGCATGAAAAACGGCGGGGCAAACTAGAAAATCGGCGGGGCAAGCAAGAAAAACGGCGGGGCAAACTAGAAAATCGGCGGGGCAAGCATGAAAAACGGCGGGGCAAACTAGAAAATTGGCGGGGCAAGCATTAAAAACGGCGGGGCAAACTAGAAAATCGGCGGGGCAAGCAAGAAAAACGGCGGGGCAAACTAGAAAATCGGTGGGGCAAGTATGAAAAACGGCTGGGCAAACTAGAAAATCGGCAGGGCAAGCATGAAAAACGGCGGGGCAAACTAGAAATCGGCAGGGCAAAATGAAAAATGGCTCATTTTCATGTTTGTCTCGCTCAATTTCATGTACGGCTGAAAGTTGGGCGGGTTCAACCCGACCGACCCGATATTGGGTTAGGCTCGGGTAGGATATATCGGGTCCGATCTCAAGCTTGGGCTATACAAACACCAACCCGATAAAACTTAGGTTGGGCTTGGGTTGAGGTCTGAGGTTGCCCGACCCAACCCAGCCCAACCTAATCCGAACCCGATCAATATATTAGTTACTTATAAATTATAATTGAGTGTGGATTGTTTGTGTAGAAAGTACACTAGTGATGTTGGGTTTCATTTGTCCACGTCATTTCCAAGGACTCACGCTAACAAGATATGCCGGATTTCTCTCTCCCAAATAGATTGCGTGTTGTGCTACATGACTTTTTAAAGAAGTAGTCCTATATTTTAGCTTGGTTTTTTAAAGAAAAAAAATGAAGTTCTTTATAATGAATAATCACGTATATAATTAATAAAATCATAGATACAAAAAATAAGTCCTATATTGAAATATAATAAACTAATGTAATAACGAAAATATTAGCACATATACACCCGACCAACCCAATCAACCCGTCGAGCCCTCTTGGGTTGGGCTTGGGTTGAGAATTCCCAACCCAAGATTGGGTTGGGTCGGGTCAAGGTTTAAGTATAGGAACCTTGGGTTAGGTTAGGGTTGAGCACCAACCCGAACCATTGATGTTGATTGAAATTGATCACGAGTTGAATGAAATAGATTTTTGACCATCGGCCGGATGAAATCTTGGAAAATAAATAGGTTGGTTGGCTAAATTAGCTTCTCCTACCCCAAAATCATATATGGTAAGTTAAGTAAATCATTCTAGTTTAGGAGATATGTTTGTTAAATAAATAGACAAAGAAATGAATTAAAAGATAGAAAAATATTTTTATATACTTATATATACATATTTACATAATTATGTATTATAGAAAAATGTAAAGGAAAAATGTTCTCCATGTAAAAAATAAAAATAAAAATAAAAAAAATAAAAAAGAGAAAAAAGTGCATAGCACTATAGCTATGACTACGGTTATAATCCGTAGCAATAGACCCAACTCTGACCCGGTCGACCGGGTCCTATCCCGGTCGACCCCAACTCGCTGGATACATTTTTTTCTTTGTTTTCTTTATTTTTTTTCTCCTTTTTTTCCTCTGTTGTGATTCCCACCGATTTTTGTGGGTCCCATTATGAGGTATGTGTTATATCCAAACCGTTCATCTATTTGGCGAACTCGAATTAAGGCTTGAGGTGAAAAATAAGACAGATCTAGCTATCAAGTGGACCACACTGTAAAAGGCAGTGGGAAATTGAACGTCTACCATTGAAACCCTTTTAGGGGTTACAGAAGTTTTGGATCATTATGAAATTTGTTTTTCTTCTTCATCCAGGTCTTTGTGACCCTATGAGTAAACTTAGACAGGGAGGATTTCTCACAAACATCATAGTGGGCTCCACCTGAGTTTCTAATGGTTGACGCTCACTCAACACTGTTTCCTGTAATGTGGTACACTTGAGATTTAGATATACCTCATTTTTGGTCTCATAACATAAAATGATCTGGAAAAATATATGGACGGCATGGATGAAAAGTATACATCATGGTGGGGTCCATAGACCACCGACCGTCCGCCATTAGCCGTCACAGGGGGAGTACCGAATCCGTTTCCGTCAAAAAGAGAGGTAATTTCGTCTTGAAATGTTGAGTCCGTACGAGGAGGAGGTCCAGTTGCGTATTCTAAATTTGTATTGTCTCAGAAAAACCGCTGGATAAAAGGTGGGGTCCACGGTCGTAAATTTCTCAAAAAAGAATAAACGAAAAAGGTGCGCGCTAACCCGTTCCCGCGCACATCCACTGGCGCCACCCAACGCCCAAAACGGCTTCGCGCTTTCCCAAAGTGGGACTGCGGACAAATCACAGCCATTCACATTTCGCCAGATCTGCGATCCACGTCATTTCAAACTTCCCTCGCCGCCCCGCGCACAAGTTTCGAAAACACGAAACTCCACTTAACAAAACCTTCAAGTCCGCTCAATAGAAATGATCTCAGACCCCAAAATCCCCAAAAGCCCGAAGCATTCCCCACACTCAGATCTAGCTCCAGACGAGAGAAGAAGAACTGTTTTCCAGTTTTTCTTTTAGCAGAGACGGAAAATGGCGGATTTTGAGATTTGCCGTCGATTTCTCAATCCATGCTTGCTTCATCTACAGAAAATGGGATTGGAGCTGAAATGCCCCATCTGGTATCTATCTGCCCTTTCCTTCCTCCCTCTTATCTTTCTAAGGTGGGTCCCACAATGAAGAAAACCCGATGCAAAAAATAGGTCGATCCGCTCATCATTTGTGCTACGATGTAGAAAACAATGGACAGCCGCAGATCCAATCTGAAGTGCATGTGTGGTCAGCTGATGAGTGGATTGGCTTGATTTCTGCCCTAGGTAATTTCATGGTGGACCAACCTTTTGGCTGAGCTGAGTGCCCAATAGTCATGATATCTTGGCAATTTTCTGCGAGTTGGGCAATACTCGTTCTTTATGAGGTCGGTATGTAAATTAAGGTTTTTTAATTTGGAGTTCAGAGGGAGGAGTTGCTTGGTAATATGTGTGGACCCATGATCATTCATGGCCTTCCTCTTGTTGATCCCAACCGTTTGTTTAGTGAGGCCCTTCTTAGTTGGTTCATGGTGCAAGTGTTATTTCATTTGGGTGATCTCACCCATCCAATGAAGGAATTTTGGTTTGTTCGTTTGAATTTCACGGTGGGATGCACCCTATCATGGAGCATGACTCCATGGGTGGCAGAGGGCGTTAGGAGTAATGGCCTTGTGGGCGTTATTTAATTTAATTTTTTTCTGCAATTCATTTCATGCTGTTTGGCAGTTCATGTACAATCCTTTCTGTAATTTTTGTCATCAGAGGTTTCACATATACAAGCAAAACCTTGAATTTCTTTTCTTTCTTTTTTTCCTTTCTGGTAGTCCATATAGGTCAGTTGGACCTGATAAAGTCCATTAATCAGATCTGAAGCCTGATGTTTTATATTGATTTAAGAGGTTGTGTGTATGAAAACTTGTGGGCTCATTATTCATTTATTTGTATCAATTTGTAATTAATAATCATCTGTGCATTTTAGTGTCTAATCTCTAACTCGGTGCAGCCTAAACTTGCTGAGCCAGCCAATGTTGCTGCCCTGTAATCATATATTTTGCAGGTCTGAAATCTCTCTATGTTATTCAATTGAGACTGATGTAAATATATATTTTTTTCTGTAATATATTTCACATACTCTTCAATTCACGCAGGTCTTGTATTTCTAGACCAATGGAATTCGGATTGAAATGCCTTGTCTGCAAATCACCATTTGTTAATCAGGGTATAGTCACCAACTCTAATGGAGTTCACATCATTCACATAAGTAGGCCTGGATGCATTTAAGCTTTAGTGCACCCTGGTGCTTTTCGAGCCATGCTGAAGGCCAAGTTATCAATCTCGACCATCCTCTAGGCCCTACTCACTCATGATGGGTACAGTAAAAAAAAGAAGAAGTCAAATTGACTGTTTGATCCTAACCACCTCATATCTCAGTCTTCTTGGCCACAGATTGATGATTGTGATCATTTTCACAAATTGATTCTCTACATGATTTGGCTAACCAAGGTTGGGCCTACCAGATGGATGGTTGATAGTGATGATTAGACCTTTTTTAGTTGCAAATGACGCCAATCATTTTATGTTTTTGGGCATTGATCAGATGAAAAGGATCTTCTGATTGCTACAATTTTCATGGTGGCCCATGGAGAATGGGCCTAATCTAATCGAAGGTCCATGTCAATGATTGAACTCTCCACTTGTGCACTTGTTGAAAGCTCTTGGGTGAACTTGAGCATCCTTCTGTTTCTCTCTCCATAGTCCATACACATTTTATGTTTCATAAACTGAGTTCTTCCTGGTGCAGATTTAAGGTTTGCTCCACACATGGAAACTATGGTATCTAACTACAAAAGTTTGGATGCTGCTTTTGGAGGTAACCTTTTTCAACCAGCATCTCAAGTCAATCTATGTTGTACATTGTCCACTCTGATTTTCTAGGTTTTTTTTTTTTTTTTGTTTTTTGTTTTTTGTTTTTTGTTTTTTGTTTTCTTCATATCTGGTTTGACAGAGCTGTTTCTGTAATCTTTTTAGATGTTGAGAAGTCTTCAAACCATCATCCAATCCCGAGCAACTTAGATATTGTTGATGCATCAAGAAGGGAACAAAAACAAAACCTTCATAGAGAAAATTCAAGCAATGTGCAAACATATCTACCTTCTTTCTTGGCAAATAAACGAGTTCAGGCTTCTCTTCATCCTACCAAAAATGAGGTTGAAACTCCTCAGAGCCTTGTAAAATCTAGTAAGCCAAGAAATGATGGAGAAAGCGCTGACTGTATGGGATTGGGTAACCAGAATGGTGAATATAGCGCCAATGAAGAGGCTTTTGTTGACGGGAGAGATCCTGCTTCATCACCATTTTCCTTGTTAAGAGACCCTGAATGCGAAGAGCGTGGAACTCATGAAAGAGATGTGAGTCAGCTGGTACAGTCATCCCCTGACAGCCCTCCATCGTTTGGCGACATCAAGGATTCTGACGATGACAGCAATGATCAAGGCAGTGAGCATGTAAGTCTATATCTGATGGCCTTTGTTGTTGGACAATGCTCATTCATGCATAAGCAATGATCTCAAAAAATTAATTCACTCACTGAATCAAGCAAATTTTTTTTCCTCACTGGATATTAGAGCTATCCATGTGATGGTCACAGCAAATTGTGAATCACAATTAATGTAAAGGAAAAAAATGACACTTTAGAGTGGTCAAAGTAGGAAGTTATTGCAGATGGATATCCTTTTTTTCAAATGGTGTGAAGTGATTAGGATGCTCTTTAATGTGCTCCTTCTAAGGAAGGTGCATCACTTACATCACAAGTGAAATCAACGCCTCTTTGAATGGTGATGCACTTTTGTTAAAATCGGTCCTTTATTTGAAACAACTTCCCATATTTTATTTTATTTTATTAAAAAATAGTGAAACACTATACACACACATGTATTAATGGGGACATCATGCGCACGCACGCTGCCCCCTACGCACGTACGTATGAAGAAAGAGGGCCTTACCGTTGATCTGGCTCGATGACGACGTCCAGGGAGGGCCTCCTAGTTATAAGACGAAGTTGATTCAAACGAGTGAGCCCGGTAGTCAAGAAAAACCCATTATGGGATCTCATGATCGCGGCTCACTAGTCAGATTAAGTTCATATTTTAGGTTTTGTTTATTTATATTATTTAGAACATCATGAACGCTTTAGATTTCTTTGATTGATTTTTATTTTAGTTTACTTCATCGTCAAGTAATAGGTTACGCACATGGTGCGAGTTGTGGGGAATAGGGTTTTCCTATAAATAGGCACCCCTTGTAGTTCTTTTTTATTCATTGAAGTTTAATAAAAATTCCTACCAGTTTTTTTTTTTGTTTTTTCTCTTTGAGTTTTTGAGTTGTGGAAAAATTTAAGTGGGTGTGAAGCCCTCATTTTTCGAAAGGCTAACTACCGTGGTGCGAAGCCACATCTATCTCCATTCGCTCCTACTCTCTTCCATCCATATATCTTGCTTTCTACAGCCATCCTCGTCTCGAATTCATCAGTTTTGCAACGGATCTTCTTCCTACAACCAATTTTCAGAATATGGCCTTGCAAGAGGGCTGAAATTTTGGCGGAGCACCGCACACAGCCCGTAGCTTGGATCGCCCTGAAACTTTGGGGGTTTGCAGCCCACCCCTGGCTGACCAGGTCTAAGGAAACGGTTTCTGGGTGTGGGACCCGCTCGCATGTGTGGCCAGGCTAGTGCACACGTGCGTTAGGCCCCGGGCTGCTGTCTGCTCGTGGAATTTGTCTCTCGGTTCAGGTTTTCTCTTATTTTTTCCCTTTTATACCTATTTTCATAAACCTTAATCCTATATTGCATTACCCTTAATTTGTTTGCCCCCTTTTTTATACCCTAGGGTTCCTTGAGTTGAAATTAGTGAATCCCTTGGATTAGAGACTGATTACTGTGCATGCGTGGATGATTATTTCTTATCTTTGAGAATTGTTTGGTTCATAATTTTTATTGATCCAGCCCTAACATGTGTAGGCCTGGACCCACATAGATTTCCCTTAATTGAATGTTTGGACTTTCATATGGGATATGAAATTTGTGTAATTGTTTCTAAACTAACGTGATCTTAAGCCTGAAATCTCGCACATCATATTTGAATTTCATGTCCTGCATCAAATTTGGTATCGGAGCTTAGGGTTCTTATAGGGGAGTACATTACATGTTTAGGATTAGTTTGTTTAAGTCCTTCATACATCCAGTTTCATCACATATAGCTGTTTAGAAGCCCGTAGTCCTTGATATTAGTTGCTGAAATTTACGTTAGTAGGGAGTTAGCAATTCACATTGTTGTAACTTTTTGTTATTCTCGTATTTCGCCAACTATGATGTTGGATTTTAGTAACACTGCTTAGTTTCCCTCATAGAGAGTCTCATAACATCATTTAGTCCTATCTAGTTGCATATAGTCGCCATAGAAAGTCCTTAGGTGGTGTTAGCAAGTGTATGCCCACACGTACGAGTCATGATTTTGGTTTGCACCCTACTCTAAACATGGAGCAATTGCTAGAGTCACTAAACAAACTACCCCAACAGATTGAGTTTGTGGGTAAGCGTTTGGAACAACATATAGACAAACCTTTTGATCAATTTGATGTGCACATTACCCAACTAAAGGCCTCCGCCGGGACAAACCTCCCCATTGGGGTAGATGTTCAATTTCAGGCAGGTGGCCAGGAGGATAGACCAATGAATGGAGTTGGCCAATGAATCAATTATGGGCGTGCACCCGTGCACCTACCCCATGAGGGACATCAAGATCACTATTTTGAGGGGTACAACATGTGCGGCCTTGTGGTTGGAGAGAATGCACCAAAGGCTATGTAGAGTTACCCACTGAGGCCATTTCGGTAGTGGATGAGTTTCATGATGTCTGTTCTGATGATTTACCGGATGAGTCTCCTCTTAGGAAGGATATAGAGCACACCAGAACATGGGACATCGTAATACTTACAACTGAGTTTGCGTTTGATAGTTCTGTCGGTAGGTCTACAGGTCTTAGTTCTTATGAAGTCGTTACTAGTTATAAACTTGAGAAACCTATTGATCTTGTCCTTATGTCACTGTTCCATAGGCCGTCAGAGCCTGCAGTCTTTTGTGCATCACATTTATTCATAACATTAAGAAATCAGGCAGAAGATCACTACTAGTAATGAACATTACAAATTTTCTGCAGACCAGCATAAATGTTTCAAGGAATTCAATGTAAGGGACTCTGTGATGGTCCGCATCAGGCCCGAGTGGTATCTTTCGGGGGCCGTTCGTAAGTTACACGCGCATAGCGCTGAACTTTTTAAAATTATAAAACGAAACGGTCTTAATGCGTTTGTGGCAAATCTTCCACCCTTTATGGGAATTAGTTCCACATTCAATGTGGAGGACCTAGTTGCATTTTAAGGGGCCATTGATGCATTGTTCAGCCTTTCGCCTAATCATCCCGATTCCACAGACCTTTCCCTTGATCCATAGCCTCCTCCTGACCCATCTTTCCAGCCTCTACCTCTCATTTCTACCCTTCTCGACCTATTTTTCCAGCTTCTACGTCCCATACCTACTCCTCTTGACCCATCTTTCCAGCCTCTACCTCACATACCTACCCTTCCTAGCCCATTTTTCCAACCTCTACATCCCATGCCTACCCATCCCGGCCCATTTTCTCAGCCTCTACCTCCCATATCTTTCCTTCCTGATCCATTTTCTCAGCCTCTATGTCACATACTTACCCGTCCCGGCCCATTTTCCTTGCCTCTACCTCTCATACCCACTCTTCTCGACCTTTCTTCTCAACTTTTACCTCCCATATCTAGCCTTCACACACTCAGAGAGGAAATAGAGGATATCTTGGACCATTAGATAGTTTTAATGTCGGATGATGGGTTTCAGAAGTACTTGGTTAAATGAAAGTCACACCCAGCTTCAGACAACACGTGGCTTACTGAGGAGGAGCTTCAGAGACTTGATCTTGACATCCTGGAGCGATTCAGGAGTTTTATTTCGCCAATGACGAAATCTTCCTAGCCGGGGAGAATTAATGGGGATATCACGTGCACGCGCGCACGCATGCCGCCCCATACGCACGTACGTATGAAAAAGAAGGGTCCCACCGTCAATCTGGCTCGATGACGACGTCCAGGGAGGGCCTCCTAGTTATAAAACGAAGTTTGATTAAAAAAAGTGGGCTCGATAGTCAAGAAAAATCCATCATGAGATCTCATGATCGTGGCCCACTAATTGGATTAAGTTTATATTTTAGGTTTTGCTTATTTATATTATTTAGAACATCATGAACGCCTTAGATTTCTTTGATCGGTTTTTATTTTAGTTTACTTAATTGCCAAGTAATAGCTTGCGCCTATGACGCGAGTTGTGGGGTATAGGGTTTTCCTATAAATAGGCACCCTTTGTAGTTCTTGTTTATTCATTGAAGTTTAATAAAAATTCCTGCAAGTTTTTTTTACTCTTTGAGTTTCTGAGTTGTGGAAAAATTCAAGTGGGTGCGAAGCCCTCTCTTTTGAAGCGCTAACTATTGTGGTGCGAAGTCATATCTATCCCCATCTGCCTCTACTCTTTTCCATCCATATATATCACCTTCTACAGCCATTCTCGTCTCGAATCCATTAGTTTTGCAGCGGATCTTCTCCTTACAACTAGTTTCCAGAATCTGGCCCTGTAGGAGGGTTGAAACTTTGGCGGAGCACCGTGCATAGCCCATAGATCGGATCGCCCTGAAACTTTGGGGGTTTGGAGCCCACCCTTGGCCGACCAGGTCCAAGAAAACGGTTTTCGGGTGTGGGACCCGCTCGCACGTGCGGCCAGGCTAGTGCGCACGTGTGTCAGGTCCCGGGCCATTGTCTGCTCGTGGAATTTGTCTCTTGGTTCATGTTTTCTCTTATTTTCTCATTTTCATACCTATTTTCATTAACCCTAACCCTATATTGCATTACCCTTAATTTATTTGTCCTTTTTTTTTTTTTTTTTTACCCTAGGGTTCCTTGAGTTGAAATTAATGAATCCCTTGGATTATGGACTGATTACTGTACATGTGTGGATGATTATTTCTTCTCTTTGAGAATTGTTTTGTTCATAATTTTTATTGATCCAGCCCTAACATGTGTAGGCCTGGACCCATATAGATTCCCCTTAATTGAATGTTTGGACTTTCATGTGGGATATGGAATTTGTGTAATTGTTTCTGAACTAACATGATCTTAAGCCTGAAATCTCGCACATCATATTTGAATTTCATGTCCTGCATTATATATAGATATATATATATATATATATATATATATATATATATATATATATATATATATATATATATATATATATATATATATATATATAGTGGATTGTAAAGGCCACATAGTCACATGCCTACATCATTGTACCATGAGGTTTTGGGTTCTTTAGGGATTCTCATGAATGAGTCATTTGTATTGATAAAAATATCATGTTTTTACCAAGGTTGGCTGACTCAGCAATTTAACTTGGGACTTGCTAGAGTCAACCTGGTTTTTGTGCCCCATTGAATCAAAATTGATGTTGACTCGGTTGGGGTGAAAATGGGACATCACTGGACGAGTTTCCCTGAGTTTTCCTATGACTCAATGATTCTCACAAAACCTGGCCAAGTTGTATGCTTCTTCTCCTTTGCGCTTTTCCTTCTTCTTCCTTCCACTCCCCTTTTCTTACTTCTCCCTTCTCCCTTCTCTCATCTCATTCATCTTCTTCCTCTTTCTTCTTCTTCTTCCAATTCTGTTGCATGTGGTGGCATGTGGCTTTTGCTGTTGTGACAGCCCCATTCAACCCCAAAAAAGGAGCTATACGACACTCAGGCTGTGTGTGGTGCTTGGTAGGTGGGCGCTTAAAAATTGTACATGTGGCATGTGTTAACTCTAGTCAAAAGGAAAAGATTGTGCAGCCTATTCTCGCCAAGTCACAATCCCAAGATCAGATTGTTTGAACAATTCTAACCTCTGTTTGGTGGACACTTGTATGCAGAAATATGGTGATTGGATGTTTTTCATTTTTAACTGTGCTATGGATGCTCACTAATCCACCAGTTAGATGCTAACATAATTTTGATTTTTTGTTCATGATATATCTCCATTGCCTTCCATTTTTCTGGATGGTTTAATTTGACTAAATGTATGCCATGTGTGCAATCTCTAAGTAATTTCTAAGTGGCACGTATTGTCCACGATACTTTGGCAAAGCATCAAAGTTATTCTCTAAAAAAAGAGACTTTGGAACTTTGGTAGTGTGATGGTTGATGCTCAGGTATTAAGAAATTCTGCAAGTGGCAATGTGGCATGCAAACAACTTAAATTAAACTCTGGAAATTATGGTCTCCAATTTAGATGGATCATTTATATATGAATTTTCAGATATTTAAATTTTTGGCTAATAGATTAGTGCATATTTAATGAATGGCTGAAATGAAAACTTGTTGACACTTTTAATTCAACAAGCAAATGTTCATTAATCAAGTGTAATTTGGTTTTGATGTGATGAACTATTTGTAGTGGGCCACACAACTTGGATAGTTTAATTTGAGTAGTGTATGCCTTGTACAAGTTACGAGTCCTGGTGCCTATGTCTCATCAATTGCCCACTGCTGAAGTACTAGTAACTTACTATAGGGAAGACTCTTGTGATAGTCACCACCATTTTGAAAATGGTGTTGACTTGTATTTTTTCTCACATATTGTTTTCCAGACATGCATTAGTGGTCCCATCCCACAAAACTTGACTTGCCTGAGTCACTGTCAAAATTGATAGGTTAAATGAGTTGAGTTTGAGGCCTGAGCATTGTTGTCAAATAGCGTAAATGATTGTATGCGACCCAAGGGGGTTGTACGCATGTGCAATCGCATAATCACATATGCCATCACACAGCCCTTCAAAAAAGTTACATTTAAAAAAAAATAAAAAAAATCACACAAGCAATGGCATAATTGCATAAGCCATTGCATATGCCATGACATAATGCCCATTGGTCATATAACTGCATATGCAGCTATGGCATATGTGATATATGCTCCCAAAATGGCATGTGTGATGTGCTTATGCGATTGCATATGACAACAGTCATGAGCAATGTCGTCAAAAGCGATCGCATAATTGCATATTGCCATTCATATGGCATATGCAATGGTCGCATATGCCATATGGATGGTATGTGATCACATATGCGATTATGCGATTGCATACTTTCCATTTTTCAGTTTTTATTTTTTATTTTTTATTTTGTAATTTTAAATTTTTTTTTAAAAAAGTTGTGCGATCCCTTATGCGATTGTGCAATCCGGCATAAATGATCGCAAATGATTGCTTATGCCATTTGACAACATTGCTCATGAGTCTGCCAACCTTGTTTGAATTTTGAGAATAGCTTGTCATAAATTACTTTGTGGTTTTATTTATGTGCGCTTTCCTTCTTTGATCATCATCATCTAAGCCTTATCCCAATTAATTGGGGTCGGCTACGTGACTCGTGTTATGCCGTTCCACTTTGTTGAGGGCTAGAACTTTAGTTAGACCATAAGTCAAGTATTTTCTTACTACCTCCATCTGTGACCTTTTGGGCCTTCCCCTTGCCCTTTTAGAGCCTTCAGCTTGTACCAACTCCTTCTAACTGGTGCACTTTGTAGTTTTGTTTCACGTGACCAAACTATTTAAGTTTGCTTTCCCTCATCTTATTACCTATTGGTGCTATTCCAACATTCTGTCCCATAAAGCATGGCTGTTCTTACAGCTATCCTATCCAATTTCCCTTTCAGTTTGAGTGGTACATGATGATCACATAAAACTCTAGAGGCACATCTCCATTTTCTTCCACCCCACTTGAATTCTAAGGGTAACATATTCTCAATCTTTCCACTGTCATGAATTACTGACCCAAGGTATCGAAAGTGGCCATTTTGAGAAACTTCTTGGTTGGCAATCTTAACTAATTCCTTCTTTAATGGTGCACAAAATGCATGGCATCACACACCTTTCTTGTGTGCATGTGTGATGCATTGCACGCCTTTCTTTTGTGTGTGTATGCGTAAGCACATGTGTGAGATCACACACGCACACATATGTTATAAATGTTGAAGCGTCTGGCTGCCATTTGAAGTTGAAGCACCTGAATTTAGAAACTGTGTATGTTAATATATTCTAATCCTTAAAGAAGTTCATTTTATTCTTAATCTGCTGTACATTTTAGAAGCGTAACCTTTTGATAAATGCCTAGTGCCTGACTAAGAAATATCAGAAGGCTCAACCAATCTTTGTTAGTTTCTCTCCATGTATGTGGGTGCTTGCGCACTAACACTTGCGTGCTTGACTTTGATCCTTATTTCTGTGTTCTCTTGCTATATTTTAATCATGTGTCTTTTTACTATATACCAGGGCTAATTGGTTTCTTGCTTTGATGTCAATGGCACTTTCACCTTATAGAAATGTTGACTTACTCTATTAACTCAAATACCTTATACCATGTTCCATCTTTACCTTCTACAGTTGGCATTTTGAGGTTTCACTGCCTTCCTGAATCATGTTTCTTAGTCAGTTCAATAGTTATTCCTAATGACTAGATATCTTTTTGTAGGTATTCTTTCTTACTTTTGGATCTAACCACATTTGCAGAGTGCAGAGAGGTTGTCATCTAAGGGTGCGAGCAAGAAAGGACCAGAAGATGAGGCCAGCCTAGAAGCAGAAGTTGTATTACGCTGTTCACCAATAACAGATCCTTCAGTCAGGAAACCAGATGTGTCAAGGAAATTAAATGTTAGAAGCCCCTCCTCATCTGAAGGGGACCAAACCAGAGACTCAAAGAGACAGAAGAAGTCAGATTGTGGGCTTCCTGATTTGGTAATATACATTGGTCCTCACACTAGTGGATTCAAATCATGATAATTCTACAAAATGTGTATTGGCACGTCTCTGATTATGAATCTGGATTAAATTGGCTCTTTTGCAAGATGCAGCCGTCCAATCCTTCTGGCTCTACGAACACAGGTCCAGCTGCTGTATGTGCATTTTGTCAGTCCTCTAAATACTCTAAGGTGATTCATCATTTCTGACTTCAGTTGAATATTTGACCTTTTTACTAAAATAGATACAAATAATCATGTATTTCTCCGTGAAGCATTATGCCTGTGCTTATTTAGAAGTAATTATTAATGACATGTTTGTTATGTACAATGTGTTCATAGTTCACCTTGCATTTTTTATTTATCTACTGACCGAAAAAAATCACATGATATTTGATCTAAATATGATATTTGACTCAATCTCACTGTTCAACCCCTGTTTGGTCTTCCAGGCTTCTGGACCGATGTTGCATTATTCCAATGGGACAGCAATTGAGGCGGATCAAGCAATCCACTCCAACGCCCTGCATGTTCACAAGCAATGTGTTGAATGGTATATCTTGTTTGAAACTGGTTTTCAATAATTATGATAAAGCATATTTGAATGCACAATTGGCTGATTTCATCTTAATTATTCATCATTATATTGCACAATTGGTCGAGTTGAGTTTCTTTCCCATTTGGAAATCTTGGAAATTGTAAGAAAAGAGGGCTTAGAACATAGTTGAGATACGAGACTGCTAATGAAGAAGTAAAGAAAACAATGAATTTTAAAAAAAGAAAAGAAAAAAAGAGAAGTCTCTATTATATTAGAGCATGCCCATGAGCATCTTTAGTTTCCTCTTATCCACCTCTCCACTTTCCCTAGTTTCATATTTTATGACTTTATCTTATACATGTATTACCCCTCTCTAAATTAGAGACCTTTTCTGGTGGAACTCTTACTTCTATTGGTTCCTATTTCATCACACCCTAAGGGCCCGTTTGGCACGCATCATAGCATTACGTGGATATAGTAATCTTGATATAGTTATTTTATGATAATCATTGTTATGATGACTATAGAAATTTAGCGTTTGACAGTGATAACAACTATCACCTATGGATAGTGCTATTTGTTGTTCGGATGTACAATTGCATGTGTTCAAGTGCTCATTCACGTAGCTGCACACTATGTCCTATGTTGGGCTCACCGTTTTGTTTGCGTGCCATCCAACCTGTGAATTGGGTGATGACCACCAATATAATGAGATTCTCTGAAAATCATATGTATCCAATCATCTGCTGAGCCACACCAAAGGAAGCAATGGACCACCACTCCAAAACCTCCAATTGACTCGGTGGCTCACATTATGGTTGGATTGGCCTGATTTTTGGGCCTTCTGATGTTCATGGTGTGATGACCCTGCTGGGCAGGTTGGATGCTGTACACACAAAAGGCAGGTAGCCTAAGCAAGGCAGCTTATTGTACTTCTATAGCATTGCAGGATCTAGCCTGTGTCCTTGACCCACTGGAGCATACTTACTAAGATGGTGCTGTGATTTGAACTGTCCATATTTTCATTACTGCCATGAATAAGCTATTTTCCGTAATCACGATTGGTTGATGTTCCCAATCATTGATTTTTAGAGTTGAAATCAGCTGTTGAAAATTTTCTTTTCATTTTTCCAAGTTAAGCTAGAGACAGCGATGGTCAAAATCATCCATTCTGCATAGGTATCTTATCGTGGCCTATATTACGTAGAATCCACAATATGGATGATTCTGATTATTAGAATACTTAATAATGTGGGCCCTGGTGGGATGCAACACATGCTTTGAATCACATAGTCAAAATGAACTTGGCTTGTAAAGGTTTTCCCTTTTTCTCCGAGGAGAAATCCTTTGCAATGCCTATGGAGTGAGTCAATTCTACCACACTTGTTCGTGGGGCCCACCGTGATGATTTCATGGCATCCAGCCCGTCTAGAATGGTCACCCACTGTTGAATTGGCAGCCTTAAAAAATGCTAATCCAACTACGGTGTGGGCCATCATGTGAATTGGAGGTTTTTGAGTGGTTGCCCATTATTTTTTATGGTGTGGCTAATCATGTTGTTTTTATGTGATCTGGCCTGTTCATCAAGCGGGATCCATGATTTTGGAGTCTCTAAAAAACCAGGTCTATACAATCATTAGTTGGGCACACTATTAAATACAATGGACAACCATGTAAAAACCTCCAAATTTAAGTGGTGGCCCAAATGTTGGCTGGATTCATCTGATTATTCAGGCATCCGAATGTAATGGTTGGATGGCCCTTTTGGATGGGTTAGATGCCCACAATGTTGGGTCATAATAACCTTATTGTGCAAATGCAATAGAGGATCCCTTTATCAAAATAGCTGGGCTCTGAGTTTTTCTCAGAACCCAGCTATGCGCATAATGTTGGAGTATTCTCTCATAAAAGAAGGCATGAAAATAGCATTGTTTCGATAGTGTTGCTATCGACATAGTCCATTAACGCGCCAAGTGGAAAATCGTCTCTCCTGATACTGCTATTTCTATGTGAATAACATTATGATGTGCCAAGTAGGGCCTAAATAGGAAACTTCCATCTAGATGGTGAGTTTCCTGAGCAATGTGTCTCTGTGGTTCAAGTGCATCTGTTTGTCTATTACCAGGTGCATAGTCTATGCTTTCAGAAAAAAAAGGTGTGAAGTTGTTTAAAAATTTAAAATCACAACATGAGGTCAAATATAGGGGCATAATTTACAAATGATCATCTAACATAATGATGATGATCATCATCATTGCCTTTTTTCTAGCTATTTTTGGTTAGCTTTACCGATTCTGTCATGGTAATCATTCTTCAACACTGGTTTCTCATGATTGTTTGGCAAAGTGTTACCTTCAGATGCCCACCCAATCTCCATTACCTGTGCTTGAAACTATCTATTCTATTTGTGCTGGAATGATAGTGACCTTGCTTTTTCCCATGCATCTGGGACTTGCCAATTGATGATCCTGATCTTTGACCTTGCAGGGCACCCCAAGTGTACTTTGTTGGTGAGACTGTTAAGAATTTGGAGGTGGAAGTGGCAAGGGGTGCGAAGATCAAATGCAGCAGTTGTGGGAAGAAGGGGGCTGCCCTTGGTTGCTATGCCAAGTCCTGCCGGAGGAGCTTTCATGTTCCCTGTGCAGTTGAAATATTAGAATGTCGGTGGGATTTTGTAAGTTCTATAAAATTTTCCCTTCACTTGAAAAAAAAAAATCTTTTGTTGCAGCTTGGTGTCTGTGAAATATGATTTTCCAGAGAGTTCCATTCAAAAGATAATATTTGTGAATTTATTGGCTTTTCACAGGATAACTTCCTTATGCTATGTCCAGCTCATTCTTCACTCAAATTACCCAATGAAAGGTCCAAGTCTGGGAAGAAGATCATGGCAAACAAATTTTCAGTAACTCAACCGTACATTCTCCTACTTCACTTTTCTGTTTATGGGCATCTTGTTTTCCTCTATTCTTTTCAATTGGCCGAAAATTATCATTGCCATTTTGTGTAGGTAAAACCCTGCTTGTTAGATTGACCCATTTTTTCCAGCAAACGAGGACAAACTCTCTGTTTCTTCTGAGTCCCATCTTTACTAAACTGAATGTTAGCAGCTTTTCCCCCCTGAGAAAAGGTTTTATTGTTTAGTTTTTTTTATTGATATTTACTGGCAAAACAACTTTAAATGTAGTGTCATGGCCTGAGTTACAAGGCCATGGTTGAGACCTAGGCTTGGTTGATAGAAATTAAGTGCTAAAATAGAGAAAAAGAATGGACATTGCTGTGAAATGCTGCACTACTTTTTTCCTACACAAGGAATTATTGAAATGCCACTGATTTACATGAAACAGGGAATTGCTGCTACTTTTGCTTCCTAGAATTTTTGCTAGGTGCTATTTGCACGTTAGTGAGCCATTAAGATATTACCTAACCCTCACCCAAAGATTGCTGTCTCGCTGAATAAAGAGTGTTTAACATGTTTTGAAAATCTGGTGTTGATGCCTACCACACACTTAGTGCATGCCAAGTTTTGAATTTTTTTGTTATTTGACAACTATAGTGTTTTTTCTGAAGGAGAAACTATCCAATGCTGAATGCTAATGTACAACCACTATATATCTGTAAATTTCACATATTGACAAGATTGGACTGTTCATCCATTGTACCCTACTGTGGATAGGTCATACACCAAAAGTCACACCACTTAGATGATCCTACCCATAGATTTGGGGATAGTTTGCTCATTGAACTTTGATGTTTGGTTGCACTTTTTCCTAACTGCCCATTTGTAATCATGAAGAGTCCTCCAATCAGTGGCTGGGATCATGTGACTGGTGTGCATTTTTTGTGTACTACGTGTATGTAATTGAATGCTTGATAACTAGAATAAAGTTGATATCACTGGATCCTCTCTCTGTCTAAAGTATCTTTCAATGAAATTGTATTTGAACTTTTTTTTTAAATTTATTATCCATCCTGATTCTCAGAGTTTTGGCCTGATATTGGAGTTTATTTTTTTTGGTGCCAGAGCCTACCCACAAACTTCAGAGGACCTTCCCTCTTCAACAACCCAAAAATCGAACAAACTTTGGACAGCTTCACTTGATGCAACTAGGGAATGGGTTCTATGTGGGTCCGCACTCTCATCTGCTGAGAAGGTATGCTTGAAATGTCAGGCTTTGGATCTACATATATGAAATCTGCTTGGGTTACTAGACTTGGTGTGCACAGTTCTGTAATTTCTTTTGTGGTTTCTCTAGTAGGAAGTCTCAAAAATAACAAGTATCTAGAGCTTCACCAATCCTTATTGAGTCAGAGTTGAGCGATACTTCTTTTGTTGGGTTACCAATCTTGCAATGCTGAAACTGGAAGTATTCATGGACCTTTCAAGGCTTAACTGAAAAGTAAAAGCTTCATTTTGCTGTTGGCTTCCTAGTACTATCTTCTTAATTTATATCCCTTAAATTATATAATATTTAAAAATTTGTTGAAATGATGAAGGCATGTCACCCAAAATAAAAATGCCAATGGTTACGTGTAAATAACAATAGTGCACCAGCTTTTCTGATCTAGTGAAGATTTGTTGGTCATTTTTTAGGTAGATAAAAAGGTTAGCTGCAAACGGCTACATAGAATGATCAGTGATTAGAATTACGTCATGCGGACTGCAAGACTGGATGATATTAATTTCATCTGCACTTGCTAGAAGTTAATACTTGACTTTGCTGGCCGATTATTACAAAAGTAGACTTATGTGCTTTGTAAAACTCAAATGGTTTGGTTGAAAAGAAACCCCCCCCCCCCCCCCCCCCCCCCTGCACGCGCATCTAAAAACTATTATTATGCTGATTAAATGGAATCCCGAAGTTTCACTGTTTCTTCCAAGAATTGCTAGAAAATGCAAATACTGTCTAAAAACTATTATTATGCTGATTAGTTGCACCCCCCTTGTTATATGTTGATCCAAATATCTAAACATTTTGTTCTGCCTTTATTCTGACCAATCTGCAGGATTTAGTGTCCGAGTTTGCAAGCTTAACTGGTGCGACTGTCACAAAGGTTTGGAATACAAATGTCACCCATGTCATTGCAGCCGCTGATGATATGGGTGCTTGCAGCAGAACTCTGAAATTTCTCATGGCCATCTTGAACGGAAGGTGGATTTTGAAAATTGATTGTAAGCTCTTTTCACTTGCACTGCTCTAGCACGTTATTGATTGTTCCAGATGTGGGATCAATTTGTCATGTGTAAAAATGGAAACTTAGCCTAGTTTGTTACAATTCAATTGTCTCCAATTCTGGGGTCTTGAGTTTGATCCCAGCTATGTTGCATGGATATTTCAAACTTATGCATTTGTATTGATTAGTACCACGTGCTTGCATGGACTGTTTTCTTTGAGTACTTCCCACACGTGCATATTGTTTGGTGGTCGGGTAAAACAGGAAGGTTGATGCCTGATGGGCAGTGATCATAAAACTTTTGCCAGTCTACCAAGTAAAAGCCAACCCCAAAATTGCTGGGAGAATGGCCATTATATGATAACGTTTGTTGTTTTTTCATGTTATCCTGTTATTCGTCTTGTGAGTTACTTAGCACATCAGTTATTTGTAGAAAGTCAGTTGAGATAATAGTATCCTCTACCCGTCACGGTTTGGGCGAATGGCTTGGTTTGTGGGTTTGCTCTAGTTTGATTCCCCTCCCCGTGGATTACCCGATGCACAGGTGATTGTGTGCATCCACATGGAATAGTCTCACCTCAGAAGGGGCGGGGACACCCTGTTGTCATTAAAAAAAATAGTATCCTCAAGCTGAACATTATAGTAATTTAAAGGGGCCTAGGTACCCTAGTTGAACATTTTAGTCAGTTGAGATATATAATGGTTTGCATCAATGGCTCTCATCTCCTAGGATACTTTTTTTAGTCAAGAACTTATTTGATATTCTTGTAGAGTGATATTTGATATGCAAACACTTGGAAATTGTACACAGCTTAACACTAATTGAACTGTTCAAATTGTTAGTGCACTTTTGCACCTTGTTTGTCAATCTTGTGAGTCCATGTGTCATATGGTCAGTTGAGCCATTGGAAGCTGAAGATCGAAGACACAAGAGGACGTGGAGCATTAAGGAGCAAAGAACAAGTATACGAGGTGCCTTGGTGACTCTAACTTTGATCCAAAATAATCCTTGAACTTCTAGATGATCATGACTTAATAGATAAACTTTGTTTAATCATCCCTTAGCCTTAGGAGCCTAATTGGAACATGTTAAGTAAGGTTAGAAGATGTGCGAAGTTGTTGTGAAATCGTATGCCTAAAACAATAGTTGTTGAGTGCTCTTCAATCCCATCAATAGGTTGTCGATGGGACTTGATGGAATCGAAGAACCACTCGATTTGATCGAACAATGAGTTCAGCAACTTAATAGATATAATTTTGGATTTTCTTGATGTGATCGACGGATTGTTCAATCATATTGGAGGATCTTTCGATTCCATCAACAGAGTCGTTAACTAGCTATTGCAAATCAGTTTCTTATAAAAGGGCATTCGGTTCTTAAGCAAAATGAGGGGTTTTTGGTGCAATAGAAGGTTATGTTATTCCACATTGATATCCCACATCCTAGAACTCTAATCCTATGAGTTTCAAGTCATCTTTACGAGTTTTAACACTAATGAGCTTTGACATTCTAATGAGGATTCCAACCTTTTATGAGAAAATGAACTTGAACTTCACCATTTTCTAAAAATTAGATTCAATCTTCTTGGCATATCATCTGTCTAAATTCTCTAGAAGACCCTTTTAGGTGAATCTCTTAGGATTTCAATTATTCTATTAGTTGTAGGAGATCAAGTAACTCGAGACGACGTGCCAAAATAGCTTAATTCAACAATTGTCAATTAGTGAGTTCATACTCTCTTTATGTATGATTGAGTGTAAGAGTTTTTAACCCAAACTCGATAGGGTCTAATGTAGGACATGCTCTTGTGTAGGGTTGAATTTACCATACACTGGTGTATATGTATTAGTTTCCGCAAGAGCTTTCGGCGGGAGTAAACGTAGGTCCATGGATTAGGACTGAGGTTGTTGGTTAGCCAATATGAAACCAACTAAAGTCTCTTGCAGGAGCTTCTGACGAGATTATACATTAGAGGGGTTCTTGTGTAGGGATGTAAAGGTTAGAGGTGAATTTAATTTAAAACATCTAATAGTGAAATTCGGTACAATCAGGGGTAGCGCGTCTTCTGGGAGTGGAGTAGGGAAATTGAACCACTATATATGCTTGTGTTTGGGATTGTTGTTTAAGAGCTTATTTAATTATGCTTATGTGATTGATTAACAAATTATATGTATGCATGATTAGATGAATGTTATGATTTGAATAATTAGCACATCCCACACACATGTACATTATTGTATATCTTGCTTGAATGTCATATCTATTGTAGTCTATGTGATTGGACCTTTTATTGGCTTGGAAGCCTTAGAGTTAATTGCCTTAGTTTAAATTGGCATATTAATTTAAGTGATTATGTGTTAATTGACAAAAAAATTATTTGGTCCTAATTACTCCCCTCTAGGATAGCCATTCATTCCATAGCTACGCCAAGCTTCCACGCATGGCCTTGGTATCCAATTCTTTGTGCAATTTTACAAATTGTAGTATCTGCTGCAAATGGGTAATAATTCCAACATCAGCTTGACAGAATGATTCTACCCTTTGATTAATGGATATTTGTTGGTTGAATTTGGGTTGTTGACTATTTTTCGTTTCAACCGTCAATTAGATCATCAATCAGCCAGTTGAAAAGCGAAACCAGTGTAACTTTTTTTGTTTATGATCTACTTGAACAGTGGTCTATGTTTTGGACAGGTTAATTTGACTCTCATGTACAATTTCTTAGGGCCTGTTTGATTTTTGAGGTAATAGGTAATTACCTGGTAAATGAGTAATAATTACTTACCAGGTAATTACCACATCGTTTCTTGCGTCGACATTAACAACTTAACTTTTTGGCGTTAAAATCGAGGATGGCTGCCAAATGAATATAGGGCCCACTGTGATGTATCAACACCGTTCATCCTATACGTCAGCCTCATTTAGGCCATGAACCCAAAAATGAGGCAGATCCAAAGCTCCAGTGGACCACACCACAGGAAACAGTGGAAATTGAATGCTTGCTGTATAAAAATTTGTGGCCCTCAGAAGTTTTGGATGAAGCTGATATTTGTGTTTACCCCTTATCAATGTTTTTATGACTTCATGAACAGGTTATATGAGAAATAAACATTAATGTGGGCCCAATAAACAAAATAACTTTTAATGGCGGACGTTTAAGGCCATTGTTTCCTGTGGTATGGACCACTTGAGCATTGCATTTGTTCAATTTTGGACTTAGGCCCTAAAATCTTCTGATAAAACAGATGGACGGTGTGGATATGTCATGCACATCACAGTGGGGTCCACAAATGTAAGTCAGCTTTTTTGGACCAATTTTTGAGACGAAAATGCATTTGAAATTTCAAACAGGGGAAAAGGTAATAATGACCCTTTTCAAGGGTATTTCCCTCTTCCCTAAAAAATCAAATGGGCCCTTAGTTCCTGTGCATCAACCATCATACTCTGCTGGGATATCAAAGTTTTCCTCATTTTAGCATGCCTCTTTCTCTACCTTTTGGGACTGTTTTGAAAAATCTTACTTCATTCCTGTTTATTCCAATGTTGCTGATGCAATTTAAGTTGTTGCTACAGGGATAAAAGCTTGCATGGAAGCTAAGCATCCTGTCTGTGAAGAGCCTTATGAAATCAGCAGTGATGTTCATGGTAGTTGTGATGGCCCCAAAAATGGCAGAATCAGAGTAATAGAGAAGGTATCTCTCTCTCTCTCTCTCTCTCATGTATCTGTTCTTTTAATATATGCATTTTGAAGAGGAGAGATTTTTTGGATGTATTAGAGTGCAATTAGCTATCTAACCTTATTTTATTAGACCTAAGAAAACCTAATGCAAAAAAATCTGGTGTCTTGAGGAAGCACCCAAATATATACAAATCTATTCAAGCAAATTCTCTAACACCCTCCAAGCTGGAATGTAAATGTCACACATGCCCAGCTTTGCTCAAAATATCATGAAGATGAGAAGAATGAACGGCCTTAGTGACAAAGTCAGCCAAGTGAACCTTGGAATGAACATGAGGTGTCGACAGCAACCTAGGCAAGACTCTTTTTGCACGAACAAAGTGAAAATCAACTTTGATGTGCTTCTACACCCAGATCCATAGCTCAATTGGCAGACTGAGTGGAGATACCTCGTTGGGTGTGGCTAACATGGAGTGTGTGTACTGACATACATGGGTGTGTACTAACAAGCTAACCCAACCCCCCCCCCCCCCCCCCCCCCCCCCCCAAAAAAAAAAAAAAAAAAAAAAAAAAACTTTGATGTGCTTCTTTTATGGAAAATAGGATATGAGGCAATGTGAATTGCTGCTTGATTGTGACATTAAAACAGAATGGGATTAGAACCTTCAATTACAAGATCCTTAAGGAGAGATGGAAGCTAATTAACTTCACATGTGGCACTCATAGATTTATATTCCTCTTAGGTAGAGGAACAAGTGACAACTGCTGTTTCTTGCTCTTTCATGAAACATGATTGCCTCCAAAAAATGTGCAATAGGTGACTGTCAATCATGAGAAAATCCAACTTAGTCTGCATCACAGTTGGTACTAACATTAAGATGACAATGGTCAGAGAGTATAAAAGGTTCTTTCCAAGAAAAACTTGAGATATCAGAGAATTCAGTGTACTGCTTTAAGATAACGGGAACAAGGACCTTGCATGAATTGTCTCACAGCATGAAGAAGAGAAGAAGTTTGGGGAGAATAAAGTGCTAAAGAGCAATTAGCCCCTGAATCTTATCTATAAATGTATGGTGTCCCGAGGGAGCACTCAAATACATACATATCTATTAAACAAGCACTTAAAGCACATTACTTCCTTTGAACAAGCATTCCTAGTTTCGTTGGAAACTAAGAATAGATGAATGCATATGTTTACATCCATAATCAGATTCATCATCGACCTAAGAACGTGTTATCATATATACAGGGGTGTAAATGGGCTGGGCCAGGCCTTATCCAAGCCTAGTATATAAACTAAAAATATGAGCCTAGGTTGAGGTAGGGTGCAGCCTGTGAGTTGACCATCCAGGTTTAGGCTAGTAATGGGCCTGGATTGGGCCATGCAAAATCAAGAGTTTGAAAAGGCCCAACCTGAACAGTTCAAAATCTAGGCTGAAGCCAACCTCAAGCGTGGCCCACTGACAGCCCTATCCAGGGTCCACCTGATAATGATGAGTCAGGTCTTTCAGGCTTTTATGCATGTCCAAAAGCCGAAGCCTGTCCCAATCAGGCCTCAAAACTTGTGCCTAGGCCCATTATGTGGGCTTTGAGCATCAACTGAGTACAGCCCAGTATAGCCGGGAACAGGCCATACGGTCCATTTCCTCTTAATTGACGGACGCACTTGATCGAGCTTTACTTTTTGTTCACTTGTGCAGGCACCCAAGTTATTCAGTGACCTAAACTTCTATTTCAGTGGGGACTTCATGCCCTCGTACAAGGGATACCTTCAGGATCTGGTGGTAGCAGCAGGTGGTACTGTCCTAGTGAAAAAAGACATGGTCCCACAGACTCCCAGTACAAGAACGACTCCTACATCAACCTTAGTTATTTATAGCCTAGATCCATCACAGGAATGCAAATCAGGACAGTTGTCTTCAGTTGTACAGCAGAGGTTGAAAGAAGCAGAAGCCATTGCTGTTGAAACCGGCTCTCAGGCGGTGGGCCATGCCTGGCTTTTAGAGTCCATAGCTGCTTGCAAACTGCAGTCCCTCGACTTGTGATGAAAATCGTTTTGCAATTTTTTGCGAGACGAAGGGTCCAGATCTGGTCACAGATGTTGTAACGATATGAACATAGTAATTCTGGATGCTGTTCTGTCATTATATAGCAACCCGTTGCTTGGGAACCATGATATCCTTCGTATGTGGGGTCCACTTTAGTGATCCAGACCATTAATATAATGGGTCATCATTCAAAGATCTCCCAGGTCTGGCCATAGAATATCTGGCCTTTTCTTCTTACCTGCTGGATGGAAATTTATTACGTGCATCCGAGTGGGACCATCAGATAATGTTCGACTGCAGAAGCATATGCCCCACTTGTACGAAATCGAAGCCTTAGGACACTTGATAATGCACATTGTCTGCCTTCATAATGCATGCGATTCCACTTTACCCTAGTGGGGGAATGTTATACGCTGGCATCTTGAATCAGGAGCTGCCCTAGTTGGTATTGTACAATGGCCCACCGCTGGCATGAGAAGTTATTTTGGCTTTTGGATGCACCCGTACCTATTCCAGTTCAGGACATCTGCACTGTTCAAGTGGGGCCGCTGTGGATTGTCCTTCAAATGGACGGCTGAAAAGTAAGAGCAAGGGTTCGCATTCAACATATGAAAGTATTCTAATCGGATGGTTGTGCTGGGATCCACTTGATTAATGGTCCATGATGTCAGGTGGATGGAACCCACTTCATTTTCGCTGGGCCTTCCACCATGTTAGGACCCACTTGATGAACGGTCCATGATGTCAGGTGGACGGGCCCGGTCGTGTGGGATTTTGAGGAGATTAGGCTATTTTGGTGGCGTCAGTCCATTAATCAAGTAGGGCCACCCGCCATGCGGCAGCCCAGACGAGCTGGTTCACTCGTGTGGTGGGTAAGCGTGTGAGCCGGTTCACTCGCGTGGTGAATACGCACGTTCACATTTGGACCCACACGATGAATGGCTTTGATACCGCACAAATAGAGCGATTCACCTTTTCCATTTCCATCTAACCGCGCGCGAATCAACAAGTCATTCTCGTTATCTACCGTCATACTGAAAACAGAAAGAGACGCTCACACAAGCCGTTGCTTTTTTTCATCTGTAGATGTGTCGCTTTGGTTTGGTTTAACATCTGAGCCGTGAAATGGTGTGCCAGATTACGATGGTCACCTGGATAAAATCGGAACAACCCCTCGTTAAGAGGCCCACACATGTATGTTGAGTCGGACAATCCAATATGCACTGATTTTGATGCTGGACCACCAAGAATTTTGTCCCGCATGATCTTTATGATGTATCCTACAGCCCCATTGTCCGCCACTCACTCGTGTGTGGGAATGAAAGTGTTGTATGTTAATGTTTGCATACAACATCGTGCGGTCGGAAGCTAGGTGTGGCTCACCGTGACGTTTATAGAAATTCACCTTCATTTGTTTTTTTCAAGTTCATATTAGGCATGACCCCAAAAATGGGAGCGGATTAGGTGTTACCCTAACCGTATGGGTTCAACTTTGATAAATTTATTGTATATCAACGCTGTCCATCCTTTTCTCCATCTCATTTTAAGATTTTTATCTCAAAATTTAAGCAGATCCAAACCTCAGGTAGGCCACCTCACTGGAAACTGTGGTGATTGACCATTAAAAATTTATTGTGGTCAATAAATTTTTTGGATCGAGCTGATTTTTGTATTTTCCTTTCATCCAGACCTGTTTGACCTTATCAATAAGTTAGATGGCAAATAAACATTACAGTGGGGCCTAGACAGTTTTTAACGGTGAGCATTCAATCACCATTGTTTCCTGTGGTGTGGTCCACCTGAGGTTTGAATCTGCTTAATTTTTGGGACCATGTTCTAAGATAATATGAAAAAAAAAAAAAATGGATGGATGGCATGAATATATAACACATTCATTTAGATGGGCCCAACTGCCAGAGTAACACCCACTAATGTGTTACATGGATAACACCTGATATGCTCCCCCAAAAATGAGGTAAATCCAAAACTCAGGTGTGTCATATGATAGGAAACCGCGGGGATCGAGCTTTCGTAGGCCACCGAATTTTTGGATATGTTGCTATTCACTTTGGACATGAGGCCACACTTGTAATGAATGACCTAATTTTATCCATGCATGTGTAAGGATTATGGGTTGGACGTAACAGAGTCATATTTGATTTGAATTCAATCAAACACTTTGCAACCTATGCTCCAAAATAGTTGGATTAAGACTAGACTTGTGAAGATTGGCCTAACTAATCAGCAATTGATTCATAACGAGGTCAATGTGATTTATGAATTATAGGGTTTGCCCTTCATATGAATTTTTTATTTATTTTTATTTTTATTTTATTTTGACCTTAAAGATAAGGACTTTTATCAAAACAGTGACTACTTGATTGCATTTGTCTGCAAAAATATCTTTAAGAAAGAAAAACAAGAATTTAGAGGCTAAATATTGATTTTATTAATTTAAATGAAGATGTAGTATAATCACCATATAAAAGTACATTAAATAGAAAAAGTTACTGATAACGGTTTGAGTGGGTAAGAGGAGCATGACCTAGATGATCTTTCATACTTGGACGGTTGAGAGACCGTCATGGTTTTAGTAAGCAGAATGTGACCAAGGAATCATTAACCAGGGACTTATGAATTTAGAGGGCATCCGATGATGAGGTCATGAATATTTAAGTAAATTGCTGCAGTGATGTACTGGACAAAAGTGGAAACTAAACTAAGCTGTGCTAATTAATCTAGACTTGTGGCAACATGGTGCTAGATAGAATTGGAGAGGCTAAATTAAGCTAAGCTGAGTTGGGATAAGATAGACATCTATAAGGGATGAAAGATTGATATGTATTATTGAACTAAATAGGGATGTGTTTGATTGGATTGGCGAGGGCTTCAAACTCTTCTTTCTATGATGCTTTTATAGACTTGGGTGAGGTGGTGGCCTTACGTACAGTTCATTAGCTTTCAGAATCTGCGTTTGATAAGTTAGATGCCTTAGCTTGATATGTTTCTTTTTTGAGATGGGGCCAATTAACCATTGCACTAGTGTATGATCATGTTTCTATTTCCATATAGTTTCCCCCTCTCAGTGCACCACTTTGTGATTTTTGGGTGTATGTGGCTAATTAAATTTGGTCATGTGTCATTGGATGTCACCGCTTTAACCTTGCAGAGTTACATGTGCTCTCTGAGATGTTTTATGTACATACAACCTATATTTGATTGTTACATGTTGCTAGGAAATGACTGATTTTTAGAGTTTTGGTTGTGCATACATCTTAACATTCCTAATGTGACACACATGTCCTAAAGAGATGTATTTGAGATCCTTACGATCTTCTTTTTTTGCTCCGCGAGTACCTTTCTATGCCTTCGTATGAGCGTGTCGACATGTGGAAGTATTTTGCTCATCGGTTTTGGCTGCGACATGTTAGGCGTAAGTAGTGCCCCCATGTCTCTTCGTATTCAAGGAGTATAGAGAGACATTATATCATAAGAATTTTGATTGGTGTTGACAGATGACACATGGTGGCATAGTATTGGTCTTTGACAACCATATATAGCTTTCTACGTTGAAAATCATCTGTCTTGATTTCTTTCATTGATTACAAGCATAAAAATTAATGGCAACAACTTCTATAAGTCGAACTCTATTGGCAAAGTTCCTTTCCATCCTGCAATCTTTGTATTCTTTACTATTTCTTGTCGAAGCTTTCTTGCCCACTACATCATTTGGTTAGTTTTTTTTTTGTGTCGTTTTTTTTTTTGGTACTTTCTTTCATTGTTTATTCCATCCTCTGAAGAAAATCAATGGCGGGTGTCATTTCCTCGTTAGGGTTAGAGCACAGATTCCTCGAGATGATCCTCTTACGGCACGATTTTCTCGCCCTGTTATCTATCAAACTTCTTAATAACGCTCCCTCTTTGGTTAATTGCCTCATTGCTGACTTGGACGCCGATTCTCATATGTTGATAAATGTGTTAAAATAAGTGATCACTTCTTCTGGTGAATTTAGAGACACCTTTTACGAGCAGGCATGATCCTTTTTGTCTCTATGCGGAGGCCCGAAATTCTATAAATGATGTTTCTGTTTTGTTAAAGATGAAATGAAACCATATTCTTCAAAAAAAAAAAAGTGATCGCTTCTTCTGGTGAATTTAAAGACACCTTTTACGAGCATGCATGATTTGATGACAGATTAGTGAACAACAAATCATTCAAGGGAGAAGCTTAAAGGATGCAAGACTAGGGAAGGTATGGTGGCGATATTGAGGAGCTTCATCGGAAAATTCAGATTGTCAATGATCAAAATTTGACCATGCAGGAACAACGCTGGGTGATGGAAGAGAAACTGAGAGATCTGATCTATGAAAGAGAGAGAGAGGGAGAGAGGGAGAGAGAGTAGGGCAATGTGCTGAAAAGGCATGCGCTTTTCTCAAACAAGCTGTAGTGGAAATCCTTTCCTAGAGGCCTCAGCTCCAAGAGGGCTTAGAAAGGATGACAAGGGTAGTTGTGCACTATTCTTCGTTATGGGCCCACTTTGCTAGATAAAGTTGCCACCTCTTGCATTTATTGAGAAATGATAGATTTTTTCTATCATTTTGAATTGGCCGTATAGGGCTATTTAAAACTTTTACTTATTTGGCTGTTATGAACACCCCTATGTGAGTGGATGCCCTCACTTCCTTGGCTTTTCCTTTTCGTTGGCTCTTATTAGTGTTGTTCGGGCTATAGTACGAACTCAGATATAGAACTGCTTTGACTTGGAGTTGCCACTAGCGAAATGAAGCTCGGGATCTACTGTTGGTTAAAAACCATAAAATCGCTTAAAGTTTGGAGAGTGGCAAGACTCATCAAATAAAGTAACTCTTGTGGTGGGTTTGCGGCCATACGTTCCGAGTAAAGGTGTAATAACCTGAAAATTTCCATGCATGCGTAGGTACACGGACAACCATCTAACCATACCACACTAATTTTTTTTTCCAGTCGATTAATCATCAATCCAAGCATTGAGAATATTCTTTATGGACGGACAAAGATATCCAACCGTCGACTTTTAATTTGGACCATCACATCGTCATGAAACAGACTAAGAATTCATCTAAGCCACTAACATCTGATCATCCACATTTTAAACTTGTCATCTTGACCCTAATACACTAATGAGTATTTGCATTATTACAGTCCGATTCTAACGGCTACAAATGCACTATTGATCATCTAAAGTTTTTTTATTTTTTTATTTTTTATAGTGTCCATGATCATACCCTACACCATTATTTAGAAAACATAATTATAAGAGTTCGATCGTGATGAAAACTTTAACTAATACTTATTCAACCAATTGAACCATACATTGTCACTCTTGACATCTAAGCCATAAGATCAAATGTTCATTATGATTCTCATTATATCATCTAGATGACCCACCTAAAAAGCAAACAAAGACCATTACTGCGATCCACATGTGACTCCAAATGATTATATCAATTTATTTTTCACATCGGAACATGTTTGGACTTGATTATGGAGCTCCTAGATTATTCAAGAAGAATCCTACAGATTTTATGCTTCTCAAAATCGAAATGGATTCAATAGCTACATACTCACCCTATACCACATTTACCCAAAAAATCATTATCTGACCGTTGATCATTAAGTCTGACTATTCATATACACCTGTTTGACTATTCATATACACCTTAATAACCCCAAAGAACTTTATGGATCATTCGTTGTGATTTTATAGGTGATTCGGCCGTTAAATCCCAATTCTAATCATTTAAAAATTTTTGATTAATGATAAAAGATTTAAATCATCTTGCGGCAAATCCAAACCACATGATGGTCGGCCACTGAATATTGAGACTCTTGATTAACTGCTAACTCACCCATGACTGATCAAATGCGTGAATTAGCATGCATGCATGTAAATTAGAAATCCATAAGAATCTTGCCAGTAGTTGAATGGGATCTCCCGAGTTCTTCGAATCGGAAAAATATGTGAATAGAAGAGTTGATTTTCAACAAATCATAGACGTTCACTAGAGAATTCACAGCCATACAAATAGTTAATCTTCACCATCTAGCACCCCTTCGAACATTGGTTCCACCGTGAGATAGGTCAACCGACATCCGCTCCGAAATTAGAATCACAATAGAAAACATCTTCAAATATATTCAAATTCAACCAATTGAAAGTATGGGATCCATTGTCGTTGCCCAATATATTAAACCAATCAAGATGATTGAAATTCCCGATGTCCGGTTTTTAGTTTTCACGGTAACTTACAGCGACGAAGAGACTTGTTCGATCACAAAACCCTGAAGCTTCAAAAAATTTTCCTCGAGGTCAATCACACAAATCCACACTACTTAGAAGCGACGAAATGTTGAAAAACCCATCGTGTGAAGATCTGCCATTAACCTGTGCTCTTCTTTTTCATCAAGATAGCTCAACCGCAACTTCTTGTATGGCTGTTGAATCAAGATTCAATCCGCTCATTGAGAGGTCCACATGATCAACTTATTATCACCAAATCTTAACTAAGATTAGGCAACCACATAGTAATAAAGAACCAACAGTTGGGTGTGAAAGTTCCTTTATGTAATACAGTAAGAATCGGGCAAAACTCCTCCAAATGTGATTTTTGAAACTTGAGAGAGATTATAAAAAGTCTCATCGATAGAAGAAGAGAAATCATAGTAACCCAAGAGAGAAACAAAAGAGAGAGGGAGCGGTGAGAGAAAGAAAGAAATAAATAAGAGATACCATGCACTAAGCTAACTTATTGAGTTGACTCATCGAGTTAGAGCCAAGTCACGTTGAATTCAATTCGAGTTTAGGCTAATAACATTAAATTATGAGTGATCTTCTAAATTTGAATTCCTTTCACTTTACTTTAATCTTTGCATCCTTTGCTTCGCTTAAATCATGATTCAATAACGTTGCTCTAACTTCAAAATAAATTCTTCAGTTTTAGTTTTCAAGTTTCTTGTTATTAATTACACCTATCATGTTGCATCCATGTAGACCAATGAGACGTTGTCGTGTCGATACTATGCACAAATTATGGATGAAATCCTACTCTTGTATAGAGGATATCTTTTGCTCGATATCCTTTAGTGGCACGTCACTTGCCAAAAGAAGAATGGCACAGGGCCATGCGTACGTCTACAAATAAGACACTATGATGAGTGACACATATCGTTGCACGAGTGACATGTGTGGTCGAAACAGTGTACTTGATAAGTTTATAAAGACCCGTCGAGATAGGGATCCTATCGCAATCTGAATATGCTCGGCAATGTCATCTCACACGATCCTGCTAAAATGGGAGTCCTAGAGACGATTAGTGCTTTCGTGACAACTATGAAGGTTCGAGAAGCCAATTCTTCTCAAATGGAAGGAAACCAAAGACACTGTGAGGAATTCGAGTCCTTTGAGACCGATCCCATAACCACAACAGATCTTTGCAATCATGCTAGTAATGAGATATGAGCATGATTTGATCCCGTAACCTTTGAAGATCTTTATGGCCAGGGTGGGAGGATCGAAAAACGGTTTTGTACCATAACCTTCAAGGATCTCTTAGTCATCAAAGATCCTAAACTAGTAAGGATACCCAAAAGGGTTTTCCACCTCCTGAGTTTTATAAGGAGCACATGATGAAGAACTTAAGGCTCACGCTAGATATAATCTCTCTATGCGACGTAATGATCCTTATCCTAATTTAGCTTTAAGATTCCTCTACTTCTATTCAGTCATGTTA
This sequence comes from Magnolia officinalis, assembly GCA_021015155.1. Lineage (NCBI taxonomy): Eukaryota > Viridiplantae > Streptophyta > Magnoliopsida > Magnoliales > Magnoliaceae > Magnolia > Magnolia officinalis. Next base: position 22,383,879 of record JAJHSJ010000005.1, on the reverse strand, counting down.
TAAAACGTCTGGAGCTTAGGTTAGCTTAGATCATTGCTATTTAACGCCATCATATACGCTTAGGAGTAGTATAAATATTCACAACCTTCCATCATTGGATCCTTGATCTACTGAGTCCTAACTTGGAAGATCTCACCTCGGTCGTATCTTGCTAACTATCCACATCGATTGTTTGTCCATACATGCAATTGCAGGTATTTACCCATTTATTTATTTCTCTGCTTATTTTGTTTATCTGCTGATTGTACTGAGCTTCAAATACAAAATAATAAAATCAATATTATTTGCCTTTAGTTTTAATTTTTTCCATCCATTACTACACTATTTAGGAATACAAGATTTGCAATCATCGTTGAAAGAAAAGTCCTTCGCACAAGGCAAAAAGTACCCTTTCAGAAGGACTAACCCCTCTCATTATAAATCACATGATCCTTGTAATAATTATTGGGTAGGAAGGCAATCGATCTCCCATATCGGTCTTAATCGGTTTACTTCAGTGCTGTTGCACAACACGCCAACACCGTTAGTGAACCGAGATCCAATCTCCGGTCTCACCCACAAATGATAAACAGAAAGAAATATAATCTAGAAGAAGAATCAAAGCATTCTAAACAAATCACAAGACAAGATATACATGGAAAAACCCCAAACAAGGGTAAAAAAACCACGGGTGCTGTAACAACCCGAATATTCAGGACCCGAGTACACGACCCGTTTCCCAAAAACCCGAGTGTTAACCTTAAAGGATGGTCAAATATATATATATATATATATATATATATATATATATATATATATATTATATTTTTTCTTCTTTTATCAGAGTAAGCAGATGAGCGTAGAATGGACAAGTAAGCATAAAGGAAAATTCCATTATCATTTAGATTATACAAGAGGGTGCCCATAATGACTTATACAAACCAATGTCTCCATTCTTACAAATACAAAATGAAATAACATTACATGTGAAACAAGGTAAACTGCAACAATCTGGAGCTGTGAAATCCTATAGCAGCCCTTAGCAAATATAATCATGTACCCTTATCAACCATAACCTACTCCTCATCAATATGAACATGAATGTCGTTGGAGCCACCTGTGCTACCTGTACGGTTATATATTTGATGGATGAGTGGCCAACTCAGTGTGAACTCCCCTCAAGATTACACACCGCCGCATTAGGTAAGCATAGTTATAAAATAAAGCATACAAAACAGTACATGATGCAGATCTTATTATGTGCATGGATGTATGGAATGCGTTCACGCCCCGGGGATGCTCATCCGTGCGGACAGGGCCGCCGCCCATGCAATCATCAAACTTGGGAAACATCAACCAGTTGGAATCATCGAACCTGAGAAATATCAAGCAGTCGAAAATAATACGTAGCCCACGTACGATAGCAATAGATGCTGGTCTGTGCGATGTATGCATGATTAGCCAGTCCATTATTAATTCAATTACACTCAGTAGGTTTAATAGGCTCAAAGGTCACTACGGGGAGCTCAGAGCCCAGCGTAGGCCGACAGTTCAGGCATAGTGTCCCATTCCACCATCCCTGGCTCATGAGGCTACCACCTTAGGATGTTTAATGGAAACCCATCGACTAGTGGCCAATCATATTACAGTATGTGGGGCTTACCATCGCATGGTTGCATAGTATAAAACATCGAACCCATGTAGGGAAGATGTCAAATAAAACTACGTAGGGCGAGTATCAAAATATACCACATAGGGCGAATATCAAAACCATACGATAAAGACCATCCTTAAAAACCATTGGGCACAACAACCCTGGATGGTAGGCCCACATCAATGATCCATCTAGACCACCACTCAAAAACCACCGAGTCGAAGGTCCATTACGATCACAAAGAGTCAAGTTATATCCTAAGTATGGGTGTACATTCATATGTGAGAATTTTCCACTAATGTACCAGTTTAAGTTCCGTAAGCAATCCACAAATAATCCACAAGCATGAACAATTATACAGGATAATCATAAAGCATGTAGACAACAATTTAATTTCCACCAGCTAACACATGTGATTATAAAAGGAGATATCAATTATGAATTTAAATAAAAACTATAACTTAAGCTAATGAGAAGATGGAAAGCTCAAGGGGAAGAATCATCACCTGCCTAGTCAGATCGCCAATGCCAACTAAGGCTGCTAGGAAGCGCGTGCCCTTAAAATCAAGTCCTACCATAAATCAGGAACTCGTATGATTAGATCCAAGTCCTACAAATTGCCTAGGGTTTTAATTACTTGTCTTTAGGTTTTTAGTGTAGAATTAGGGTATTGTCCTAGAGTTTAGTTAAACGCTTAGGTTTTAGGAGTGGAATGTTAATTGAAGTATATTCACAACATCACCCCTATCCTTAATGATATGATTAAGGTTAGCTACACGATGTTAATAATCCTCGTGATGTAGTAAATAGTATAATCTACTATCAGTGATTGTACGTAAGATTGATAGATAAAATACTAGTACTTAGTAACGATGGTCTTTATTTGTAACAACCACTATTAGCATGGATAACCTACCAATGGTTAGGATCATAGCTTATGTTTTAGATTGCCTAGGTCTAGGCTAGATTTAGGGTTTGGACTTTAATTGGTGTGAAAATAATTATAATACCAATTTTAACGATTATAGAATATTGCTAACCTTAGTGTTATGATTTATATTAGCCTACATGATACTAATGAAAATGCATGGTATGTCTCAACATTAATATTTAATATTTTAAGAATGGTAAAATAAGGTACTAATATTTTAACAATGATACTTCTCATGTGTATTAACCAATGTTAGCATGGATAATTTACTAATGATTTATATCAAAATTTATTAATCTTAAAATGATGATAATGACCACAATGATAATAGAAGTAGTTCAAGAAAGAAAACGTGGACTCACCTCAGTCGACTCGGTTCGAGTTGAGTCAACCCAGTTCGGCACCCGAGTTGGCCCGAATCACACCTCTACCAACACCACTCCTACTCTCTTTCTTTTCCTCTTCTCCTCTTTTTCTTTCTCTCTTCTTTCTACCTTGCTGGAATGTCCAACCATGACCCTGGACCAAGGCCATCCCTAACTCGATCGAGTCAAACTCGGTTCCAGCCGAGTTAACTCGGTAGCAACTCACAACCAGTCCCCTCTCCTGTCTGTCTCTTCTTCCTCACTCTCTCGTTCGTTCTTCCTCTAATCCCCTCTCCCTATCTTTCTCCTTCTCATTTTATTTTATTATTTTTTTTTTTTTTGCTTCGCATCGCACTGCTACCGCCCTTGGACCAGACCAGTGCTAGGTTGCGCTGGAAATAGTTGGGTCGGGTTGGTGTAACTGTCACCAACTCGACTCTCTTTCTCTCTTCTATTTTCTTTCTCCTTCTTACTGTTTACTTCCAGAAATGCCTGGAATGGATCGTCCCGACTCGAGTTGGTGCAGCAGGAGGCAAAACAACCACCCCCAAACTCGGTGCGGCAACGACAACAGCAACAACGCCCCCCTACATTCTCTCAATTTTCTTCCTTCTCCTCTCTCTCTAATTTTCTCCTGTCTCTCCCTTTCCTTCTTTACTCTCTCCCTTTAGCCAGCAACAGTAGGCCTGGACTCAGGCCCAAACCTGACTGAAACTCGTCCCGAGCTCGGACGTGGGGGTGCAGTGCAACAACTGCACATCAACGGCTCCTTCTTTTTTCATCTTCTTCCTTTCTTTTCTGTTTTCTTTCTCTTTTTCCTTCTTTCTCTTCCTCTCTGATGGGTCTAACAAGCTCATGACTCGGTTTAACTGAGTCCGAGTGAGCCAGCAGTTCGGTGAAGACGACATGGTCGTCAATGGCGGATTGAAAATGGCAGCTTCATCCTCTCATCCACTCTCAGATGATTCCTGCAGGTCTTAGAAAGCTTGTAAGCAAGCTTCACTGCAGCTTCAAGGAGGATGGGTCGGTGGGTTTTGAGAAGGAAGGTGGCCGTTGTTCTCTCTCGAACGGCTGCAAGAATGGAGAGTCCACTCCCGTTGGTCGATTGCTACGCCCTTTTATGCTTACCCTAACTCTTCCTAGGCCATTGGATTGAGATCAGACGGTCGGGATTTTAGCTGCTCCAAACCGCTTCTAGAAACAATGGGCGAAAACCGGATCCTAGTGTCGGTTTATTCATGAAGCACGTGACTTGAAATGGATGGCTGAGATCTGCCTTGGTGAAGGGCTGGGATTGGAGGAATCCTCCTCTCGCGCGGATCGCTCTGCTGGCAACAGCAGACAGTTTCTATTTTTGGAAACTAGTGTTTGTAGGGCCTCCTTGCATCGAGATTTGTGTGCCCAAACGCACCAGGAAATTCGTCCTAACAGTTGGGTTTTGGTGGGGCCCTCTGTGTGAATCTAATGGACGGTTTGGATCACCAAGGTGGGTCCCCATTTGTGGGCCATGGTGGGTCGAAAACGGACGATGTCTGTCTACTCTTTCAAACGAGGGAAAAAGGAGGGAAATGCCTCCTGTTTTTAGAAACGTCGGGTCAGCGCCTAGTTTGAGTGCGCTAACCGACCAATGCACCGCGGGAGCACACCTGTTGGTGTGCCTAGTAGCCTAATGGTGGGGTCCACATGATATTTTAGTGAAATCCACTCCGTTCATAAAGCTTTGTAGGCCTAACTGGGTCCTTTGACCAAAGATGCGGCAGATATAACGCTTAAGTGGGGTATACTTCTTAGTTTAGGGTCCTTCTTGGGGGTTCTCGTCAATCCAACGGTCGGATCACTCTGAAGTTGAACGTCAACGGTTGGCAAGGTCTAAGGGACCATTTTAGCTAGAATAAATGGTTAGATTATGAGTGTAGGACCCTTTGTGCCTTTATAATGGTAAGTATCATGTTACACTACTCACACTAAATATTATTTATTATTACCATTATTATTATTATTATTATTATTATTGTCACTACTTATTTCCTTTATACATTTTGTCATATATAACTTATATTATCACAAATTGTTAATGTATATAAATTATATGAATATCAGTAAGCAGAGATTAATATGAGTATATATATATATATATATATTATTTGTATGGTCATATACATGTTAGGTTTTAAATTTTATACAAGTCATTAAATTGTTTGAAATATGTTAGTCATTATAAATTTTTCCAGTATATTTTATTTTTACGAATTCACAAATTCCATAGCTTATAATTTATATCAACGATGTTGTAAGTATATGCGTTTAATATGGATTATAGTCACATATTATTTTAACGTGAACCCTTAAATATTTATAAAATATATAAATAGTATTTCATAGTGTGTGTATTATATTATATATATATATATATATATATATATATATATATATTTAGGTTGTATTATTTTCTTATATTTATATTAAATGGTAACACTCGAGTACTGGAAAGTATGGGGTGTTACAGGTGCAAACTTCCACTATGAAGAAAACGAGATTACAAGCAATATAATAAACTTTTTCCTTAGATGTATAGAGAAAACCCTTTGCCCACACTTTAGAATAACTCACATTACCCTACTCTACCCTCCTAGTATTATAGTTTAGGCAACTTCTCTTTCGCACCCTTGCGAAACCGACTCAAATTTTCAGTCCGTATCAAATCCGCAAAACGAATCTGCATAACCTCGACTGGTCGAGCATGGGCCTCGACCGGTCGAGCACATCAGAACTAAAAAACTGATGCTTGAGCCAGCCCCCGACTGGTCAAGTGGGCCACTCGATCGGTCGAGCAGGGCACTCAACTGGTCGAGCAGCCCTATCCAGATGTGGCTCTACATCTCAATAATCTCCCACTTGGAGACACATCACCATAAATTCTCATCTTCTACATCCAGAGTGCACCACCTCCCCGTCTTCAACCCTAAAGACCAATAAAAGCTGAACAGAGCTTCAGCTTCTCCCGTGTGATCATCTTGGTCAGCATATCCGCAGGATTCTCACTTGTATGAATCTTCTCCAGAGCAATCGATCCATCTTCTAGTAACGAACGTATGAAGTGATATCTGATGTCAATATGCTTGGTCCTTGAATGAAAGACTGAATTCTTAGCTAAGTGTATTGCATTCTAACTGTCACTGTACATCTTGCAATCTGATTGCTTCTTACCTAACTCTTCTATGAAATCTTACATCCACATCATCTCCTTGCACGCTTCTGTAGCTGCCATATTCTGCTTCCGTTGTACTGATAGATATTATCTTCTATAACTGAGAGACCCAACAGACTGCATGCTGTTGTGCCCCAAACTCGGAAACCAGGCTCACAAAATTCTCGATCGCCGAATCCAGTGCCGACAGCCTCCGTAGAACCCCATTCTCGGCTCCCGGCGCCCATTCGCTAGGTTCCGATTCTGAGATGCTACAAGGAGGATTTCCAATAGTAGTTTGATTCGTAATAAGCATAACCAAAAGCATAACCCACAAATAACAACCAAAAACTCCATCACATTTCCACTATGATAAAAAACTTTATAAATACAATGAGCATAAAGGGAAATACAATGAGAATGGACAAAAGCTCCAAGATGATTTGCAAAGCGCTCCTACCTCAGCACTGCTGCGCTCCAACTTCACCTGCACACAACGGTCGTGCATAAGCTTATGGAAAGCTTAGAGGGTGGTGAAAGTATGCGCGTAAGGTAGTAATATGATTATGTAGTATCAGAGTAATGCGGAACATGCTAATGAGTCCATGAATACCGTTAGTCATACCAAGGCTATGCGATGCAAGGCGTGAATGATATCGGACGTACCAAGGCCATGCGATGCAAGGCATGAATGATGTCGGCCATACAATACGAGATGCAACTCAAGCATATAAATCCTCATCTAAATCCATATATCAAATACGGCTCAAATCTGGAATATCAGCGGGGTCTAGTACACTCTAAACCAGATTGTCGCCCCATCACGCGCAATAAGGTAAGTGGAAGAGACCTCACTATCCGCCTGCCAATATTGGGCTCGACTCGTCGATAGCGGACCTATTCCTCAAGCTAGTCAAACTCAACTTAGCTTTGCCCTCTCCTCTCAGGTGGGTAAGGCTACACCCCCTTCCAACCGACCACGACACAGTGAAAAACGCGGCCGTTTGGTAATCGGCACTCGGCTCTTATGTACCCACTCGGTCTAGACGTTGGAGCAACCTCTTGGTACCATAAGGGTTTAGGGACTTTCACCCAGGGATATCTATAGCACCCCATATAGAACAAGATTTTTGGTATCCAATCCTGCCAACCACGATATGCATGTGACGGCTATAACCCTGATGTCGCTAGGGCGTACAGTACACATGTCACACAAAGCAAGATGCATGAATCACGCAATTCAGTCATACAACAATCTTGCGCGTATCGCGCGCTCATGTAGGGTAACTCCGCCTATCAAGAAGCCCATAAACAATCTGCTCAAAGGCAGGTGTTATGATCAATCACTCATCTCATCACAAGCATGCAGATGATGCGTATGGACATGTATTATGATATTGTGTTGTCACATACTTGTAATCGGTATTGATAATCGGCGTCGGCCTCGACAATCGGTACCGATAATCAGTATCGGTAATCGGCACCGATAATCAGGGTCGATAATCGGCGTCGATCATGGTTATGAAGTCATTTGTCTACAGTGAATGGGGCCCAATTATTTCGGTTAACCCATGAAGAGGATGGGCCTAACAAGGCCTAAGGGAAGGTCACAATGAGAATATCTAACCATCATTGCTCCCAAGGCATGACCGCCAAAAGAAAACATCAACACTACATCCTGGTGGAATCTCAATCAATGGGTCGATTCGAATGGGCCGAATCAATTGACCGAGTCAAATGGGCTGAATCGAATCAAGTGGGCCCATTTATGGCATAAATGGGCCACATGTAATCAAATAGGACGCACCGATGGGCCTCTCATGTGGGCCTTATATACAACAAATGGGCCGATCGAATGGATCGAATCCAACCCACCATTCATCTATTCCTAGGAATCATTTTAGAGCATTAAAAATTAAATCACATGGACTGTACTCCAATTAACAGTGGTGATAATAATTCCTACCATTAAAATTTTCAAGGCCCACCATAACATTTATTTTCCATCCAATCTGTTCATGAGGTCACACAGACCTGAATTAAGATGAAAAACAATTTCAAATTAATCCAGAACTACTGTGGTCCTAAGAAGGGTTTCAATGGTGGACGTTCACTCAACACTATTTGCTGCAGTGTAGTCCACTTGACATTGGATCTGACTCATTTGGTCTCAAGCCTTAAACTGACTGGCCCTTAGGATGGACGGTTTGGATGTAACACATACATCAAGCATGGCCCACCGTTAGAATAGATGGATGGCTTGTGTAAAACACAAGCAGCGTGTGGGAACTGCAACCTACTGGCGTTAAGAGAGAGAGAGAGAGGAGAGAGAGAGAGAGAGAGAGAGAGAGAGAGCAGCCACGCTGCTTTTGTTTTACCTTTTCTTTCTTTTCTGACAAAACAGAGGTGGGTCCCACGTAGGGCCCACCACAATACCATATCATATATATAATATAATATAACATATAATATATATAATATAATATAGTATATATTATATACTTAACGTCCAGGCCGTCCAGGGCCTGGACGGTCACATAAATCAGGGAGGGCCCCCACACGTGGGGTGTGTCCCACCGTCAGATGGACGGTGGACACAATACATGCATCATGATGGGGCCATCTTAAACGGATGGACGGTGTGGAAGAGTCCCACGGACCCACAGCCGTACACACTTCACTGATAGTCACTCGCACTAGGGGATCGTACCATGACCTCAGTGTTGCAACGAGGTACCTCCATGTAATCTGCCAGTTGAGCAATGTAGCTGGGGTGACGTGGGTCCCACCGTCCAGGGGCTGTGGACGGTCTGGATAAAGCTCATGCATCATGGTGTGGTCCATTCAAAGGGTGGAGGATGTGGATGGGTCTTATGGACCCCATGTCAGTCCACACCCACTGTCAGCACTCCCACGTCAGTACACATACTCCACTGTCAGTCACACCCTCCGTCAGTTGTCCCTGGACGGACGGTGTGGATGAACACCCCATCAAGGTGGGTCCCACCTGGCCCACTTGTTTTGGATTAGCCTAATATTTGTGTTTCCCTATCATCCGAGCCTATGTAACCTTCCGGTCATGTAGGCCCCAAAAAAAGGGGGGGTCAAGGTGGCCCACCAAAATGGATGGCATGAGTAAAATACACATATCATATATGGGCCATGATCATAGAAAAAGAGAGGGAGAGAGAGACACCGGCAAAGATGGAGGGGCCCCGCAACTATGGGCCCCTCTTTGATACAAAGCCTACATTAAGGTGGGTCCCACATGTATATGGACACTTAAATCAAACAAATGAAGGGAAGACAAAAATCCAAGATCACCCACCACCTTCTTCTTGCTCCCTTGGCTTCCTATGCTCCTTAGCTTCAATCCTAACGGAGGAGATGGAGTTTGGATGGTTGAAAGGGGAGACGAGAGGGGAGGAAGTGGGCCACACTTGTAGCTTGGGAGAGATGGGAGAGGCTTGGATGTGAGATTGTTTTTGGGTTGCTTGGAGTGAGTTTGAAAAATGAGAGAGAGGATTCTAAAGAGAGAAAGTGAGATGGGTGATGGATGTGGTGTGATGGATGTGTAAGGGACTTTTTAACTTTTGTGGTTTTTGGTGTAAGAAAGGTTTGGGCTTGTAAGAAACTTTTTGACTTTGGGGTTGCTTGTGGAAGGGTGAAAGGTGATGTGTACTTGACATGTGCTTGACATGATGGGATTGATTGATGTGACCTATCACAGAGACTCTCTTGGAATTCGAACGCTCGACGTTTTCCTCACACCGAACGCTGGCCCACATCTCCTGGCCAGAGTATCGGATCGGTGTGCGAGATGCGGCATCAAAACCGCTGCGACGGCGCGGTCGCAAGGGTATAAGTCTCGGTTGAGTCAATTTAGGTTGATGGCGTGTGGCGCAGGGTCCCGTGCAAATGCTGGTGAAGGGTCGAAGGTTGCCGGAATTCGACTGGAAAGACCGCAGAAGTATAGGGAACGGTACGGTCTAGGATACGGGGCTTACAGCAGCACTACCAAGAGTAAAGACATAACCTGTAGTGCTTTTTCTGCTGTCGATATCTCCTGACAAATCTGAATCTACGTATCGTAGGTTGATTTTCAATCTACCATAACACAGCCCTATATCCATAGTACCTACCAGGTATCTAAGGATCCACTTCACAGCTTCCCAATGTTACTTCTTGGGGTTGTTCATGAACCTGCTAACAACTCTCACTGCTTGAACAATGTCTGGCCTCATGCTCACCATAACATACATGAGACTCCTAATAGCTGACGCGTATGAGACTTTAGCCATGTAGTCTCGTTCCTCCTGCGTCTTTGCACCTTGCTCCTTAGAAAGTTTGAAGTGGTTGGCTAATGGAGTGCTAACCGGCTTAGCACCTCCCATATTGAATCGATTAAGTACCTTGGCTATGTACTCTGCCTATGACAAAACCAATTTCTTGTTTTTCCTATCACGTTTTATCCTCATGCATATGATTTGTTTTGCGGCTCTTAAATCTTTCATGGCAAATTCTCTAGACAGTTGTCTTTTGAGATCTGAGTTGTCCTTCATGCTTGATCCGACACAAGCATATGATCAACGTACAAAAAAATGATGATGTACGACGTATCAAATTTCTTCAAATAACAATAGTGGTCTGCATGACATCTCCTAAAACTGTTTCCCGATATGAAACTGTCGAACTTCTTGTACCATTGCCTTGGGGCCTGCTTCAGGCCATATAGACTCTTCTTTAGTCTACATACCTTGTTCTCCTTTCCTGATGCCACGTATCTTGTCGGCTGATGCATATATATATCTTTTCTTCAAAGTCCCTATGAGGAAAGACTGTCTTAACATCTAGCTGCTCTAGATGTAAGTCCTCTGTAGCCACTATAGTCAAGACCATACGAATCGTAGACATTTTCACCACTGATGAAAATATTTTAGTGAAGTCGATACCTACCTTTTGTTGGAACCCTTTCATAACCAGTCTAGCCTTGTACCATTTCGAACTATCATGCTCCTCCTTCAGTCTGTAAACCCACTTGTTATGAAGAACTTTCTTTCCCTTAGGTAGAGTGACTAGCTCTCATGTACGATTAGACTCAAGAGAGTCCATCTCATCATCCATGGTTTGCTCTCACTTAACCTGTGTATTTGACTATAATGCATCTTCAAAACACTCTGGCTCACCATTATCTGTCAGCAGTAGATAATTTAAGGAGGGTGAGTATCGGACCGTGGGTCTCCTCTCCCAAGTAGACCTCCTCACAATCGGTGTCTGCGGCTCTACCTCACTATACTCCTATGCATGTTCATTCTGTGGCACTATAACACCCATGTCCGATAACTCTTCCAACTCTACGAATTCTTTCTCATCACCCACAATCGGTGTCTGCTCATTGTCTTTATGCATCACTTTTTCATTGAAGAATACGTCTTTGCTTCTGATAATTTTTCTATTTTTTGTATCCCAAAACCTGTAGCCAAAATCATGCTGCCTGTAGCCTATAAACGTGCACCTCATGGACTTCGCATCCAGCTTATTTCTGTGCTCTGCACCAATGTGAGCATATGAAGTGCAACTGAACACTCTGAGATGTGCAAGGTTCACTTTTTTTTCAGTCCACGTTTCTTCTGGTAGCCCACTATCCAGTGGTGCTGAGGGACTTCTATTGATGAGATATGCGGCAATATTCACGGCATCAGCCCAAAACGTCTTGGGCAACCATACATGTAACCTCATGCTCCTAGCGCACTTAAGGATGATCCTGTTAATGCGTTCAGCCACACTGTTCTGCTGCGATGTCCCTGGAATCATTTTTTGATGTTTGATTCCATTTGCTGCACAATACTCCTCAAACCTCTTATCACAGTACTCTCCCCCATTATCTGATCTGAGACATTTTACTATTTTACCTGTCTCGTTTTCTACTATTATTTTCTGCTTCTTAAATACATCAAATACATCAGATTTATGCTTTAAGAAATAGACCCACAGCTTTCTACTAGCATCATCAATAAAAGAAATAAAATAACGTGAGCCACCGAGAGATGATACATGTGTTGGTCCCCGTACATCAATGTGTACAAGCTCCAATAGATGAGTCTTTAGAGCGTGTCCTGTTTTCTTGAAACTTACCCTCTTCTACTTGCCATACACGCAGTCCTCGTAGAATTCCAAGTCAATAGACTTCAGCCCTGGTAGCTTCTCTTTTGACAATAACACTTTCATCCCTTTCTCACTCATATGTCCCAACCTTTGATGCCATAACTGCCCTTTCACTCCAGTTGATGCGACTGCGAGTGAACTATACGATCCTGAAGTCACGTACAAAGTACCTTCATTCTTGCATCTAGATATCACCAAGACACCTTTTGTGATCTTCTAGGAATCACTGGTGAATGTCGTTACATATCCGGTATCGGCCAACTGCCCCACTAAGATCAAGTTCCGTTTCTAACTCGATACATGTCTGACATCCTTCAATTTCAATGTCGTTCCATCTTTTTGATTTATATGAACGTCTCCCTTTCCAACAATACTGCATGGCTCATCATCACCCAAGTAGACTCTTCCGAAGTCACCTGACACATAATCATGCAGAACTTCTTTACATGAAGTGACATGAAACGAAACACCTGAATTTATAACCCAAGACTCATTCCTCGCATCAAGAGATAAGATTAACGCCTCTGTGTCGCTTTCCTCAGATAAATTCACTGAATCATTCTCGCCTTGAGAGCTCCTTCTTATTTCTTAAGTCCCCTGCAATCGCGTTTCATGTGCCCCTTCTTCCCGCAATGCCAACACTCATCTTTGTCTTTCGGTCCCATGGACTTCTTCCTCGACTTAGAACGTCCATGTTTATTGCCTCATTTGTTCAGCGATCTTTCTCTTCCTTCAACGTTTAGAGCATTCCCCGAATCCCCTGAAATTCCTGATGTCTTTCTTCTAGATTCTTCGTTGAGAATTAGACCTGTTACATCATCGAATTTTAGTTTTGTCGACCCTGAAGAATTGCTCATGGCAATCACTAAACCATCCTAACTGTCTGGCAAATTGGACAAGATCAATAACGCCCTGACCTCGTCCTAAAAAATAATGTCAATGGATTCCAACTGGCTCATGACTGTATTGAACTCGTTTAAATGTTCAGCTATGCTCCCACCATCTGACATCTTCATGTTGAATAGCCATTTCATGAGATGAACCTTGTTAGACGCTGAGAGTTTTTCATACATCGTAGCTAGGGCTTCCATTAATTCTTTTGTGGTTTTCAGCTTGGATATATCGAAGGCGATGCTTTTAGACAAAGAGAGTCGGATCGTTCCTAAAGCCTTCCGATCCAATAAAAACCATTCATCATCTGTCATCTTCTCTGGTTTCTTCTCTTTTCCTCCTAGAGGAATATAGAGGTCTTTCTGATACAGATAATCCTCCATCTGCATCTTCCAGAAGGCAAAGTTTGAACCATCAAACTTCTCAATTCTAGTATTTCCTTCTTCCGTCATCACTCCCATTTGAACTAAACCAATAACTCTGATATCAGTTGTTGCGCAACACGCCAACAACTCTAGTGAACCGAGATCCAATCTTCGGTCTCACCCACACATGATAAACAAAAAAAATATAATCTAGAAGAAGAATCAAAGCATTCCAAACAAACCACAAGACAATATATATGTGAAAAAACCCCAAACAAGGGTAAAAAACCACGGGTGCAAACTTCCACTATGATGAAAATGAGATTACAATCAATATTCTAACCTTTTTTCCTTGGACGTATAGAGAAAACCCTCTGCCCACACTTTATAATAACTCCCATTGCCCTAGAAAAGCCCTAGGGACCCCTATTTATAGTTTAGGCAACTTCCCTTTCGCACCCTTGCAAAACCGACTCAAATTTCCACAGTCTGTATTAAATCCGCAAAAAATCTGCGTAACCTCGACTGGTAGAGTGCAGGCCTCGACCAATCGAGCACCTTGGAACCAAAAAATTGATACTCGCTGGATTTTGAGTCAAGCCAGCCCTCGACTGGTCGAGTGGGCCACTCGACCGATCGAGCAGGGCACTTGACTGGTTGAGCGGCCCTGTCCAGATGTGGCTCCACATCTCAACAAGTGCCTGGGCTCACCAGCATTCAATCGAACTTAAGTCAGGTACAACTCTAGCATGCCACTACTATCTTAACCGCACACATTTGACCGAATACATTTCTTCATTAACATATGTGACCTCGCGTTTGATTAAATAACATGATAGTTATATGATATAAGATCTTAGGTAAGAGATCTTTTCTTGTCTCTCCTGAGTTAGATTTTGATATACATTGAATTTATATTTTGCCTCAGGTATAGCCCTTTTACTTTAGGCTTAGTCCTTTCACTTTTGGAATAACTATTTTTCACTTCTATTTCACTTATAGGCTTTCCTTAACTGCTTTTACTTGATTTCTAGAATTTTGGGTATGCTCCTTGCAATGCCCATTTTCTTTGGGGCTATCCTCTTTAATTGAATATCTTGAATTAATAACTTTTGCTGTGAATCTCTTGAAATTCCAATCTTATATAATTTATTTAACTATATTGTAATCTCCTTTAGTGTTAGTTCGTTGCGTTGTTAATTACTCTTTTGAATTATTATGAGTATGAATTATTTGTTAAATTATTTATACATGGATATTACATTCATCATGATTATGGTATGCTAGAACTTGAATTAATGATTGCATTACGATCACTCAGGAATTGATTTGATTATATCATCATGGAATATCTGGGAATTGGTATGGAATTGAGAATTGTGGATATTTGGAATTAGATTTTAGTTGGACAATGGATCGTGAGCATGATTAATTTGGTTTTTGGCAAACATGGTTGATTTGCCGCCTCGCCGGATCGATTAGGTGAGTATGGTTGAATTGTAATAAGTTCTTAATATTAGAGCCATATGTGATCTTATTGCTTTATTAGATTGGTAAGCATGCCTGCTTTGGTATATTGGATTAGTGAGTATGATTAATTTTCTCAAGCGAATAAGTGAGCATGATTGATTTGCGCATCAGTTGATAGCATGATATTATCCACCTCGTTTCAAACGATTAGTGTGAGTATAGTTGATTTGCGATAGGTTCTTAATGTCAGAGCCGTACGGTATCCTAGTTATTCATTATGACATTTCTTCAACGATATAGTACCCAGGCGGCCGATATGGGATGGTCGCCTTTAACTGGTTTGGTTGTCTCTTGACCAGGGTGGTGATAATGCTTATTAATGATTCATGACTTGTTGATGTAGTGATCCCTGTCGGCTGCCCCATATTTGTCTCGTTCGATAAAGTGCAACGGGCCAACTTCTCTTTCATAAAGATGAGATTTGAAAGGGTTGGAGTTGGCCATAAATGTATAATTGTCGGTTATTGATAATGTCCACCTTATTTTCGTTCCATATTATCAGGAACCAATAAAGAGAAGAATGTATACATAGTTAGAATGAATCTAATCACGACCTGGAAGTGCATTATACTTGGGTATCGAGTCAATGGTGAAGAAAGATGATATGATTTTGCGACTTCTTACTAGGAGTTCAATAAGTAGAACACCTTGGGTCGAAGTAATTCATTCGGAAAAACTGGCAACTATGACTTCGGTTGGGATCAAATCTTGTGTTGTTTTCTTAAGCTTATAAACCATAGTCATTGACATGATGTTAATGACAATTCCATTATTAACAAGAATTCTAGTAGCCTATAAGTCGTCCATATGTGCCAAAACATACAAGGGCTTAAGGTGTTAAGTCATCAAGAGTGAAGGTTTTGTAATAGTAACCTTCTTGGCCTTGTTTCCTTTCTCTATTGCAATGATCGGCCTTGCATTGTATCCTCGGCTAATGGTGACAAATGATGATCCGATGACTTGGGAGCTTCTTCTTCAACATTCCCTACCATATGATTTGGCTAGTTTGACTTTGCTTGGAAGACTAACGAGAGGGCTAAGACCATATTATAGTCTACTATAAACAATGTTGTAGGTTTTTGAATCACACTATGACCTTTCCATTTCCTTCCATGGGTTCCTTTGATTCACTTCCACCCTGAAGTTTTCTTGAGTTTCCTGCATTTGGGATGGACTTTTGAGCAACAAGTTATTAGTGAGAGAATCCTTTAGATACCAGTCATTCTCTCTAAGGTATTCTTCCATATATAGGTTTTTAGGCTCGATTGAAGTGAAATTGGATGATGTGCCACTAATGTTTAGAACTCTCACCCATGGCCTCAAACGCTATGCTATTGGCCACCTATTCTTATGGATAACGTTCTTCTTCCACCCCATTGTCTTTGCATATGACATTTTTGAGTTCTGGTCAACTTATGAGATGGTTTTAAAAAATTATGATCGATGACCATCATCTAGCGATCCTATCGCGTTGCAGTATGTTTAACCATGTTCGAGCTTTTTGGGATGGCTATCTGATTAATGATCATAAGCATTCGAGATGCATTGGAGTTTAATAGGTAAAGAACCTTAAGTTTTATGACGTGGCCCACCTGACCAGTCTTGTCGAGTTCTTGTCGTGTTTCTCCATGCTGGTACACTGGGTCCCTATTGCGACTGAGACTATCAATAGGGTATGATTTATGGCTTGGCTAGGGATGACCATTGGTGGACTGTGAATTTATCTAGAGCATCATTCGCATGGTACATGACCAGTAAGCAAGTTCGTGGCCGAGGTCTTTACAGATGACGCTTTTGAGTTATGGTCAACTCATGAGATGGTTCTGGGATCTTCTGATGGACGACCATTATCCAACAGTCCTGTTGCACTACCGTAGGTTTAACCATTCTCGAGTGTCTGGGATGGCTGTATGATTTATGATCAGAAGTGCTAAAAATGCATTGCCACGGGGTTCAATGGAGTTGTTGTGAAAGTCTCTGGTCATAATTCCTTACACCTTTACTCTGGGGTAAATTACCTTTAAAAAAAAAAAAAATTTCTTGGTGTGATGCAAAGTCATCAGGTTGTGATTGTGGGAACCATTTAATTTTACGACATGGCCTACCTGATCGGTCTTGTTTAGGTATTGTTGCATTTCACTATGTGTTCACCAACCCCAAGTGCAGGGCTGTGATGTAGTAATAACTCAGTGAGACTGAGATTGATTCACAAGTACAAGAATTGGGTAGAACACAACTAAGACTAATCTATATCTAAAATTAAGAAATCTAGCAAATGATTAGGGTGAAAAATAATAATTAAAATAACTAAGAATCCAGGGATCCACTTATAGTAATTATAATGTCTAGTTCATCAATTCACTTTGATAACTCAATTAGAATCGAATAATGATTCATTCTAATTGGAAGATAAAACAGTTAATCCATTCATAAACAACCAAATAATATATGAATTCAATTGAACGATTCTCTTATGAAGCACTTGGACATCAATCATAGGGAATTCAATTATCTATTGTGCCTGTAGTCTATAATAGATCAATAAATTTTACAGATTGATTTATTTTCTAATAAAGCTAAGCCATTGCTAAATTAGAGCATCTAATGCAATCAGAGTTCATAACAGATTCATAAATAAACAACTCAAAAGCTTATTACGTAAAATTCAAATCTAATTCAATAAAATAATCACCATGAAATCCAATATATGAATGAAAATAAACTAGAACATCAAAACTAAGTAGAAGCTTCACCCCTTAGCCTTAACTAAGAGATTAACTAGACATTGCCAACTCTTAAAAAGAAAAACAAAGAAACTAGATAAGAAAAGTAGGAAATTGTGGTGGGGACGTTGGCGTAGCCGCTCCAGCCTCGAGTTGCTCTCTCTCTCTCTCTCTCCTCTCTCTCTCTCTCTCTCTCTGTTATAAGATGATTTGTGACGTGTTAGAGGCCTCCTTGTATAGAAAATTCTCCACTGACCTTGGGGTTATAGAAAATTCCACCTCTTTTCACAAAATCATGCAATAACTTTCGCACTTTTACGGTCGACTGACCATGTCCACGGTTGGCCGTAACTCTCTATCCAACAACCCATAGTCAATCATGGAAATCCACGGTCAATATTACTCTTTGTTCTTTCTTATGAATGTATACCATTTAGAGTGTATGTGATGATTATTTCATCAAACACTCCTAAATACTTTGAAATTAGTCTCAATTGACAACATATTGAAGAAAATTTTTGAAAAAAATAATTTAATATTTTAATAATTTTTATTCAAAATGATTTTTATTTTTAAAAAATTAACATTGACTTGACAATGATTGTTGGGGGAAAAATATGACAAGTCAGATGAGTCGGCTTATGGAGTGAACCAATTATACTGACATGGCTCGGACTCCTCAGGCGCCGAGCCTGATCGATGCCCACATGTCTAGAGCACCGAAAGGAGAGACATGGCTCGAGCTTACCAGGCGCCGAGCCTGCCCAGAGCCTACATGTCCTGAGCCAAAGGGTGAGACCTCCACAGAGGCCAATACACCTTTACAGACACTCAAGAGGTCTTTCAGAGGTGATGTCAGGCCGACTCTGTACATTTATCAACTACAAACCGAGCCTTGACCCGAGCTATCTTATAGGTTGGCCATGGGTCAGCTGTCAGTCAGATGCCAAACGCAAGCCGTCCAAATATACCGATATTCGAGATCAGTGAACGGTCGGCCGTGCCTCGGTCAGTCAAATTTCGCCTATTATTACCTCTTACGGAATTGGAGCCGAGCCTAGAAGGCGGATCAATTTCCCTCTAAGATCTTCAGAGGATAAACTCTGATCCTGGAAATCTAGGGGATCAGAGATATTAAAATCCTTAAAAGATATCGATCAATCCTTCAGGGAAAGTTCTACACGCCACGGGATTACACTGCCTCTATAAATAGAGGACCTACCCATGGTAAAAAAATACAAATACACATTCACTACTCACCCCCAAAATCTTTACCATTAGACTTAGATTCCAGGCCTGACTTAGACATCAGAGGGTCCCCTGAACTAGCCAGGGTCTCCTTTGTCCTCTTCTTATGCAGGCACCATGTATTCAAGTACTGAGAGGAGGGTGAGCCGAAAACAGCATCAACAATGATCATTTCATCAAACACTCCTAACATGTTTGATTTCATGTTTGGAGTGCAACATCGTAAGCAATTTGGAAGAAATTGAAATTTTTTAGAATTTTTGAATTCTTTTCCAAATCGAACCACCTACATTTAAATTTCAAAATTAGAGTTTATGTGATAACATTTCATTAAATACTCTTAAATACTTTAAAATTAGTCCCAATTAATACTTCGTTGAAGGAAAATTTCGAAAAAAACATGAAGAACATAAATAACCAATGGATATCAAAATCAAAGTTCCAATTTCATTTTTTTTGGTACAAAACATGAATAACCAATAAATTTATAACCATTTAAAATTGGTTTAATATAATTTCAATAAAAAAAATCAAAAATTGAAAATACTCACCGGATGATTCATATAAAATATATCGGTATTAATTATGAATTTTGTATTGCACATATGGAATAAATGATAAATGCATGGTAGGTGGGATATATTGGACGACATCTTAGCTGTTTAAAACATTACCTGTGTATGACATACTATTTACACCCCTGCGCACCGGCCAGCTTGACAGAAACAAGTACACTATCTAAGCCTTCAAGCATGTCGTTCTAACTATGATGATTCTCACCCAAAAGCCAGATGGTGAGCTTTCATCAGGAGAGTAGACTTTTATAAAAGAGGTTGATGGCATAAAGAGGAAGCGGATTGGCTGGTGTACCTCACACCGGCAATATAGGTGGCGTATTGACGTTAACAAGTTCTGTGGGTCGGATCACAAGGTATGTGTTATATCTAAACCGTCCATCCAACTGGCGAGATCACCTTAAGGTTGAAGATGAAAAATAAGACAGATCTATCTATCAAGTGGACTACACTGCAAAAAGCAGTGGGGGATTGAATGTCTACCATTGAAGCCCCTTTTGGGGTTACAGAAGTTTTAGATCAATATGAAATTTGTTTTTTCTTCTTAATTTATGTCTTTGTAACCCTGTGAACAGATTGGATGGAAAATAAACGTTATGGGGGCGTAAGGAATTGTTTAACGGTGAAAATCATTATCTCCGCTACTATTTTGTAGGTGTGGTCCAGGTCATCTGAATCGTTTTTCGTGTAATGCTCTGAAATGATCTCTAAAAAGAGATAAATTGTGTAAATAAAATAAATACATCACCGTAGGGCCATGTAACTTTGATCTCCTTTGAACCGTTCGTACAACTAGGAGGGAGGAGCGTCTGTGCTCGTCTTCGCACGAAACGTACCTACAGCAGCTATATAGCTGGCGTGTACGAACGTGATTTAAGCCGTACATTTGTCAGCTTTGGCCCACCTGATACATTACTGACTAACCTAATTCTTTCGTAAAAGCATGAAAAAGGAATAGACGGTCATGATGCATGGATTAGATCTCATCCCAATATGCCCTGCTGGCACATGTGGTGATTGATACATGAGCTTCCTTGACACGCGTCTAGTAAAGCTTTTCCGGGATCAAAAAATCTAAACAAGGATACTAAAGTCATTTCCGACCGGACCGTGCACAAGGGACATCCCTTCCCCTCCATCCATCACCTTAGCCACTTCACTTTTACCGTACATAACAAACACCAGTTCGATCCAAAACTAAGGTGGCCGCGCCACGGTAAAGAGTGCAAAATCACGATTAAAATATCTAGATTCTTTGAGTATGGCCCACCTGAAAATTGAATCAGGCTGGATTTAGATCGCTTCATCTTAGTACGTGTCACATGATCAACGGGTCGGATGGCGTATAAATAGTGGCCATAGGAAGATTACAATGGTGGGGTTCCCATCCCTACTGTTCCATGTGGTGTGGCCTACTTGAGTTCTGGACCGTTCTGATAGCAGGCTCACGTCCTAACATGAGGTGTCTAAACTGATGGACGGGGTGGATGTCACGCACGTATATCACGGTGGGCTCACAGAGTTCGGCTGTAACACTCTCTTACCATCCAGCGTCAACCACTAGTACGCAGCTCCCCCGTACGTCAATACAAATACCATTCGACAACATCCAATCAAACCCTAAAATCTCCGCCTTCAATCCTTCTCCCCCACACTTTCAAAACATCCAAACCGTCCAATCCGCCGCATCTCATCCGTCCAATATATATATATATATTTTATTTTTTCTCTCTCATCGTCCTTTGAGCGTAATCAGATAGAAAGATTGGATATTTCTCTCCCAGCCCCAAGTCGCCTTTCCTCGGCCCAAACCCTCGCCCCTTCTCTTTCTTCAGAGAAGAACCCCAAAGAGAGAGAGAGAGAGAGAGAGAGAGATGGATTCAGATCAAGGGAAACTATTCATAGGGGGGATTTCATGGGAGACGTCGGAGGACAATCTGAAGGAGTATTTTGGGAAGTATGGGGAGGTGTTGCAGACGGTTATAATGAAGGATAAGGCGACTGGTAGGCCCAGGGGTTTTGGTTTCGTTGTATTTTCAGATCCCTCCGTTCTCGATCATGTTCTTCAGGACAAGCACACCATTGATGGAAGGACGGTGAGACTTTTCTTCTTCTTCCTTTTTTTTTTTTTTGGTTATTTTGTTATTTTATTTTTTCGTTTTTTGTTGTGATGTGTTTTGAGATGTTGGGGGGCATCGGGCTTTTTTATCTTTGAGATTGGGATTTGGGGTTCGTTTATTTGGTGGAGATTTTGTGGCACAGTGAGTTCTTTATTTATTTATTTATTAATTATTTTTTTAAAATAAAAAATTTAAATTTATTTCTTTTGATTTACGATTATGTAGTGAGATGTTGGGTGTGGGGTTTTGTCATTTTCGAGATTTGGGTTTTTGATTTGTTGGGATTGTGGATTTGTTATTAGCGGTTTGGTTTTTTTTTTTTTTTTTTTTTTTTTTTTTTTGTTATTGTTATTGTTGTAATATTCTTTGATACTGTTATGAAGAAAAATGTTTGAAGCCTTAAGAAACAGTTTTTTTTTTTCCTCGATGGCTCCCTCGAAATTCTTCATTCTGATGTTCGGGGCCTTGCACCTGTTGCTTCACTCTCTGGCCATTGTTACTACGTTTCATTCATAGATGATTTCAGTAGTTTGTTTCCTCAAACACAAGAGTGAAGTGCTAAGTGATTTTCGCCTCTTTCGGAATAGTCTGTTACAATTGTTTATCTTTTTATGGGGGTTTTTTCTTAATTTTTGTTTAACTGTGTTTTTCTTTCTTTTGTTATTGATGATTGACATGATTTATTATTTCCTTTTATTGTAATTGTTTAAGAAATGTTTGGCAGTGTTTTGGTTCCAGTGTTGGAAGGAGAATGTTGGCATTGTATGAAATCTTTTGAAGAGCTTGCATCACTGTTTTTGTCGTGATTGCAGTATTATGTTTTGTAATTTGCACTTATGTTTCTTGATAACTGTGTGATGATTGTATGCAATTTGCTGGTGCATAATTGCTGCTCTTTTCTTCTTTTCCTTGGATGCATTGGTAGCCATTGTGGATGTTGCGTGGTGGTGTCTGGTTGTCCTTGTATCTCTATCTTGTAGTAGATTTGGAAGTGCAATGAGTCAGACATTAATTTGTTGTTTAAGTCAGGCATCTTTTATGGAATCTGCATCTGGAAATGGGGTGTCTTTGCCCCAAGTTGGTATTTGGATGACTTCAAGTGGGACTCGTAGTTATCCAGAAGGTGATTTGGGTGGGCTGCATCAGTCTGACACAATGTGGGAACACCAGAACACACTCTTTAGTTGATGCCAGTAGCATTTTGAGTTTTTTAGTATTTTGTGAATGTGAATTCTTTGTGATTTTTGAATT
The DNA here is from genome assembly GCA_021015155.1 of Magnolia officinalis. NCBI lineage: Eukaryota > Viridiplantae > Streptophyta > Magnoliopsida > Magnoliales > Magnoliaceae > Magnolia > Magnolia officinalis. The sequence continues at coordinate 22,360,895 of JAJHSJ010000005.1, read as the reverse complement.
TCCAGATTGCAGGGTGTATGGTTCCTGTTATATCTGAAGCTTGTAGGCTTTCCTGTAGGTGAATGAGGGGGCTGTAATTGAGATAAATTAGATGATGGTGTAGTTCTGGAATAAAGTTTCTTTTCCCCCGTTGTCTGGTTGTAAAGACAGTTGCGTCTGAATGCAGGAGCCTGAATTCAAATGCTAGTACAATCTTCTCAATCTATCTGTAACAAAAAAACCCAAGATTTTGAGTAATAACCAGGAAATCTAAGCGCTCTAGTTTTATTTGTTCCTGGGAAGAGTGAACTGCTTCCATTGATACGAACACGATGTCCCTGTTTCTGAAATAATTTTCAGAAAAAACTGCAGATGTTTGTTGGTATCGACTGCCATTTTGCAATGCCGAATTGCATTTGTAAAAGAGTGATGTAATGCTGACAGCATGTGGAAGTCCAGTGTTCGAAATGTCGGTGGCACATTACGTATCGCATCTTTGGGATGCAGATATGTATTGGTTATCGCACGGGATATATCCTTTGTATTGGGTAATTTATCGCACTTTTTGGGATACATGAGGAAACGTTGGGAAAATGGTTGACTTTAATACACACTTTTAAATCATAACATCTCAAAAAAGAAGTGCACATAATAGGTTTCCTTTGTATAGGGTCCTAAACTATGCGCGGACTGACTGAAATAATGCAAATATATTCAAATTGAATGCATAACATTTAGAGTGTATGGGATGATCATTTCATCAAATACTCTTAAATACTTAGAAATTAGTCTCAATTGACAGCTGGTTGAAGGGAAATTTCGAAAAAAGAATCTAATTTTTTAATAAATTTTAATTAAAATGTTTTTTATTTAAAAAAATTTAACAAGGACTTAACAAATCCGTTGATGAACCCTCATACATGCTTGCTTTCATGTTTGGAGTGCAACATTGCAGGCAATTTGGGAGAAATTGGGAAAATTTTGATTTTTTTTCCAAAATTTCCCAAATCAGACCACCTACAATCAAATTTCAAAATTAGAGTGTATGTGATGATCATTTCATCAAATACTCCTGAATACTTTGAAATTAGTCTCAATTAACAACTGGTTGTAGGAAAATTTTGAAAAAAATGGAGAACATGTATAGCCAATGGATATCGAAATCAAGGCTCCAACTCCATGATTTTTCATGCAAAACATGAAGAACCAATGGAATTGTAACCATTTGACACTGATTGAACATAATTTCAACAAGAAGAGATTGAAAATTGAAAATGCTCACCGGATCGAACACGTAGGATATATTGGTACTACTTCTCAGTTTCGTATTGCACAGGTGGGATACAACTTGTGGATATATCGGCCGATATTGTCGATATTTAAACTATTGGAACCAGTACTCAAGCATTCAGAATATATTGTTTGAAAGATAAACATTTATTAATCAACCAAAAACGCCACCTGTTGGGGAAAAGCAAGGATGACAGCCTCAGATCTGTTAGAAAAGATCTAGCCAATCCAAATCATGAGGAAAAAGCCCACAGCCCAGACAAAAAAAAAAAGGTTCACAGCTGGGCTGAGAGGTAAGAACAAAAGAGAATCCCACTGCCTAAGGCAATCAAAGAAAGATAATAGCCCACAGCTCGGCCAAGCAAACCAACGTTAAAGTCCACAGCCTGGGCAGTCAAACCAATCTAAAAGCCCACATCCTTGGCGAAGCAAACTAGCTGAGAAACCAAGGCACTTAAGGTTCTGTTCCTCTATATTGTGAAACACATGCTTCCAATGAATGCACATTCATTTTTGTGGTGCACATTGGATGTGTTCCATCTCTCTTCCATGGACTTTGAAATTTGTGATATGTATAATTAGTTTGATGTTTAAATTTCTACATTTTGATGATCTTGCCATGGTGATTTCAATTACTCGTGTATTTGTTTCATTTCCTTTTAGTGCAAGAGATTCCAGGTGCGGTGGGTTTATTCCTCTTGGTTTGCATTAATTCCTTACATTATAGAAAAGAGAAAAACTTTGACACCCTGACAGTGTGATGGATGATACACAAGCACTTAGAAATTACTTTGAAATTGCATACATGCCATTCCGAGTAATTCAATTAAACCGTCCAAATTTGAATACTGGTTTAGATGTAAGATGAACCCAGAATTATGCTTAGTTTACTATCTGATTAACATATTGGTGGACTTTTATTGGACGGTTGAAAATGAAAAATATCCAATGGAAATTCTAGAAAAAGAAAAATATCCAATGGTCTTATTTGAGCAAAGAATTGTCTATGAATTAGGTTAGGGTAGTTCAAATATTTGTTTTTTGGACTGTAACTTAGTGACAGTGGGCTCCACAATTCAGTCACTCTAATTTGAGTTAATATATGACATAAGTGCTTGTGTATCAAGCACTATACACAACCAGAGTATCAAATATCTCCTTTTTGTTTGAAACATAACTGAAGATTTCATTGAAAAGGCGCTGAGATAGCGCCAAAAAGCAAAAACAGCAAAAGGAAAACAGAAAACAAAGGGAGAGCAAAAAAACCAAACTAACTCAAACGACCCATGGCCGCACCCCATTATAACACAATATCCCACACATGATTAGCAACCCAATCCACACTACCACAAGTGTTATGGAAACTTCTCCCGTTCCTTTCGCCCCAAATTGCCCATAAACCGGCAAGAAGATAGAGTCTCCATAATGTGTGAGAATTCTTGCTAAGGGCCACTGTGTGCCAGGTAGAGAGGACATCACCAATATCATAAGGCATAGACCATGCTAGGCTGAATCTCACAAGAAGAGAGGCCCAAACTTGGCTAGCAAAGGAGCAACGAAGGAGGAGATGGTTCACTGTCTCTGCATTGGACATACAGAGAAGGCAAATATTTGGAATAGTCATGGATCTCTTTTGCAGGTTGTCAATGGTAAGGATTCTTTTTCTTCCTGCTAGCCAAGCAAGAGCCTCGATTTTTAGAGGGGCTCCATAATGCCAAACATGAGAAACCCCCCCCCCCCCCCCCCCCTTTTCTAGAAATAGCTGACTGAGAAGTGCCAAGATTTGTCATTGAACCAAATGATACCGTTGCTTTCACCATGTGATGGCTTGCAAGGGTGAAGCCATTCCAACGGGGCGGCAAACTCAACCTCCTCATCTGTCAAGGATTGATGACAAGGCGGAGTCCAAACAACCAACTCGTCATAAAGCTCAAACATCTGTCAATTGTGATGCTTTGATATGGAGCAAGGCTAGTGATGAGTGAAAACGGATGGACAGAGGCAAATCACCCTTCCAATTGTCTTCCTAGAATTGGATCTTCTCCTCATTTCTGAGCGAGACAGTAACACCACTGAAGAATTTGGGCTTCAACCTAAAAATGCCTTTTCAAACTGAAGATGCTCTGTAGAGAGAAGATTCCTAGGTCCACCATCCACCAATTGAACAACCATATTTGCTAGCAATAACCTCCCTCCAAAGAGCTCCCACCTCTGTACCGAAATGCTACCACCATTCGTCTAAAAGGGCTTCATTCATTAGCTCCAAGGTGCAGATGTTAGCACCACCTTTGTTGTAAGGTTTGCACCCTTCATCCCAACTCAAAAAGGTGGTACCTATTCTTCTCGGCTAAATCCCCCCAAAGAAAATCCTGCCTAAGCTTATCGATGTGATTAAGAACTGCCTTCGGACACTTAAACAGCGACATCAAATATCTCCCTATAGAGAAATCATGAAACAATTTTTATTTTATTTTTTTTGGGATGTGTTCTCAAAATTTCATTGTCCACTTCATTGCATGTCTATGAAATATATAAAATTCTGCATTAGTTTCTGTTGTCTTTTTATTTATTTATTTTTTGTTCCTCTTTTCCCCCAGTATAATCTTTGCTTTGGTTGTTCAGGTGGAGGCTAAAAGGGCTTTGTCAAGAGAAGAACAGCACACCTCTCGATCTGGAAACCCCAATGCAGGGAGAAATGTTCCAGGTGGCGGCAATATTAAGACCAAGAAGATATTTGTTGGAGGGCTACCTCCCACTTTAACAGAAGAAGGATTCCGTCAATATTTTGAGAATTATGGCCATGTAACTGATGTAGTAGTAATGTATGATCAGACCACCCAACGTCCTCGTGGATTCGGTTTTATCTCCTTTGATACTGAGGATGCTGTTGATAGAGTTCTACACAAGTCCTTCCATGAGTTGAACGGAAAACTTGTGGAAGTCAAACGTGCTCTTCCAAAAGATGCAAATCCTGGCAGTGGTGGCCGCTCTACTGGTAGTGGGGGCTATCAGGGCTATGGTGGTTCTGGTGTCAACACCAGCTCATATGATGGTAATGCTAATAGGTACATGCAGCCTCAGGCATCTGGAGGTGGTTTTCCAACATATGGTTCTTCCGCCTATGGTACACCTGGCTATGGATATGGTGCAGCAAGTAATGGCGTTGGTTATGGCGGTTATGGCGTTGGTGGCTATGGTAGTGCTAATGCTGGGTATGGTGGCCCTGCCGGGGCCTATGGAAATGCTCCTAATCCGGGTTATGTTAGTGGCCCACCTGGTGCCCCAAGAAGCCCATGGAACAATCAAGCTTCTTCTGGATATGGCTCTGCTGGCTATGGTGCAAATACAGGGTATGGAGCTGCAGGTTGGAATGGTCCTGGTTCAGCTGTTGCTGGTAGTGCTGGGACTGTTCCTGCACAATCAGGCCAATCTCCAGGTGGGGCCACGGGTTATGGGAACCAGGGATACGGCTATGGTGGTTATGGTGGGAACGAGGGGTATGCTAATCCTAGCAGCTATGGTGCTGTAGGGGGGCGTGCTTCAAGCACCCCAAATTCTAATGCTGGTGGTGGTGGGGGAGACCAACAGGGGGCAGGTACTGGTTACATGGGCAGTGGCTATGGTGATGCCAATGGGAATTCTGGCTATATGAATGCAGGATGGAGGGGTGATGGCTATGGTGCCGCCCAGGCAAATGGCCCCTCTGGTGGTTATGGTGGTGGCTACGGAGGTGCTCAGTCCAGGCAGGCTCAACAGTAGTGAAATGCAGCTGGCTGCGACGTCAACTGGGTATTTCTTATTTTGAGGAATCTTCCCTTTCTTACTCCCGAAATCTGGTTCGGATCGTTGTCTCGCTCGTGGAGGGATAGCTTGTGCAGATGAAAGCGGATTTTGGGACTGGTTGGATTGCTTGAATCCCAGTAGTTAGCAGTGGTAGCTATTTTTCTAGTATATAATGAGTAGTTCTGAGGAGTAGCACATACCTCTCTCTAGTTTTTGTCTTGAAGTGCAGTTTGTTATGTTTGGCTTGTTTACTTGCGCCTGCTTTAGCTATATTCTGGAGCCTTTTCCTCATCTCTATTGTTAAAGCTAGAGTAGCTCGTATTAGACTATTTACCTTGTGTGCTTGGATACTTATGTTGTTGTTTTTTTTTCCCCTAAATAATATGGCATTAAGCATTCTGATATCTAAGGAGGGGACCTGGCGATGCTACATCATAAATTTCGTGATTAGAACTTGTGCTTGATACTATCTCGGTAGCTTTTCTGCTATATGGTATAGAATAGACTGGATGGAGCTAGGCAAGCTTGGGTTGAATGATAGTCACAGCGTAGGGATAATCATAGTAGTAGTTGAGATATTTGTCAATGGCATAATCGTTTTCCTCCTGTATTTGGCCTTTTGTACAGGAGATGCCGCTTTCTAGATTGGAATCAGATGTATACCCGCGCCAATTTTGAAGTTTTTAAATGGGGGCGGGCATGAAAAACTGTTGGAGGGATCTGATTCATTCGATTGCTAACCGAGGCCATGGGGGGGAATGCTGCTGAACTCAAGATACTCTGAGCCCAGTTCATGTTCTTTTGGTTGGTATGGTTGCTTGTGTTCCACCTGCATGGTATGTCAGACAGTTGTATGCAGGAGTTATTTTGTCATCTGTTCATTAGCAATTGACTATCCGGGAAAAAAATGTCATCTGTTCATTTGGAGATTTATCTGTTGCTTTTTTTTTTTTTTTATTAAGCCTGCAAAGACAAACTATATCCTGAGACGTGTTCATTAGAAAATTTTAGAAGTAATCCTGTTGGCGCATAACTGAATAGATATGCTTTTTAGGTTCTTTTAATTACATAATTGTAGTTTGAGTTTTGATGAGATTGGTGTGTTTCTTTGATATCATTAGGACTCGCCTTTCAACCATGTTCTTTTTGCCCGCCTTTTTAACTACAGCTCAAAGAAGTCGTTTTAACTACAGTTCAAAGTGAAGCTGTTTCTTGTGAAATTTGAAGCGGTTTTGCATCCTAGCTGCAGATTGGAGGAGACAATTCCTTATGAGCAACCCAGTCGTACCAATGGCTAGAGTTTAAGGTGTATATTTAGTTGTAGCTAAAGACGATTATTTAAACTGCCAACCCAGTTAAGAGTGCTAGCCGGAGTTTAAGCTGTCTATTCAGTCGTAGTTTCAATAGATGGTTGGTCATGATAATTACATAGCCATTCCTGGAAAAGCATAGTTGCCATGCATCGTGATGTTTACAGCATCTTAGGGCTATCTCTAGGTTCCCAGTGCCAACAGGATCAAAGCTTAAAATGGGGTAATTCTTGTATCAGTTATAACTGATACTGGGTATGTGTCAGATTATACACAAGTTTCGGTACCAAAAACAGTCTTATAATGCATTAAAACATGTTAAGCGTTCCTAAATACTCACCTCTCTCGAATATGGGCTTAACTTGTACCACTGGGCACTGAAATTGATATGTTTTGGTTTTGGATGTACTTCAGACCTTGAACAGGATGTTCTACCTCTAAATTCTGGTTGAGGTAAGAATGCCACCTTGGTTTCTTATGGCACTTGTGGTTTTGGGTGAGAACTGCCGAGAAGGCCTTTTATTTGCGTCTCCTCCGTTTTGGTGATGATTTGGTCCCAAGTGCTTTGCTGGGCTTCTTTTCAGTGCTGCCCCAAACACAGCCTATATTGACCATGCTGTAGAAGTCTGCTCACATGCCTATATTAACTATGCTTTAGAAGTCTCTCCAGCCATGATGTAGTGGAGCATCTAAAAGCTCTACCCGTAGATGTTGACTTACCAACCATTGATTGGTTTTTCAGGTTACATAAATGTGCTGATGTTGGCTCACCAATCACCATTGATATAGATTTGTCCAAGTTAGATCCAAACTAGGTTCTGATTCTTTGGAGGGGGTTCTTTGCTTAAGATCACAAGACTGACTACTCGCAATGGTTGATTGAACTGGATCCGAACATTGTCAGAATGCCGATGCCCATGCCATGGCTGAAATATTCTTCCTGAGTTTTTAACCAGAACCTAAATCTTTAGACCAAGCGCCACTGATATAAACCTGAGTCTTCTTCTGAGTTTTTGACCAGAACCTAATTTTAAGGCCAAGTTGGACTGCTTTAAAAATCCAAGCTTAAAGCCTTGAATTACTTATTTCATTATTTGAAAATAAAATCACTACATGCGTGTTCCTCCACTGTTATAGTTTTAAAGTATGTTTGATAAGAAAAGAAGTTGCTCTTTTTTACTTGTTTTATTTTTGTTTCTGTTGGTGGGAACTCATGTGAGTATTTTGAGGCTGTTTTGGATGGATTCTTCTTGAGGTTTGTTATGATATCAGCTTGATGCAATCCCTCGTACACTCTTCTAATTAACTGCAACTTAACAACTACCAGATACATCCACACAGCCTGAAGAATCAGAAATGGTGGAGCCATATCCCCACAATATACACTGCAGTGTGATGTATCAATGAGGTCCATTCATGTACTGGGCCATTGCATGGATGGTTATGTTTCAAAACTTTCTAGATACTCTTGTCCATCTGAACTGTGGTCTCCAAAGTGATGGTAGAAAACTAGAATAGCTGCCAGTCAAATACTCAATTGGGTAAGTTGAAGAAAAATGATGTACAGGATCTTCTAATAGTTTCGATTTCTGAAACATAAGAAATCCACTTGAGAGTCGTGTGAAATGGATGGGATTGATACATTACCCTGCGACACATACTTTGAAGCGATGGATCTACTGTATTCTGGTTCTTCTGGCTTGGCTTCACCGGATCTGTCACCCTGTGAAACGAACTATCATTCTACCCAACAGAAAGCATATAGACCAAACACTCCCAACCCCATACAAATCCTCATCACAACCAAATTGAGAAAGCTTGTGCTCTATTCCCATGTATAAGAACTATGCCCTTTCTCCATCATTTCCTTTTCTGGTTAGTGTTTTCATTTTCTCTTTGGTAATTGAAATGTCTTCTTCAGGAAGCTGTTGGCCACAGAATCATTCCTGTGACACAACACTCTCAGGATTGTGTTAGGGTCGGCCCGGTTCCATCTTCCTGTAGTCGGTGGCATTGGCACCTTCCGCTTTGACCCTTCCCCTATCCCAAGCCCACTCATCTCGCATGCTACGATACTGAAGTCTTCGACTAGCTGCTCTGAACCTAGGCCCATCAATGCGACCACCCCCTCAGCCACCTCTGCTTCCTTCTCCACCACCTCTTCTGCCATGGATCCTTCCCCGCACGTGCAAAATGCAAGCTTCAGGCTCCTGAAATCTTCTGCTACCATCTCGTAGTCAGACCTTGTGAAGGTGCGGGACCTCCCTCCTGCAAGCAACACGGTCAAGAAGGCCTCGAAAGAAGCCTTCATCACTTCTATCATTGCAAGGGGCCGAGCCTGATTGGTGAGGATTGTGGTTAGGAGCGTGAGGTTCTGCTTGAGGAGGTGCAGTGTGGGCTGGATGCGGGTGTTGGTTATGCTTCCTGTGTAGAGGTTCTCATAGAAGACAGTGTGCAAGTCATGGAAGATGAGGCGGAAGGCCGCGACCTTGGAGACATGTTGGATGGCGGACTGGATGGAGGACTGGATGAGGTCGAAGGAGGGGGTGGCACCGAGGCTGCAGCGGCTGATGGGAAAACGGGCAGTGAGAGGGGAGGGAGTTGAGCTGGGAGAGAGGGACTTATAAAGGGTGTCGACTTCGGAGAAGAGGTAGTGGAGGGTGTTGACACGGATGTAGAGACGTTGTGTCCCGCGGCTCATCAGCGGTCGAGGTTGGTGGTTGCTGCTTGAGCCATTCTTATTGGAATCGCTTGAGCTGGCCGTGCCCACCCACCATTGGCTTGCCTTCCTCCATAGCTGGACGATCTTGGAATCTTGGTTGCATCTGGTTAAAGGGGGTAGTGCAGGGATGTAGCTTTGCTTTGATGCTAACACAAGAAGCAGATACGAAGGACAAACCGTTATAACTATCTGAACGGCAATGGATGATTTATGCACCCATTATATTAAAACAGTCTCAATCATTATTTTAAATGGGGTTTTCTGTGTCATGTCGACCCGGTTCAGGCCCGTATTGCCCATGGAAGCAAACAAACCATGGTCTAATTGAAGGAGATGCTCACTTATGTGTAGGAATTTGGTGAATTGCCATCATTAACTGTGAGATGGGGCCCACATGATTGCATGATCAAATTATCTTAACCATCCATATGGTGGGCCTACCACAGATGGATCGTAGTCTGAAAGTTGGGCCATCTGAGATAGAGGTGTACGCACAGCTCAACTTGGCTCGGCCACTAGCTGACCCCAGCCTGACCTCGGCTTGGCTCGGCCACTAGCTGACCTCAGCTTGAACTCGGCCACTAGCTGACCTCAGCTGGCCAGCTCGGCTAGGTTTGGTCAGCAGGTCGGGTCAGTTTGAGCTGAGTTCGAGCCAAGATCGAGTTCGCCTGTGCAGCATTTTCACAAACGCATGGGATTGCACCTTCAAAATCTCACCGTATGTAAAATGGCAGCAGCGGTTTTATAGGTATTTCATCAAACACCTTGTAGGCAATATCAAAATTATTTGTTTCATATACATACCTTCCTTGCCACCAGCCGACACTTGGTTGGGTCATTTCGTCAAACACTCGGTGAGCAACATCAATGTCAAAGTAAACGAGTCACCGAATTGGTTCGATCTGAGTCAAGTCGAGCTCAAACTCGGTTCGAAATTTTTTCGAGCTCAAAAATCAGTTTCGACTCGGATTGAGCTCAGTTTTGAACTGAGTCAAATCGAGCTTTTTCGAGTCTGAGTTGAGCGAGCTAACCGAGCTAAATCGGTTCGTGTACAGCCCTAATCTGAGCCAGTGGGACATACGCAGTCCATGACCTTTACCAGTGAGTGAGGGAGTTTTGACTAAGTTTCTGATGGTCAATTCAAATTGCACCAATTGGGATGGTTTGGATCAACTACCACATACTTTTGGACATTGGGCCATCCCAGTAGTTCCCGCCAGATGTGATTGTCCAATCAAGTAGTCGTGTGGGCCCCACCAAATGAGTAAAACACGACTCTAAATAGCTATACAGATCTGGCCATGAGAGAGACACTGGACCACAATCCACTACGAGCTGTGGGACTGACCAACCAAAACTTCGCAGAGTGACGATTGGGTTCAACGGTTTGATACCACACAAGTCACACCAAAGCCACCCCTGACTTGGGTGAGTCAAATGGTGATCGGACTCGGGGCCAATCAGAGTCAGGTCAAGTTGCCGGGTCTTCTTAGCTATGGTTGTGGGACCCCACCAAGCCTCTTTCATGGGTGACCAGACTTTTAACATATTTGTGCATGTGATGTGAATTTCTACACTGTTCCATCGTTTGGAAATTACCACATGATGCAGAAAAGGAAACGTAGTCTCTCAGGAGGGTTTGTAAGCCATCTGCAATGTCTTTAATCAATCTGCGAGATGGTCCTTGTACCGGCATTTCAAAGAAGCTGTCCGCAATTTCATTAGCCATCTTCATTATCTCCACCGCCGACTCTGCATATGGCTCTTTTCTGGACTTGGGGTTCCACGTCTGAAACACCACACATTTACAATCACTCATCGGTTCGTTAGTACACAAGCTGATCTTTTTTATTCGATTTTCAATGATCTTGATTGCCCCAAGTGGGGACCATCACCTTGTTAGGTTGGTAGGCTCCACAAAGTCCACACGGTGGGACCCACATGGCATAAATAGCCAAATGATCTGGGCGTCCATTATCAGTAGGTCCTACGGACCCAACTGCTACTAGTGCTAAATACTAAGTGAGCTTACCTCAGTTTCTTTAGCAATGTGAAGACACTCCTCCCCTATCTTCAATCTCTGGTTTATCCACGCCCTCATGAGGCCCATAATAACAGAATCGACTTCGTACGGCACCATCTCTCTAACGATGGTCTTTCCTCCGTCCTCACAATCCACAGAGTCTTCCACCACCATCTGAACCAAGACCTTCTCTAGCTTCCCGGCCATCTGCAGTACCTGGATCACCTCGTTACAGGCGGTGGAGACCCCACCAAGGTAGCGATTTAACACGGCCCCATAGCACTCGTGGAGGGTCACGGCGGCAACCCCGGCTGCGACCGGGTGCCACCTCTTAAGGATAGGGCTGAAATTCTCCTTCTCTCTCATGGCCAACTCCTCTGTTTCTTTGGCCAATGCGAGGAGAGCTTCGCTGGTGTCTTCACCCACTTGGACGGCCCTGCTGTTTGCATTCCCACCTTCCACGATCTGTTGATCATTGGCAGACAGTGGTGATGACTGGCGCCCATAATGCCAAAGAGGAAGTGTATGAGACTCAATCCGCATGGAAATTTTCATTTTGTACAAATGGGTGTATTCTAGACCATTGATCTGTGCCCACACTCTTTGGATTGATCATGGCCCGAAAATCTCCTGGAAGGTATTAGCAATCCAATCTCTGTTTTTTTTTTTCTCCAGCTGAATGTGGACTGTTTGTGTATTTTCCTATCTTAATTGTTTATTTCCAGGTTGCCAATAGAAGATGCATGATCCTACTGCCAAGAAGACTTAGGAAGCATGATCCATCCACTGTGGGGCCCATCATGTCGATGATTTGGATCTTCGAATTGAGGTGGGACCAACAAAGACAATAGTAATATAACACATTACACATACCTTGGCGAATGCTTTCCTCAATGATGACCTTATGTAGTAATCAACTCGATTCCGTGTGGAATCCGGAACTGCATGATCTGGAATCCGCGAAGCGACTCTCCGCGCTGCCCCATTGCTTGAAACACTTTCGTCTAAGATCTTTGTAGCCGAAAGTGCTAAAGGGAGGATGTTCTCCACCAACTTGGCTGCATTCTTCTGAAAGCTCCCATGGTAATCGAGCAATCTCTTTTCAGCCCACCCTTGCATCGAAGCCAATGCCGATGAGAGGATCCTACCATACAGGAGTTCCTTATCGGCCCGCTTGGCATCGTTCGCAACCTCCGCCAGAATTGTAAGAGAAGCAAACAAGAGGTCATGTTCCACTAGGCCTGTTGCAACAAACTGGTGGAAGAGTACCCATGAAAAACATACATTGTGTATCAACCTAGTAATGCCTAAGGTGGACCATGTCTTCTTCATGAGCTCTACAAGTTCGTCGATCTCATCAATGACCATGGTCGCATCCTTGATATCAAAGACCGACTGGAGGATTGCGATGTAGAGGTGGAGGTTGATTGGGTAACCATCTGCCCAGTGACACGTTTCCGGGACGGTGCCGTTGGGGCCCCGCCAAGCTAGTGTCATAACACAATTGCACAACGTTTTCATGGTTTCTGAATTCTTGCTGGTGTCAATGATCTTCGATTTGCTTGATTGGATGATCTGTCGGAGACGGACTGCGGAGGCGTTCGATGGGTCCAAGGGGATCAAGGGGTGCAGGAGGATGCCGGCTTCCATGATTTTTAGCTGGCGCCGTTGCCAGTGGGAGTACTCATGGGTGCCTTCAAATTCAGATGGTTTTAAATGGCGGAGGAGCTCTAGTGGGAGGATGATTGTCTCTGCACGCCGGCTCATCTGCTTGGAAGAAAGATTGCAGAAAACAGTGTATGAGAGATTGCAGTAAAAAGCAATGCTGCAGCTATTTTATCAGGTAAGTAACAGGATGTTGGTGTGTGCAGGGAATGGTTCTTTGTAACATCGAAACTCTTTTTAAGTGTACAGACCACCTCCACCATCCAATAGGGTGCATTTTGCACATTCCTTGGGACCGTGCAATCACCCAACAGCTGTATTTTGGCCTAAAAAATGCAGATCAATGATCTTAACCATCCAATGGGCTGCACTAACCGTCTATGGAAAGGTCCAGTGATGGATGGTTATAATCCTTTGATTGAGTGCTTTCTGGGTTATGGCCTGTTGGAGAAGTGGGCCATTGGTGGAATCGCTTCGGCGAAAAAAAAAAAAACACCCTTTGATTATTCAACATTTTAAGTAGACTATCTCAAATGATCAAAGGGTCTAAATTTTCCCATCTAAGAGTGTCTATCTTTTGTCCATACCTAGCAATGGTGAAGACCATCACATATACTTACGGTTTGGATCATTGTAAGATGGCCCGTATCTAAATGCTGCAATCCAACGTAATCCTATAGCAGTACCGGAATGGAATTAATCCCAACTGATTAATGTCTGCTAATTAATCAAAATAATGTGATGTAGGGAGGCAGATTGCGGAAATCAGTCCAGGCAGGGGCTCTGTGGGGTCCACAGGTGATTATGGGTTTTATGCACGACGTTCATCCATTTTTCCATATCATTTTAGGTATGAGCCCAAAAATAGGCAGAAGGGAAATAACAAATGTCAGCTTGATTCAAAACTTAGAAGTTTTAATTTTTATTTTTTTTCTGGTGGGTGTTCAATCCCTACTGTGTGGTCCACTTGAGCCTTAGATTTTCCTCATTTTTTGGGCCATACCCTAAAATGATCTGGAAAAATGAATAAATGGTGTGGATAAAACCCATACATCATGGTGGGCCCCACAGAACCCCTGCCTATCCAATCCGTTTCGTATTAAACGAGTGGTGCAGCAGCTCCTCCACCGTTCAAGTAGTATTCGTGAATTTCAATCTGGGCCGTCCCGGTCATGGGCCCCAATGTGGATGGTGACAGGTCCTAAGAATCCATCGACTAGGCAGTTGTAAAGATAATGATCAACACCATAGAAAATTTAGCTGAGGGAGTCGGGCGGTTAGTATTATTTCGAACTGCTTGATTTGCAGCCAATGGTCTACAAGTTGGACGGTTCACTTGGGGAGCGGTTAGGTGAGACCCAGATCCACCGAGGTGGGTAGGACCCCTGACTATGGGCCTACTGTGATGTATGTGACTACATTCACGCCGTCCATCCTTATTGATAGTGCATGATCCAAAAAATGTAGCAGATCCAAATCTTAAGTGGACCATAATACAGGAAACAGTGGTAATCAACCATTAAAAACTTCTCGTGGGCCACAAAAGTTTTGGATCAAGTTGATATTTGTGTAGTCTCTTCATTCAGATCTTTGTGACCTTATCAACAGATTGGATGGAAAATAAACATTCAAGTGACCCCTATAAAGTTATTAATGGTGGGGATTCAATAACTAATGTTCCCTGTGGTATGGTCCACATAAGATTTGGATCTGCTACATTTTTTGGATTATACCCTAAAATAAGCTTTCAAAACGGTTGGACGATGTGGATTTAAGGCACATACATCACAGTGGGCCCCACCCACCTCGGTGGATCCAGGGTCTCACTTAATCCGCTCCCGTTCACTCGACGTACCTTTTGTTGCTACACCACGTGAGGTCTTTTTATATCATTTTTCATTACTGGCCGGCACAGGCCCCAGTTAAAACAACGGAAACTGCTAAAATCCGCCGGTGTCCTTATCCCCTTGTGATAAGCGCCAAAGCATTTCTGTCGGGACAAACCCAAACGTGCATCTTTGTTCGGGGCAGTCTCTGGCTCGATGCCGGGCAATCTAAGCCGTTAAATCCAACCTCCCCGTTTCATCAATAGATTCTCAGCCGAAAGCGGGACCCACGTTCTTTCCTCGGTGAATATCATAAATACAACATACGCTGACCCCGTCCCCGACATATGGCGCGGGATCCGTTGGCCTGCCAAGCTCATAACTCCAAATACATGGCATGATCTAACGTGCACCGCCTGCTTTCTCGCACCCAAACGATTATGCAAAAGCTTTGATACTCTGATAGAGCGTGATGGTTCATACGCATGCATTCATAAACTGTAACCATGCTGTTGTACTTGTAACTCATTAAGCCGTCCAAATAGTGGGCTCACTATAGTTAGGTAACGAATCGACACTTTTACTGGACCACTCTCCTAAAAGGACGATTGATAGACATCTAATGGACGGTTAAATGCATTTAAATCAACGGTCTGATTCGTCAAATAGATGTCCACTAATTGGAAGTTAGGATTCAGATTTTCAGCTTCTGACTTATCTACTGTGGGTCCCACACTTTGGACGGTTGAATTTGAGTTGAACAAATTCGAATAACTAATCCAAAGGATTGTATTTCTACATGTGAGTCCATCAGCTACCACCCGTACAGCCAGGCACAAAGCTCCACCCAGTGCACGTTAGCATAGCGCACACGTGTAGAACACAGCGCGGGCCGATGCAGAAGAAACGGCCAAAAAGCAGATTTTACGTGGTCTACGAATTCCGTACGCGTGTGGGAGACGCAGGCGCACGTACGTGTGTGTGAGATCTTAGCTTTCCATTTCACACCTCAGGTGGGACACAGCATCTCGAAAACAAATGAATGGCAAGAGAAAAAAAGTTCTTAACCGTCAGTTTAGTTTGTACACTGTGGCCCACCTGAAGGAAAGCTCAAAATTCACACACGTGTGGAATTAGGAAGGTTTCATGAAGAACCTTGTACCTGTCCAACGATCATCCTCATGAGCGTCTTCCTAAGCCGGCTCTCGCTCTGCTCCGACATCCTCATCTGCTGCCTCATCAATTCCGACGGCGTCATTGCCCGTTTCGCCCTCGGCGAGACAGCTGTCGCGACCCCATTGGTCGAGCTCGGACACGTCAACGACCGCCTCGGCGACCCTCGCATCGTCGTCTTCAGCCCCATGGCCCTCTTCATCCTGCTACCGTTCCTTCCAGCGCCCTCCCCACTATCCTGCGCCGGATAGTAAGAGAGCGCGCCCCTCCCGCCGAACCCGGGCGACGATCGGCACGCCGCGAAGAACACCTCGTACGCGGTCTCCCTAAGATCTTCTCGGTCGACAAATTCCACCTTCCCGAAGGGCCATTCGATGTCCGGGTCGGCGGGGATGGGATCCGCCTGCCACGTGGACGACGAGGATGTCGTCGAGGCTAGGGACTCGCGGCGGGAGTTGTGGCCCATCTCGGATCCTCAGCGGTGGGAGGGACGGTCGTCAGATGGGGGTGGCCATGGGTGGGGCTCGCGGCATTCTGTAATTTTCGAGAGAGAGAAAGAGAGAGCGAGAGAGGTGGTTTTGGTCGTTTGGTTTGTTTCTGACAGCGGATGCTGTCGACGAAAACGAAGAAGGGGTGCGGGTACAGCTAACTCATGAAACAAACCGACCTGGGTGTATGATACTCGGGCCGCGTATGACGCTTGATAGACAAGCAATCGGAAATTCAAATAAACCGACTATATTTTGCATCCTACGATCTCCAACTAATAATCCAAATATCAGATTGGTTGAACACTCCTAACCTCTGATTCGTGGTCACTTGTTGTGGAAATAGGACCGTTAGATAATTTTCACTTTTAACCGTCCAGTAAATGTCCACCAATCAGATATTTTGATTATCAAATAATCTTAATGTTTGGTTCATGCGAAATCTTCACTGGGTAACATAATTTGAACAGTTTAATTTGATGAATTTCTTGCCACGTATGCAATTTCTATGTGCCTGCGTATCATCTATCACACTCTGCCAGAATATCTAAGTTTTTCTCGATGAGAAAATCGTACATCCACCTTCATCTCTGGCCATAATAGTTTTGTTTTTGATAAAATCGAAGCCATCCTTATCGCCTATCGGTGACCCCACCATCAGGAAGGGACATCCAAAATCATTCCGATCCAAACGCAATCCGTATCTGGTTATGCAAGGACGCCATTTCGTCACGTAATGTGTGTGTGTCATCCACTCCGTCTATTTTCACCAGATCATGTTATGAAGTGATCCAAAAAATCAGGGCCCACCGTGATGTTTCTATGCCATCCAAATATCAGCTTGATCATAACTTAGGTGGGCCCAAGGAGGTTTTAATGGTCCCCATATCCACTTTTCCATACGTCGTGGGCCACTTGTGTTTTGGATCGGCATGATTTTGGGACTCACGTCCTAACAAGAGAGTCAGACGTCCCACACATCACGGTGGGCCCGCAGAGCTTTTTGTTGCGAGGGTAGTGTCCGTTAGACAATCACTCGCAGAGGCCGGCACTTATCTGTGGTGGATCAGGATTAGGAAAGGTTGTCGTTCGCTCAATTGCCAACACGTGGAAGGTAGGGGAAGTAGATCTCGCCCATCAAACTAGTGGATTCTATTTGTATATGGGCGCTTGGCTTAAATCAGACCAAATGGTTGATCCTATCCAACAGTTTCTTCTGTTGAAACTATTTCAGTGGTGCTCATCCATTTCAAGGACACCGCTCATATGGATAGGATTATTGGTGTGATCCTTGTGCCCTATTTCTATTCCTTCCTTTCATAGCCAATAAGAGAGGGACAAGTGTAATTTTAGGAGAGTTGTGTGATGCAACTGAGAGCGGACAAGTATAATTTTACATGAGTTGGATGATGTATTTGAGACATACGGAGATACCCGCACATGATTTTGTTATGATACAGCTGACGTCTATGGAGCAATGATATGTCATCCATAAAATGAGGATCGTTAAGTGAAACATGGTTGAGTTGGTAAGGAGGCTTAAAGTGATTATCTGTATAGGTGGCAAGCTAAGAAGGAAATGCTTTAAAAGGTTGGCAATGTAGGAACCATCATAGCAATTGTGGAGATGTGAAAAGTATCCATCTGGTCAATTTAAGGTTATAAATAGCAAGGAAATTCAATAGATAAGACCTCTCATATCAACCAAACCAAATCAAATCTATCCTTTATTTACGTTGTGCTTCTTAGCATTATCCGTTGTTTACATTCCTTAGTGTAATTTATTGTTGAGAAGTGGAGCCACATTTGGGGCCGCCCATGACCAGTCGAGGTTGCGCGGATTTCGTGTCGCAAGTCCTTTCGCAACTGGGATGCGAAAGGAGTTTTGCGGATTTCGTGTCGCAAGTCCTTTCGCAACTGGGATGCGGAAAGGGAAGTTGCCAAAACTATAAATTGGGGTCCCTAGGGCTATTCTAGGTTAAGGTGATTTTTAGGAAATTATTCTGAGGTGTGGGCAAAGGATTTTCTCTGTACTTCCAAGGGAGAGGTTAGTATATTGCCTTGTAATCTTCGTTTCTCTTCATAGTGGAATTTTGCATCCGTGGTTTTTTACCCTAGTTTGGGGTTTTTCCACGTATATCTTGTCTTGTGGTTTGTTTTAGATTGCTTTGATCTATTTCTAGTTTATATTTCTTCCTGTCTATCGTTTGTGGGTGAGGCCTTAGATTGGATCTAGGCTCACTGTATTGTTGGCGTGTTGCGCAACAACTGGTATCAAAGCTATTGGTTTAGTTCTATTGGGAGCGATGGCAGAAGATGGGAAAACTAGAATTGAGAAGTTTGATGGTTCAAACTTTGCCTTCTGGAAGATGCAGATGGAGGATTATCTGTATCAGAAGGACCTCTATATTCCTTTAGGAGTAAAAGAGAAGAAACCAGAAAAGTTGACAGATGATGAATGGTTTTTACTGGATAGAAAGACTTTAGGAACGATCCGACTCTCTTTGTCTAAGAGCGTCGCCTTCAATATATCCAAGGTAAAAACGACAAAAGAATTAATGGAAGCCCTAGCCACCATGTATGAAAAGCCCTCAGCATCCAACAAGGTTCATCTTATGAAACAACTATTCAACATGAAGATGTCAGATGGTGGGAGCGTGTGGCTGAACATCTAAACGAGTTCAATACAGTCACGAGCCAGTTGGAATCCGTTGGCATTGCTTTGAGGATGAGGTTAGGGCGTTATTGATCTTATCCAGTTTGCCAGACAGTTGGGATGGTTTGGTGATTGCTGTGAGCAATTCTTCAGGATCGACAAAGCTGAAATTTGATGATGTGGCCGGTCTAATTCTCAGCGAAGAATCTAGAAGGAAGGCATCAGGAGTTTCAGGGGATTCAGGGAATGCTTTAAACGTTGAAGGAAGAGGAAGATTGCTGAACAAAGGAGGCAATAAACACGGGCGTTCTAAGTCAAGGAATAAGTCCAAGGGACCAAAGACAAAGACGGGTGTTGGAATTGCGGCAAGAAGGGGCACATGAAACGTGATTGCAGGGCGCTCAAGAAACAAGAAGGAAGCTCTCAAGGTGGGAAAGATTCAGTGAATCTGTCTGAGGAGAGCGACACAGAGGCGTTGATCTTGTCTCTTGATGCAAGGAATGAGTCTTGGGTTATAGACTCGGGTGCTTCGTTTCATGCTACTTCGTGTAAGGAAGTTCTGCGTGATTATGTATCAGGTGACTTTGGGAGAGTCTACCTGGGTGATGATGAGCCGTGCAATATTGTTGGAAAGGGAGATGTTCATGTAAATCAGAAAGACGGAACGGTCTTGAAATTGAAGGATGTCAGACATGTACCGAGTTTGAAACGTAATCTGATCTCAGTGGGACAGTTGGCTGATACCGGTTATGTGACGACATTCACTAGTGACTCCTGAAAGATCACAAAAGATGCCTTGGTAATATCTCGAGGCAAAAAAGAAGGTACTTTGTACGTGACTTCAGGATCGTATAGTTCACTCGCAGTCGCATCAACTGGAGTGAATGGGCAGTTATGACATCAGAGGCTGGGACATATGAGTGAGAAAGGGATGAAAGTGCTATTGTCAAAAGGGAAGCTACCAGGGCTGAAGTCTATTGACTTGGAATTCTGCGAGGACTGCGTGTATGGCAAGCAGAAGAGGGTAAGCTTCAAGAAGACGGGACGCGCTCCAAAGACACATTTGTTGGAGCTTGTACACACTAATGTGTGGGGACCGGCACAGGTATTATCTCTTGGTGGCTCACGTTATTTTGTTACCTTTATTGATGATGCTAGTAGAAAACTGTGGGTCTACTTCTTAAAACATAAATCTGATGTATTTGATGTATTTAAGAAGTGGAAAGTTATGGTAGAAAATGAGACAGGTAAAACAGTAAAGTGTCTCAGATCTGACAATGGGGGAGAGTATTGTGATAAGAGGTTTGAGGAGTATTGTGCAGCAAATGGAATTAAACATCAGAAAACGATTCCAAGGACACCACAACAGAATGGTGTGGCTGAGCGCATTAACAGGACCATCCTTGAGCGCGCCACGAGCATGAGGTTACATGCAGGGTTGCCCAAGACCTTTTGGGCAGATGCTGTGAATACTGCCGCATATCTCATCAATAGAAGTCCTTCAACACCATTGGATGGTGGGCTACCAGAAGAAGCGTGGACTGGGAAAGAAGTGAACCTTGCACATCTCAGAGTGTTCGGTTGCACTTCATATGTTCACATTGATGCAGAGCACAAAAACAAGCTGGATGCGAAGTCCAGGAGGTGCACGTTTATAGGCTATGGGCAACATGATTTTGGCTACAGGTTCTGGGATGCAGAAAATAAAAAAATCATCAGAAGCAAGGACGTAGTCTTTAATGAAAAAGTGATGCATAAGGACAGTGTGCAGGAAAATAAGGCCGAGAAAAAGGAATTCGTAGAGTTGGAAGAGTTACCGGACATGGGTGTTACGGTGCCATAGGATGAGGCAGAGCAGCATACACCAGTTGTGAGGAGGTCTACTCGGGAGAGGAGACCCACGGTTCGATACTCACCCTCCTTACATTCTCTACTACTGACAGATAATGGTGAGCCAGAGTATTTTGAAGAGGCGTTACAGTCTGATATACGGGTTAAGTGGGAGCAGACCATGGATGATGAGATGGACTCTCTTGAGTCTAATCGTACATGGGAGCTAGTCACTCTACCCAAGGGTAAGAAAGCTCTTCATAACAAGTGAGTTTACAGACTGAAGGAGAAGCACGATGGTTCGAAACGGTACAAGGCCAGATTGGTTGTGAAAGGGTTTCAACAAAAGGCAGGTATCGATTTCACTGAAATATTTTCACCGGTAGTGAAAATGTCTACGATTCGCATGGTCTTGAGTATAGTGGTTTCAGAGGACTTACATCTAGAATAGCTAGATGTTAAGACAACATTTCTTCATGAGGACCTTGAAGAAGAGATATATAAGCATCAGCCGACAGGATACGTGGCACCAGGTAATGAGAACAAGGTGTGCAGACTGAAGAAGAGTCTATATGGCCTGAAGCAGGCCCCGAGGCAGTGGTACAAGAAGTTCGATAGTTTCATGTCGGGAAACGGTTTTAGGAGATGTCATGCAGACCACTGTTGTTACTTGAAGAAGTTTGATACGTCATACATCATCCTTCTTCTGTACGTTGATGATATGCTTGTGGCTGGCTCAAGCATGAAGGACATCTCAGATCTCAAAAGACAATTGTCTAGAGAATTTGCCATGAAGGATTTAGGAGCTGCAAAACAAATCCTAGGCATGAGGATAAAGCGTGACAGGGAAAACAAGAAAATAGTTTTGTCACAGGCAGAGTATATAGCCAAGGTACTTGATCGATTCAATATGGGAGGTGCTAAGTCGGTTAGCACTCCATTAGCCAACTACTTCAAGCTATCTAAGGAGCAAGGTGCAAAGACGCAGGAGGAACAGGACTACATGGCTAAAGTCCCATACGCGTCAGCTATTGGGAGTCTCATGTATGCTATGGTGAGCACGAGGCCAGACATTGCTCAAGCAGTGGGAGTTGTTAGCAGGTTCATGAACAACCGCCGGAAGGAACATTGGGAAGCTGTGAAGTGGATCCTTAGGTACTTGGTAGGTACTAAGGATGTAGGGCTGTATTATGGTGGATCGAAAATCAAGTTACAAGGCTACGTGGATTCAGATTTGGCAGGAGATATCGACAGCAGAAGAAGCACTACGGGTTATATTTTTTACTCTGGGTAGTGCTGCAGTCAGTTGGGTCTCTCAGTTACAAAAGATAGTATCTATCAGTACGACAGAAGCAGAATATGTAGTGGCTACAGAAGCATGCAAGGAGATGGTGTGGATGCAAGGTTTTATGGAAGAGTTGGGTAAGAAGTAAGCAGATTGCAAGCTGTACAGTGATAGTCAGAGTGTAATACACTTGGCTAAGAATTCAGCCTTTCATTCAAGGACCAAGCATATTGCCATCAGATATCACTTCATACGTTCGTTACTGGAAGATGGATCGATTGCTCTGGAGAAGATTCATACAAGTGAGAATCCTGCAGATATGCTGACCAAGGCGGTCACAAGGGAGAAGCTGAAGCACTGTTCAGCTTTGATTGGTCTTCAGGCTTGAAGACGGGGAGGTGGTGCACTCCGGATGAAGAAGACAAAGGTTTATGGAGATGTGTCTCCAAGTGGGAGATTGTTGAGAAGTGGAGCCACATTTGGGGCCGCCCATGACCAGTTGAGGTTGCGCGGATTTCGTGTCGCAAGTCCTTTCGCAACTGGGATGCGAAAGGAGTTTCGCGGATTTCGTGTCCCAAGTCCTTTCGCAACTGGGATGCGAAAGGAGTTTTGCGGATTTCGCGTCGCAAGTCCTTTCGCAACTGGGATGCGGAAAGGGAAGTTGCCAAAACTATAAATTGGGGTCCCTAAGGCTATTCTAGGTTAAGGTGAATTTTAGGAAATTATTCTGAGGTGTGGGCAAAGGATTTTCTCTGTACTTCCAAGGGAGAGGTTAGTATATTGTCTTGTAATCTTCGTTTCTCTTCATAGTGGAATTTTGCATCCGTGGTTTTTTACCCTAGTTTGGGGTTTTTCCACGTATATCTTGTCTTGTGGTTTGTTTTAGATTGCTTTGATCTATTTCTAGTTTATATTTTTTCCTGTCTATCGTTTGTGGGTGAGGCCCCTTCGATTGGATCTAGGCTCACTGCGTTGTTGGCGTGCTGCGCAACATTTATAACAGTAATCAAGTAGTTGTTAATCTTAGTTGTAATTTGGGTCTACGCTTACATGCTGGGCCTAATTCAAGTATTAAGCAAGTTCTCTCTTTAAAAAGGTGCTATGGAGTTGCTCTTTATGATTGACTGTAATAATTTCCATTTTGTTTCATGTATATTAAAGAAGTCCTTTTATACAGAATGTAGAGCCGTAACTGATTTTTAGAGGTTGAACCTCACCCTCTGGAAATCACGTGATCATCTTAAACAACGGTGTGCAAGTGGCAGAATAGGCGACTAATCTCATTCAATCTCGGTCACATACGGCCGATTTCGACGTATCTGCCTAGCTTGGTGCTTGGGTTCATAGTTTTTTGGTTTGAACTGAGCCACACATTTAATTCTGGCACGCCCGCACAAATCATGTGACCGAAATTAAAATAAAAAAATGAACAACATATTTTTGGTATGCTCGGTGGGACCCTTTCTCTAATTTATTTACCAGTGTGACATTGTGAACTTACCAGTTAGAAATATGAATAGAAGAAGCAATCGAATTATAGGGGTTGAATCCTTAACACCAGCTGCATCACCTCCCATTAAGGATGTGCTTGTTCAAATGAACCTTAAATTATTAAATTAAAACACTAATTCGATGCTTGGTTCCGTTAACCAGGAAGGGGCATCGACCTCTTGGACCGTTTCTCTTGAAGAGATAATGGTTGGACTTTGGGATGTGCAATTGAGTATCCAGCATGTTTAGAAATGTGAGAGAGATCAGGCAGAGTAGGTACACGCTCGAGCTGAGCAATTTTATATTTAAACTGAGAAAGTTAATGGATGGATGACTAACTAGATTGAGGCCGTGCATCAGTTGATGACCATCATTATCGAAAGAACACCTATGGCAACGCAACATAATGCTGAAGTAATGTCTATCGGTAAAATGGTTTAGCCACCATTGATACCTCCCCTACAACAGAGAACGCTTCCTGTTTTAATTCAAGATGGGCGGAATACTCCATTACCCGTCGAGTTCAGGCGACCAGAGCGGGATGTCAGGAATTTTATCCCTGAATTTTGGAATTAGGGCATGTCGGGAGGACAACCTGTCACGCCCCAAAATTCGAGTACAGAGTGTGCACCTTAGACCTGAGTTTAGAGTCATAACTCGTACACAAAGTGTACCAACTTCATTCCATTATACAATTATTTAAAGGCAAAAGTAATATTCATTTTTACATTCCAACTAGGTTCATTCACAATCATTCACACAAAATGATTTAAGCACCAACATTCGTCTATTCTCAACATCCATAAACATTCAATCAGTATAAATTAGGCATCATTCATCAGTCAATACAACTTACCAATGGATACTTGCTACAAACCTATAACAATTCAATTAAATAAAACCAATCAAATGCTTAAGGGGGCGTTTGACGTATGGTATTAGATGGGATTAGGTGGGATGGAATTGCATTTGGTCCCGTGCCAATTCCTCTCAATGTTTGGGAGGAATGGAATAGCTTGGAATTAGATTAGATGGAATTGCATTGGGTCCCGTGCTGATTCTACTCAATGTTAGCAAGTTGTGTAGGTCCCACCATGATGTATGGGCTATATCCACACCGTCCACCCAATTTTCAAGATCATTTTAGAGCATGGGCCAAAAAATCAAGTAGATCTAAAGCTCAAGTGGACCCCACCATAGAAAGTAACGGGGATTGAATACCTACCGTTGAAAACTTCTTTAGGTCCACATAAGTTTTGGATCTGCCTTATTTTTAGGCCCATGCCATAAAATGAGATTACAAAACAAATGAACAGTTTGGATATAACACATGTGTTATTGTCAATAGTTTCAAATGATGGTGGGTATATCCATTCAATGTACCACCGTATTACAAACATAGCGTGGAATTAAGTTGATCCCACGGTATCAGGGGACAACCCCTGCCATGTGTAATAATTATGCTTTTTGAATCCCATCCCACCTAATCCTTCCCAATGCCATGAGCTAAACACGCCCTAAAATCTTACAATTAATATCATCATTCATCATATATGAATCATACTATCATAACAAGTAAAATTCTAATTAATTAAATAATTAAGAATGGTCCAAATACGATCAATTCCTCTTTTGATAGATACGGCCACGTCTCATACGTGTTGTGCACCAGTTCAGTCACAACTTCTTATTCCTGCACCAACTCATCAGCTAATTGCTCGTTTGTACGGTTTTTTCATCAATAAAAATGTAAGCTGTCCAGACTTAGTGAGAAAACCTAGCATAGTTCTTGCTTATTGAAATTAAGATATAATAGAAATAGAGTATGCACAATAATATGGATGCAAACGGTGTATGAATGCATCAGATGGGATGATCGTCCCTGTGCTTAGGTTGGAGATCGTTAACCCGTATCCACCTGTTGGGTAGACTTCCACATTTTGGTAGGCTTGAGCATAGCTCGCATCTGATAATACTCTCCAGGATAAACATTTCTTCCTGGGAGGGCCCCTAGGATTGACTATGCATTATGTAAATACAATGAATGATGGATGATATATGAATGTATAATTTTCATAACTGCCATAAATACTTGTATTGAAAAGTGAATTCAATGTACAATTATTATAATTCATACAATTTGACACATATTAACATGTGATTTACCGTTGTATATGTTTACAATAGTTAAAAATAACAACATTGTAACAAAATACTCCAATCAGTACATCAATCAATCAAACCATCGCAAACAATTTATTTTAATTCCAATGAATCATGAGTCATGTTGGGTTACTCACCTAAGTTTAATAGTGTAGAATCCACAAGTTAATCAGGCTAGTTTGAATTAAAAAATTCTATCAATTATATCCACAATATTGTTATTTATCTAGTTATATTACACGGTGGGGCTCACTTTTGATTAACATCATAGGTAATCAAACCCTAAATGATTAAATAATTAAAAATTTCATATATAATATGTTCGTTAAATTCAATGATCAAAATTTAGATTTCCTTTTTCTTTTAAGATTCTGAAATTGAATGGCAATGATTGATCGGGGTGGCCCACCGGATGATTGAATCATCCATATTCTTGAGGTCTTAGCATATTTTACATCTACACATTTGATAAATGGTGTGGATCTAATCATACATACCCCAATGACCCATCTCGACTTTTTACGCCAAGTGATACCAACGCTCGTGTATAAATATGAACTTTCCTTATTAAATACTTATACATCTGACTAGTGTGGCCCATCCGATGGTTTGATTAATCTGAAAGCTAAGGCCCTTGTATATTTTGGCCTTAGAGATTGTTTGATCCGTTTAGATTTAATTTGATTCGACCAGATGCACACCAATTAATCTTTGCGACAAAAAACATCGCATGAAATTTAGATTTTTATCGTCTTTACATCGTATCTACACATAGATCGATGCAATGAACATGTTGCCGATCCACACCGTTCATTGTATAGATCAAGTTAAATTATATTAAATGCATAAAAATTAATGAAAGAATGGACAATAAACTTACTAGATATAAGCTCTCCAAGATCTTCTCTTTTCCTTTCTTAGTTATCGCAGGGTGCCTTTTTGCTAATATCTAAGTTAAAGTGGAACTTTTCTTATGACACACTTCTTAAAAAAAAAGGTTCATTTAAGGGATTGAGAGATACAGGGAAGATTAGATGTATATATACGAGAGAATGATTAGGGATAGAGATAAGATAAGGGATAAGATAGAGATGAGATTGCGATAAGATACATAGAAGATAAAGATAAGATAGAGATAGAGATGAGATAAAAAATTCTTTATTATTATTATTTTATTTTTCATGGGCATTACACATCCTTTCCAGCATTTGCCCAGTAACCCATTGTACCATGAGGAACAAAACCGAGTAGGTCCTGATCTACCACCGATGGTTGAATCTCAATGAATGAATCATGACTAGATTGTACAAACGGTCTAAGAGGTGGCAAACAAAGTCCTCGGCCACAATACTATCTCGGTTGACTAAAAGCCATATCCTGAATGGATTGGCCGACAACACCCATTGTAGAGAAATTATCGACTGTATTTTTTCATATTCTCAGGTGATCATGGTCAATCGACCATCGAATATGTAGGTCGATTCACTATGCAATGCGGTGAACTGGCTAACAATGACTATCGTAAGTTGTAATTATTCAGTCATTCATTGATGACAACGGCCTTCATGTGGTACTTCAACTTAGTGCCAAATTCAATCCATACCTGACAGGAGATGGATGAAAAATTCCATGCTCAATTCTTTTGTAAGGACATGGAGATGACCATGACCGATCTCGCACGCTTTCGGCAGTTGCCAAGGAAATCTTGTGAGAATTACATTACCCAACTTAAGAGAGTGAAAGTCGGTGTAAGGTCTCACGACCGATGTCGAATTTGTGTAACTTGCACAAGACGGCCTAGAATACAAACCACGAAAGAAATTCATTAGAATAAAGTTTGTAGATTTGTATGATCTAACCAGGAAAGTTTCCAAATATGAAAAACTTCTTCAGGAAGGAGTTAGACAAAAGAACTCGATAATTAAGACATATTATCAGGACCATAATTATGAAGTCACAATTACCGAGGTAGTGGCAAAAAAACCACTCATTTGCTCAGTGCTAGTTAAAGCGAAGACAACTGCGCTGGCCACTAAAAAGGATCAAAAGATATATACTTTTGATATCACCTAGGCTGATGAAATATTTGAAATACTATTAGCTAGGAAGTTTATTAAAGTTTTCAGTAATCACAAAATACCCACGGTTGATGAATTGAAAAAGGTTGAATACTGCAAGTGGCATGGGATGCGTTCTCATTTAACTAATAAGTGTGCTGTGTTCAGGAACATTGTCCATGATAATATTGATAGCATATTGTTGAAATTTCCTGAGAAGGTGAATATGCAATGTTGATCAATATTGATTCGTTCCCGCCTAATCTGGACGTCAGCATGGTCACGGTAAATCTATGGAAATTGGATCGCCCGCGAGAAAGTATTGATCTCGGTCCTGGTAGTTGTCATAACATGTCACGACGACCAAGGAAATATCAATCTTATGGAGCGACCAGAGATTTTGCAAAGCGACCGAGAGCAGTATAGCATAACGATTGAGACTCGCAACCGTGCGACCAATGTGCCAGAATGGTCCAAGAATTAGAAGCTTCACTTTGGCCAAAGAAGCAGGTTAAATATGCAACTCCAAAGAGGACTGACAAGGAGGATCCCAGTCGATTGTGGAAGGCGTTTTCATCTTATGACCACCAACCTCAATAGAGAACTCTGGGACAAAGAATGGTTAAGCCTCTACCAACTTGGGAGGAAGTCTGGAAAAGGGTCAGGCATCCCAAATTCTCTGCCCTCCCTAAAGCAATGACTCGAACCCAAAAATGTTGTTGGCAGTGACGTCAATCAGTAAGAAGAAGAGAATTGGCAGTGACTGAGAATGCATCTTGATTACGAGCCATGCAGCCACGTCCATTCTGGAGAATTCCTTAACCAGAGGAACAATTGACTGTTAACATGGTTGAAGTGATTTTAAAACCCGTTGTGCATGATCAAGGTATGGAGGATGTTACCTACCTTAACAATACATCATGATTTGTCTGATTTCTTGGCGATGAGTGGTTCTCAGGCGATGGTCTACTTATTGAAGAACTAATTGCAACAATTGAAGCATTAGAAGTGTCGTCATCCATTTCCAAGTAGGTAGGGCAACTTCAACGACTGATAAGAACGCTAAATGTTTTGGTGCAAACTTTGATGAACAACAAAACTTATTAACACTTGAGGGGGGATGTTTGGGTTCAAAGGTTATTTTTGGATCATTGCCACCCGTGATGTTTGATTGTAGCATAGTACTTACTCTCCCATACGGTTTTCAAGCCAAGCCATCTCATCCTAGTAAAATGACAGGTGAAGTGGAGGAACTTAGTCCTCCAGTAGTGATACAACACGCTTCTTTTCCCCCTTGAAGATGCAATTGAAGGAGCACCAAGAGCGAGCGAAAAACCATAAGTAAATATTGTTATCGTGGAGTAAGGGGCATCATCCAAAAGAGTAATCATAGAAATGCCCACTCATGACATGACTCAATATCTTAAACTGCTGTACATATCCACTCACCTTGAGGGCTGCCCGATTACTAGAATTTTGGTCAACAATGGGGTTGTGTTAATCTTCTCCCAGTGAGAATGATGCCAAAATTAAGAAAAATCCTAGCCTATTTGATTCCATCTGAAGTCACTGTCAGTAACTTTACCGGGGATGTCACAAATACACAGTGTAATATCGGTCAACTTGGCCATAGGAGCTTTCTTCATGGTCGACACTTTTTTTCAGTTACAATGCTCTGATTGGAAGAGATTGGATCCACTCATTTGCGTATATTCCATTATCCCGGTATCAATTTATAATATTTTAGAATTAAGATAAAGTCAAATTGGTATTGGCCGTTAATAATATATTCTTGACTACATCAAACGCAAATGAGGCCTACCACTACGAGGATGAAGTAGGACTAATTCACTTCACTAGAAAGAACAACCAGGGACGTCTGACTGATATATTTGTCAAGAAGAATCCAGACAATATTGTGCAAGATATTACTGCTGTAATTCACTCAGTCGATTACCCACTGAGGAACATTGTACATTCTTAACTGGTTCCATGCTACACTATCGAAGAAATCCCTGACTAGTACAGTGGTAGATGAGGAGTGAATGACCAATTTTACACTATAATAAAGAGGCTCAAAGAAAGCTTAAAAGATGTTGACAGTGGTTGTTTCATAAACTTAGCTAATGCGGTTGTTTCGACCGATGAAGCAGATGGATATGAGATAGACATGGACTTAAAGGAAGCCTATGATAAGTTGTAAGATTCCTAGGCTACGGATTAGAATCCCTTGGTTAAGGTGAACTTAGAAATCGAGCGGGATTCTTGACCAACCTTTATTAGTGGATTGCTGGAGCCACAAAATAAAGCTGAACTCACTAGTTTACTCAAAAGTTTGCCGTTTGCTTTGCGTGGGACTATCATGAGATGCCAGGACTAGATCAAAGCCTAGCTGAGTATAAGTTACTAATAAAAGAAGGGTATCAATTATACAAGCAACCACCTAGGTGAATGACAACAGAGGTTACTAAGAAAATAAAGGAAGAGATCAAATAGTTACTAAAGGCAGTTTCATCAGGTCTATTAAGTACGACGAATGGATATCGAATGTGGTTCTAGCGATAAAAAGAATGGTAAATTGTGAGTATGAATTGATTTTAGGAATTTAAATCTTGCCACACCCAAGGACGAGTATCCAATGCTAGTGACTAATCGGTTGATTGACCGAGCAGCCATACACAAGATAGTTTTCTTCATAAACGACCATTCCGGGTATAACCAGATATACATTGTGCTCAATAATGTGCCGAAAATAACATTTAGGATCTCTGGGCCTTAGGGAACCTATTGTTGGATAGTTATGCTGTTTGGGCTCAAGAATGCATGAGTTACATACCAAAGAGCAATGAATGCCATATTCCATGATATGATTGACCAATTCATGAAGGTTTACGTTGATGATGTAGTAGTTAAGTTGGCCAATATAAGAGACTATTTTGCTCATTTTTGTAAGTCGTTTGATCGAATGAGGCTCCACAAGCTAAAAATGAGCCCCCTCAAATGTGCCTTTGGGATGTTGGAAAATTTTTATTTTTATTTTTTTTTATTTTTTGGGATTCCTTGTATATCAGCGATGGATCGTGATAGACCAAAATAAGGCTCGAGCAATCATAAATGCTCACTTACCAAGGAACAAACCAGAATTGCAACGTTTCCTCGGCTATGTCAATTTGATGTGAATGTTCATCTCTAATTATGTAAGAAAAACTAATGTATTTTCTCTGTTAATAAAACTGAAGTAGGGAGTTGAGTTTAAGTAAGAGGTAGAACATCAGTTGGCTTTTGAAAGGATTAAAGAGTATCTGATGAAGCCACTAATATTAATGCTACTAGTAAAAGGTTGACCACTTAAGCTGTATGTCGCGGCATCGGCAGAGTCAGTTGGTGCACTACTAGCCCAATATGATGAAGATTGGAAAGAATGAGCAGTTTACTATCTAAGTCAGATGCTCCTCGATACTGAGAGATGATACTTTGCAATAGAGAAGTTATGCTAATCTTTATACTTTGCATCCACCAAACTAAGGCATTATTTGTTGGCCAAAAGAGTAAATGTAATAACATTGAGTGATTTAGTAAAATATATGTTGAATCAGCCAGTTTTGAGCAATCAAATTGGCAAATGCGTTTTGTCTTTGTCGGAGTTTGATCTTAAGTATTTACCCCAAAAGGTAGTAAAGGGTTAGGCTATAGCTAATTTCTAGGCCGACTATCCATCTGATTTGGAAGGCTAACTTTCCTCAGAAGTTTTAGACTTGTATTATATATATTTAACACATTGGAAGTTGATCTTTGATGGCTTGAAGACCCATAAAGCTTTGGGAGCTGGGATTATCTTAATTGCACCAAACAGAAGCATCCAAGAATTCGTGTTCTAATTAGAATTCGAATATACTAATAATCAGGCCTAGCATAAGGCTATGATAATTGGTTTAGACTTGCTAATGGAACTAGGCACGTGAAGTGTGACAGTGGTGGGTTATTCACAATTGGTGATAAATTAGATGGCGGGATTATTCTAATGTGTCACCCAACACTATTACCATACTACACCTTAGCATCCCAGATGTTGGACAATTTTAATGAAGTAGAATTAATACACATAATACGAGATCATAACATGAACGCTAATGAAATAGCACAGATGGCTGCAAGGATCGACATCCTAAAAGGATCGTCTGAAAGTACGGTCACAGTACAAATGAAGTCCTTATCCTCAGTCTTTGAGAGAGAGATATTTATGAAAATATGGCAGGTCAAGATACAAGAGGATGACTGGAGATCTCTCCTTATAGGTTATCTTTAGAGCCCACAGATTAAGGCTGGAAGAGATCTAAGAAAATTAACCATCAATTATGTCATGATTGACAATGAATTGTACCGGAAAGGAGCCGATGGTATGCTATTGAGATGCTTAACTAATGATAACATCTAAATATTGCATATTTATCCTCTCAATCGCACTAGTTTTCATGCATTCAAAGTGGTTAATTGATTAACTAACATCTATTTTGTACATGCGAGGTAATCTGAAAAACAAAAACGAAATCATGCTTAAGAAGGAGGATTAAAGCTCAAAAGATTAATCAAGAGAAGACTTGGATATTTAGAAGACATTAATGAAGAATTCACATGCCAAAGATCCAAGAAAATCAAGTACAAAATATTAAGGATTGAAAAATCACACAATTCAGTAACAGAAATAATAGACTGTTCGGTCCAATTGGAGGTTATTCCGTTCGACCGAATGTGCACAAAACAGTTCAACAACAAACTATGATTTTTAGAGATCGTTCGGCTAAACACTTAGGTCCGATCAAAGCTGGGTTCAGTGCAATTGAAGATGAGTTTGGTGCGACTTAAGTGAGGTAGAAACTTTAAAAGAAATTTGAGGAAATTCGGCTGCGATCAAAGTGATTTTCGGTATGACCGAAGGCTACAGTTGGTGTGTAACACCCTAGTTCTCAAAACTCAAGGATAGTTGCTCCTCATTGAGAACTCGAGTATTATGTATAGAATGGACCATCATACATCCAATTAATAGTAAATTTTAAAGCATGAAGTAAAGCAATCACTACATAAGCTAGGGATATCAAGAGTAACAATAAGGAAGTTTAATACAAGTAAAATGAAAGCAACATAGAATCCCTCAGCAGGGATATTTTTATTACAATTCAAGTAAAATACAAAGTCTGAAATATAAAAGTAAGTAAATCCTAAGATATTGATTTAGCTCCTAGGCTCAACTACAATGGTATGAAGGCTCTCCTTGCCGAACTCCTACCCAGCCATCCTTAGAATCCCATCATAGGGGCCTTCACTTCATCATACCTGTGTATATTTGGTGCAACCGCATGATTGGGTGAATGAAAACTCAGTGAAAATTTTCTGTAAGGATTCATGCATACCATATCATTCCAAAACAGTTTAAACTAAACATAATCAATTATATGGAGGATAATGTGAACTTAAATGCAAATTTATGGGCGTATGAATGTATGCTCAAGTCACAGATCTGGTGATGCACATTTAGTTGTCAAAATAAAGGGTCGTCCAAGGAGAACTAGTCATCCGAAAAAAATACTCAAAGGTATGCCCAAGGAGAATTAGTTGCCTGGAAAAGATTATACAGACCGCCCGCGGTAGGTTATCTACTTGGAAAAAGCCATGTAAGTGAGCGCGCCCAAGGATGTTTAACCTCCTGGAAAAATACATGGAGAATGCCCGAGGAGGTTCTAAAATTTTGAAAAAGCCTCATGTAAAGAAAGAGCGCCCAAAGTGGCACAAATGCACATGCTCTGTGAGTTTAACTGAAGTGCTAGATCCTTTAGCAAATCGACAGAGTGTGGCTTACATTGAGCACTCGGAAAAGCTTATATGTCATGTGTGGATGTCATCCACCATGATACTTATGTGCACTTTATATGAATAACAATGTTGCTCTCATAATATTTCCAAAGCCCGCGGTCTTTCAATAGGGTACTGAACAATCGAATATGAACTCAATATAATTTCAATTGCTTTCTTTAGGTCCAAGTGAGGGCCCATAAATGTGATATTTTAAGCATACTAAATTAATAACAAGTCCACTACCCTTCTTAAAGTGAGGGGATAGTCCACCCTTGGCATTCTTTGCACCACTTGTGAGATGAAAGAAATGGAAGCATCATATATCTTTCCACCTCAAATAAATCTATGTACAAGTCAAACCATTTCTAGGAAAACATAAAGAATGCAAGGCTAACTCCTAAACACATAGCCATTAGTTGTAGGACAATTGCAGGACATGAATGATCGAAGTTAATTTAATAACTCACATTTATTTCATCCAAATAAGAAACTAAGGACTACCTTAATATTTTTGATATTCTAAGACTAATCTAACATGGATAAATGGATAATGTAGCTATTCATCATTCGAATGAAAACATGATCTCTTACCTCTTAATGTGACTAGTAGAAGTGTACATGGACGTGAGCAATTCCAAGTGTAGCTTAATGAGTGTAACACAATTCTTATAAGATGGATTAGAGCCACATTATTTAAGACATTTTCATATGATCGTTAATGTAAATTAAAAATTAAAAGAGACATAACTACTATTCACACAATTACAATGTTAATATACATTTAAGCTTAACTATCTTAGAATTCTATGAAATGAAGAAGCCATGTGGGATATCCCTCACCTTTCAAGTCGAATCTATTTGCTTACATTGTATCCTAAGCATGGCGATCCACATGAGTTAGTTCCCAGCTCAACTCGGTATCTATTTCATGATCAAAGGAAGCGTTTGGGAATCAACACTTCGCTTGCTGACTCGACGACTTGACTCAGGCGAGTCACAAGATCTCCATTCCTTCTCTTTTCTCTCCTTTCTTCTTCCTTTCCTTCCTTTTTCTTTTCTTCTTTTCCTACTCTGTTGTGAACTTCCATTAGGGTTTGGACCCGACTAGACGGTGAGTCAGGGACTCGATTTGGTTTTGAACCAAGTCAACTCAGCAACTCAGACTGAGTCAAACTCGTCCTCCCATGCTGGCCTTCCTCTTCTTCTTCTTTCTTTGTGCTTCCTTCCCTTTCTCTCCATCTCGATTCTTCTTCCTTTCTCTCATCTGCTACAGGTGTGGATTGATGCAAGACTCGGACGAGTCACTCAACGTAGCATCACAGCGGCGCCCTTCCTCTTTTCTCTCTCTTTATTTTTCTCTTTTCTTCCTTCTTCTCCTCTGTTTCTCTTTGGACTTTCTTCTTTCTTTTCTTTCTTTTATCTCTCTCTCTCTGATGGAATGCCCGAAGGGGACGTTGTAGGCAGCTGCGACTCAAATTGAGTTGACCCAACCAACTGTGGCACCCACAGCGGCGCCCTATTCTCTCTCTCTCTCTATATATATCTCTTTCCATTTTCGAAAAGGAATGCCCTAAAATACTGCCTTTAATAAGCGTTAGTAACCTATTCTAGATGGTTCGAAAGTGTAATTAATTAAGGATTAGTTACGGTCTTTTGCTGTTTAATCCACGCCGTTTCGCTATGTAAAAAACAGAATCATGCTTGTAAGGCCACAATTGAACTATTTGGATTGACTTCTAGGACCCTGGCCTACCTAACAGACTGCTCAGATCATACGAAGGGCCCACTCGAAGGTGATGGGTTCTCAGTTCAATGGAGAAGATGATCCCGCCACCAATGGCGAATCACCACTCGATGGTTGATCTTATGATCAACGACAGATGGATGGCGTGGATTTAATCCTAGATCATCGTGGGACCCACTGTTTGGAGGGATTCACACAAAACTCGATGGGTTCCGAGATTTCCAACCGCGGATGATAACTCATGATCCCCTGATTTACTTGCGAGAACTCCAATTTGAACGAGGTGGTTGCCCTAAGACGAAAGGTTGGGATGATATTCATCCCACGACCGAGATTTGTAGGAGGTTAGGGTTGCCAGCCTGGCAATCCGGAAGGAGAAAGGAGTTTTCCATTTCTGGAAAAATGGATACAAACGGTCTATATGTGCCAAGATTTGTGTCTACACGCGTGCACGTCCTCATGTGAAACGGCCCACATTTTGGTTAAAGCTGAGGGACGCTCACGATGGACGGTTTGGATCTTCGATCCGAGATTTGATGGTGGGCCTAATTTTAAATGGACGGGCGTTGTTCGTCTCGGGCGGGAAAAGAAGGAAAACGAGAGGAAAATCCTCTTTTCCGGATTTTCATCGGGTCAACAGCTTGTTGACCTGAGCTATAGTTTGGTGCACCGCGAGTGCACCACTTGTAGGTGCATGTGCAGGCTTAGAGTGGGGTCCAAAAAGATGTATGGTGCAATCTGCATCTTCCATTTGGTTTTACTTATACTGCTAGGACATCTATCCATTTATTAGGCAATTCACATGCTTAGGTGGACCATACTTACTCAAATATCTGCCGTTAAGTGGCCATTTCATCAATTCGATGGTTGGATCAGTTCTAATTTGTACATTAAGTGTGCTAGTAGTCCACTTACATTATATTTTAATTTTTCTGAATTCATCTTCAAGTTTATTCTTGTGTTAGGGCATTTTGGTAATGTTTGGTTGGATTCCAAACCGTCAATTTGTCATAAATCGATGATTAATGGTTTCCTCAGGATTCCAAGGTGTAGGTGTAAAGCTAGACTCCTAAATCAATGATCAGATTGGCTTTGAATCGGAGATGAAGTGACCACGGGGTTTCTTCCCAAGGATCCATGGTTGGATGATTTGATTAAAGTGGAACAAATGATCATTAGTCCTTTTTGGGTCCTATGATGTAAAAGTCATCAATATACGGTTTAAGATCTCTTAGGATTATCCGGGTGAATTTGAATGATTGATTTGGTAATCATTTGTTGACGACCCTAGTAGTTCTACTATCCATCCAAGTGGACTTTAATGTTTGGCCTAACATTTAGATTGTTTGATTAGTATGATTAGGCGGTGGATCGCTTTACAGGGTGTTGTTGGCCTGATGGACCGTCTATTTGATGACGAGTCTTAATATTAAAATGATTGGTTTAATTTATTCATGATTGAGTTACATGCGGATCTCAACATCGATTGCTCAATTAGACCCATTCTATGATTATGATGTGCATTGATCAAGTCAATTTAGGGCCAAGTTAAGAGATTGGTTTATGTTTGTAACTGTATCGATTATGGTTTGATCACCATTGTTGGTGTAGTCTTATGTCGAAAGGTCAAAGGTCAATTCAAAGTACCTTATAGATACGTTGTGGGTTGTTTAGTCTGAATCTACTGGTTAAGATGGATAGATTGATCTCTAGATGAAGATCATTTTTATGGTTAGATTTTGACTAGAGTGTATGTGAATGGTTTAATAAGCTACGATGTCATGGTAATACCCGAGTATGCGAAAGTACGGGATATTACATGGTGCGATCGAAGTGTAGTAAATACATAAATTTGAAGTCAGTTACAAGTCGGTACGAACTTTTCCTATTTAAAGTGGTGTTTTAAGCCTTCCTAAGTACAAAATAGGTTAAAAGAGAGAGACGTAGGAGTTATGGAGCTTCTTTGGAATCATAATTCCTTCTCAATCCTTTGGTTCTAGTATGTTTTTCAAGTTTTTTCTTTATGTTTTGTTTAAGATGTTAGTCATACTTGGGTAATCTCTTAGCTAAGGCTAAGGGATGAACCTTTCAATGGATATTTGATATTTTAATTTGTTTTCTCAATAAAAGTTTAAGTTTTTTTTTTTTTTTTTTTTTTTTTTTTTTTTTTTTTTTTTGTTGAATTGTGATTGAATGTGATTGAATTCCTAGATTGGGGAAGGAATCAATTTGTAAAATTGTTTGATCTATTGTTGCCTCTGGGTACATTAGATGCTTTCAATTCCTTGTGATGTAATTACATAAATCTTCATGAGAGATCAAGCCTATCATGATTCTAATATATGTTGGATGTTTTTGATTGATATTATTGTGTTATCTTTTGACTAGAATAGATTAGAATTTAGTTCAAGTTGAGTTATCAACTCGAGAAGACAAATTTAATTCAAAGTATATTGATTGTAGATTCCTGGATCCTTAGTCTTTTTTATCATTATTTTTACAACTCTATCTCGTCGGGATAAAAACCCAGACAACCATTCTTCTTAGATTAAAATCTTAGTATATTCTCACCAAGTTTCTTGTGGATTAACCTCGATCTTACCGAGTTATTACTACATCACAACCCTATACCAACCCTTGGGTTTGATCAAGTTTTTGGTGTCATTATCGGGGAACTTTGCATTGAGAATACTTAGATTTAGGTTAGGATTTAGTTTCTAGTTTTAATCTAGGGTCTTTCTTTTAGGTTTAATTATAGGAAGTTTAGTTCTAGTTTGATGTTGTTACAAATTTTTCTAAAACTAACATTGTTTGTTTGGTTTTCATTTTTTTTAACATCATTATTCATAGTTCTTCTAAACTGGTAACTCTGTTCCATCATCTTATTGCTTTATAGTTGATTCTAATTGCTATAGGATTTTATATTTTTTACTATACGATTCTACTTCATATGTCTAGGTTTATAACTTAGTTCCCTATGCTTGGTTCATGCCCAAGTAGGTAAGGGTCCATACACAATGACTTCTAAGTAAAGGTGGTTTAGTCGACCGGCTTTCCATCTACAATCGAGTTAGAAAATATCTGAGTACGCTTGAATCATCTCAAACCATGCCTGCAGACGCTCTCAACATGCCTGAGCAGGAGCCCTACTTTGAAGAGAATATGCCTAAAACTGGATAAAATTTCAATGAGATTCCTGTGTGGAACGCGGCACCGGCTAGGACGGTGCATGATGAGAATGAGGCACACTACATTCCCCTAGCTGGAACTTTAAGAGATTACCTACAACTAACAAGAAGAACCATACCATCTTGTATGATTTTTTCGGTCAGTGTAGGTAACTTAGATTTCAAACCGGGAGTGATCTAAGTTCTTTCTAAATTTCATGGATTTGACTCAGAAAGCCCCTATCTATATCTCAAGAAATTCGATGATATTGTAACAACTTTACATTATAACAACGTCTCTCAAGAAGTCATTAGACTTAAACTATTTTCCTTCTCTCTAAAGGAGAGGGGCAAGTCATGGCTCCATTCATTGAGACTGTGCTCGATAGGCACATGGATTTAGATGACCCGGGAGTTTTTTAGAAAGTCCTTCTCGGTTCACAAAACTAATAACTTAAAGTGCACCATCATGAATTTTTCCCAAAAGGAAGATGAGTCATTCTTCCAATATTGGGAAAGATTTAAGGACCGTTACTTGCATGCCCACACCAAGGTTATGAGATTTGGCAAGTAATCGGTTTCTTCTATGATAGAATGAATTCAAATATGCGCAAATTTATTGAGATGATGTGCAATGACGAGTTCATGATAAAGGACTCAAAGGAGGCATGTGATTACCTTGATAGGTTAGTTGAAAACACACAATCATGAGACACCACTAACAAATCAAGTAATTCCAAGCCGAACCCTGAGGGAAAAGGGGGAATATACTTCCTCAAGGAGGAGGATGATGTGAATGCAAAGATTGCGGGTCTCACTCGAAAAGTTGAGGACATGGAACTAAGGAAGGTGGAGGTGATCTAACCCACTAATGTGGTTGTGGAAAGTGTATGTGGCATATGTGAGAGTGATGCACACCTTACAAATGATTGTCCTACAATCCCAACTTTTCAGGATGTGTTGCAAGCTTAAGTGAATGCCATGAATGCTTATCAACGCTCATTCAATATGTTGAACTCTAACACGTACAATCCTAAAGGGCGATATCATCCCAACTTCAGTTGGAGAAATGGGTCAACTACTAATGTAGACACTCCTCCTCAAGGACCTCCCCTTGCACCTTGAAGTGCACCACAAGTGCAACCACAAAAGAGGACCCTTGAGGACACGCTGCAAGCATTTATGCAAGGGCATATTCAATTCAATGAAACCACTGTGTAGGCTATAAATGATATTAAAATACTGGTTTTAAGGATTGAATCACACTTGACTGTCTGGGAGAAAGGGACCTTTCCGGCCCAACCTTAGCCTAACCCAAAAGGATAATACAAAGTGAGTGATTCGCATCCTCCTAACCCACATGTGGAACAAGCCAAATCCATCACCACTCTTAGAAGTGGTAAGGAAATAGACAAGATGATACCGATGAAGGCCGACACGCCTAAGGATTCAGATAAAAATGATAGTGATGATGGATCAAGCCCCACTCCACATGACAAACAGCCAGTGCATGAACATAAGCCCGCAACTCTGTTTCCCCAACGACAAGTCTCATCAAAACATCCATCAGAGAATCAGGACATCTTGGAGATACTTCAAAAAGTCAAAATTAACATTCCCTTGTTGGCTGCAATTAAACAAATTCCCTCATATGCTAAGTTTCTTAAGGACCTTTGCACAGCCAAATGCAAATTAAATGTGTAAAATAAGACCTTTTGACGGAACAATTGAGTGCTATTATCAAGCAACACGTTCCACCAAAATATAAAGACCTGGGTAGCCATATGATTTCATGTATCATAAGAAAATTTCAAATTGAACAAGCCTTGCTAGACTTAGGGGTAAGTGTTAACCTTATACCCTACTTAGTGTACGAACAATTAGGGCTTAGTGAATTAAAACCTACCAAGACCACCCTACAACTTGCTAACCGATCTATTCGTATACCAAGAAGGGTAGTTGAGGATGTGTTACTCTAGGTTAATAAATTCTACTACCCAGTAGACTTCTTTATCATCTTAGACACGCAACCTGTTATAAACGCTAGCACTCAAATTCCAATCATCTTGGGATGCCCATTCCTAACTACTTCAAATGCAATAATCAATTGCCATAATGAAGTGATGAAACTATCCTTCAAGATTATGACATTGGAGGTGAATGTGTTTACTCTCTGAAAACAACCTGGGAATATAAATGGGGTTCATGAGGTAAACATGATTGACACACTGATGAAGGATGAGCTCATATTGACTACGATCTCCAAATTCTTAGAAGCCTGTATTGCTCATTTTATAAATTCTGACGATCACGTGATTTTAGATATAGTGAGTGCTTTGTTGAATTATGAATCGGTACTTGAAACTAATCGGTGGAGGCCAAACTTTAAAAAATTGCCCATTATAGACTCAAAGCCTTTACCATCTAACATCAAGCAACCAAAGTTTGACTTAAAACCATTACCATCAAAGCTGAAATATGTTTATTTAGGACTAGATGAACAGGCTGGATCAATTCCAACACGTGCCATACCGTTTCGTGATAGAGTGGCTTGATGCCAAAATATCCTCCTAAAGATTGAAAAATGGCCATCCGTTGATTCGACGGTTCGGATCCATTACCATATGCATCAACAGACAGTTTGTATTGTTGATTGTTCCACACATACATGATCCTAAACCATTACAAATGAGATCAATCCCCCTCAAAATGAACCTAGAGCTCTCCCTAAATGGGCCCGACAATCCCAAGCCGTCCGATCAGTAATCCCAAATGGACAGCTTAAAAAGAAGTCAGGCAATTCTGCATATTGAACATTGACAAGAAGCCCTCTGATCCATGGTTCCTATTGTTTGATCCATAGTGGTCTCTCAATCCATGATGTGTGAACCAGATGTTTATAACTCTTCAAGCAAACACATTTTTTCCAGACCGTCGATTCCATGGGCCACCTCTTGGATGACCCATCATCTAGACATCCAGCAAATCAATCATCTATTTTAAAATGCCTTCAATTGGCAAATTTCCTAAAAAAAGTATGGGGTTTCTCGTTATTTCCTGTATTTGGCCCATGTTTTATGTTGTGTTGAGTGTTGTACCATGTGAGCCACAAACACTACAGATTTTGGCGGGAGTGCAGTGATCCGTTCCATCCATCTAGTGGGCCCGAGGATGGTTGTGTCACATGGCAATGCGACAAACTGCACCTCGGTTGGGTGGTATTCAAATGATTGGTTAGAAAAATGTAGGCAACTCTCTGTATTCAAAGATTCGGCAACGTGGGTAGTCAGAAACCGTAGATGTCCATCAGGTGGGGTCCACAAAATGAGTCATCCAGATCAAGGTCTAAATGTTCACAATCCTCCTATTTTAGTTTCATAATATTCGTTTTACACGTATGTACTACTCCATTCAAGAGCTTGATTGAGAAATTGCTACTCAAAGCGCGGTCAAGATGTAATAATTCTATAAGGTGGGTGATGTAGAGCGGGTCGCGGACAGTTTCATGGCCAAGATGGATCAGAAAAGGCCCGGTCGGCGATAGAAGTGATCCAGACCATCGGACCTTAAATCCGGCGTATCTCACAATCCGGAATG
The DNA here is from genome assembly GCA_021015155.1 of Magnolia officinalis. Classification (NCBI taxonomy): domain Eukaryota; kingdom Viridiplantae; phylum Streptophyta; class Magnoliopsida; order Magnoliales; family Magnoliaceae; genus Magnolia; species Magnolia officinalis. Next base: position 22,318,796 of record JAJHSJ010000005.1, on the reverse strand, counting down.
CGTTAACTGACGTAAAATGTATGATTTTGGGGTAGAACGAGCTACTTTAACCAACCAACCCCGCTACGCCGGGTTGCGACGCCCGGAATTGCGAAAAACCCTTGGATCAACAGTTGTTTCCCTATTTTAATTTCGTTTTTACTGTAAATAGTAAGTTTTAGTTTGATTATAACTCTTCATCCGTCGGGCTTTAGGAGTTGCGCCCAACGTGAAAAGAGCTTAGAATAATTAGGAGAACGGTTTGGTGAAGCCAAATAGGACACTTACTATTTTGGCCGAAAACCTTGCGCACTAGTAGACATCACGACCGTCTATAAATAGTAAGTTTACTATTTATAGTAAGTCACAATTTCTAGGAGTTTTAGTTGTTGTTTGATTCTGATTTCTTTCCCATTGCTTGGTACCCCTATTTAAAAGGGTTGTGAACTCGTTTTTATTCATTCATTAATCAATTTCAATTTATTAGAATTTATTTCTATTTTATGCTTTCTTTCCTCGTGGATTCGAGAAGTCTCTGTGAGGAGTCCAGAGAAGTTCCGTGGATTCGGAATACTTATCCTCTTGAGGAAGACGGTGCTCGACCTCACGTCTTCGCCCGCGTCAGTGGGTCTTATTAATCAACGGTCTAGATCTCTCTAAGAATTGAATAATGTGATCGGGCATATCAGTCAACCCATCCAGTGGGGTCCACAAAATGGGTAATCCAGATCACGGTCTAAATGTTCACAATTCTCCTATTTTAATTTCATAAGATTTGTTTTACACATAAGTACTGTTCCCTTCAAGAGCTTGCTTGAGAAACTACTACTCGAGGCCGGGCCAAGATGTAAAAATTCTATAAGGTGGGTTTTATTAATCAACTGTCTAGATCTCTCCAAGGATTGGATAATGTGATCCGGCATATCAGTTGCCATCTAAAATCGTGTAAGGAGTGGTGCGCTACAACTGTATCTCACGGACAATATTGTAGTTAGACTATGATTGACAAATTCGTATTAGCCCAAGGGAGGAGTTTTGATGGGTTACAAACTCCTCAACCTTTTAAACTATATAAATAGGAATGGTCCTAAGCCTACATATGTTCCCATCCCGGTGCTTTTATGAAGGGTGTAAGGCGGGCAACACTGGTACGAACTTTAATTCAAGAAGTTCGATCCCCATCTCTAATGCACTGTTCGGTCCTTTAATTCTGCAAATCTAGTTAACCTATGTTACATAATCGAAAGAATTTTAGAACCAAATTTCTAGGTATGCCTTAATGTAGGCTGTGTTTGGTTAAGCATAATTTGTGATTTTGGTAGAATTTTCAAAAATGGCAAAATGGGGCTCTTTTACATTGCACCAGAAAGAAGAGCACTTCCATATCCACAGTAAGAGTAGAAATCTCAAAAGCACGAATTGTTTTCGTCACTACCCGAGCTGATCACAGCCTTAAGGAATTCGTCCAACCTCTTACATTCCAAACTGAGAATGAAAATCCTTGAACATCTCCAAATAATCAGCTTCAGCTGATCTAAATGCAAGATATATATCAGTATAAGAATTAGATATTCTCAACTTGCAATTTTTTTTTAAACCTCTGAATTTGTAAGTTATGCACCAAACCTCAGCGGATTAACAATATCCACCATTTGATCTGTGCATATGCCTAATCGTGGTTCACGTTTTATTTTTAGTGTACAATTGATAAACGCTTCCTAATTGACACTACCATTTGCTTCCTAGATGAGAATGGATCACCTACAGGCGCTTGCACCACTCCTTATGGTACAGGGTATTTTTTTAAGCCATTGGATGCATTAAACTGTTTATTTTTACCTTCCCCCATTTATTCAATGGTTAAAAATTCTGTGTACCACAAGGAGCGGTGCTGGTGCCTGTAGGTGATCAGTTCTTCTGCCTATCAATGTTTTGCAGAAATGGCTTGTGGGAGATAACTTGAGTGAGGAAGAGCAATGAAAGTATCTGGCGGAATGGTTTCCATTCCCAATTTCTTGTTTCTAAGTTGCCTGTGAGGACTACGTCTATAAGTTCGAATGTAGCAATGCTGATTGTTGATAAACTCAAGAACGTCGACCTATTTGAGGTGTGGATATCTGTAAAGGGAATTTTGGATTTGAGTCAGTTGTCCACAAACACGTGCGCACGCACATAAACGCACAAGAAATTCTGATCTGGAGTTTTGATGTCTCGCTGTATTCTCCAATCAAAGAAAGTGGAATGATCTGGGTATAGTGTATACATCAGGCGTTTTATGCACATATGATCAAACAATGGTGAGGAGTGGTCCCATCACTAGCTTTAATGCATGGATCTGATGAGGTGGGTCCCTTTTCTAATGGTGCTTGACATGAAGAAAGTATTCCTTGAGGCTCTCTGACATGATTTTGGGATGACATACATGCTGGCCATTTTGCATGAGCAACTTAGACAAAAGCTCCTCTACTGCTATTGGGCTTTAGGGGGTCATTTGGATGGGAGGAATATAGAAGGGATTAAACATAAAGAATTTGTTTCTAAGAAACAAAATTCCTGAGAAAGAGATTCTGTTTATCATGCTTGGGTTTGATGATGTAAATCTATGGAATCCAGAAACCGTGTTTGTATACTGGGAAAGAATTGCCAGGAAGTATACTTTGTCTATTCAAAGAAGACAGAATTTGAGAATATACATATTCACAAGGAACTCATGACCCTGGAACTGACAATCTGTCTCTTTTAGTGGAAACATATTCTAACAGGAAACCAATTCCGGGCAATTCCTGGGTCCCAAATGCAAGAATTTGCATACATGCTTATGGATTTCATTTCTATATGGGCGCATTGCCCGACACCCAAACAACCCCTTAAAAGACCTCTATAGAGCTAAGTACAAGTACAATGTTAATACTAATCAATTCAAGGCCATTGATTAGCCCTCTCTCTCGCTCCCTCCCTCCCTCCCTCCCTCCCTCCTAGTTGCCTTCATAGTGAAGGACTGTTTGATTAGGAAGCAATGAGGAAAAGTGAAACAACTGGAAAGAAAAGGGAGAATAAATGAAAATAGGGAAAACTGATATTTTTATCATACCATGCTCACTCAATTTTCTTGTACTTTTCTTATTATTAGAATAATACCAAAAAGTACTGTTCTACAGCCAAAAGTATGCGCAAGGGGCCTATGGGTAAAAAAAGTGAGGGGGTATGAATAGTGACTCCCTTTCTATTCTATTGTCATTATTGGTATGATGATTTCAGACAAGAACATTTAATCAAAATATAAGAAATGAGTTTTCAAACACCAAAATAGCTGTTTTTATTTTGCTGTCATACAAACAATAAAAAATACAAATCAAATATTTCAAGCAATGCAAAGGACTGATTAAGATAAGACCCTTCAATCACAAAACCTTCAAGCAGGCAGGGAGCGAACATCACGCAGAAAAAACACAGACGCATCTACCCAACATCAATCTCATACTTTCTCTAGCATACTTCAGGAGGATAACTTGAGTAGGCTTCAGCAGCACCTTCTATCAAAGCTCTTTCCAACCTCACCTCAAATGGAGTGTTGTGCCAGTTCACCCTCTTATCCTGCAAATCGAATATCAATAATTAGCTCCGGTGGTTAAGGTTGCGATTGGATGCACTATTAAATTGAATCGCAATAATTAGTTCAATAAAGTGAAAATGACCAAATTGCTATAACCTTAGTATTCACAAGAGTGGCTAGACTCCAAATTGCAATTTTGTTACCTTCAAGTTGGGGTTGAAAGTAACTGCAATTTGAAAGCTATTTCTCATTCTGAATAATAAGGCAAGTACAATTCGATCATTTAATCTCTAATCCATCAAACTAATATTATATCAATTCAATTCGATAGTGCATACAAACGCTGCCTAAACAATAAAAACACCACTAATCCTCACTTAAAATTCCAAACCAAACACCCCTGTTTCCTCTGTATACCCCCATAAATCCCCACTTCAAATTCCAAACCTAACTCCCCTGTTTCCTCTGTTTTCACACTCTGTATACCTCTCTGTATTTGCTTGTTGTATTCGGTATTCCTTTAGAATCTGATCCAGACTGTTGAGACGTGCTCGAGTTCCAGTAACTTCCCACAGTACCCAGTATGGGGATGTCATCCGGGCTCCGACTTGGCGACCTTCTCGGCGATGAAGACACCGAATGTTGCCTAAGCTCCTCGACTGTTAAAGCACCTAAAATCGGCCGGTCGTCGTAAATTCTCGATGAGTACGAACCCAGAGACTGGCTATTTTCTGATGATTCGGTCCGAGCTAAACTGGTTTTGGTTGAAGGAGTGTTTTCGGATGAAACCAACCAATTAGAGAGGCTGGTGTCAACCGAGATTTCTTGCTTTGGAGAAGGCTTTGTGAGATCAAAGTTTCTTGGTTTTGAATCAGAGGATATTTGAGGCTTTGGGAGCTTGAACGTGGGTTCTGAACTGAAGGGTATATGTAGTTCTTGCTCCAAATCGAAGTTTCTTGGGCTTGAAGCAAAGGATTTTTGAGACATTGGGAGCTTGAATGTTGGTTCCGAACTGAAGGGTATTTGAAGTTCTTGTTCCAAATCGACACTTTCCTTCTTCCGTTGTTTCAATGGTGTAGTGCTTGCTTTCACAGCTTTCCACTGAGAGAGGTTTTCAATTGGATTTAACACGGGGTGAACATATTGGCTCCGATCTCGAGCATTCTTGTTAGCCAGAAGTGTCGATCTCTGATCAGGAGAAGGCACAGAGGGGGCCTTGAATCACAAACCTCTTCTTTGTTGGCTAAGGTATTCTCATGATTTCTTCCTTCCCTTTCCATTGGCAAAGAGAAGCATGAGTCGGTAGACACCTCTTCTTGTTCTCCTCTATCATCATCGAAATCGCTATCTTCATATTCCATGTTTTCTTCCTCTTCCTCGTCATTCTCATCGTCGCTGCATACGCAATTCTGGTATCGATGATTTGACGGGAAGGATCCGGTACTTGATATGGTTGAATTATCATCGAATGTTGAAATGGGTTGGCTTTCTTTTCCCTCTTTCTTCTCTTCTTTTCCCCTCTCCTTCTCTTCCTCATTCTCCGATGAATATTTTGGAAGATCATGAGCTGAGACCTCCTCATATGTCTTGACATTCAAATCAAAGGTTACTTTCTTTCGGCTGTTGAAACTAAGATTCTCAGGCTTATCACTGAGAAGGAACAGCAATTACAAATTTTCAGAAAAAATAAAACAATCCAACCCGAAAAAGACACAAAATGGGAATTTCAATCAGAAAATGGCAAAACAAAGGAAAAATACCCAAAAGATGTTACATTGATACTAAGAAACCGAAAGAACAAAAACCAAGAAAACCCAACAAAAGACGACGAACAACCTCGATTCCGGGAGGGGACAAACCACCGATTCCTCTGCTGTTTGTTTCAAAGGGGAGCTGGGTTGTAGAGATTTATAGCTTCCATGGCTCTGCACCAAATTTCCAACAGTAATAGGTTATTGAATGCAATTCAAATGAAATTAAAAGATTGCGATTATCGATCTTATAGAAGCACTTACTCGGTCTTTGGGGAGAGATTTGTTCTTGTGTTTTCGACGTTTTCCTTCGCCGAAGCAAGCGAGAAAACACCCCATCCCACGGATTTGGAGACGTTTCGATTGGATTTTGGGAGAGAAATGTTGATTAGATCATGTTCTCGAAATACAGAGAAGGAAGAAGAGAGGAAAAAGAAGACAAGGATAGAGAGGAGCCTTGGATTCCGGAAGAGGGAAGTTGGAAAGTGGAGGGCAAAACGGTCAGCAGAAAATAGCTTTCTGTTTGGAAAATATGACCGTTGTGGCATAATCATGGGGGAGCGGCTCGCGAGTTATAAAAAGTATGTCCAAAGACAGCTGTGGGGAACGGAGATCCATGCTAACGGTACTTGCGCCGGTACACTCGCCAATCACACGTGCCAACGTCTGATATTCTTGTGTTATATCCGAGCCACTCATCAGGCGGCCCCACAATGGAATAGACCTGGCGTAAAATTTTGGAAACGGATTGGCTACTCCCCATGCCACTAGCCAATGGCTAGTGGTCGGTGCTGTGTGGACCCCAAACATGATGTATGTGTCTCATCCATGCCGTCCATCTATTTTTTCAGATAAGGAATGAACCCAAAACCGAGGTAGATCAAAATCTCAAGTGGGCCACGTAGTGTTGATTGAACTCTCACAATTAAAAACTTTCTGGGCTCCAAAAGTTTTCGGATCAAGCTTATATTTGTCTTCTGCCTTCATAAAGGTCTGTATAACCTAATCTACGGGTTGAATTTCAAATAAACAGTACAGTGGGCCTTAGTAGATTTTAAATGATAGACGTTCAATCAATACTGTTTTCCCATGTTGTGGTCAACCTGGGATTTTGATCTGTCTCATTGGTGGGAAAAATATCTAAAATGATGTGTAAAAGATGGATGGACTGTCTGGATATAACACATAAATCATGGTAGGCCTAAATAGCACGGACCACTAGCCACCTTGTCCTAAAATTTTGGCCAATATGCGTATCAGGAGGGTCCCACCCGTACAAGAGAAATGAATGATCAAAAGAAATTGAGGGATGGAATAAATCCGGATGAGCGGCCCGGCGTATTTCTGGAGCAGGAAGGCTAGTGAATGGTGGGGTCCATCTGATGGGCTATTTGGATCTTGCATATGTGGCACACGTGGCCACGATTGGGTCGCTTTCTTGGTGGATGTTGAACTCATCAACGATAGCGACTTGTCTGATGTACTGCTAATGACCGTTGTCTCTCTTAGAAGCGGATTGGCTGGTGGACCACACACCAGCGATATAGCTGTGTGGGTACGTCTCGTGCGAAGACGAGCGCTGACGCTCCTCCGGCTCGAGTTGTATGAACGGTTCAAAGGAGATCAAAGTTACTTAGGGCCCAAAATTATGTATTTATTATATCCACACCCTTCATCCATTTTTAAATATCATTTTAGAGCTTGATCCAAAAAATGAATCATATCCAGAGCTCAACTGGAGTACACCACAAATAGCAGCCGGATAATGATTTTCACTGTTAAAACATTTGTAGAGCCCACTTTAACCTTTGTTTTCCATCAAATCTATTCATAAGGTCCGAAGACATGGATGAGAAGGAAAAACAAATATCATATTGATCCAAAACTTCTGTGATCCGAAAGGGTTTCAATGGTAAACTTGTGATCTTCCACCGCTTTTTGCACTAATCATTAGCTCTATTGATCCAAAACTTCTGTGACCTCCAGAAGGATTTCAACGGTAGACTTTCAATCTCCTGTTACTTTTTGCACGGTGGTCCACTTGATCTTTAGATCTGTTTTATTTTTCAGGTCAAGCATTACGACCAGCTTACCAAATGGATGGACGGTTTGGGTATAACACATACCTTATGATGGGACCCACAGAACTCGCTGACATCAACACACCAGCTAGATCATTGGTGTGTGGTACACCAGCCAATCCGCTTCCTAAAATAAGTAAGCTTGTCCGTCCATTTTTGAGGGAAGCAGATTGGCCGGTGTATGTGTCGTTGGAAGACGAGTGCTGATGCTACTCAGCTATGGGTTGTACCAACGGTTCAAAGGAGGTCAAAGTTATATGGCTCCACAATCATATATTTATTATATTCACACAGTTCATCTATTTTACGAGATCATTTTAGATCTTGATCCCAAAAATAAGTCATATCCAAAGCTCAAGTGAACTACACAGCAAATAGCAGTGGGACAATGATTCTCACTCGCAGGGCCCAGTATACCGTTAATTTTTTTATCTAATCTGTTCTTGCAAGTATGTATTGAATCTGAAAGTAAATTTGAATACCATGTAAAAGCTGCGGTGGTTAAAGAATGACCAAACAACTGCAATTTATGGTAATCGTCATTAGCCAACTTACCACATTGCATAGTGAATTGGCTGACATGCTTGATAGTCGACTGACCGGGTTCATTAGAGAACAGGGCGAAATTCGATCAATAATTCCTTGACAATGGGTGTTGCCAATCTACCCATTCAGGGTATGACTTGTGATACATGGGAATAGTGTTGCGGCCCAATACTTGGCTAGTAACCTCTTGGACGAGTTGTACAAGCTGATCTCGATCGATTCGCTGAGGCTCCTTAACCGGTGGTTGGTCTGGCCCGAATCGATTAAGATTATCATACCTAAAGCCTTGCCATGGATTGAATCCAATTGGCGACCCATGGTTCCCTATTTCAGGCATGAAATCCCAGACCTCCAGTTTAGGTTGCCTAGCTTCCATAGGAGGTGGCAAGTTCCTGATTTTCGAGGGAGGGGTCGGAGGTGGGTTATGTTGTAATGGCGGTGCTGGAGCTGCATTGCTAACCGAGCTGCCATTATGTAATGACGTTGGTTGTATTCGTTCTGTTATTACGGCTAACAATCGTTGCATAGCTTCAGTTTGGCTAGCCATGAAACGATTGGTGCCTTCAGCCTGAAGACGGAACTGATCAGCTTGAGTTCTTCCGTATTCCTGCACCATCTGGATGCTCATATGAACATCTCGAAGCACAATAGACACCTCATCCAGAAGCACGACCCGAGACGTAGACGGTCCAACCTGATTTCCTGTCGGCTTGGAACTCAAATTAGGTGCCTATGGGGGCACATGGACTTGTACATCCTCACCCGGAGGTAGTGCAGTTGGTGTTGTAGGTTCGGCACTAGAAGCGCGGGTCCACCTCATTTTTGCCACAAATCGAACCGGTGATTTATAAAACAACAATGTCTCACTGGGCGTGCCAGAAAATTGTTCAACCGTTGTCTTTCCTAGCACAGGTGGTTATGCGTGGGCATGCCAGAATTGAAATTGTAGCTTTAATTCAAGCCGAACAATAGTGACCCCGAGCACTAATATAGGCAGACACAAGGTATGACTGAGATCTGAAGAGATCGGTCGCCTACTCGGCCACTCGCTCAACGTAAGAATAAGTTAGGCGATATTCAGAGGGTGGGGTTCGTCCTCTGAAATTGAGTTACTCTCTTGCCTTCCGTATGAAAGGACTTTTCAACACATAACAAAATGAAATAGGAAAGAAAGCCTTATAGTCGGTCGTGTAGCTCGACGGAAGAATGCTTTCCAATAATGAAACTGAATCTAGCGCGCAAGCTCAGATTCAAATTATAGCTAAAGATTACCAACTACTCGGTTACCTCTACAGATTACACTACAAAATGTAAAACAACAAGCTCGGGAAGTAATGATTATACTATGGAATGTAATTTTCTTAATAAAGAAAGTAATGGATTACACTAAGCAATATAAATCGACAGGATAATTGAAAGATAAATTTGGTTTGATTGGGTTGGTATGAGACAAATTGTTCTGTTACGATCTCCTTCTATTTATAGTCTTAATTCGGCCTTTCTAGATTTTTCCAACATCCTAATGGTCGGTTCTAGTAACCATTTGTCATTACTCTGTTTCTGGATGATTCTCACGTTATTTGCTTCCTTTACTTTTCCTTTAGCCACTTGTCAAGTGATTGTGCGACTTTAACCGTTGCACACCTGTCATTCATTCATATAACTCAAACGCTAGTCCTATCGACCACTTTAGCAACATTTGGTCGTGACTGCTACGTTGCGGCTCTATTTTCTGAACTATGACCATGCATATCTCAGGAAATCGTTCGATCGTACCACGTGTACTCGTACAGATCACACGTAAACGAACTTGATCGGTTGAAATAGGGCTCGACGGGGACTAGTATAAACAGTTATTAGTAGAAACAGATTCATAAACTTGAAGGAAATATATTAGCATAAATGAAAGAAGAAAATACAAATAGATAGACATGAAACATTACAAAAAAATAGAAACAAATTATAGTAGTTAGAAAGAGTTTGAGCATGGTTTTACAGCCCTGTGACCAAATCGGCTCTTCATCTTCTCTCTACAATGTAACCCTTCGCAACAAAAAAAAAGGATTTTATACTTATATCGACCTACATAAGTAGCACCACATCAACTTAATTGTTAGCCTCTAGGATCCAAGACTATGAACAGATAGATATAGAAATCAACATTATATGAGATATATATATACTAGAGAATTGTAACAAGACAATTAGAGTGGTTTACAGAGGTCCTCTGCCCAAAGAACTAAATTTTTTTATCAAAATATAATATGATTAACATGAGAAAAATCTCAATTTAAGAGATTTGGGGAACAATTCGCACCCTACACTTCATGATTGTTTCACATCCATGGCTCGCATTTTGGGAGACTTGAAAGAAGTAAAGAAGACCGATTGCAATGGGTTTAATCATGTAATAGGGTAAGAAACAGATGTCCTACTACTTCCCATTCATGTAGCGACCACTATGTTCATAGAGGTTAGATTAGGGTATACATGTCTCTCCTTCACATTATGCCATGAATGCCTAAATTGTGACATGTGATGACATGCATGCCCCTTCACTTGGTTGACATGCATGCCCCTTTATCCAGTCAAGAATCAGATGGAGTAAGCCATGCACGGCGAATTCGGAGGGGAAAAACCATGCATTACCAAATCAGGTAGGTTTAAGCGATGCATGTCTCTTTTGGGAGTCTATAGTTAAATGGATATGTGAATGCATATCGAACTTGGAAGGAAAAATTCGTGCATGACCAAATCGGGTTAGATTACAGCAAAAATCCAGAGCAAGAAGGAGGTTGACATGCAGGTCAAACACAGAAAGGGAAGCCATGCATGTCTCACTTGGGGTCAGATTTTCGCATACGTGTATCTTAAAATAGTGCAGAGTTGGAAAGAGGATACCTTGCAAGTTGAAAACAGAAAGGGAAACCATGCATGTCTCACTCAAGTCAAATTTCTGCATGCATGTCTCTTTAAATGGTCCAGAGTCAGGAAGAGAATGCCTTACATGTTGAACACAGAAAGGGTAGCCATGCATCTACAAATCATATCACATTAGTAGTTCCATGTCGCCCTCGGCACACCAGAAGTGGTAAGAAGAAGCTTTGCAAGATGAAACCGGTTTGACAAAGCCATGAAAATCCAAATTGGGTGTCTATTTGGACATGGATGTTGCAATATGACTTAAAATCTAAAAGTCGGTAACCCAATGACACAACATACTAGCTCATAGCATGTCTGAATTAAATACAAAAGCAAGAGGAAACATACTGTTGTGGTAGGCCTGAGGAGGCAATTATTGAAATTGCTTTGAATAGTCTACCACATCACGCAGAAGCTTCGCAGAGCTATATAATAAATGTCTATATCCTGAAGGGGGGGGGGGGGGGGGGGGGGGTGATTAGGACCAAATATAATTTATGCCTTCAACACACAATTAGTTACTTAAACAAATATGCTAATTTAAACTAAAGTATTTAACTCTAAGGCTTCTAATATAAGAAAGGGTCTAATCACATAGACTACAATAGATGAAATGTGTTAACTATTAGTCTAAACAAGATAGTGTATGTGTGTGTGTGTGGGATGTGTTAACTATTAAATCCTAACATTCATCTAATCATGTATACATATAATTAAATAAAACAATCACATAAGCAGAATTATAAAAGTGCTCAAATGATAATCTCAAATACAAGTATGTATAGTGGTTCAGTTTCTTTACTTCACTCTCGGTGGACGCATTCTCCTTTAGTGTATTGTATTTCACTATTAGAGGTCTTAAATCAGTTTCACCTCTAACCTTCACAAGCGTATACTCCCTCCGAAGGCTTACACAAGGACTTACCCACGTACTCACCCGGTTGGTGGCCAACGTAAGGACTCATCACGTACACGACTGTGTTGGTTGCCTACATAAAGATTTACTAACGTACACACCCGTGTCGATGGCATACACATGGACTTACACACATACCCATTTTGGTGGCAATACTGTCCTATACAAGAACCTATATGAGTTTGGGTTACAAACTCTACACTCAATCCTACACAAGAAAGAAGTGTGTTGACTCATAAAACCCATTTTATAGCTGTAACATCCCGGATTTTTGCCAACCTGGGATTAGATGTCCTTAGGCAATGGGTTGCTCCTAACACCTTATTATTTCGTCAGAACTGAACCCCATAGTCTAAAATCGCTTCTGAACCCATTTCCTTCACAAATCTCACCCCTTTACTACCTTGTGCTTTCAATTTTTTCAAAGCACTTTCGCCCTAGACACTATCTTAAACTAGCTAAGTAGTAAAACTTGGATCACTTTATATACAAACTGCAAAGGCCTAAGTACCATCTCAACCAGAAAACAATTAGGATTAAATCCTTTAGAAATTTAACAAAGTTAACTAAGTGCAAAACTCGATTAGCCATGAAATCCGTTGGGATCGCTTTAAATACGATCTGCAAGACCCAAAACTTGCAAAATCAGTGACTTTAGGTTTCCCTAAAGTTTAGAACCAAACTCATTTCCCGTCTGCTCTCGGGAATGAAACGAAACTTCGTATTAGGTCTAGATCGCACATCGGGAGTCCGATTAACACGAAGCTAAGGAACCAGGACCGCCCCACTAGGCTTGACAATCATCTCAAAAATCAGGCAATTCCGATGTCCCACGGCCATTTATTTCGATCCGGAGCGAGGGAGTGTGAAAAACACTATTCCCTTTGAAATTAAAATATCTGGAATAGTGATCTGGCACCTTTCGCTTGCGCATCAGTATTAAGCAACCAGACCGTCAGAATCAGACCAAATTACACCCTCGGATCAGGAAAAATTTCAGGAACATTTACATGTACTTGGAATTTTGGATCGTGGCCCACTGACCGTTGAACTGAAAGTGGCCCGCCACGTGCGATCTGGGAATCCGATCGAGTCGAAAACGTAATCCCTCATAGATCCATGTGTGGTGAGCTTAAGTCTGACGTTTGGCTCAAGGAGGGCCACCAGAACCTCTCTTTGAGCTGGAAAAGTGACGAAATACCTATATTAACAGTAACCTTTGAACAGGAGTCTATTTCGGTGAGTTTTGAGACTATATAAGGACCTTAAACCCTCTCTCATGGCAGCCATACGAATTTGGAATTGAGAGAGGGAAAAGAGAGAGAAAGTGAGGGAGAAGTGGGAGAATCTCCCTGCCGTCGTTCCCTGCCACCACACGGGCTGCACCATCCCTTTCTCATCGCTTTCCCGGCGATTCCAGCCCCATTTCTAGGTAAGAAACCCTAACCCTAATCTGATTTGGGGCTTGGGTGGTTGTAGGTTATGAGATAGCTAACCTATTTCGTTCTCTAGGTTGCCAAACTCCTGTATACGGAAGCTTAGCGAACCTATCAACTCCGTTACGATTCTACGACAAAAGGTGCGGACTTTAAGTGTATAAGTTACGTTTTTCAACGCTTTCAATGTCAAATAATGATAGATTCATGATCTGCGTGTAAATGCACATGTACAAAGTGCTTTCCGTTTCCTGTTTCGATTAACGTTGTAGAATATGGAATTTCACATACTCTAGGTATACGTAGAAATACCGTATACGTATTTTTTTCGGGAAAATGTTTGACATGTTTATTTAATGTTTGATTATATCATATGTGGATAAAATACTAGTTTGGCGAAAAGAATCGCACAAATACATGTTCATGTGTAAATGTCATGTATGTTGAAATTGCGTATTTTAGAAATACCGCATATGTGCGGATTTTGGAAATATAATTGTCATGATTATTTGTAGTATGATTATGGTATACATGGATAAAATACTCGTTTGGCTAAAGGATAACCCTAATACATGTTTTACTAACATACACCATGTATGTTGTAATAGTGTATTCTAAGTGTTTGTGGAAATGGCTGAATGAGTATAGAATTCTCATTTGTGCTCGCCATGACTAATTGTCATGGATTCATGATTGATGTATGGGCGATACCCCTTTGACGAAAGGATTTGCCCTAAGTCACGCCACGGCCAATATACACTATATGTGCTAAATGTGTGGCCCAAGTGTTTGTGGAAATGACTGAATGAATATGGAACTTGGATTCCTGCTTGCCATGACTATCCGTCGTGGGTGTACGCGTGTTATGATTGGGGCAACTCCCTAGTGAAAGGATTTGGCCTAATGCCTATGTGATCGACATATGTCGTGTATGTTGATGTATGTTTGTTTAAGTGATTCTTGAAATGTCTGAATGAGTAGTAGTTAGCAAATTGTAAAGTATAAGGGTGTTGAGATATGATTCTCAACCTCTTTTAACTATGTGTATGATCTCCTTTGATAGTTGTGTGATTAGGAATTGAACATGTACAAACTCATGCTTGTGTTGTGATTCATAACATGCTCAACTGCTTTATGATTTTAACTATGTAATGCATATGTTTAAATTTATATTTACGTTGTATGATCCGTCATGGGTGATGGGGGAGCGGAGCAACGAGTGCGTGCAACAGCCCTGGCAGCCCTAAACGGATAATACCAGACTGATTGTATGATTTGAATCCTGATCTATTACTGCTTTATATCTCTGTAATTGATTGTGTTTGGGGCTATGATTATAGTCCAGGTAATCGGTAACGAGATTGAACTCGTGGCTGAGATTCATTTGCCACGTGGGATGTGTTCGACGAACTCGAGTCGTACGTTGCCTGTCGGCAGTGGCTAGGCCACACGAAGTTATTTATGCACTTCATGTCGTGCAGCTCAACGGACGATCGTGCTAGTCGAGCTCATCAAGTAACCCGATCTGCCTTATGCATGTTCACCCTGTTTGGTCGCTACTGCTTGAACCTAGGGTACCAAACTTACCAGTGGCGATCCCCGTTTAACCATGGTACCTAGATCCGCTAAGTCGCATGAGCCGGGCATGGTGGTATGGGACACCGTGGTCGAGCTGTCGGCCTACGCTGGGGCCATGTGCCTCCCCGTAGTGACCATTGCGCAATCAACCAACTCGTGAGCCGAATATGGTGGTATGGGACACTGTATTCGAGCTGTCGATACTTCGGCGAGAGCCGAGTACGGTGAGATCTGTGCTCGTGCTGACGGACGACGAGTCCTCCGTGGTATCATCGAGTACACTCCAAGGGTCTGTGATTGGCCACGAATCTTTCACAGCAACTAGAGTGTGAGTTGAGCCGAGTACGGTGAGACCTGTACTTGAGCTGACGGCTAGTGATTGAGCCGAGTACGGTGAGACCTGTACTCGAGCTGACGGCCAGCAATTGAGCCGCATACGGTGAGATCTGTATCCGCTCTGACGGGTGATGAGCCCTTTGCGATGCCTTCACTACGCTTCTCAAACCATAACATCGTGTGAGAATAACTAGGATTGACGACCCTAGAATGGATCATGTTTGGGAATGATACAAGGGAGGTACCTTAGTTTCCCAATACTGCTGTTTGAAATGGACTAATAAAAACTTGGTAATCATGAGCATCATCGCACCGCATGTGCTTTGTAGATGTGGCGCACTGAGGGAGTAAGCATTCGCGAACGTAAGATAATGTCGCTTGAGGGTGGTTTGGCAAGGGCATACAGCATCATGTCATTTCATTCTTGCATTTAATAAGAGTAGTTAGAATTGTTTGATTTGTAATGCTTTATCATTACTGCTTGATTGAATTGATAACATGTTAACCTATGCTTTACTGTTCCACTGAGTTGATCACTCACTCCCACGTTACGGGACGGTGTTGTACACACCAACCAGATTTGTTGAGTTTCAGGTGGTGGCGATGCTTGTGAAGCAGAGCCGGACTACTTCTATGATGATAGGAGGAATTCTCCTATCTGTATCCCTTTGGCAGGTCAATGAAGACCTGATATTGTATTGACGGAGCTATGGTACATGGGATAGGAGGCATTACACTTCCTCACATTTGGTACATTTTAGAACTGCACTTGTATTTATTTAACCTGGTAATGTTATCACACTCTGGAGACTCATCATAAGTTATATATTTTATCTATCTATCACAGTCTTCCGCTTGCAAACTTAACTGTCTCTGGAGTATGATATGCTGTTTTGGCTTAATCTCACTCATGTTCAATGCACTAATACAGTCAATATTCAATCATCATTCATTTTGTTGCATAAGTGATGTTCTGGAACTCGGGAGCTGAGTTTATGCTCGACCCCCGATTTTCAGGGCGTTACAATAGCACTTTATCGGGTTGCTTGATTGATGCTCCTCTATGCTTCAATCAACTCCTTTTATGTTCCCTCGATCGTTGATGCTGATGATTCAACTCCAAGATTAAACACTTTGCATGCAATACTCTATTGAGGCGACGAAGGTGATGGGAGGATGGTGAAATTTTGTATAACTAATAGAAGGTTGTAAACTTAGGGGATTCATCTACATGGATCTTTTAAAGGATTTAGACAAAGGATATACCGATAAGGTTTGGTCTAAACTTTAGAAAATGGTGGAGTTCAAGCTCTTCTTCAAGGTGGAGGTTAGAATACACCCTGATCCATAACTCAAGTGGTAGACTAAGTGAAAGATACCTCGTTTCAACACCGAGATCTTGGTATCGATCCCTAGTGGGGGTGGCTAACAGTGAAGTGTGAACTGACAGTCGGCTGTACTAACAAGCTAACAAAAAAAGGTGGAGGTTAGAATCCTCATTAGAGTGTTAATCTCAAGGGAGATGACTTAGAACTTGTTGACACTCAAATATCGCATATTTAACCCTTCAATCACATTAGTTTTTCTAGCATTTAAGTGTTAATTCGATTTAATTATATACATTTTTGCCATAAAGGTGATTCAGAAGACTATGATGAATATGTGTTTAAAGGATGGATATAGAGCTTAAAAGAAGATAATGAAGAATTGAGGATTTAGAAGTCATTAATGAAGAATTCACATGCCAAAGAACCAAGGAAACCAAGTGAGGAATGAAGAGAATCGAAGATTTGAAGTGAAGAAAAGGAATCCTGAAAATTGGCTAGAAAAATCATATTATGAAATTTTAGGTCTAAAAAGAGAAAGTACAAAAATAATTTCAAAAATAGACTTCGATGACATTGAAGTTACTTTGATGGCATCGACAATTTAGAGATTTCGGGCTCAACTCGCTGGACAGTTTTGGACAAGTTTTGATGACATCGAAGACAGTTCGATGCCATCGAAGGTGCTTCAATGCGATCAAAGTTTGCCATCGAAGATACACTGAGTGCATAAATTTGAGGTGGTGTGAAAGTTTGAATTGCAAAACTATTTAAAGGAGTCTCTAGGTTATTCCAAATCATCTTCTAGGGTTTGAAAAGGGAGAGAAGGCCTAGGTGGAGTGCCGACAACGTTTTTCTACTTCGATTTTTTCATGGGTTCTATTAGATCTTTTTAGTTTTTCTTCTAGGATATTAGCTATGACTAACTAATTTCTAAGCTAAGGCTAATGGATAAAGCTTATAGTTATTCCTAATGTTTATTCTACTTTGATTCAAGTTTATGTTGAACTTTCATTGATTATTAGTTTGAATGAATGAATATTTTCAGTTTTTTATAATTTATTGTGACTGAAATTACAGTAGATGCTCTAAAAGATTTCGATATCTTCTTACCTATTTTGCAATCATGTGATCTGTAAAATTCGTGATCCACTATCGTTTATGGGCATGATGGATGCATGAATTCCCTACGATCATGAGATTGGTGCTTAATGCGTGAACTAATCCAATGAAGTTCAACAACACATTATATTTTAACTGCTCCATCATTCGATTGGATAGGATACGACTTCGATTCCAATTGAGTTATACATTGAATCAGTAAATTGATATTGAGATTGGTATAAGTGGATTCCCGAATCCTTAGTCATTTTATCTTTTTGTTTCCACTTTTTCCTAAATTGTTGGATTAAAAACGAGACAAACCGTTAGACTTAGATTAGTTTTAGGTTGTGTTCCCCATTCCCTGTGGATTCGACTTCGGTCTTACCAAGTTATTACTACATCGTGATCCTGCACTTGGGGTTGTGAACAAAACTCATTGGTTTAGAGACTTAGGATGAGGGATATGAACATGAAATCACTTAGGCTTCTATTACACCAAAAACCCATCGAAATGCACAAATACCAAATGCCATATATATAGGAACCAAGTTCCAATGGTAAAAATGACATAAATTAGCCGGTCCGATTGATTGATACGAGTTGTCGATCAATTAACTCCCCTTCGATTGATTGCTGTAAATCCAACATATACTGAATTTGTTGCTGGATGATTTGGGCCATGTTCGATTGCTCAAGACCGATCGATCGAAGATCAATCGATGACACCTATGAGTCTGATTTTTTGGGTAATTTGGTTTAACAACAGCTCGAGACTTTTATAGCCCATCTAAGCATGTTCAATTAGAGCTCCTAAGGCTAATGGATGATCAATTAAAGGTTTACCTATTAGGCTATGATCATCTAAAGGTTCAAGGGTTGTTTTGGGTCAAGATTAGGGTCACCAAGGCACCTCATATACATATTTTTCACTTCCTTGATGATCATGTCTTCATGTGTCTTCGGTTTTCAGCTTCCAAGGGCTCAATCAACTCCCTGACATATCGATGCACTTAATGGACAAAAAAGGTGAACAAATAAGTGCAATAACAGTTACAGTTACCCATATTCCCCTCTGATGATCAACGAAGACAATGATACAAGGATTGTAGCCTGAGATATTGCAGCCCTACAAGAGAAGGAAGAAGAGATTAGTAGCCTCTCGTGACCATTTGCTCTTGGTGCACTGATAAAATATGGAATGTGGAGAAGATGCGATGGGAAGCTTCACTGTTAAGGATTGAAATCCACAGGATTTCTCTGGAATGGCAGTAGGAGTTGGATCAGTGATACGGTTCTAGTGTCGAGACTAAAACACGATACGTCATAATTCGTATCCAATTGATGGATTTCATTGAATATTATAAGTTTATAACACAATACTCCAGTATTAGGGTTTTGAAGCACACCCTCAAATAAATTCTTTTTCTCCTTAAAGTAAGAACTTTTTATCACAATGGTAACAACTTGTATCTTTAATCAACAAAGCAATACTTAAAAGAAAAAAATATGATTGTATGCTAATTTTATTAAATTGAAAAGGAATGTAGTGCAATGGAAAATAAAAAAATTAGAGAAAATAAATGATCAATAACGGTCTGAGTAGGCGAAGCGACCGTGGATGATCGATGGTCATTTGAACTTGGAAGGTCGAGAGATCATGATTTGGCCAACTGGTCATGGCCTAAAGAAATCAAATCACTAAGCAAGGACTAGCAGAGTTGAGATCCAACAACGAGTTTGTGAACGAAGAGTTAAACCAATTCTAACTTATTGCACCGATGTGCTGGACATAAATGGATGAAAAGTATACTAAAACTACACTAATTGATCCATAATTCTTGCAATATTGTGCTAGATAGAAATAGAGAGATTAAACTAAACTAAATTAAGATAGGAATCTATGTGAGACGAAAAGAAAAGATAGACAACATTGTAATATTAAATAAGAGATTTGTGTATTTGAATTGGTGAGGGCCCGGAGCTCTTTTATCTACTGCTTTTATAGACTTAGATAAGTGTTGTTTACACCCATTTTAGTGCATCTATATGAACCGATAAAATGCCGCTACATGTTGGCATTGTGTGCTTAATGATGGACGAAATCTTACTCGCACCTCGAGGATATCTTTCACCCCAAGTCATTTAGAGGCACATCATTTGCCAAAAGAAGAATGTCACAAAGCTAAATACACATTTGCAAATAAGACGCTACGATAAATGACACGCATCCCTAATGCACATGGCATGTGTGATTGATCAGACAGGATGCTCGACAAGGCTATAAAGATCCGTCGAGACATGGATCTTATCACAAATCCAAATATGCTTGGTTATGCCGTCTCATACGGTCATTTCAAAATGAGAGATCCTCCTAGAGACAATCGGTGCTCTTATAGTGATTACATAGGTTCGAGAAGTGGATTCTTCTAAGCGGATGGGAACTACGAACACCATGGGGGATCTGGATCCAGTGAGACTGATCCCGTAAAATTCATGGATCTCTGTAGTTATGCTGACAAGAGATCTAAAAGAAATTTCTAATATGCGAAGATCTCTTTAGCTAAGTTGGGATGATCAGAAAACAACTATGCACCGTGACTACCAAGGATCCTAAACCAATAAGGATACCCAACAAGGGTTTTTTCACCTCCGAAAACTATATAAGGAGCAATCAATGAAGAGCTCCAGGCCCACGTGAAATACAATCTCTTTACACAGCACAACGTTGCTTATCTTAGTTTAAATCTCTTAACTTTTGTTTAGCCTCACTGTAGAATATCCAAAGTTTAGGTTAACTTAGATCATAACTGTTCAGCGCCATCACCATAGTACGCTTAGGAGTACTATAAATATCCACGACCCACCGTCGTTAGATCCTCGATTAGTCGAGTCTTTACTTGGAAGATCAAACCATTAGTCATATCCTACTAACTAATCTTCTTTGATTGTTTGTCCACACAGGCAATCACAACTATTTATTTTCGTTTATTTATTATATTATTTAGTTTATTTATTAATTGTACTGAGCTTCCATTACATATCAATAAAGTCAAGTTTTTTTACCCTTTAGTTTTAAATATATCTATTATTGTTCTGTAAAGAAATATAAAGCAAACTATTATTAGTAAAAGAAAAGTCCTTAACACAAGAAAAAAAGAATTTATTAAGGTTAACCCTTATCCTTTTACAAAATGCTTGATCGCTTTGACCGTCGGTGGCTGAGAAGGGGACCGATCTCTTGAGTTTGGTCTTAATCGCTCTAGCTCAGCGTGAGGGGCACCAATGTTGAGGGTCAAATATTGCATATCAGACCCCGATTATTGCCTGGACTTACGAATATGATACTGTTTAATGGCCTGTTTAATCGTATTTGTGATGCAGAGCGTATCTACGAGCCTAGATCGAAATAAGATGCTAAAAGATGAGATTTAACGCTCAGAATTCACCAGAGAAAGGGACGGACTTTAAGGAACCAAGATCGACAAATTTACATGCTAGAGACCCGAGAAAATCGAGAAACTAAAGTTCATGTGGCCTGAAACTGGTCCAGAATGCAAGATCACGGGGTTTCCACCATCCGTCTGGCTCAAGACTTCATGCATGGCCTAAGGACCATAAATTAACCGTACACGCCGAATTTCAGCCATTAGATCCTGGTGGAAGTGGCTTAACGGACAAATCAGCCCTCAGAATCATGATTCTGGGCCCACCTGCTGTTTGGATGGGCCTCATCTTCGGTCCCTACGGGTTAAATGATATGACAAAATGGATGGGTAGAGTGGATTTCTCATTTACATCATGGTGGACCCCACGTTGTGGTGCGTGTACACTGTGTGCAAGAACTCCAGCTGCGCACCGAAATCTAGAAACGGGTCAGCATGCGCTGACCCGATTTGAATTCGAAATTCCTTCCGAAATTCCCCCGCAACAGAGACGTAGGGAAGGATTCAGATGGGCCATCATCATCGTACATCTTGATGATCCACACCGTTCAGTGAGTTCGTGAGAGCAAACCGACCACACTCTGATCTGTGGCCAGATTTTCGTGAACACTGCATGTACAGGTTTCAGTCCCTGTGGATTCGACCTCGGTCTTACCGAGATTATTACTACATCACAACCCTACACTTGGGGAGTGAACAACCAACGTTCAATTGAACTTGAGACAAGTACAATTTGGCATGCCCGCACTATCCCAATCGCACATGTTAATCGAATATGGACCTTCATTAACAGATGTGGCCTTGTGTTTGAATGAAAAGTGCAAACTTATTTTTGACATGCTTGGTGGAACCTATTGTGTTTTCTTTAGTATTTCTCAATAAAGAAAGATGACTTCTAAATTTAAAAAGGCTAGTTCTATCCCCAACGCCGTAAAAGAGCTGTAAGACGAGAATCAGTAGTTTGAACCCGTCGACGTGGAGTAGGATCCTCTTCTTAACCAACCCTCGGAGAGTTCTCCATGCACTTCTTTCAGATGTAAGGATACCTATGACAAATAATAGATGGTACTAAAATATAAGTAGAGATGTTTAAAAGAGTATTTAAAAGTTTATTTGAGAGACTTTTGACAAATATGAATATCTAGTCTGCCCTTAACCTCCCAGTGGAACCAGAAGCAAAATGGATAGTAGAGCTCCCCACAAGGGCCAACCGAATCGAACCCCAAGGTTGTCCTATACTATCTTCACCAGTGGTAAGGAGAAATGGTTGAAATGACCAACCATATGGTTGGTCAGAGTACATTAACCACCGGAACCCTTATATACTCAGGGGGCAATTCTCAACCGATATCGACAACCTCGGGGACAACCGACCACTTAACGATGCCGCATAACTAGTATCCAATGAACGAGAACGGGGGGGGGGGGGGGGGGGGGGGGGGGGGGACCTCCATTCGGCTCGACAGTTTATCAGGCTAACAGAGGACTGGGATGCCTGGCCATACCCTATGTAGCCGCAATAGCTGCTCTGTCGAGATGATGTCATAGGACTCATTCAGAAGCAGGGCTGTAGGCAACCCTCAGTCGTATTGTGGATGCACTAATTCTGCCCTGAGCCCAAGGCAATGCTCAATCGCCTGAGATCGTTTCATGGCACAACCCCAGTTTTCTTAGAGGGTGAATTGTAAGGCTATCCTAGATAAGTCGAGCTCTAGCGACAATGACGTCGGTGGCGTCGTTGCCTGACGATCAGTCTATGGAGATGATCGACTAGATTGTGTTGAAAGAGACTTTCGAGGTAAGGCCGAAGTCCCTAGTTTTAATGGCTTATTACGTATAGAAGACTTCCTCAATCGGTTAGCCGAAGTAGAGCGATATTTTGATTACATGAACGTACTAGAACAAAAGAAAGTAAAATTGGTAGCATTTAAATTAAAATTCAGTGCTTCTACATGGTGAGAACAATTACAACTCTCATGTGCCCGACAGAATAAGGCGCCAATCCGATCATGGTCATGGATGAGACACATTCTTTAATCACGATTCCTCTCCAGTGATTATGACTAGGTATTGTTCCAACAATACCAAAATTGCTGGCAGAGAAATCGAATTATCACAGATTACACCGAAGAATTCCAGCGGTTGGCAACACAAAATGATTTATCGAAGATCGAATCGCAGAAGGTGGCACGGTTCATAGGCGGTTTACTACTGATAATTCAAGACCAAGTTCAGATGCCCCTAGTTGGGACCATGGATGAAGTGATTTAGTTGGCAGGTAGGGCAGAAACACGCGCAACTTGTAAGAGTTCCTACTCGACCTAATCTTTTGACTCAGACATCATGACAGGTCCCACATAGGAATCAATACTGGCCAAAGAAAATGAAGTAATAGGAGGGCATCCTCAACCTCCTACAATAGCAAACCATGACACGGGGAGTGTCCATCTAGGCCTCAACATATAACACTTACAACAATGAGTCCGAGTAGGATTTCAAAGCCATATGATCGACCAAGGCTGAACAATTGTTATCATTGTGGTCAACCAATCCATTTATCAAAGACCTGCCCTCAATGCCCTACAATCCACTTGGCCATTAACGAAGGGGGCACTGAAGGTGAGGCATCAGAAGAAGGCCCTACATTTAATAAAGATGAACAAGCTGCTGAAGAAGGAGCTAGTGACTAAGAATGGTTGACCAATGATCATGGCGAATCCTTGGTCATAAGGCAATTATTGTAAACTCCAAGGAAGGAGGTGCACCTACAAGAACATAATATATTATGTACAGGGTATACTGTCAATGTAAAGGTTTGTGAAGTAATCATAAACAGTGGCAGTAGCGAGAACATCGTCTCGAAGGTGATGGTTGACAAGTTGCAGCTACCTACGACAAAGCATCCATTTTTTTTTTTTGACAAAAAGAAATTTCATTGATCAAAATCAGAATGTACAACTGCTTTACATTCAGGCTCGATAAGCACACATCCTATCCCAAGCCAATCGTGAGGTCGAAAACAGAAAAGGCAATGAGACTAACTACAAAGCAAAAGACAAGAAATCATAGTCTAAGAGCGCTCATACCCATCCTATCCAAAAACATCCTCCCCTTCACTTCTCTCGGGAGGTCATTGAAATGAACAAGAATGACAGAAGATTGTAATCCGCTACCCAACCTGGCCAAACTGACAAAGCATCTATTCCCTTACTCGATTGGCTGAATAAAAAAGTTGAATGAGACCAAGGTAATTGAACATTGCACTATCTCGTTTTCAATTGGTAGGAATTATAAAGAATAAGTTCTTTGTGACGTGGTTCGACATGAAAGAATGCCTTATGTTACTCGGTTAACCATGAAAATTAGACCATGATGCGACCTACCGAGAATTAGAAAATATTTACGTCTTCGTCAAGGATGGTCGAAATACGATCTTTACCCATATGATACCAGAGAACTACCTCGAAGCTTCTAAAGTGGAGGGAAAATCTCTCCTGACCATTCAAAATTTTGTGGAGAAATCCAAGGAAACCGGCGAGGTATACGACAGTGGTAAAGGGCGAGGAATCAGAGCCCTTAGACATTCCTCTAAGTTTAAGGCCGATGTTGAACGAATTCAAAGAAATCCGGCCCGAAGAGTTACCCGATGGATTGCCCCCTATGCGGGACATCTAACATCACATAGACCTCGTCCTTGGGGCTAGCTTGCCCAACCACCCTCACTATTGAATGAGTCTAAAAGAGTGTGAGATACTTCAAGGGCAGTGGAGGAATTGATCCGTAAGGGTCTTTTAAGAGAGAGCATGAACTCATGTGCCATGAAAGCTTTATTAATGCTGAATAAAGATGGGAGCTAATGCATGTGTGTCAATAGCCCAAAAATTAACAGGATTACCATTAAATATTAGTTCCCAATATTGCAATTGGATAACATGCTTGATATGGTACAAGGTGATGAGGTGTTCTCTAAACTATATCTTACGAGCGGGGTGCCATCAGATTTGTATTCGGCCTGGTGATGAGTGAAAATGGTATTCAAGACCAAGGATGAGTTGTATGAGTAACTGGTCATATCCTTCGGTCTATTGAACACACTGAGAACTTTTATCATCTGATGAATCAAGTGTTGAAGTTGTTCATTGGTTGGTTTGTGGTAGTATATTTTGATAACATTCTGATATGTAGACATGGTGAGATGGAGCACATGTATCATCTCAGGTAAGTGCTATAGCTCTTAACAGTTAACAAGTTACACCTTAACTTGAAGAAGTGAAGTTTTTTAATGAATGACCTGTTGTTCGTAGGATTTATTATGACATCCACAGGCATTCATGTGGAAAATGAAAAGGTGTGAGCCATTAGGGAATGGTCAATTCTGACAAACATTTATGAAGTGAGGAGTTCCCAAGGGTTGACGACATTCTATCGTCAATTTGTGCAAAATTTTAGCACTATAGTCACACCCATTACATATTGCATTAAAAAAAGGCTGTTTCAGTGGACCGATGAGATTGACAAGAGCTTTGTTAAAATCAAGCATCGATTGTCCACAACACCAGTCTTATTTCTTCTTAGTTTCGGCAAGCTGTTTGAGGTTGAGCGTCATGCCTTATATGTTAGAATTGGAGGAGTCTTATCAGAGGAAGGAAGGCCGATAGCCTTTTACAGTGAGAAGCTCAACGTAGCCCGAAAGAAGTGGTAAACATAGGAGCTTGAGTTATACATAGTGGTTCAAGCACTGCGACAGTGGCGATATTATCTAATTAGAGAGAGTTTGTTTTCTACACTGACCATTAAGCCTTAAAATTTATTAATAGTCAAGCTAACGTGAATCGTGTGCATGCTAGATGAGTTAGATTTTTGCAGAAATTCTCGTTCGTTGTGAAGCATAAGTTAGGGCGGCAGAATAAGGTAGTTGATGCACTTAACCACCATGAATTACTACTTGTTACGATGAACAATGGGGTGGTTGGGTTTAACTGTTTCAAGTAGTTGTATGCTGAGGACGAGGACTTCACGGATGCATGAATAATGTGTCAAGAGGGTTATTTCAGTTACCTACATACGTAAGACGATTTCCTCTTTAAGGGGAATCAATTGTGCATCCCCTAAAGTTCACTAAGGGAGTAGATTATCCAAAAGCTACATGAGGGTGGCCTTAGTGGATACCTTTGATGAGACAAGACGTCGGCGCTTGTTGAGGAACGATATTACTAGTCGTAAAGCCATGTAACACTGTCATGTTCGTTAGACCTCCAAAGGGCAGTCTCAGAATATGGTCCTTTACACCTCGTTACATGTGCATGACGACCCTTGGGAGGACTTACCTGTGGACTTTGTGCTTGGTCTCCCACGAACACAACATGACATGGATTCGATATTCGTAGTGGTAGATCATTTATCAAAGATGGAGAACTTTTTCTAATGTAAGAAGACTCTCAATGTAACACACGTAACAAATCTATTCTTCAGAGAGGTCATGCGGTTACACGGGGTTCCCAAGACTATTACTTTTGAACGTGACATGAAGTTTATAAGCTACTTTTAGCGGACTTTGTGGAATCAGTTCGGTACATAACTTCAGTTTAGTAGTGCCTACCACCAACAGACCAATGGGTAGACTGAAGTTGTGAATTGTACATTGGGAAACCTCCGCTAGTGTAATTCATGTGACAAACTGAAGCGTGAAATTTGGCTTTGTTTCAAGTGGAGTTTGCATTCAACAACATGATGAACCATTTGACAGGAAAGTCCTTGTTCCAAATTATTTATGGTCGAGTGCATCTCCACATACTTGACTTGGACCTTTTGCCCAAACTCTAGGGCATGAGCATTGTATTAGAACATATGACGGACTGAATTGTATGCATCATGCGGATGTACAAGCCAAGTTACAAGCTTCGAATGACAAGTAGAAGGAGCAAGTCGACAGGCATTGGCGGCAAAATGTGTTCGAGGTGGTCGACCATGTTATGGTGCATTTATGCAAGGAGGGATTTTCGACCGAAACCTACAACAAGTTGAAGAACAAGAAGATTGGACTGGTATTGATCCTTCGAAAGATCAATGATGATATTCACGTTGTTGATCTTTCGGATGACATGGAGATCTCCGTACTTTCAATGTTGCGAACCCGAGCTCATTATTTAAAAGATTGTAATTTTATTTTTCATTTTTTATTATTATCATTAATCAATTTATTTTGAATTTATTAGAAATTATTTCTATTTTTATCCCTCGTGGTTTAGGGAAGCTTTGTAATGAGTCTAGAGAGAGCCGTCGATTCGGAGTAGTTATTTCCTGAGGAAGACGGTGAATCGACTTCATCACGTCCCTCCTGCGTCAACATGGCTGGATATGGAACTCGGACTTAATTTGGGCCTTGGTTGACCCAATGAGCTTAGGGCCTGTTTGGCCAGGCAGATCCGAGGGATGGGATCGGCAATATCCTGGGATAGGCATGACGTGCCAAACAGACCCAATGAACTTGTCCTGGGATATGAGCAATCCCATGGATCTTAAGACAATCCACTGACATCACCATCATTACCTTAAAATTGATCCTATCCCTTGGTTGGATGGATTGGAAGGTAAAATCCCGGGACATGCAGGGTGTGCCAAACAGGCCCAGTGAACTTGTCCCAGGATATAAGCAATCCCATGAATCTTAAGACAATCCACTGACACCACCATCATTACCTTAAAATTGATCCCATCCCTCCTAATACCATGCGATCTGCCTGGCCAAACAGGCCCTTAGATAGTTGTGTTGGGCTGGGCTTAAGCAATGGGCTTAGCATGGGGTGGTGGCTTTAGGCTCGATTTAGACTGAATATAAGTTAATTAATTATATTATATGTTTATTGGAAACTCATAATTATGCATGGGTCAGTGGCAAACGCTCCGCGTTTCAACATTGAAGTCCTGGGTTTGAGTGTCCATGTAGGGTGCGGGTGGATGATTGCGTGTTTAAAAAATAAACTCTGGCATGCATGATAAAACTCGTGTATAGGCCACGCGTGTGCCCGCATGGTACATACATGGAATATCTAATTCATCCATCAGGTTAGTCCGACTTTGTAAATCCAATTCCCATTATTGGAATTGTAAGAATGGGCTATAAAAAGTTTTTCAGAGCCATGCTTTTGTTCTGTAAGCTGTGGTCTACTTTACCAGTGGATCAATCTGATTATTTAGCTACACTATCGATATAGTAGTGCTGTTTTGATGGAAGGTAGCTAGGAAGTAATTCATTAAAAATGTTTTTTTTTTTTCTCCCCTTTTCAGCAGGCATTTGTTTGCACCAAATATCATGAAATTTCATGTTGAATCAGTCTAATTTACAGCAACCAAACACACTAAACAATGTCAGGTAATCACAATTTGGGTTCAATTACTTTATCCTGCTAGTAAAAATTCAATAGCTCAGCCATCCAGCAATGATTTGAACTTTTTTCGTCTTCTACAAGCAAGCACCATGTACGTGGTGGATTCACCACAAGCGGGCCTGCATTACTGTCTGATTGGAGTGTTTTTTATTTTTATTTTTGAAATCTTGGAGACATGTTTGCGTGATAAACAGGCCTTAATACTTGGCTCTGCTGCAAGGGCCTGCAATACTGTGGGATTGGAGGTGGAGGTTTTTTTTGTTATATATATATATATATATATATATATATATAACAAAACAAAACAAAAGAAAAAAGAAAAAACTTAAGAGACATGTTGTATGATAAACTGGTCTTAATACCGCGAAGTTTTCAAACCACAAGCTAAGGACGCAAGCAGACTTGCGACAGTTTATTGAAGCAAAGAAACAAGAAAACACACATAACATATGATAGTATAGGTCTATGATATTCTCATGTTTAAACGTAGCATTAGTACGTAGAGATAATTAAGTAACTAAGAGGTTTTTTCCCATCTTTCGGACACATGTAAATCACTGATGCACCAATGGAAGGAATCCGTGCCGAAGAGCTGCATCCCATACCTTTTCAACATCGAGAATTTCGTGGCCGCACTCGTGTGTGTCCCATCCTTCCAATGTATGCACTATTCCAGCCACGCGGCATGCACTCATCACCCGCCTCGGCAGCCAGTTCTGCCACATGTGCACACCCCCCCAAAAAAAAGAAGTGTTATCCTTCTCTTGTAAATGAACATTGGTGCATTTGGTTGCACAAGGAATCCAATTGCAGGCATTTGGTTCAATCAAGAGGAAATGAGGAAAAGGTAAGGATGTTTCATATGATCCTATTACTCAAAAGCACGTCCTAAACAATAACTAGGGGTGG
This sequence comes from Magnolia officinalis, assembly GCA_021015155.1. Classification (NCBI taxonomy): domain Eukaryota; kingdom Viridiplantae; phylum Streptophyta; class Magnoliopsida; order Magnoliales; family Magnoliaceae; genus Magnolia; species Magnolia officinalis. Next base: position 22,289,529 of record JAJHSJ010000005.1, on the reverse strand, counting down.
CAATGGACCCTAGTCCGGCCTTAATCCCTGACGCAGGGGAGGACGTGAGGTCGAGCACCGTCTTCCTCAAGAGGATAAATATTCCGAATCCACGGAACCTCTCTGGACTCCTCACAGAGACTTTCTCGAATCCACGAGAAATAGAGTAGAAAATAGAATAAATTCTAAATAAATTCGAAATAGCTTAATTAATCATTGATAATTTCTAATGTGTCTCCTTACACTATTAATAAAGAAAAAAATAAACTAAAATTCGTAATTACCAAAAAGCAAAATTCTAACTCTAATAAAATCCTAATTCTAATACAACTCTCTCTAAAGCCTAATTTCTAAAAATAAAAATTACAAATAAACTTTCTCTAGAAGAGTCCTAGTATAACTAAAACTTATTTCTATAAGGAAAGAAAATCTAAAACTCTAAAAAATATTAAAATTCGGAATTACTAAAAATAGTAAAATCTTCCTAAAAATTCGTTTTTGAGCTGAAAGCGCGTGTTTTTTGACGAAACGGACAGATGCGACCCACTTTGTGGGTCGGTTCACCTCAGATGGCCCGTTTCAGTAAAGATTGATAGCTTGTGCGCCCCGTAACGATACCCGGATCAAAAGTTATAGTCAATTTACGGTCCACCTTCTTTTGGCCCAACCATGCTAGGAACGTATCTGTGACATGTTCTACATCAATCCCTTAAGCCCTGGACCTATTTGGGCTTGAATGGCCTTAGCCCCATGGGCGAGGTACATGTATAGTAATCAAAGGTTTAAAATGAGTAAAATTTAAAATGTTTTTGTTTTGAAATATCCTCCATCCATAATATTTACAATGTATAAACCATGGTTTCAAGACTCGTATGAGTCTGATACAATTTGTCCGAGTTGACTCGGGATTCAGTCGGGCCCGATCCAATTCAATACCATGAGTCACCCCTCACTTTACTTGGACTTCGGCAATTCATGACTCAATTCGGGGTCCGCCGAGATGGTCAAGCCACCGAGTCTTTTAACCATGGTATAAGCAATTTGGATCAATGAAATGTCGCCCTGGATTACAAGGTTTGTCTTTAAACTACATATTAATTACGTCAAATGGGAACAATTAACAAGTATCTTCAAACCATTATAACAGTGCCCCACTTAATCATTGGACGGGGCCATTCATCAGGCATCAGACCTAGATCTCAGGCTCTGGCCTGGCCCTCGGCCCAGGTTTCGGGGCCCAAGTCTCTGCCTGGGTCGCCTATCGAGTTGCCACCCCTAACAATAACAAGGTTGCATGGGAAGTTGTGGACTAACCTCACAAGCATGCATGTTCTCGAGAGCCGGAGGAATGACCATTGCTGGATTGGTGTGGTAAACACAGTCCCTTCGCAGTCTCTTCAGAGGAAATTGGGAGAAGGGAATGAAATGAGTGCCTTTGGGAGCTATTCTTTGTTCTTCATCTTTCAATCCATCTCCCACTAACCATGCCTGAATTCACACATGCAGCTATCAGAACGTGTTTTTCACCACAGTATAATCTCACTTCTAAGTTTTTGCATGAAGGAAAAAATAATGAAAAGACAGAAAAATCTACCTCAGCTGTATTATAAACGTTGGTGCGGAGCAAGTAACACCTATTCTTTTCTGGCAGGCGTAATTTCAGCTTCTCATATTCATCAATGCAGACGGTAATTATCTGTTCTCATGTAACCTCTAATCAGCAAAAATAGAAATCCAGGTCAGCCCCATCACTAGGGGCTTGGACACATGGCTCAAGCCCCATGGCTAGGGGCTTGGCAACATGGCTCTTCGAGTCATGGCCACGGTCTCGGCCTTTGATTACCTACATAGGAAAAATTTTCTTTCTTTTCCAACTAAAAAGCATGCCTTCTATAAATTGAAGGGATTGTCCCCTATTAGAAGTTATTTTCCAAAAGAAGCCTATTTTGGTGTTTTCTCATTAAATTAAAGCAATAAAAAGAAGTGACATTTAAATCATATATGCCTAATCAATTCACTTAGGCCCTGTTTGGTAGACGCCCAAAATATTTTAGTAAACATAAATTATGTATTAGAGATCTGATAGCTAATGCATAATGAGTTCATGACATTTTAGTTAATAATAATTATGTATTAGAGGTCAAGAACTCTTTATATAAAATCATGGCTAAATAAAATGAAATGAACTCTGTTTTAGGTGTCTACCAAACGGGATTTAGGAGAGAAAACCAACTAGTCAAAGTGTGGGTTAATCATATTTACCTTGACACCCCTTTGGCATAAGGCTAGTGCAATTGCATAGCCTGTCTTGGAAAGGATTCCTCTCAGAAGGACCCGTTCTGTTCCTTTGGGAATGCTATTAAGCACGATAGCAACTGCCAATGAAGTTCCATCCACAATTCTAATATTGAGTTTCGGGTGCTTTGTGAGATAAAGTTCCCCATATCCATTCAACTCCTCCCCCTGAAATTTGGTCTCAAGTTATAACTGTAGTTATACTTATGGGATGTGGCAGAAATTCACAAAGATGAAAAGTGCATGCAACACATGGGTAATATGGTACACTTTATTTATTTATATGTGGGTCCCAATCCTGTTCCATGGGCCATCGTGTTTATCTCCTCAAATTCATCTTGGAGCCCAAAATTCAGCCAGGATGGGCTACATTACATTAAAGGGCAAAGTGAGAAATCATGCCTAAAACCTGTATATTCACTTAGTATGGCTCACCCAAGTAATAACTTGATTCTTGGTGTGTTCCTTTACCTTGAGCAGTGTGGCTCACCTGAGTAATAACCTAATTTTTGGTGTGTTCCTTCACCCTCGGGTGGAGAATCTAGTGAACGGATTGGATGGCATATACACAAAATAGGTCCGACTTTTGGGTGCTTCCCACAAAATAGGTTTGGAAGGTTTAATTGGTTAGGTGTCTTCGTCTGCCTACCCAACTGATTTTTCTATTAGGTTGATTTTTGGCCTCATTGCTCAATATTGAAATGCTGCATCTCATGGATGGGGTCTATTTGATGCACATATCATAGCGGGGCCCACAGAGGCCATCTCTACCATACACCATATGAACATTTTTCCATGGGTCAAAAGAAAAAAGCTCTTAGCCACCGTAACTTATGGTAGACTCGACACCATGTCACTGAAGTGGTTGACTTGTTGTGCCATAACACTGTATGTTGTCCATGACTGGTGTGACAAGTGTAGTTGAGATTTTGTTAAATCTGGTGATATTATCGCCAAATTTTTTATAAACGATAATGTTGCAATAAATTCACAAGATTTCAGATTCTCGTCAATTTTTAAAATTTCGCAATCTTATCGTGAAATTATCACAATTAAGTTTATCACAAATTTATTTTAAAGTTAAAATAAGTAAAATTATACCTACACTTCTAAAATCTTTGAAATATTTTATAATAATCATTTTAATATCTTATTGTCATTGAGATTTCTCCTGATAATATGGCTGAAAAAAAAAAAAAAAAAAAAAAAAAATTCGAAAATCATTCGATGGTGCAAACAACATTCATGCCAAGCGAATCTCCACTATTAATTTTCATTTAATCCATGATGAAACCCTTCAATATCCTAAATTTAAATTCTGCATGGATCATCATATTTCATCTTGGAGTACTGTGACCCTATAAATAGTGGGCCACCATCATTGGCCCTACATAAAGAGACTGAGGTTTGAGTGACTTTCATCTTAAGTTAGCTTTTTGTTTCAGAGAGATATTCATTCCTTGATGTTATTTAGATAAACTTTAACATTTAAATAACAATTTCATCACTTTCACTCCACTTTTAGGATAAAATATTATGTCAAAACAATATAAAATGTCATGTTTGAAAGTTTATCAAGTAAGCTTAATTTCTAAGAAGCTCAAGATCGTATCACTTGACACCATATGAACAAGTTATGGTTGATTTTTTAAGAATGTATAGGTTTGTGATAGAAATAAGGAATGTTTTGTCATTTTTAATATACTGTTGAAATTGATGATTAGGATTAGAAGCTATGATGTTGAATGAAAGGTTTAGATTAATTAGGTTTAATAGTTTTTTAACGTTTAGGTTTTAATTGTTAATAAATGGGCTCTCACACATGAGAGCAAATAGTTGATTTAAGAGAATATCAGTGACTCTGATTGACATATATATTAGTGTAATGTCTATCATTGACACCATATTTCGAAAATATTAGTATTTACTCTTGTTTGTCAAGTATTACTAAGTTTTCAACAAATTAAGGTAATCATCTATCATCTTTGATTTTTATTATTGTAAGCAAAATTGAACTAGTACACTGCATGGGAAGCGTAACCCACCACAAGAGAAATGTCTCGAAGCTGACCCAACTAGAGTACCAGGAGGAGTTTCTGTCTCGAGCTGATAGGGCATAGAGCTTGGAAGATATAGTGAGTGACTCTCCCAATGAAGAGATGGGCCCTAAGTCGATCCCAAGTTGAGTTGCTTAAGGATAGAGCTCAGTGGGGGGAATCATCTCCCGAGTTGGCTAGGTCGACCACGGCCAGAGGCGGGATGGAAAACTTGGAGAGAATTCCGCATCGAACCAAGAAAGGAAAGATTTGAAACAATCCTACTCGAAGATCATGGTGACTGAGCTGGGCTCGATGATATTTTTGGAGGTAGATTTCCATCCAAATAAGAACACTTCAGCGAATCCAGCGGATCCCGCAGGAATACACAAGTCTTAAAAACCCCCTAAGGACCCTATAAGTACACTCATTATAATACAAGGGAGGTAAGTGAACAAACCAAGATCAAGCCTTTTATTAGAGTCTACCAACCTTACTTAGGCATCGAAGGGTTCATAGCCATCATCGGCTCCCCATGTTGTTTACATCTTTTTATTTCTATGTAGGTCCATCACTGGGATATCCTCCACGATTGATCGCATCTATTTAAATACTGGATGTTTTTAGGTATTTTTGGTAATTTATGGTGATTTGATCCATGCTGCATCCCAAATTTCATCTAGCTACAGTTGCCTCCTTTAGGTTGTAGCTCTTTAAATAGTTTGTGCTAGGATTTGATGTTGGTGTGCTTATTTTTCACTCCATTGCTGATCCATGCTACTTCCTCAACTATCGTCCCAGGCTATTTCTAAGTTGATGAGAGTTGTTAAGCATCTTTTCATCACTACTTGCCTTGTTCAAGTTCAAACATATATATATATATATATATATATATATATATATATATATATATATATATATATATATATATATATATATATATATATATATATATATATATCCTCTATGAGAATCACAATCGAAATCAAAACAAATCTCGCAGTTATGCGATTCTACGTGCGCGCTCAATGGAACCTTCGATGACAGTTCGATGGCATCAACAGTCTATCAATGCCGTTGATAAATCACCAAAACGTTCCAGTAAGAAAATATAGATTTTTTGGATTTTTTCAATGGCATCAACATTTGTTCGATGGTATCGAGCAGTTTCTCGATGACATCAACAGACTATGTTGCTCACATATTTAAGATATTAATAACATACGTGTGTGTGTGTGTGTGTGTGTGTGTGTGTGTGTGTGGTGTGTGTGTGTGTGTGTGTGTGTGTGCAAAGATTGATTTGTATAGTTTACAGTGAGCTGTTCCAAGTTACATATTATCTGTAATATTTGAGGACTCCTGTAGGTGATTCCAAAGGTAATTTGATGGGCAAGATATGGCTTCATGATCATAGTTGATTCCTATCATCACTATTATCATTCTTGTTGCGATGCTATTTTTTGAGGGGTTAAAGATGCTAGAATATATAATTAGTATCATTCTATGATGATTGAGTTATCAATAATTATATGGTGATGAATTATTGCTTCACTTTATACAACCACGAATTAATAATGGGCTTCTGCTTAAAAGCAAGATCCTAAAAGAGCTATGGGATCAGGTTGCTAGCATGTATTCCCAGCTCCGTGAACTTGCTTAGAATTTTCAGCTACACCATGAGATTGTTATTATATACAAGGAGATTTGCTTGTAGATGATTGTTATGCCTCTCTTCGGTTGGGATAGGAGGACTTAGATTACTGTATGCAGTCTTAATCCTTGATGAGCTCAATACGTGGCTGGGAATAGGCCTGTTTTTGAATTTCTTCATAAGCTTAATTCATATTTGAAGCCTTAATGTGCTTAATATTTAGTAGTACACATCTTTCTTATCTAAAGACTATCTACAACTATATACAAAAAAAAGTTCAAAGTAAGAAAACTCAAATCCCAATACTCTATCAACACATCTTCCAACCTTGTAGTTCAAAAGCACACCAAACAAATCAAGGTAAAAGAAAAAGCTCATTGCAGGTCTTCTTTCTTTAGCTCATGTTCCTTCCATTAGTAGATATGTCTACCAAGGTAGTGTCTTCATCCAATTTAGCTAATATTGTAATCAAGCTAGGTATGTGTTTGATATATATACTTCATCTTAAGGGGGAGTGTTGATGGAGAATAGTCATGTTGCATGAGCTTAACTCATATTTGAAGCCTCAACATGCTTAATATTTGGTAGGAAGCCTCTTCCCTATTTAGAGATTGTCTACAACTATATATAGAAAAAACTCAGCATAAGAAAACTCAAAGCCCAATACTCAACACATCTTCCAACCTTGTATTTCAAGAGCACACCAAACATATTAAGGTAGACTTCTATTTCATTTAGGGAAAAAGCCCATTGTAGGTCTTCTTTCTTCAGCTCATGTTCATTCCATTAGTAGATAGAGATGTACATCTTCTTAAACATCCCATGCGCTAGGGCGATGTTTTTGGAAATTGACCGACCCTGAATAAAGGCCCCTTACTCAGGCAAAATTAGCCTTGGAAGAATAGATAATAGTCTGGATGCAATGATTTTTGAAAATATCTTGTAGACACAGTTGCAGAGGCTAATTGGACGGAAGTTTGAAAATGTGGCTGGGGCTGGAGACTTAGGGACCATACAGAGGAGGGAGGACGTGAAAGCTCTCGGGATCTCTCCCCCTGCAAATAAATGGACTACAACTTTATGAAGATCCTGCCCCACTATGGGCTAGCAGGTCGCAAAGAAAGATCCAGTGAATCCATTCATACCTAGAGCCCCATCTTTAGGAAGCATGCTAACCGCTTGGTGGACCTCTTGGAAGGTGGGAGGGGCTGCCAACATAGCATCCTCCTCTTCTGTTAGGATATAGGGGATTCAAAGGGCCAGCTCAGGCACTGGAGTGATTGTCTCCGATTTAAAGAGCGCTTTGAAGAATTTAACTCTCATTTGCCCACCCCGCGCTTTGATAGCTCTTATTACTGTTCTCTCGGTTCTCTCTAAAGCTGAAGCATGAAAGAATTTAGTATTTTTGTCCCCCTCGTCCAGCCATTCGATCATTGACTTTTGTTTCTAGAAGATTTCTTTCATGAGCTCCAAGTTGGCCAGATGATGTTTGGCTTGAGAGAGCTGATGGTTAAGGTCTTCCTCAAGGAAGTTTTTCATACATTGTTCCACAAGAACCAACAATTCTTCTGCTTGTTTTACCCGTTGAAAATGTTTCCGAACTCCTCCTTGTTCCCGGCCTTTAGAGCATGCTTTACCTTCCCAAGCTTTAACTGCACATTGATCATGTGCTGAGATGCTTCCTCTCCCTCCCAGACAGATTTGACCACCTGTAGAAATGACTCATGCACAGTCCACATCCTTTGGAACTTGAACGGCCTGGCAGAAGATGACGAGGAGTGGGGGAAAGCTAGCAGGATAGGGGCATAGTCTGAACTGGCTCTTGGCAGATGATCCACCCTAAAACGAGGGAACAAGCTAGACCAGACTGTATTGATAAGAACTCTGTCCAACCTAGCCCAAACCCATGTGCTGCCAGCGTGGTTGTTGCTCCAGGTGAACCTGTTCCCATGAAAACCCGCATCCAGCAGCCCCGAGGCATTGACCTCTTCTACTATTCCCTCTTCTTCTCTTGTGGAATAGGCGTCACCCTTATGCCTCAACATTTGTAACGAAGGTGGCTCTTTGGCCTCTTCCAATCTCTATTTAGTTGAGTCTTGAACAAAGAAGGGGGAAAGATCCACCTCTAGTTCCACCCTACTCCCTTCTACCACCATTTCTGGAAAATAGTTATAGGTCCCTCTTTCCAGAAAAGAAGGCACAAATGGATGGGGATTTGTTCTGAGAGGAGTCTCCTCCCTGTCTTCACTGCATTCTGGAGGTCTTAGGGGCGAACAACCCATAGATTTGGATTTGATTTTTCAGTCATATCCTTCAACTTCTTCCTGGGGTTATCTGATCAGAAAATTGTAGTTGACTGGTCTGTTTGATCCCTCCTAGGGGCATAAATTGACCCTCAGACTGAAGCCCTTCATACATGTTCTCAATGGTGGCTATCTTGGCTGCTTCAGTTGGGTGCCTCTCCTCAAGTAATTTTGGGGTGATAGTGTCTTCCCCTCCTACAATAAAAATATTCCTAGGAGAGGAAGATGTTACCCTTTCCCTTGATTTGACGAGATGACCTCTGGTAGTTAGAGGATCGATGCTTTTCGTTGGCTCTTCCTGTGTGTTCTCTCGAATAGGTGAAATGCAGTCCCCAACTTTTTCTAAGTCATATCAGCAAACTTCTGGTAGCCCTTCTTGATTGCCTGTGTTAGCTTGGCATAGTCTTGCACTCATCCAGGGGGGGGGGGGGGAGCGTTCTTGCTCCTTCCTCTTGGGCATTTTCGCAAACACCTTGTTGGTCTTCCTGCCTTACTCTAGGACTCTAGTAGAACCTTCTTTTTATCCAATCTTTGGTGGATTCTGAGGCTACTTGAAGATTTTTCTGATCTTTCTGTGCGATCAGATACCTCGACGTGACATCATTTGTTTCCGCATAGATTGGGAAGGAATCTTCTCTAACTATTAGCTTGAGGACTTTTTTTAGATCTGTCCCAGGGCGCAGCTGGACCTTGACCCAAGCAAACACCTGAAATATACCAAAGCTGCTATTGGTGTCTATCTTTACCACTCGACCACAGTAACTACACAGATCAAGGATGACTGCTTCCAGCCAGGCATGAGTCGGGATTCCAAATAGGCAGAGCCAGGAGCCTTCCACTGCCTTGCTCAATGACTAGGAACAAGGGTAAATAAGAGTCTTCTTTGAATTCTACAAACTCTGACCTGGTCTTTAGGATCCACAGAAAACAATCCGGGGTCTGTCTCACCACATCAATAGCTGAAGCCACAAATTTTGAAGCCCTGATGGCACTGATCAACAACAAAATGGAGACTGATCTATCGAAGGCCACTCCCACCAATCCAAACTCCAATTGCTTGAGTTTGTTGGCTACTGCTGCCGGGTCAACCACCGATGTAATGTCATGGATTCCTTCTCTTGCACTTCCTGATCTATGGTGTGGATGAATGCAACCCCTGCTTCCTACCACCCCTGGATATGACCAGGGCTGAGATTGCGCCGTAGAGGGAGGCACTATCTTATATGCTGGACTAATTTCGGGGTTGTAGCTACCCTAGGCTTTGCTTCTTTAACCTCAACTTCCCTGCCATCGATTTTTGTTCCCATCGAAGATTTCCATGGTCGCCCTTCCTTCGCTTTCAAATAGGAACCGGACGAAGTCAAAGCCCTTTGGGTGGGATGTGAAAGGGAAAAGGGGGATGTAGATATCCACCACTTTATCGTACCTTTGGAAGATTTCGAGGATGTCGCCATGGCTGCAGTTGAAAGGTAGGTTCCTATGAAGAGGCTGAAACCCCCTCCCTTTTCCCGATTAATACTCCCTCGAGCTAGACTGGATCTCCTCTGTGACCTTCCTCTCCCCTTTCCCGAAAGGGCCCTTGACGGGCCCTGTCTCTCCGTCTAGGCGAAAACCTCATCTAATAGAGAGCTAAGCCGCAATTACATACTTGCTTATCAGCTAGGCGAAAACCTTCTTTGCAGTCGAAAGGTAAACAACTCTCCAACTCAACTATAGTTTGAAGGATAGATATGATGATTAATGTTTGAGTGTAGCAACTTTGTCATTTTCACTAACTAGTTCTCGAATGTCATTTCATTAATGCATCTAAACACAACGAAGTTGTATAATTACATAATTAAATTGGGCCATTTTCTCATCAAGTGGGATTAAGGTTATAAACATGTCATTTTGAACCACACATGTTATAAATTGTACAGTTTCTGATGTGTGCACTGTGTCGGGAGGAGATGAGAGATCCCTAATGTGTCAGATTACAGGCAAATGAAAGGATTACCACATTTCAAAATGTAAACAGTTTGCATGATCTTGCCTGATTTAGAAGACCTAAGCTGATGACTTTAACCCCTGCCTCATCCGCCTCTAGTACGGCCTTCTCAATCAAGCTATTGATTATATCTCTTTGACATGATAATAAATACTGCACATGAAGATAATATCATACACCTATTAGGAAAACAACTTTTCCACAAATACATCCTGATGTCGTGCTACTTTTTATGTTGGGATTGTAGCCGTTGGATGGATGATATCGGTACCCAACAAAGCAATGATTTAATTAGGAGATTGTCCAAATTTTAAAAAGAAAAGAGTAAAATGACCAAATGGTTGAAATATTCTGATCTCCGATTTTTGGAGCATCTCCTATCCATGCTGAAGCAGGTCATATAAGTGGTTTGGATATTGAAACATTATTACGATCCAACATTCATATCACCGTAGAAATAGCAGTACGTCGGGATGTATTGTCGGAAACCTCGTTATAAGAACTATTAAAAGGAAGTCTATCTAACATGCACAAACATATGGTATATGAGAGAGGCTATTGGGATCCCCCTGAGGAGGATTGAAGACATGATCCACGCAAATGTGTTGAATCCAGGCCATTGATTTGGTGGGGCCATCCATGTGTGTGGCTGGCCCAAAACTCAATCCATGTGGGCCACATCTAAACTGAATAAAGATGTGGTCACATTTTTCATGAACCATTTATATGTCTCCTGATAGATGGCTTAGACCAAACACGTGTGCGTGGCGTTGGCATGTTTGATGCCGAGTCACCTCTCTGATAATTCCTGATGTAAAATGCCCATGTGTCCTCTTACTTGGAAACTGTATCTTGGAATTGCCCATGTTTGCATTGTTAGCTTATGCAACCTGTTCCTTTCAACCGTAAAGGTGGAACCAAAGATCCACGTCAGCAACATGAACCCCGATGAAATGGGCCACAACATCCATGAATACAGTTGGAAAGCATATGGTTTAGAAGCCAGCGAAGCAATTCCTAGCCGTAGATGGTAGATGGAATAGAGGGTAGTTGGATGGGTGAGATGGACCACATGTGGAGCCTCCTTCGTTCCTTTGAGTGAAGCTTCATAGAGTGCATCTGACGATTTGTCCATGGTACCATATATATAGTCATAGAAAGGCATGAAGAGGCAGTAGTTGGTCCGGAATTGCGTGTGGTGAAGCGAATGAAACCTGTTTGGGACAATCATTAGTTATATATGTTTTCAACCTAGGCTACTGATCCAATGGTTGGATCTTTGAATGTGAGAGATTGTTACATCCCCATCTGTGAGCCCATCTGATTAACAGTCTAGATCACCGAACCATTCGCCCACATGCATGTGATTGTGAGCCTCATCAAGCCATATTACCACACAGTGTCTCAGGTTCATGATCCAATATTAATGAATGAGAGGAGACTTACGAAGGCGTGTACATGAGGTACTTGAGAGGTGGACACATCGAGAAGAGTAACTTGGGAACCAGCTCGAAGTTGCAATGGCCCATGTTGTTCATGAAATCAATGTACGTGAAATACCCAGCGATGGCTGAGATCGAAGCCGTCCCTATAAGTGTCGCGGTCATCTGAGGGATTGTGAAGAGCACGAAGTACAAAACCATTTCTGCAAACGGATGAATCACAGCTGCAGGAGCAAAAGGAAAATAAAAATGGATTATGGTTGAATTATGAAATTCTATATAATTCTAAGGAAAGACTTTGGTCAGATGATCCTAACCATCACATCCAGGACAACGGGTGCTCAAAGGAAAGAAGGGCAACTATTGCCTACATGCATGCGGATCATCCAATTAATTAATGTGATTTTCACATTGGGGTCCAGGAAGTGTGGGCTGAACCTAGTGGATGGTCCATATTGATTAATTGGACTGTCCACGTATCCATATGCAACCAGGAGCACTATAATTTATTGTTCTCACCTGTGATTCTACCAAAATTTTGTTTACACCTGTGCAAATAGAAAATCTGTGACTATGGTGATCCTTTAGAATAGAAAATAGTCAATGTTCCCAATCCAACAAATCAGATGTAATTATCATTTAATCAAAGCTGATTTTGGAGTTATGATTCATCTACAATAGGTCTTACCTTTTGCGTAGGGGTGCCAATGGACAGGGCTAGGGCCGGGCTGAGCTCTGTCCAAGCTCAGCCTGCATTTTCCAATGTGGGTCTAAGCTCTGCTTGGGCCTGGATGGACCTAAATTCAGATGGTCTACTAGATGGGCACCTCATGAAACATTCAAGGCTAATTTTTTTGGTGTGATTAAAAAATCTAGTGGGCTATAGGAAAGTGAAAACCTCCTAACCCTTTTTTTTTTTCTTTTCTTTTCTTTCTTTAATTTTTACTCTTACGAGCGGCCATCACATTCATCATTTTGGTCATTGCTCAAGATATGGTTTTACAGAAATAGCCACATGTTTTGCACCGAATAGTGCATGATCAAGGCTCTTGTTTTCAAAATACTGGTAAACCAAAATCCTCTCATCTCCGTCTATGCAACATCCATACAACTTCATAGGGTTCTGCTGCTGCATTGCTGATATGGTAACAATCTCTGTCACAAACTGACGCTTTCTGACGCAGGGATGAACGTGATGAGGATAACTACTCCGAATCTACGGAGCTTCTCTGAACTCCTCACAGAGACTTCTCGAATTCACGAGGAAAGAAAGCAGAAAAATAAAAATAAATTTTAAGAAATTCGAAATTGATTAATTGATGACTAAAAATGAGTTCACAACCCTTTGAATAGGGGTACCAAGCAATGAGAAAAAAATCAGAATCAAACTACAACTAAAACTCCTAGAAATCGCGACTTACTATAAATAGTAAACTTACTATTTATAGACGGTCGTGATGTCTACTAGTGTGCAATGTTTTCGGCCAAAAATAGTAAGTGTCCTATTTGGCTTCACCAAACCGTTCTCCTAATTATTCTAAGCTCTTTTCACGTTGGGCGCAACTCCTAAAACCCGATGGATGAAAAGTTATAAGCAAACTAAAACTTACTATTTATAGTAAAAACAAAATTAAAATAGGGAAACGACCGTCGATCCAGGAGTTTTTTGCAATTTCGGGGCATCGCAACCCGGCATAGCGGGGTTGGTTGGCTAAAGTAGCTCGTTATATCCCAAAATCATATATTTTACGTCAGGTAACTCATTCCGGATTGCAAGATACACCCGATCTAAGGTCCGACAGTCCAAATCACTTCTGTCGTCGACCGGGCCTTTTCTGATCCATTTTGGCCATGAAACTGTCCGCGACCCGCTCTACATCACTTTCAATGATGAGATGCCATTGAGAGTTGCTTCGCAGCTACTATCCTTCCATCTGAAAGTGTATCCTTATAAACAGCCCCAAATCTTCTTGCTCCCAACCTATTTTCCAGGCTGAAATCTCCACTAGCAGTCCTCAGTTCAGATAACTAAAACTGTTTCGTTTGGCACTGAAATCTCTAGGTAGCAGTCCTCAGTTCGGAAAAACTAAAAACTGTTTGTTTGGCACCCATGCCTAGAGGCTCTTCATCTTTTATGGATGCCCCTGCTTCTTCATCTATATCTTGTTAATAATTCTCAATGCGGGGACTACGTCCTCAGTCATTGCGCTCGATAAAACCTGCACCCATTTTTTTTTATAGGCCCATCGTGATGTATATATGAAATGCACTGCTACTGTTAATTGTCCCATCACATGTTAGGCTTTGGGGCAAAAAATTAAGCTAAGTCTTTACTCAGGTCACATTATATATATATATATATATATATATATATATAAACAGCTGAAAGATTTAAATAAACTGTACGTTAATTTTTTTACAAGGCTCGTTATGATAAACTGTACGTTAATTTTTTTACAAGGCTCATTATGATGATTATATAATATCTACGTGAACCACTGGATGCCTGGGCCCAAAACTAAAACACATCCTTAATTCAGATGGGCAAAACAAAAGAAACAGTTTGGAAGAAGGGTCACCCTGTTTGGAAGAAGGGTCACCCTGTTGGCTGATTTTTCAGCTCTACACCTTTAATTGGGCCATTTACCTGATGGTGGGAGTGGATACATGATGTGATCCGGCCGGACTTTAACCACCCAATGGACGCATACACGCTGATTTAACGTTAGGAACGGATTGGACGCTGACGTTGCCACTACGTGGGTGCTGCAAAAGCTGTTGGTCCACCATGATATATGTGTTTTATCCATGCCATCCATCCATTTTTCTAACTCATATTAGGGCATGATTCAAAAATTGGAGCAGATTGAAATCTCATGTGGGCCGCACCATAGAAAACTGTGGTGATTGAACGCCCACCATTAAAAATTTCCTAGAGTACATTATGATATTTATTTTCCATCCAACTTGTTGATGAGATGACAAAGACTAGGCTGAAGGCAAAACACAAATATCAGCTTGATTCATTACTTTTTATATCCACCACAATGTTTTCAACGGTTGGTGTGGAATCATAACCATTTCTTGTGGTGTGGTGTACCTGAGATTTACATATGTCCCTTTTTGGGGCTCATGAGCTAAAATACGCTAGCAAAGTGAATGAATGGCATGGATAGAAAACATATATCATGGTGGGCCCTCGTAGATTTTTCAACACTCACCTGCTACAGGCTAAGCATGCAGTCGGTCCGTCATCGTAGAGGGGTGGTCCAGCTCAGTGAGGCCATCATTACGAATTTCAAACATCCACTCAATTTTAGGCATATAGTTTTTTTTTTTTTAAATTATTATTATTATTATTATTATTATTATTTTTTACGGTTAGCTTGTTAGTACACACCCGTGTCAGTACACACACTCCATACAGTTGAAAAGCCAGCCGCATTTATGATTTAAGTGGAGGTCGCGATTTGATACAGTGTACAAGGCAACACCTACATTCCAAATTATTTCTCTTGATGAGGCCCACCTAAATGACGGGTAGGTTTGTGTTTTTGCTTCGGACTCAAATTTTGCGTGACATTTAACGATGTGTGTGGATTTCATATAATCATCACAGCTGGCGTTATAAATGATCAACAATGCTTAAAGCACGTGTGCACCTTTGCACACGTGTCATAGGCGTCTAATCCGAACGGTCCATGTCATGCAGCATCCCATGAAACCCTAGTGGACCAATTTTCACCATGATCTAAAACTTTGGTGGGCCACAAGAAAGAGAGATGAAAGTAAGGGAGGAAACTGTTTTCTTTATTCATGGCCCACCGAGTTTTGGATCAAAGTATATGTTGGGTGGTTTCATGGGGGTGCTGCATCACGTGGACTGTTCAGATTTGGGACTCACATCACGCATAATGAGTTCTCAAAAAGTTCCCAGAGTTCCATACGGACGGGTGTATATGGGAAAAGGTTATATGCTGTCGAGCTCATGGGAACTTCCCATGAGGTCGAGTTGTGTTAGCCCACCGTGATGCATGTCGAACATCTACCCCATCAGTCAGATGCACTATTCCATGGTAGGCCTAGGGCTTAAAAATCAAGTCAATTCGTTACTTGTGTGAGCCACACAACATACAAAAGTTGAGAGGAGTTACCCTCCATTAAAACATTCATAATAATTTTTTTTTGCCCACCGAGATGTGGTTCACAAATCCAGCCCACCCATTATGTGTGTCCCACTTGGATGAGGGGTAAGACCAAGTTTCAGATGCATCAAAATTTCAGGAGGGCCCCACCAAGTGCTTTTATATATTTTAGGCATGTCTTCACATGATTTTAGATGGTATGGCCCACCTGAGATCTGTTTACGGTTGATTTTTGGGTTATCCCATAATTTACAGGGGACCCATCAAATGCACGGTGTTGATGTTCGGCACGCATCATAGTGGGGCCCACACCGCTCAACCTTAGTGGAAGCTCCCATGAGGTCGATTGCATAGAACTTCCATGAGCTTGACTATATATGGAAAAAGGTATTATACGCTCCTACGCATGTTACCTTCCCATAAGGTCTAAGGTCGAGTGCTGGCACTATGGTAGCGGTCGAATGGTGAAAGTTTCAAAAGAACGGTGAGATTTTATAGGAAAAAAGCTGAGATTTTATAAGAGAGTGGAGAAACAAAACGAGTGAAACCGGCTCTCCTACATATATTTTCTACAGAAGCCTCCTGCATGAAGGTCCTACCCTATAAACATAGATGGGGCCTACCATGGGGTTTTTTGAGAAATCCACCCCGTTCATCCGTTTTTCTCATATCATTTTAAGATATGATCAAAAAAATGAGTCAAGTCTAGGGATCAAGTGGACCACAAGTTGGGGATTGAACGTCCACCATTAAAAACTTCTCGGGAGATGGAGAAGTTTCGGATCAATCTAATATTTGTGTTTTCACTTCGTCCATGTCTACATGACCTTTTGAATAGGTTGGATGGTAAAAAAACATCACGGTGGCCTTAAAAAGGTTTCAATAGTGGGTATCATTATCACTGCAACTTCCTTTGGTGTGGTCCACTGGAGCTGTGGACCTGCTTTATTTTAAAAATCATACCTTAAAATGACCTGAGAGAGGCAATGAACAACATGGATAAAACACTTACATCACGTTGGGCCCCACAGAGCCTTGTCCGGATGGATTACCGTCCGGGCGGGGGTAGGAAGCAATCCGCGTGGATTGGCTACTCCCCCTGCCACTAGCCCGGTGGTGGTGGTCGGTGCCCTATGGGCCCCACCATGATATATGTGTTTCATCCATGTCGTTCATCCATTTTTACATATCATGTTAGGGCTTTATCCAAAAAATGAAAGGGATATAAATCTCAGGTGGTCCACACCACAGGAAAACAATAGTGATTGGATATCCACCATTAAAATCCTCCTAAGGCCCACTATACTGTTTATTTGACATCCTATCTGTTGATTAGGTCATACAGACATAGATGAAGTGAAAAAACAAATATCATTTTGATCCAAAACTTTTTTGGATCCTAAAAAGTTTTTAATGGTCAACGCTCAATCAACACTGTTTCCTGTAATGTGGTCCACTTGAGATTGGGATATACCTTATTTTTGGTCTCACATCCGAATATAATCTAGAAAAATAGATGGGCGGCACAGATGAAACATATACATCATTGTGGGCCCACAGAGCACCGACCACCCACCATTGGCTGATGGCAGGGAAGTAGCCAATCCGTTTTCGAAATGGGCCTGTTTGACGGACGCGGATTAGATACTGACAGGTTAAGTAGATTCCTCTACTGAAGTGACGTCACCAAGTTCTGTAGGCCCCATTATAATGTATGTGTCGTATCTACATTGTCCTTCTATTTTGAGATATCATTTTAGGGCATGAGCCAAATAATGAGGTAGATAAAAATATGCAGTGGACCCATCGGAGAAAACAGTGGGGAGAGTGATTCCCACAATTGAAACTATCCTAAGGCTTGCCATAATGTTTATTTGAAATCTAACTTGTTCAAAATTTAAAAAAGATATGAAAGAAGGGAATTCTAAAACTTTTGTGGCATTTAGAAGTTTTTAATGGTTGGTGTCACTGTCCCACTGTTTTCTGTGCTGGGTCCATTGGGGCTTTGGATTTAACTCGTTCTTTGGATATTGCCCTAAAATGATATCTCCAAGTGGATAGAAGGCGTGGATACAAAATACACATCATAGTAGGGCCCACAGAACTTGGTGACGTCACTTCAGTAGCGAATCTCGCTGCTCAACCTATCAGTATCCAATCCCCGCCCCTGTTTGACGGAAGGAGTTTGCGCAGTGAGTCCCTCACTACGCTTAGACTACTAAGTAAACTTTGTGAGGTCCACCAGGATTTATGTATCTGATCCGCTCCGTTCATCCATTTTACCATATGATTTTAGGGCATGATTCTAAAAATTAATCATATAAAATATTCAAATGGACCACACCACATGAAACTGTTGAATTAAACGTCTACTGTTGAAAAATTCTTAGGGGCCACGGAAGTTTTGGATCACACTTATATTTGTTTTTTCTCTTCATCCATGTCTGTATGATCTTATGAACAGATTGGATGACAAATATACATCACTGTGGGGCCTAACATGATATCAACGGTTGAAATCATTATTCCTACTGTTTCCTGTGATATGATCAACTTGGGACTTGGATTTGGTTCAATTTTAAGCTCAACCCCTTAAATGATATAGAAAAATTGATGGACAGGGTGGATTTCTCAAAAAATCCCACGGTAGGCCCCACCTAGGTTTCAGAGCAATATTTCATGGTAAAGGCTTTTGCAAGAAATACATGAAGTCTATTTTAATAACCGGTTTCATCGGTTATGTTTCTCCACTCATCCTATAAAATCTCACCGTTGTTTGAAAGTTTCAACATCCTACCGCTAGTGTGCTGCCAGCTCTCGACCTTATGAAAAGGTACCATGCAGTCGAGCGGTCGAGCGGATAGTACCATTTCCCTGTATGGAAACACAACAGGAGCCTTCACATTACAAAATTTTGCCTTATGACAACCCAAGGACTGGGCACTTTTATTTCATGGGGTATTCATTGTTAATCCCACCATATCAACCATTTGGATTATACACGATCCCGTCACTGCTCTAAACGAACAACCTCGATGATACTGCACGGTCACTTGGCCTGATTAATGTATCACACATCCTTTTTCAAAAGTTTCACCCGTTTTATTTCATGGAACCTTAGTAAACACACTTTATTTCATGGGACCTTAGTCTACATGAATCTTACCCTGTGATAAAATCAAGCACTTGGTGAACCTCAATCATATGGTTTTTTATTTATCAATCATATGTGTTGGCATTTTGTTCAACGTTTGCACGACCAATGTAAAATAAATATTTCTAACCAACATGGGGTATTGAGTTCCATCGGCCATGCAAAAAACTATTGGCACTCCGCTTTTTGCACGACCGATGTACAATGAAGATTTATGGTAGTCGAGTAGTTTTGAGTTATATTGGTTGTGTCAATTTGTTTTCTATCATATGTGTGTGTGTAAGTATGCCATAATCGATATAGCGGCTCATTCAAAACCGAATATCTTTCGACCTCAAGCACCAAAATAAGCAGAAACGTCCAATATGAACATATATGACCAGATTCTGAGAAGATCAGTTACTGTGTTGAGAGTCAAATATTTCATACTTAACCCTTCAATTATATTAGCTTTCTTGACATATTAGTGTTAACTTGATTTAATTATATGTATTTTTATCATGCGAGGTAATTTGGAAGCTTATAATGAATATACGCTTAAAAGGATGGATTTAAAGATCAAAAGAAGATAATGAAGAATCGGAGATTTGGAAGTAATTAATGAAGAATTCACATGCCAAAGATCCAAGAAAACTGATGAATGAAGAGAATCTAATATTCGAAGTGAAGAAAATGAATTTTAAAAAGTGATCAGAAAAATCATATTCTGTAACTCCGATTCTAAAAAGAAAGAGTCCTGAAATAATTTCAAAAATAAACTTCGTTGACATTGACAATTTCATGAATTGGGAGCTCAACTTGTTGGACAGTTCTGGACTATTTTTTGATGACATCGAAAACCTTCGATGACATCGAAGTTTGTTATCAAAGATCTTCGGTGGCATCGAAGTTTTCCATTGAAGATGCACAGAGTGCGTAAATTTAAGACGGTTTGCGAACTTTTCCGAGGCAGTACAAAAGTTTGAGTTGCAAAACTATTTAAAGGATTTTCTAGGCTATTCTAAATTATCTTCTAGGGTTTAGAAAGAGAGAGAAGGCCTAGGTGGAGAGCCGACAACGTTTTTCAACTTCAATTTCTTCACGATTATAGTAGATCTTTTTATTTTCCTTATAAGATGTTAGTCTTATCAGGCTAATCTCTTAGCTAAGGCTAAGGGATGAAACCTATATTTTATTTTGATGTTTAGTTTTCTTTCATTCAAGTATATGTTGAACTTCCATTAAGTTTTAGTTTAAATAAAGATATATTTCTAGTTTTTTATGATTTATTATGAGTGAAATTACAATAGATGTTGTGAAAGCTTTTGATATGATCTTATTGGCTTTGCAATTATGTGATCTATAAAAGTCGTTGTTTACCATCGTCTATGGGCATGGTGGATGATTGAATTCCCTACGATCATTGCAATTAGACGGATATTTGGGAAATAAACTGATGAAAAATTCAAATTATATTTTAATTGCCCCATCATCCAATTGGATAAGATAGGTTTTCGATTCCAATCGAGTTATCGTTGAATCAAGTAGATTGAATATTGAGATTGCTATAGGTGGATTCCTGGATCTTTAGTCTTTTTATCTTTATTTATTTCAAAACCTTTTTATTTATCGCTGGATTAAAAACCCAAGAAAACCGTTAGATTTAGATTAGTTGTAGGTCGTGTTCTCCATTCCCTATGGATTTAAACTCATTCTTACTGAGTTATTACTACATCACGACCCTGCACTTGGAGTTGTGAACACTTGGCCACTCATAAATTTTTTTCTTCCTCCGAAGATGGGTTGTGCTTTAACTTTCATAAGAAAAGACTATTCAAAATATTAATACAATCAAACAAAAGGAAAAAGTTTATAATACTAGTGCAATCGAATAAAAAAAAAACTCACAATTAGTCACTAAGAGTTACTGAAAGAATGCGTCTCTTAAAAGAACTACTTGATATTGGATAAGAATTAAGTCCAGCGTATGAGCATAGACCTGAATTAAAACTAAGAACTAAGAATTACCGCTACTCCTTGATTTCATATGCTATTTATAGATTTCTCCTACATGACTTATTATTCTAGGTATTTCTATCATTACTCCAGCGGTTATGGTAGTCGATGAGCCATTCTCTATATTCTTCTGTTTTCTAAATCCTTCTCTTTTGTTACATATTCTTTTTGTGATGGTTTGTTTTCTCTCGACCAAGCATTCCTTTTCTCGGTCCCTACGCATTTATCGGTTAAATATTTGCGACATTTTTTTGTCGGTCATCTGATGTCATGTAGTGTTAATTCTTTGCTAGCTAGGATTTGGTAAAAATCCCTCCACGTACCTTGAAAATCTTTCCATACACTTCCTATCTCTCGTGCAGTGCCATATGTTACTCTCTCATTGGCTTTTATGGGAACTTCCAAAAATCGGGTACAACATCGCCCCCACGTAACTTCACCTTTTGGGAAAAGGTGAAAGCGACGTTGTGTTGCCCGATGCAATTAATGTAATCGGCCGTTGGTCAGTAGCAACTTTTAAGGGATCCAATTTCAGTTTTCCGTCAGATCAAATATTTAAGGGAACTCAACAATTCAAGCCCGAGGATAGGTGCCAATCGGCAAGGGATGTCTGACCCTTGGCATGGGCTGACCCTTACAGACTATGCAGTTGAAGACCTTGACCATCTCTTCTGTTATGGAGTACTCACTAGTCAGGTATGGACCCATTTTTATAGGATTTTTAAGTGGATTTGGAAGAATATCAATCTATTGATCAATGTATTGGGCAATGGTCTAGCAAGGTGAGATGATTGTTTTAATTTCTGATGCTTAGGGGAATGGTCCTATGCGTTGTTATTTTGGAAGTCTATACGGGGTGGAATGCCTACAAATATGAAGGCAGGTTGGTATTGGTAGGTGAGATTATTTCAAAGCTCACTCAGGTGACTTATTGAGGTGAGTAACTACATGTCGGATGATGGAGGTTGTTCTCTAACCAAAGTGATTAGGTTATAGACGCTTGACCTCCATAAGAGTAGCAAGGATCGGTCTAACATTGAGATTGTTAAGTGGTCTAGGCCAAACTCAAGTTGGATTAAACTAAATGTTGATTCAAATATAAGGTGATATTGATAACACAAATAATGTTACTGGGTATGTGTTCATTTTATACAGTGCAACAGTTAGTTAGGTCTCATGGTTACAGATGATTGTTACTATCTCGACAATAGAAGCAGAGTATGTTGCTACAAAAGATGCTTGCAAGGAAATGGTATGGATATAGGGTCTTATGGAGGAGTTGGGCAAGAAGTAAGAAAATTGTAAGTTCTACAATGATAGTCAAAATGCAATTCATCTAGCAAAGAACTCAACGTTTCATTAAAAAAATCAAGTATATTGATTTCAAATATTATTTAATACAATCATTTTTGGAAGATGGATAATTTACTTTGGAGAAGATTTATACAAGTCAAAACCCTTTAATTAGATATGTTGACTAAGGTGGTCATGAGAGAGAAACTGAAATCAAGTTCAATTTCTATTAGTTTTTAAGCTTGAAAACCAAGATGATATTCACACTGAGTTCTCTACAGGGACATGACCTTTTGTAAATGCCGTAGATTTAATGGGAGATTCCTTGTGATTAGCTTCCAAGTGAGAGATTGTTAAGATTTATGGAGTGACCTGATAATCAGAGATGTATTGTTTATCTAGCTAGCATTTTCGTGGGTTGAATTCTGCATTGAGCTCATTAACGGGTTGGGGGTGTAGCCCCGGACCTAGAGGATAATTTCATAATTTCACACAGTTTTATGTAAACCCTGTTTGTTTGGAGTAATATATATTATGTAGAGAGAGAGAGAGAGAGAGAGAGAGAGAGAGAGAGAGAGAGAGAGAGAGAGAGAGAGAGAGAGAGAGAGAGAGAAACGTCATTGTATTGATAGTTGCTTCTTTGTTTTTTTGCCTTTGAGCATGGTGGATTAGTTTGAATACATGGATGTATCGAACAAGAACCACAAAAATCTCTATGTTATGGTTTGCATTTTTTTTCTCTATTTTCTTTTTTAAATTTCAATATTGTTATATGTGTGGTAGAGAAAAGATCTTTTTCTTAAATTGGGTGTGTAGGGGCCACTTAGGCAAGATCCTTTTTGTATTTCATCATGCATATGGTTGGATCTCAAATATAGTGGCAGAAGCGCACATTAGAGAGGATAAGATTACGCATTGAGTTGGGTCTTAACCATGTTGTGATAGAGCTTGAATCTTAAAAAAAAAAAAAAAACAAAAAAAAAACTAGGCTGCTTGTATATCATATGGAAAAGAGCCCAAGACTACACACAGCGAGCTTCGGGAGGGCCAGCGACAAAAGGGAACCGGCCCTTCTATCATATAGAAAAGAAAGGAAATTAAAGAAACTAGAAAGCGTAGCTAGGCCTCCCTTAGGTAGCCCAACCCCACCTTTTAGAGGAACAACTGGCCTCTGGAAGGGGACAACAAAGATCCAAATGACCTGAAAATGGAAGTCGATTGATTCAAGCTGGCCATTCTTGCTAGGCCATCAGCCATGACGTTAGCTTCCCTAAGCACATGAGAAATCTTCACTTCCAAGGCTGTTCGCAAGGCTTCAATTCTCTTCCTCTAGTACCATGTGGTCTAGTGCTTCGAAGAACTGCCAGATAGAGCTATCACTACCGAGCTGGAGTCACTTGCCACCTCCACTCTCGAGAAACCGAAACAGACCGCCTGCGTTAACCCATCCAGAATTGCCCTCATCTCTGCCCTGAAGTTAGACCTAGCGCCATACTCGATGGCAAAGGCAAATAGGAAGTCTCTATTATGGCTCTTACCCACTCCTCCCCCACCCAATTGGCTTGGGTTACCTCTTGAGGATCCATCTACGTCCACTTTAATCCAGCCCCTCTAGGGTCTAGCCCACTTCACTACCTCAGAATTAGGCTGCTTGGGGGGAGGGACTTTGATACCAAGAATGCTGAGAGTGAGAAGAAAAGGAAGTTTCATGGCCTTGGACCTCGGGAGGAAGGAGCCCACTAGCCTGATCCGGCTGAGCACCTTAGCGATGACCTCGGACGCTCCCATCCCCTGATTTTTGAATCTCGCCCTGTTCCTTGCCATCCAAAGCTCCCAAAAAATAAAAGCGGGGGTGGGACCCTTGAGGATTGAGGATATAGGCGGGGGTGATAGAGCTTGACTCTTGTATTGTATTAGAACGCACATTAAGCTATGATGCTTTTGAGTTGTACCTGAATCGTCGTAATTAGGGTGGTACACGAACTGAGTTAGCTCGGTTATAGCTCGCTCAACTTGACTCGAAAAAACTCTATTCGAGTCTGTTTGAAACTGAGTTCGAGTCGTGTCGAGCTGATTTTTTGAGCTCGAAAAAAATTTCAAACCAAGTTCAAGCTTGCCCGAGCTCGACTCGACTCGACTCAGATTGAACCCCAACTTAAATCGAACTTGGATCGAACAATTCGGTGACTTGGTTACTTAGATATTGATGTTGCTCACCAAGTGTTTGATGAAATGACTCAACGAAGTGTCGACTAGTGGCAAGGAATGTATGTCTATGAAACAAATACCCTTTTTTTTTCTTGATTTTAATGTTTCCTACAAGGTGTTAGATGAATCACATGTAAACAGCTGCCGCTGTTGTTTTACATACAATAAGAAATTGAAAGTGCACTCCATGTGTTTGTGAAAATGCTGCATAGGCTCGATCTTGGCTCGAATTGGCCTGAGCTACTGACCAAACTGGGCCGAGCTGGCCAGTCAGGCTCAAGCACTAAGCCGAACCGAGTTCAAGCGGGGGTCAGCTAATGGCCGAGCCGAGTCGAGCTATGCCAAGCTCGACTCGTGTACACCTCTATTCGTAATTATCCTCCAATACATCTAGTATAAGATTTGTATCATATACCATCGACGGTTGGTCCCACCAGATGAATGGCTCAGATCCATTGATCGTACATCCATGTGAACTGTTTACTGCTAAAAACTATGACTCGATGATCACGAATGGTCCGGGAGAATTCTTAGGGCTCACCTCTCAACATTGATGGATTGTTTATTATGTAGGAAAAATAGCATAAGAAGGACCAGATACATAAAAGGTTGCGTTTGTTGTCAGAAGCCTTCAATCTAACTTTTTTGGGTCTTTCGATCGGTCGAGGATTGCTCGACTTAAAGTCCAGTGTCTTATGATCTTTGGTGTCTGGGCTGCTCGACCGGTCGAGGGGGTCCTTGGACTAGTCGAGGTTACGCAGATCCTGCACGGATTGCGTAAATTTGAGGCAGTTTTCGGACTTTTCCGGACTAGGTGCATAAGTTGAGTTTCCTAAACTATAAATAAGGGTCTCTAAGGCTATTCTAAGGTATTCTAAAGCTTTCTAAAAGTTTTCCAAGGGTTCCTAAAGGGTTCTAGGTTATCAAAGGGTGTAGCAAGGATGAGATTCGAGATTGTTCGAATCGGATAAGTCCTCTTTCTTGTAATTTCTTTTCATAGTGGATTTCTGTCGCTTTGTGCAATAGTTTTTTCCCGCAAGGGTTTTCCACGTTAAAACTTTGTGTTCTCTTGTGATTGCTTGTTGCTCTTGGATTGCTATCCTAGATCTAGATCTGTGTGATTCTGCAGCTCAAATCTCCAACAAGTGGTATCAGAGCAATCGTTGGGGCACAGATCTGAATCTGCAGGATTAGTAATAATGGGCAACGGCAAGTTTGATATTGAGAAGTACTCAAGCAAAAATAATTTTGAGTTATGGAAGGTTAAGATGATTAGCCTGTTAACCAAGTAAGGCGAGATTAAGGCTCTTAAGGAGTGAAAATCTACCATAAAAGATGATGAATGAGAAAACCTTGATAGTAATGCTTTAGCCTCTATCTATTTATGTCTCACGGATAAGGTTCTCTACAATGTTTTGAGGGAGAAAACTGCGGCTAGTTTGTGGGCGAAGTCAGAGAACATTATGCAAAGAAGTCCTCTGAAAATCGCCTACACTTGAAGCTACAATGTTATACCTTCAAGATGGCAGAGGGTGGAAATCTAGAAGCCCATTAGCAACTTTAATAAATTGATGTGCAAATTGCTGGATATGGAGGAAGTGGTCAAAGATGAGGAACATGCATGTATATTGTTGAATTCTCTTCCTACTTCATATGAGTCTTTCAAGGATACGATGTACCCCGTAAATAAAATCCTAAGTGTTGACACCATTATCTCAGCCCTTCAAGGGAAGACACGAGAAAGCTAAACAACGACATGGGGGCATCTTCCGATGCACTGATTACAAGGGGCAAAAATTCTAAGCGAGGTACGGGATCCTCAAGGCCTAGATCCAAATCTAAGGGTAAGGGTAAAGGAAAGTTAAAGTGTTGGAATTATGGGTTGTCTGGACATATGAAGAAGGATTGTAGAAATCCTAAAAATGAAGAAAGAAAATTCAGCGGCTTTTCCAGGGAGGCCAATGTTGTCACATCTGATGAAGAGACAAGTGGTGGTGAAGTTCTGTCTGTGTCAATGATCGGACATGTTCACAACAATCATGCAGATGAGTGGATCCTAGACACAGGAGCGTCATATCATATGACTCCTCATCAGAGTTGGTTCGCCAGTTACAAGGAATGCGATGGTGGACAGGTTTTTATGGGTAATGACAATGCCTGTAATGTTGTGGCTATTGGTACGGTGAGCATCAAGATGTTTGATGGGATGGAGCGTACCTTGACTGATGTCAGGCACGTTCTTGATATGAAGAAAAGTCTGATTTCTCTTGGTGCACTCGAGGCTATAGGGTGCAAGTTCACAGATATTGATGGTGTCCTTAAAGTTTCAAAAGGGGCACTGTGGTTATGAGAGCACAGAGGCACGAAAATCTTTACAGGTTTATTGAGAGCACTTCGACAGGTGGAGCGGCAACAACTATTGCAGACTCCACATCTCTACATATGTGGCATGGTCGTCTGTGCCACATGAGCGAGCGAGGCATGAAGGTACTTTCTGATCGATGTTTGATTCCAACTTTTAAAAATTCTAATTTAGATATATGCGAACATTGTATATATGGTAAACAATCTAGATTGTCATTTAAATCTGGAAAACATGTTTGTAAGGGAGTGTTTGATTATGTTCACTCTGACGTATGGGGGCCATCACCAGAAGTTTCCATTGGGGGGTCGTCATGGTTTGTTTCATTCATTGACAACTGCTCTAGGAAAGTTTGGGTTTACTTCATGAAACGTAAATCCGAAGTTTTCACCATATTCAAGCAATGAAAGGTAATGGTGGAAAAACAGTCAGGGTGAAAAATAAAAGTTTTAAAGACTGACAATGGTAGAGAATTTACTTCCACTGAGTTTAATGATTATTAAAAGGATAAAGGTATCATCATGCACAACACAGTGTGCCACACGCTCGAGCAAAACGGTGTGGCTGAGCGAATGAATGAGATTCTCCTGGAGAGGGCCATATGCATGTTAAGTAATGTTGCGTTGGGCAAGGACATATGGATAGAGGCCGTTAACACGACATATTATTTGGTGAACCGGTCTCCTTCAACAATAATTGAATGTAAAATTCCAGAGGAAGTATGAAGTGGTCAGAAAATCGACTACTTAGATCTACGCATATTTGGTTGTGAAGCTTACTCTCATGTACCATCAGTTGAGAGAGATAAGTTAGACCATAGAGTCAAAAAGTATATCTTTGTTGGCTATGACATTGGTGTGAAAGGTTACAGGTTATTCGACAAGGTCAAACGCAAGGTCTTCACTAGCTGTGACGTCAGATTCGATGAAAGCTCCCTATTTTGCAAGAATGATCAAGAGGAGCAAGAGGAACCAGAAAGGGTGATCGTAGACATCCAAATTGACACAGATGATACTCAGGTAGATACAGATGCGAAGATAGAGGTCAAGGATTAGGTGGAGCAGCTACCTGTGAGAAGGAATTCACCGCGTAATCGTAGGTTACCGGCAAGACACAGGGA
Organism: Magnolia officinalis; assembly: GCA_021015155.1. Lineage (NCBI taxonomy): Eukaryota > Viridiplantae > Streptophyta > Magnoliopsida > Magnoliales > Magnoliaceae > Magnolia > Magnolia officinalis. The sequence continues at coordinate 22,261,559 of JAJHSJ010000005.1, read as the reverse complement.
CGACTCTATTATTGCATATGCCCTTATTACAGATGAGGGAGACCCGTCTACTATTCAGGAGGCTCTTGATGAGATTAATGCAGAAAAGTGGAAGACGGATATGGACGATGAGATGGACTCGTTGCACAAAAATCACACATGGGAGCTGGTGGAGCTTCCTGTGGGCCGAAAAGTGATCGGATGCAAGTAGTTATTCAAAAGGAAACATGATAGATACAAAGTAAGGTTGGTAGCGAAAGGTTATGCTCAGAGAGAAGGAATCAACTTCATAGAGATATTTGCGCCGGTAGTTAAGCGGGTGTCTATTAGATTCGTGTAGGCGTTGGTTGCCCAATACGATCTTGAGCTGGAACATATAGATGTTAAGACTGCATTCCTGCATGGAGAATTGGAAGAGCAGATCTACATGAAGCAACCAGAGGGCTATGAAGTTAAAGAGGCAGAGAAAAAGGTTTGCAGATTAATGAGGTTGTTATACGGCCTGAAACAGTCGCCTAGGCAATGGTATAAAAAATTTGATTATTTTATGGTGAGTCAGAAATTTACTTGGAGTGAATACGATCACTGTGTCTATTATAAGACACTGAGTGATGAAAAATTCATCATTCTAGTACTGTATGTTGATGATATGTTGATTTCCTGTCACGATATGTCTGAAATCAACGTACTAAAGACTCAATTATCAGGGACATTCAAGATGAAAGATCTGGGGGCTGCAAAGAGGGTTTTCGGCATAGATATACATAGAAATAGGAAGATGAGCAGACTTTGATTATCACAGGCAGATTACCTTGAAAAGGTGCTGATCAAGTTTGGGATGGAGCAAGCAAAGCTGGTGAGCATTCCCCACGCGGCTCACGTTAAGCTTTTCTCAGAACAATGTCCTAAATCTGATGAGGAAAAACAGTTTATGTCTCGTGTGCCTTATTTGAATGCAATTGCCAGTTTAATGTATGCCATGGTCTGTACAAGACCAGATATTTTACAAGCAATCGGTGATGTAAGCAGATACATGTTAAACCCCAACAAACAACATTGAGAAGCGGTGAAATAACTACTTCGATACATTCGAGGTACAAAAGACTACGTCTTAACTTTTGAGAAAACATAGATAAAGTTGGTAGGGTATGTGAATTCCGACTATGCAAGCAGTATAGATTCCAGGAAGTCTGCTTCAGGATACTCGTTTGTACTATCGGGTGAAACAATCAGTTGGATGTCAAAGCTTCAGTCCGTAGTGACTCTTTCCACGACCGAAACAAATATATGGTAGTAACGGAAGCGTTTAAAGAAGGCGTTTGGCTCAGAGGTATGATAAATCAGTTGAGACTTCAGCAGAAGGCCATGCCGGTTAACTGTGATAACGAGAGCGCTATCAATTTGGCTAAAAATTCTGTTTATCACTCACGTACTAAACACATTGATGTTCGTCACCACTTTATCCGACATGTGCTTGAGGAAGGAGGCGTAACACTAGAAAAGATTCACACCAGCATGAATCCAGCAGACATGCTCACCAAGGTCGTTCCTACAGAGAAGTTCAAGTTCTGTGAAACTTTTGTGAGCCTGACGATTGCGTAAAAGAAGGACGGAGTGTGCACGAGAAGCGTTGATTGAATCTAGTTATGATGCAGAGATAAGAGAACAGAGCAGCAAGATACACGGTTAGAGATTGAAGACTTGGTGGAGATTATTGTTAGAAGCCTTCAATCTGACTCTTTTGGGTCTCTTGACCGGTCGAGTGAGCATCTCGACTAGTCGAGGATTGCTCGACTCAAAGTCCAGTGTCTTATGATCTTTGGTGTCCGGGCCGCTCGACCGATCAAGGGAGTCCCTTGACCAGTCGAGGCCTTGGCTCGACCAGTCGAGGTTCGCAGATCCTGTGCGGATTGCATAAATTTGAAGCGGTTTTCGGACTTTTCCGAATTAGGTGCATAAGTTGAGTTTCCTAAACTATAAATAGGGGTCCCTAGGGCTATTCTAAGGTATTCTAAAGCTTGCTAAAAATTTTTCAAGGGTTCCTCAAGGGTTATAGGGTTATCAAAGGGTGTAGCAAGGGTGAGATTCGAGATTGTTCGAATCAGGTAAGTCTTCTCTCTTGTAATTTCTTTTCATAGCGGATTTCTGTCGCTTTGTGCCGTGATTTTTTCCTGCAAGGGTTTTTCACGTTAAAACTGTGTTCTCTTGTGATTACTTGTTGCTCTTGGATTCCTATCCTAGATCTAGATCTAGATCCATGTGATTCCGCAGCTCAAATCCCCAACAGCGTTTCGATGGCCCAATGAAAGGTAGAATGTTGTATTTCACTATGGATTTTGTTCACATGCATTGCAAACGCACGTTAAGATATGATGCGTTTGAGACGTGTGGGCCCACCTGTAATGTGTTATCCAAACCGTGAATGTGTTGCGCCACCCCATTCTCACTGCACATCCCAATAATCATCCTGATCCAAAATTAAGGTGGGACAAACTACTAGGATTAATATTCAAACATCACTTCGTGTAACCCACATGAGTTTTTTTTAATGTAGTGATTTTTTCTGTCTCTTCATCCTTGTGATTCTAACTTGATGAATGGTTTGGATGGTATATATAAAACACGGTGAAAACCATACTTCATCTGGAAGTTTCGATGGTAGGCGTCACCCTCCTTGATTTCCATCTGAGTAACAGATCGGGATGATGTTTGGCATGGCATACCAGGGCTGGGCTCACCAGATGCGCGGTTTAGATTTCACATACACATCACAGTGGATCCAACATAGCTCGAACGTGCAGGTTATTTAGGTAGACAATGGTAGACAGATCGGGTTTCAACATTTGATTTCATGGGTTCGAGTACCCACGTTGCGTGTGCATGAGAGAAAAAAATAAACATAAAAATCCATTCTTTTTGCGATATAGGGTGCATCCAAACGCACCCAAAGAAAAAACCAATGGAAAATGAAGAATTTCTCACCTGTGATGGGCTCGGTGACGATAGAGGAATGGTGGTGGGAGTGGTAGCGAGAGTACAGAAAATGATGGTGCAATGCTCTGTGTGCCCAGTAATACAGGAACTCCACCGGACCCACATGAAGGAGTATTATGAAAACCACACCGTCAGTTCTCCACAAAGGAAAGTTTGTAGCTCCAGGAACGACCATATGAGCCAAGTACAGAACAATGCCACTCAAGAGTATCTGATCATCCCTGCCATTCATTTCTCAAACATACGAGACATCCGTAAGTACAACATAAAGGAATTGGGTCCTTAGTCCTGCTCGGGTGGTAGACGAGACATCCGTAAGTACAACATAAAGGAATTGGGTCCTTACTCCTGCTCGGGTGGTAGACTCTCAGGAGTTTCAACACCCGGTCAAGGGTTCGAATACCCATAGGTGGTGAAATTCCACTAGCGTGAGTGCGTGGGGGTGTGTCTGTGCGTGTTAAAAAAAAAGAGTAAAACATAAAGGAGCAATGCGCTGTTGCACTGAGTGCACCGGAGCCTTCCCATGCAACGCAGTTGCATTTGGACCTGCAGTCAGCTAATACCAACCATCTGTACCTTCCATTTGGTCAATTTAACTCACCTTGGGCCAGCTTGAAAATTTCACACCAAACGAGTATCAAAACCATGCATCCATACATCTGTCCTTTTTTACTTTGACCATCCATCTTCTGACAATTTAGATCAGATGGTTTGCATCGTATAACTACTACGATGGTTCTATAAAATCACATCCAGTCAAAAATAGCTCTTACTGATTGGATGTTTGTGATGGGTCATTGGAACTGTTCTAGCGAGATGATCTTGGTCATCCATATTTGCGATGGTTAGCACCATCCAGTTGGTGCAATATTTTAAAGATGTCTGCAATATGATATGGACTGTCGAGTTCAAATGTGCAGGGCCCGCAAGCACGCGCCAACCTTAGTTGTCTTCCCAACCCTACTGTTCCATGTGTTGTGGCCCACCTTAGTTGTCTATCTAGAGGAAACGGATTGGCTACTTCCCCTGCCACCAGCCCCATGGCTGGTGGTCGGTGCTCTGTGGGCTCCACCATATTGTATGTGTTTCATCCAATTTTTCGTATCAATTTAGGGCTTGATCCCAAAAATGAGTGGGATATAAATCTCAGGTTGACCCACCACACGAAAACAATATTGATTGGATATCCACCATTAAAATCCTCCTAAGGCTCAGTGTACTGTTTATTTGACATCTAATCTGTTGATTAGGTCATACAGGCCTAGCTGATGGGAAAAAACAAAAATCAACTTGATCCAAAACTTTTATAGCCCCCAAAAAGTTTTTAATGGTTGACGCTCATTCAACACTTTTTCCTATAATGTGGTCCACTTGATATTGGGATATACCTCATTTTGGTCTTTATACTATAAAATGATATGGAAAGATAGATGGACGGCATGGATGAAACACATACATCATGGTGGGGCCCACAAAACACCGACCACCAGCCATTGGCATGGATTGGCTACTCCCCGCCACCTGCCAATGGCTGGTGGTGGGTGATCTATAGCCCCACAATGGTGTATTTGTTTCATCCATTCCGTTCATCCATTTTTATAGATCATTTTAGGGCTTGATCCCAAAAATGAGTGCGATATAAATCTCAGGTTGACCACAACACTGGAAAACAATATTGATTGCATATCCACCATTAAAATCCTCCTAAGGCCCACTGTACTGTTTATTTGACATCTAATCTGTTGATTAGGTCATACAGGCCTAGATGATGGGAAAAAACTAAAATCAGCTTGATCCAAAACTTTCATGGCCCCCAAAAGGTTTTTAATGGTCGACGCTCATCCAACACTTTTTCCTGTAATTCCCAAGCCTAGTATTGACAAGTGCACCTGATTGACGGAGTGGATGTCAGACAGACATCATGGTGGGCGCAAGAGAGCAGTCCCATAGGGGAGAGAGAGAGAGAGAGAGAGAGCTAACCAATTGCTTTCTCGGTCCACCTGATCAAATTCAATACTCTTGTGGAGTATCCTGTGCTTGCTCCTGGCCGTTTGGAAGCGAGCCAAGCTAATCCATATCTGGTTGTGAAGCCACCTCCACACCAGTAATGGGATAATCAGCATGTTCAGAAAATCGGTTTCTCCTTTTCCCACACAATATGTATAGAAGCTACGTCCCACAAACGATGCCAAAATAACGTACTTCATTCGCACCATATAAAAAAAAGAATGGACATCGATGCCAAAAAAAAAAAAAAAAAAAAAAAAAAAGGAAAAAAAAGAAAAAGAGAAAACAAGAAGAAGAAGAAGAAAAGAAAAACAGATTACTAAACTTTTAAGCCTGTCTAGATGCACATTGGAGGATAATTCCATGAAAAATAGATGGCAAAACGGGATTACCTTGAAGCCACCAAGCTTGTGCCATGGCCATTCTGTGAAAGGGCCTGGTTTTGAAGCCATATTCTTCTCTCTTTTGATGCTGGTCTTCTCCACTGGGTCGCATCTCTTTAAATAGAGAGGAGTTATTTGATACTCAGGCAGCCAATGACGTTGATATGCAGGAAGTCAGTAATTGCTTACATAGCATGCATTAACTCAAGTTAAAATTAATTGACTAATTCGTGAAATCCACTGTTGCTAACAGCCCAAAAATTAAATTTATTGAACATTAATGGTAGTATTCCATTTTTAACCATCCAATAAATGTCCGCGTATCTGAGATGTAATTTTTTACTGATCATAAATCTAAATGGGAATGTGAACGTAATTCGACCAGTTTAATTTGACTTGTCATCTGTCACAATTTAACAAGTATCAAATATTTTCTCCTTTAAATAACGAGTTGCACTTGCCTCCATCGCGATCGACTCCGGATTGCACTGGGATCTTGGGTTCCATTCTACCAGGGACATACAAGAAAGTTACGACTAGGGCTGAAAGTCATGCGGGTTGGGTCGGGTTGGTGCTCAACCCTAGCCCAACCCACGGTTCCTATACCTCAACCCTAACCCAATCCAACCCAAGTTCAGGTTGGGAATTCACAACCCAAGCCCAAGGGTTCGGTTGGCCGGGTTTGGTCGGATAGATAGATGCTAATATTTTCATTATTACATTAGTCTATTATATTTTCAATACAAGTTTTATTTTTTATACCTATAATTGTATTAATTATATATATATAGTTATTTATCATAAAGAATATTTTTTTCTAAACAAATAAGCTAAAATATAGGACAACTACTCCTTTAAAAGTCGTATTGTGTATCAAGCAATCTATTTGGAAGAGAGAAATCTAGTGCATCTTGTTAACTTGAGTCATCAAAAATGACGTAGACCAATGAAACTTGACGGCATTGGAATTTCTTGTGCCTTCAACATAGACTATCCGCACTCAATTATAATTAATTTATAAGGAACTTACATATTGATTGGGTTCAGGTTGGGTCGGCCAACCCGAGACCTCAACCCGAGCCCAACCCAAGTTTTATCGGGTTGGCATTTGTATGGCCCAAGCTCGAGACCAAACCCTATACATCCTGCCCAAGCCCAACCCATTGTCGGGTCGGTCACAGGTCGGTCGGGTTGAACCCGCCCAACTTTCAGCCCTAGTTACAACGACTTGATGTCTCCGACCATCATTCCATGGAGTTTGCTAAGGTGGTACCTCTACATGTGAAACACACATACGTCTCCTCTGTATGTGGTGAAGCGTAGTCACATATGAGGTGAGCTTTATCTTTTGGATACGTTGACGGTCACACATCCACTTCTTTTTTTTTTTTTTTTTTTTGCATGGTAGTGGATGAGATATGTTATGGGAAAAAATGGACTGACCAAGGAGAAGAGGTAAGCTCAGACATCTGTGCTTGTCATGTGATTAGTTAGTGCCAGGCACGACCAATGATCTCATCAACGACCGGAAAGCATTAATCGACTGTTAGAAAACACGCCTATTCCTCGAGCTCGACCATCAGAGAATGAAGTGCCTCCACTTCCATCAGACACCGAGCTCTTCCATGGTCCCATACATTTCCAAGCTCTTGCTTATATCGTCCCTTGATAAGGGCCCCTGAGGTATGACTCAGTACCGGGAAAGATGCCAAGCTACTACACTTAGGGGAGCCTTGCATCGCACGATAAGATGAAGAGGATAGGTCATCCTCGATTTCATCTGTATTCTTCTAGGGAATGGAGCTTGGTCTTAGTACTCCAGTATGACGTCAAAGGGTAGGTCGGCAGGTCGATGATCTGCTCAATGATCGAGAGAAAACTTGACCATGACTCGCTAGAGAATCCAGGTCGGCAAACTACTCCTTGGGACGACTATATAGGCCACCTAGGATGATTGACCTCGGCTTGCTACTACATGTTTCCTCTAATTCCGACTACTCAGATCTTATTGAAGAGATCTGCCCGAGATCTCAACTGAAGATCTCAGAAGATAACCGCGACACGGGCCTGTTCGAGATCTCGACCGAAGATCCTGGAAGACAATCACAACACGCTCGAGATGCGATTCCCTATACAATACGCACCAACTAAACAGGGAGATCACCAACTACGTCAACGCTCCTTTCAGATATAAATAAGAGCATCCCCAATGGTGAAAGGTAACATACAAATATCACCCAAAAACCTTATGTTCTACTAGACCTAACTTGTCTGTCTGACTTTGACATCGGAGGGTTCTCTGCAACAGTCAGGGTCTGCATCTGTCTTCTCTTCTAGGTATCAAGTGGTTTAAGGAGGACGTCCAGATTTCTGCATCAATAGTTTAGCGTCATTTATGGGAAGCGACATTGAAAGCCATTCTCATCCTATACAAAGATCCTACAATGGAGAAAGTGAGAAAGAAAGATCATACTACTGCTGTTGCGCCCAACCCTGCACTCGCGGAATAGTCTGTAGACCATCGGGATTCACATACCCAGCTTCAGGTTGATTATGCACCTACAAGACCAGTGCAGCGGTCCCAGTACCGGGGAGGTCGGCTTGTCTCCTTGGAGCATCAAGTCGAAGGACTGACTAGTAACATCGATCAAATAAGGCGAATGTTGGAAAGACAAAATCCTCCTCCCGATCAGGGGGTAAAGGAAGCTATTACTCGGGCAGCTACTGAAGTTTTTGCACCATCTCAGGAATCTATTGTTCACTCCCCAAGTATAGGGTTGTGATGTAGTAATTAAACTCGGTAAGACCGAGGTTGAATCCACAGGGACTGAAACCTGTACGTATTCTGAAACTAACCAAAACTAGGACTAGGCTAAGATGAAATCTAAACTGAATGATTTTTGATGAATAATGGTGAAATATTAATCTAAACTTAAAGAATTCAGAGAGAAGGGAAACTAGGGATTCAGAGGATCCACTTGTAGAGATCAGGGAGATCTACGCTTGATTCACGAACTCAACTGGACTTCGAGTCCCATCTTCATCCAGTTGGAAGATATGACACTAAAACTCAATCTGAACTTCCTTTTGATCTAGTTTTCAAAGAGATGAAAGATATAAGAATTAGGTATGATTCCATCACAAATCCATGCCTAAAAGACAAGGTAAACAACAGAACTTAGACCAATCCATAACCAATCAAAAGATGTATGAGTGTTAGGAAGGATTCCATCATCCAACCATGTCCATGAAACGATGGCGAACAACAGGGTTTCCGAACATCAAAATAAAAGGAAAGGAATTATTCAAGCCATCACAGATCTACTGTAATTTAAATCACATTAAACCATTAATGACTAAAAGAATTTCTTAAATCAAACTAGAGTCAATCAGTTCAGTTTAAATCAAACCTGTAGAAGCTCCCATCATGCCACAAGCTTCACCTCTTAGCCCTAACTAAGAGGTTTAGCCCGACATGGATGGACTAGATCTCCTCATAATTATCAAAACAAACAAACAAATAAACATAAAACACTTCCCTTTCTCTCTCTCTCTCTCTCTAAACGTTCCAGCCGTAGCTCCTTTTCACAACCTCCTTTCTTTCTTCTTATAGCAGCAGGAAGCGGTGGAGGGTTGCCGTGTGTAGGCCTTCTGGACTCGGTAAAGGGCTTACGCATGAGAGGCTGGTGTGGAACACAGCTTGCACAGTTGTTTACGCAAAACAGCAAACCGTAGGCGGGTAGCTCCTCTTTTCGCAGTAAAAATGGGGCTTGATGCAAGATCCGATCCGGTCAGTCTCCTGGAGCTTGATCGGTGGACCCCTGGGAAGAATTTGGACGGTCCAGATGGATGGACCGACTCTGTCTAAGCTTGCAAAGTGGGCCGCATCGTCCGGGCTTTCCGCGGTGCGTAAACAGAGCCTGTAAACGTGTTGTGCTGGACTCTCGGTGGGGCCATGACAATCATTGTTTTCGAGATCTAGTCCGTTCATTAGCTTCCTCTCGAGAAATAGGTCGGACATGACCTATTTCGGATCAGATTCTTGATGGCCCATGGATGATGTCATTCCACCGTCTGTCTTCCTTTTTGACAAAATCGATCCCATCTTCCTTGTTTCCTCCAAAATCTTCACCTAGGTCTTGGTGAGCAGGCTTCTACAAATAAGATGGATGGTTTGGATTGTCGATGTGGACAATGGGTGGGGCCCACAACATCAACCGATCGTCGGTTGATGCGAACGCTAGACGACCTTCCTGTTTTGCGTAAGAGGTCGGTCAACACCAACTTTGACCGGCTTCTTCATCCGGTGCACTGAGAGTGCACTTGTGCACTGTGCACTGACACCTCCAATGGGGTCCACTGCAATGTTTCGGATGAAATCTAATCCGACCATCTGTTTCCTCAGCTAATGTAATGGGTTGAGACTAATATTGAAGCATATCCAGATATCTGGTGGGCCCCAGTTTAATTATTTATGGGCTGGTCAAGCCGTTGAGCCACTTCCACATGGATCCAAGGGCTCAACTTTGACGTGTACGGTTAATTTATGGTCCTCAGGCTATGTATGAAGTTTCGAGCCAAATGGATGGTAGAAACCCTGTGATCTTGCACTATGCCTGACTTTCAGGCTCGTTTAACGTGGGCGGCTTGATTTCCTTTAAATTCCAGCGTGTAATTTCCTCGATCTTGGTCCCCTGGGGTCTATCCCTTGCCTTGGTGATGCCAGAGCGTTAAATCCATGCTTTTATCGTCCTTTCCAGTCATATGTTTTCAAATACACCCTGCATCACAAACACAGTTATAATCGGGCGTTAAACAATATCGTGCTCGTAAATCCAGGTAATAAATGGGGTCTAATATGTAATATTCGACCCTCATCTCAACTCCCAACCAGCATTTTGCTACTCCGAGCAAAGTATGCGAAAAATAAATTGAGAATTACCAAATAATTTCTAAGAACTCGAGTGATTTTGAAAACAATCCAGATACTAGAAGTCTGAGATTCATGATTGTTAGGCATAAATTTTTCCTGGAATCAAGCTCACAATAACTTCATAATCAAGTTCAAATATTAATCCATTAACTAGAATAATTCTAAACCTTGAGTTCCATGTATAGTATAATCTCACTTAGCATCATTAAGAGATCCAATCGTCACTTTCCATGAAATCATTGACGATAAAAGAGCATTCAGGATAACCTAAACCAGAACTTGCCTTACAGTTCTTCTTTTCATTTTTTTTTTTTTTTTTTAGCTTTTGATTTTTTTTTTTCATTGAGGGAAAGGGGAATCGAATCTGCACCTATAGGGAGCAAACCTATGGTGAAGATCGTCACCCAACCATTTTCACATATCATTCATGGGGAATTAAATCTACACTTATAGGGAGCAAACCTATGGTGAAGACCATTCACCCTATCCTTTCAATTTCTCAGATAGGTTCCTTTCAAGCTTAGTGATCACCAAATTAATCCTTTAATATCGAACTGAAACCTTAATGTGAAAGCGAAATGTGCCATGTGAAATCATGATTCAATCAATGTTTGCAACTTCTGATTCTGGATTAACACTTCAAACTTAACTGTGAAATCTAATAGATAATCGAATTCAAGAGTCATAAATCCAACATTACGTATCTTAAAATTCTAAATCAATGATATCTGTCAAAATCATTTCGAATTCATAAGAAATTCCAGAAATTTTTTAAAAAAATTTTCACAATTTCTTGCTCAAGACCAAGAAAACACTGATTAGGTAACCTAATCTTCCACTCCCAACCTAAAATCTACATTGTCCTCAATGTAAAAGGTATGGGCATGCAATGCACATGAGACAACGAAAGTAAAGGAAAAGTGATGGGAAGATAGTACCTGGATAACGAATCGAGAGACTTTTCCAAAAATATCAGCGAGAGAGTAAGTCAGTTCAAGAGAGAAACCAACACAAGTAAAACACAAATAACAAAAATAAACTCCTACCTATACCACTTTCGCAGGTGCTCTCGATTGCATTTAGCATATGCAACAAGCCTTTAAACCCATAGGTTGCCCCTAGTGGACGAGTTGTAGTCTCGTGAGGGTTTGCAGTAATGTTACCCACAAACATTGAACTAACTAACTAGGAAAATGTAATGAATTGAAAAGCTGGGTTGCCTCCCAGGAGTGCTAAGTTTTAATGTCTTCAGCCAGACCAAAGCAACTACCCTAGTCCTATGCAAACAGGAAACCTACCTATACCTCCATCAGACTAGGAGATCATTCCTGGTAAACAGGATTAGTCAGAGGCATGGACATGTCCTCTGAATCAAATTTCTCGACAAATGGCTTTAAGCGATTTCTATTTACTTTAAACTCCTTGCCATTGTCGGGGTCTCTTATCTCGACGACCCCATGAGGGTATGCAGTGATAACAGTAAAAGGGCCGGTGCAACGAGATCGAAGCTTACCTGGAAAGAGATGTAATCGAGAGTTATACAAGAGGACTTTCTGGCCTGGCGTGAATGATTTTCGTAGAATATGTTGGTCATGAAACGCCTTCATCCTGTCCTTGTAAATTCTCGAGTTCTTATATGCGTCGTTCGGATTTCTTTGAGTTCATTCAACTGAAGTTTGCGTAGCGAGCCAGCGTTGTCCAAATTAAAATTCAAACTTTTGATCACCCAGTAGGCTCTATGTTCTAACTCCATAGGCAAGTGGCAAACTTTTCCATAGACAAGTCTAAAGGGAGACATTCCAATAGGGGTTTTAAAAGTAGTACGGTACGCCCATAAGGCATCGGTCAATCGAATTGACCAATCCTTATGGTTAAGGTTAACCATTTTCTCCAAAATGTGTTTGATCTCCCTATTGGAAATCTCAACTTGCCCACTTGTCTGTGAGTGGTATGGGGTGCTCACTTTATGAGAGATACCGTATTTCTTCATTAAACTCTCAAATGGTCTATTACAAAAGTGTGAGCCCCCATCACTAATAATAGCTCGAGGCGTTCCAAATCGGGAAAGGATGTTCTCTTTTAGGAATTTAATGACCGTGCGATGGTCATTATTCCGACACGGAATAACTTCGACCCATTTAGTGACATAGTCTATAATGAGCAAAATATATAGATTTCTAAAAGATTGGGTGAATGGTCCCATGAAATCGATGCCCCAACAATCAAATGCTTCAATGATAAGGATGGGATTCAAGGGCATCATATTTCGACGGGACAATGCTCCTAATTTCTGACAACGCTCACAAGCTTTGCAAAACTCATGAGTGTCCCTGAACATAGTAGGCCAATAGAAGCCACACTGTAGAATCTTGGCCGTGGTCTTTTTTGCAGAAAAGTGACCACCACAGGCCTGTGAGTGACAGAAGGAGATGACACTTTGATGCTCATCGTCTGGCACACATCTCCTCAAGATTTGGTCTGGGCAATATTTAAACAAGTATGGATCATCCCAGAAGAAGTTGCGCACCTTGGTGAAAAATTTCTTCTTATCTTGCGCAGTCCAATGTGTCGGTATGGAGCCTATGGCAAGATAATTAGCGATGTCAGCGAACCAAGGCGAATGAGAGACTCTAAACAACTGTTCATCAGTGAACATGTCATTGATGTGTGTCGTCTCAAGGGAATCAGAGGGATTAAGGCGAGAAAGATGGTCAGCCACTACATTTTCTACTCCCTTCTTATCTTTTATTTCTAGGTCAAATTCCTGGAGTAAGAGGATCCATAGTATAAGGCGAGGCTTAGCATCATTCTTAGATAGAAGATACTTGAGTGCCACGTGATCAGTGTAAATAATGATCTTGGATCCGATCAAGTAGGACCTGAATTTGTCCGAGGCGAACACTACGGCTAAGAGTTCCTTTTCCGTAGTCGAGTAGTTCACTTGGGTAGGATTTAGAGTCTTACTTGCGTAATGAATAACGTAGGGTTTCTTATCTTTTCTCTGGCCTAGAACCGCCCCAAGAGCATAATCAGACGCGTCGCACATAAGTTCAAAAGGAATGCTCCAGTCAGGTGACTGTATAATGGGTGCACTAGTCAATATGCCCTTAAGCTTAGTGAAAGCTTCCTGACATGGTTCAGTCTACTCGTATGGTGCATCCTTTTGAAGTAGATTACATAGAGGACGAGAGATGAGACTAAAGTCCTTTATGAATCTTCTATAGAACCCAGCGTGTCCAAAGAAGGATTGCACGTCCCGTATGTTCTTGGGTGGAGGTAGGTTAGAGATAAGATCAATTTTTGCCTTATCCACCTCGATTCCTTTGGACGAGATGATATGTCAAAGGACAATTCCCTTATGAACCATGAAATGACACTTCTCCCAATTAAGTACTAAGTTCTTTTCTTCACATCTTTTCAGCATACATTTAAGACTTTCCAAGCACTTGCTGAAAGATGGACCGAAGATAGAGAAATCGTCCATGAAGACCTTTAAATATTGCCCCAACATGTCAGAAAAAATACTCATAATACATCGCTGATAGGTGGCAGGGGCATTACATAGTCCGAATGACATCCTTCGGTAAGCAAAGGTGCCGTAGGGACATATAAACGTAGTCTTTTCTTGATCTTCAGGGGCGATCTCTATCTGGTTGTAGCCCGAATACCCGTCAAGGAAACAGTAATAGGAATGACCAGCTAACCTTTTCAAGATCTGATCAATGAAGGGCAAAGGAAAGTGGTCTTTCCTCGTGATGGTATTTAATTTCCTGTAGTCAATGCACATCCTCCAACCAGTAGTGACTCTAGTCGGCACGAGTTCATTATTGGCATTGGCTATGATGGTGATCCCGGACTTCTTAGGAACCACCTGAGTTGGACTCACCCATTGACTATCAGATATAGGGTATATAATACCCACATCCAATAGTTTAAGAACCTCGGCCTTAACCACTTCCTTCATGTTTGGATTTAGTCTACGTTGTGGTTGCCGAGCGGTCTTCGTATTATCCTCAAGATATATGCGGTGAGTACAAATCGAGGGGTCAATTCCCTTGAGGTCTGCGATTGTCCATCCCAGGGCTCCCTTATGCTCAAGGAGAGTAGATATGAGCATACTCTCTTGTTCTTTCTCCAGGTGGGCAGAAATCACCACCGGGTATATCTCATCTTGACCTAAGTATGCATATTTTAAATCAGAGGGCAAAGGTTTTAGGTCAAGCTTCGGTGGCTTGAGGTTAGACGGTAAAGGCACTTCATCAGTTTGGGGTAACTCTTCAAATTGAGGCCTCCACCAGTTAACTTCAAGTACCGGTACCGCATCAAGTATGGCACATGTCTCCCTAATTATGTCATCATCAAACTCATGAGAGTGGGCCAGACACGTCTCTAGAGGATCAGAGGATAAGGTAAGGGGTGTTCTATCATCCACGAAAGTATCGATCATGTTAATATCGTGGATATCGTCATCTTCCTCTAACCGTCTGGCCGTGTTGAAAAAGATATTCATTTCTAATGTCATATTCCTGAAAGACATACTCATGACACCATTCTTGCAATTGATAATTGCGTTTGAAGTGGCAAGGAATGGGCGACCAAGAATGACGGGAATCTGAGTGCTCGTGTTACTGATGGGTTCGGTATCCAGGATGATGAAATCAACTGGGTAGTAAAATCGATCAACCTGGACCAACATATCCTTAATTATCCCTCTTGGTACACGAACAGAGCGATCAACAAGTTGTAGTGTGGTTAAGGTGGGTTTTAATTCACCTAAACCCAACTGTTTGTATACCGAGTAGGGAATAAGATTGACGCTCGCTCCTAAGTCAAGAAGTGCGTGATCAATTCGATAGTCCCCGATTACACATGATATGGTTGGGCTACTGGGATCTTTGAATTTTTGTGGCACATCTTGCTTTAGGATGACACTCACTTTCTCAGTTAGGAAGATTTTCTTTTGAATATTTTACCGTCTTTTGGTCGTACATAAATCTTTCAGGAATTTGGCATATGAAGGTATTTGTTTCACGGCATCAAGCACTGGAATGTTGACCTTCACTTATTTCAACACCTCTAGAATATCCTGAGAGTTAGAGAGAGGTTTTGGTGCAACCAACCGTTGGGGAAATAGAGCAACCGGCTTTCCTTGAGGTTCCTGTTCTAACTCTGGTGGGGCATGGCTAGATCCATCTTCTTTATCCACTTCCGGGTCCTTAGACTTTTCAGCCCTAACCGGAATGGTTTTGTCAATGATCTTTCCACTCCTAAGAGTGGTGATGGATTTAGCTTGCTCCATCTGATTTGAAGAGCTTGGGTCGCTAAGTTCATATTGCGGTTTAGGATTGAGAAGAGGTTGAGCTGGGAAGCTCCCCTTGTTCCCAATCGCATTTTCAGCCTTAAGTCCTTGTATTGCTTTTTAAGGTCTTGAAAGGCCTGTAGCATACCCTGATTGAAAAGCTCTTGCTTTTGAAAATGTTTCAGAACCGAATCCTCTTGAGGTTTCTCTTGAGTTGGATTTTGATTTAGGAAACCTTGAGGTGTAGCGGTTTGTCCATTCCTCCAACTGAAGTTTGGATGGTTTCTCCAGCCAGGATTGTATGTGTTAGAGGTGGGCCCACTGAAAGGTCTTTGGTAATTGCTTACGGCATTGGATTGCACATTCAATACCTCTTGAAAGGCAGATATAGTTGGGCAATTCTCAGTAGTGTGAATGTTGCAACCATAAATACTACAAACAATTTCCTTGTCCTTATCCTTCTTTAATTCCATGGCCTCGAGTTTTCGAGTGAGATTGGCTACCTTGGCGTTAATATCATCATCCTCTTTCAGGAGGTACATTCCACCTTTTTCTTTGGAATGAGTCGGCCTAGGCGTAGTACTCGGTCTAGGGGAGATGTCCCATGTTTGGGTGTTCTCAGCAAGTTTATCAAAGTAGTCCCACACCTCATCTACACCTTTATTCATAAACTCCCCATTACACATTGTCTCAACTAATTGGCGCATGGGAGATGTCAGTCCATCATAGAAAAAATTCGTGATGCGCCACGTTTCAAAACCATGTTGTGGGCATGAACTGACAAGATCTTTGAACCACTCCCAACATTGGAAGAATGTTTCATCTTCCCTTTGGGCGAAGTTCATGATCGACTTCCTAAGGGTGTTCGTCTTATGATATGGAAAAAACTTTTTAATGAACTCCCTTGTCATGTCATTCCATCTGCCAATAGATTGAGGACGTAGTGAATGTAACCACGTCTTGGTTTTCTCTTTCAACGAAAAGGGAAAGAGTTTTAACCTGACCGTGTCATCAGACACATTAGGAAAGTATAGGGTAGTCATGATCTCATCTAACTCTTTTAGATGTAAATATGGATTCTCTGACTCAAGCCCATGAAATTTAGGAAGGAGTTGGATCACCCCTGGCTTGATATCCATATGTCCTGCATTCTCCTGAAAAACAATGCATGAGGGCGTACTCACCCCCGCCGGTTGTAAGTAATCTCGTAAGGTACGAGGCGGGGGTGCTTGATGCACCTCATTCTCATCCTGGACATCTTCTACCCTAGGTTGGGGTAGACGAGGTTGATTTTCAGCCATATCCTCAATTAACTCAGGGAATTTCGAGCGATGTCTAGTCCTATGATGGACAGTTAACCCCTCAACTAATCCTCCTTCAGTCAAGAGACGTCGAGTGTTGTCACGAGCCCACTTGGGCATGAAACACTCACAACCCTCAATCAAATTTTAACCTAATCCTAAGAAGGGAAATAAAAATCTAAAAGAAAAAGAGAGGGTTGGAAGGAAGTTACCAAATTGGAGTCCCTAAATTAAACCTGCGAAACAAAACAAGTTAGTTTCTAAGAATAGGAAAGTTTCCTAAAAAGAAAAATAACTAACTTAGTTTAAAAAAACAAAAAAAAAAAAAAAAAAGAAAAAAAATTTCTAAAATAAATGAAAGCCTAGAAATAGAAAAGTTCTAAAAATAGAAAAAGTAGAGAAATTCTAACCTAAAATTAGAAAATCCTAAGAAGAGAAATAGCAGTAAACTAGAAAAAGAGAAATTCTAAGAGAGTATAAATTTTTAAAAACATTTAGGAAAGTTCTAAACTAGAAAGTAAGTTAGTAACAGAAATTTGAAAAATAGAAAGTAGAAATTAGAAAGAGCTTACCGAATTAGAAATTTCTAAAAGGCCTACAAAACAGGAAAGTTAGTTTCTAAACAGAAAGTCTTTAAATAGAAAGTTTCTATATAAAATAGGAAACAAAATTAGATTCTAAAAGAGTTAGAATTAGAAACTTGCTAAAAAGGAATCCTAATCTAGAAATAACACAAAGAAGAGAAATTACCAATTTAGAAACCTATCTCAGAATCCTACAAAATAAGAAAGTTGGATTAGTTACTAAAAAAAGGAAAACTATCTAAAAATAGAAAGTTACTTGAAAGAAATTTTCTAAAAATTAAAGGAAAACCTGGAATTAGAAAATTCTAAAACTAAACCCTAAAAATCAGAAAAGTCCTAATCTTAAACTAATCCTAAACCAGTTAACTTCAGGAAACGTAGCCGTCAATCCCCGGCAACGGCGCCAAAAACTTGTTCACTCCCCAAGTATAGGGTTGTGATGTAGTAATAAAACTCGGTAAGACCGATGTCAAATCCACAGGGACTGAAACCTGTACGTATTCTGAAACTAACCAAAACTAGGACTAGGCTAAGATGAAATCTAAACTGAATGATTTTTGATGAATAATGGTGAAATATTAATCTAAACTTAAAGAATTCAGAGAGAAGGGAAACTAGGGATTCAGAGGATCCACTTGTAGAGATCAGGGAGATCTACGCTTGATTCACAAACTCAACTGGACTTCGAGTCCCATCTTCATCCAGTTGGAAGATATAACACTAAAACTCAATCTGAACTTCCTTTTGACCTAGTTTTCAAAGAGATGAAAGATATAAGAATTAGGTATGATTCCATCACAAATCCATGCCTAAAAGACAAGGTAAACAACAGAACTTAGACCAATCCATAACCAATCAAAAGATGTATGAGTGTTAGGAAGGATTCCATCATCCAACCATGTCCATGAGACGATGGCGAACAACAGGGTTTCTAAACATCAAAATAAAAGGAAAGGAATTATTCAAGCCATCACAAATCTAATGTAATTTAAATCATATCAAATCATTAATGACTAAAAGAATTTCTTAAATCAAACTAGAGTCAATCAGTTCAGTTTAAATCAAACCTGTAGAAGCTCCCATCACGCCACAAGCTTCACCTCTTAGCCCTAGCTAAGAGGTTTAGCCCGACATGGATGGACTAGATCTCCTCATAATTATCAAAACAAACAAACAAATAAACATAAAACAATTCCCTTTCTCTGTCTCTCTCTCTCTCTAAACGTTCCAGTCATAGCTCTTTTTCACAACTTCCTTTCTTTCTTCTTATAGCAGCAGGAAGCAGTGGAGGGTTGCCATGTGTAGGCCTTCTGGACTCAGTAAAGGGCTTACGCATGAGAGGCTTGTGCGGAACACAGCTTGCATAACTGTTTACGCAAACAGCAAACAGCAGGCGGGGAGCTCCTCTTTTCGCAGCAAAAACGGGGCTTGATGCAAGATCCGATCCGGTCAGTCTCCTTGAGCTTGATCGGTGGACCCCTGGGAAGAATTTGGACGGTCCAGATGGATGGACCGACTCTGTCTAAGCTTGCAAAGTGGGCCGCATCGTCCGGGCTTTCCGCGGTGCATAAACAAAGCCTGTAAACGTGTCACGCTGGACTCTCGGTGGGGCCATGACAATCATTGTTTTCGAGATCTAGTCCGTTCATTAGCTTCCTCTCGAGAAATAGGTCGGACATGACCTATTTCAGATCAGATTCTTGATGGCCCATGGATGATGTCATTCCACCGTCTGTCTTCCTTTTTGACAAAATTGATCCCATCTTCCTTGTTTCCTCCAAAATCTTCACCTAGGTCTTGGTGAGCAGGCTTCTACAAATAAGATGGATGGTTTGGATTGTCGATGTGGACAATGGGTGGGGCCCACAACATCAACCGATCGTCGGTTGATGCGAACGCTGGACGGCCTTCCTGTTTTGCGTAAGAGGTCGGTTAACACCGACTTTGACCGGCTTCTTCATCCGGTGCACTGAGAGTGCACTTGTGCACTGACACCTCCAATGGGGTCCACTGCAATGTTTCGGATGAAATCTAATCCGACCATCTGTTTCCTCAGCTAATGTAATGGGTTGAGACCAATATTGAAGCATATCCAGATATCTGGTGGGCCCCAGTTTAATGATTTATGGGCTGGTCAAGCCGTTGAGCCACTTCCACATGGATCCAAGGGCTAAACTTTGACGTGTACGGTTAATTTATGGTCCTCAGGCTATGTATGAAGTTTCGATCCAAATGGATGGTGGAAACCCTGTGATCTTACACTATGGCTGACTTTCAGGCTCGTTTAACGTGGGCGGCTTGATTTCCTTTAAATTCCAGCATGTAATTTCCTCGATCTTGGTCCCCTGGGGTCTATCCCTTGCCTTGGTGATGCCAGAGCGTTAAATCCATGCTTTTATCGTCCTTTCCAGTCATATGTTCTCAAATACACCCTGCATCACAAACACAGTTATAATCGGGCGTTAAACAGTATCGTGCTCGTAAATTCAGGTAATAAATGGGGTTTAATATGCAATATTCGACCCTCATCACCTATTGGCTCTCAGAGAAATAAATAAGCCCGTAAAGCACCAGAATGTGCAGCCTTCCATGCTTCGAGAACTGTTGAGTTGGTTGCCTCCGACCAACGTCATGCGTTGGAGAAGAAGAAGCGTGGTAAGGCTCCTAAAACTGTGGCTAAGAACAAGGACCCCTGGGAGGCCAAACTTAAGCCTATCGCATGCACGCTTCGACCATGATAGAAGCTATGTTGGAAGAAACTAAGCCATCATTCACAGACGATATCATGCAAGCTAAGCTCCCGTATAGATTTAGGATGCCGTTGATGACTCCTTATTCCGGGTCCACCTACCCGACCGAGCATCTAGAATCTTTCAGGGTGTGGATGGAGCTTCATGGTACCTCGACCGCGGTGATGTGTCGAGCATTATCCCTAATTCTGTCAGGAGAAGCTCGAAAATTGTTTTAATAATTGAAACCAAAGTCCATTAGCTCGTTTACGCAGCTTAGTAAGGCCTTCATTACCAACTTCATTGAAGGAAAAAAAAAAAGGTGAAAGCCTCCTCACCATCACTTAGAAGGAGGATGAGCTATTGAAGGACTACATCAAACGCTTCAACTTGTAAGCAATGTAAGTGGAGAGCTACTCAAATTAGATCGCCCTAGCCGATATGATGGCTGGCCCAAAGGAGAGGAGATTCCTCTTCTTGCTCGGCAAGAATCCCCGAATGACATTGGCTGATCTCTTTAATCGAGATCAGAAGTATTCCAATGACGAGGAGCTTTTTAGCTTGCGGAAAGCCACCAGGAGTGGAGGAATCTCTACCAGGGAGAAATGTCACGCCCCAAACCCGGAGATCGGACTCACAGGGATTCCGATCGCTGAATCCGATGCCGACAGCCTCCGTAGTACCCCATTCTCGGCTCCTAGCGCCCATACGCCAGATTCTGATCCTAGGATCCTACAAGAAGGATTTTCCAACATACATTTATCTCGTAAGAAGCATAACCACAAGTTTACCCAAATCACAAAGGCAACATCATCATCACATATCCATTAATATAATCATTTGAATACAATGCTGAAAGGGAAATACATATATCGAAAATTATAGCTCCAAAGGTCCACTGCATGCTTCAAGCTCAACGCTGCTGCAACCTAACACCACCTGCACGCATCTATCATGCATAAGCTTATAGAAAGCTTAGTGGGTGGTGAAAGTGAGTGTGCAAGATAAGTGCCAAGTATACAGTACAATGCCATAATTCATAGAATATCAGAAATACTGGCAAGTTTATGAATCATTCGATATCAGAGTAAATGAAAATACTGACAAGTCCACGAATACATTCAGCCATACCAAGGCTATACAATGCAAGAACATAAGCAGTCAAATATCAGATGCCGAGGTTATAATACAATATACAAATCCTGATGAGTCCACGCATACCGGAATGTGCAATATGCGGTGCGAATGAAATGACCAAGCTAGATCATGAAGTCGGGATGATAGTACGTAGTATCGCAAGCTGTGAAGTTCATCACAAGGGACTTCTATCTAGACTGGTCCATACTTGGTTTGGATAGCTGGACACAATGTGGTAAACCCCTGACCTTAGGTTAGTCTCGCCCAACCGAAATCCTGGCCATGAGAAGGTACACGTAACAAATAGTTGCGTACCACCTGCCCGAGTGAATAGTGAATGAATGAATGAATGAGTATGCAATTCCTGCTCAATAAGTCCACATATCAGTACAGTTTCTCTCTAAAAAATCACCGGGGTCTATTACACTCTAAACCAAATTGCCGCCCTATCGCGCGCAACAAGGTGAGTGGAAGAGACCTTACTATCTGCCTGCCAATATCGGGCCCAGTTCGTTGATAGTGGACCCATTCCTCGAGATGGTCAGACTCAGCTTAGCATTGCCCCCTCCTCTCGGGCAGGTAAGGCCGTACCCCCTTCCAACCAACTGTGACACAGTGGAAGACGCGATCTAAAGATATACGGCCCTCATGCGCTCATGCATCCACTTGGTCTAGACGTTGGAGCAACCTCTGGAACCAAGAGGGTTTAGGGACTTTTACCTAGGGATATCTATAACACCCCATGTAGAATAGATTTCCGGTGTCCCATCTGGCCATCCACGATATGCTTATGGAGGCTACAGCCCTGATGTCGCTCGGGCGTACAGTAATCACAGTACACAATGCAAGATGCATGAGTTATACAATCCAGTCATGCATCAATCCTGCACATACTGTGCACTCATGTGAGACAATCTCCGCCTATCAGGGAGTCTCATAATAACCAACACTATGACATATGCAATGGTCAATCATATCTCATAACAAACATGCAGATGATGTGTATGGGCATAGATCATGATGCTATGCTGTCACATATTTATAATCGGTATCCATAACTGGCATCGACAATCGACCTCAACAATGTGGACATTTAACCAACATTACCCCTAAGGAATGACCCATATAGAGCCTAACATATAGTGGACCCATGGCCTCACACAAGGGCCAAATATACAACACCATGGGCCTCACTCAAGAGCTTAATATACATCACGATCGGCCTTTCATATGGGCCTAACATACATCACAATGGGCTTCATCGTTTGACCCTCAAATGCATCACAATGGGCCTCATACACATCACATTGGGCCTTAAACACGGGCTGAATACACATCACAACGGGCCTCAAATACGGCCCGCATATACATCACATTGGGCCTCAAACACAGGCCGAATGCACATCACAATGGGCCTCAAATACGGGTCATAAATGCATCTCATTAGGCCTCGACAATCGAAATCGGTATCGACAATCGGAATCAGAATTGGCCTCAACAATCAGCCTCGACAATCAAAATCGGCCTCGATAATCGGCTTCGACAATCGGAATCAAAATCGGCTTCAACAATCGGCCTCGATAATCGAAATCGGCCTCGATAATCGGTCTCAAGAATCGGAATCGGTATTGACAATCGGAATTGACCTTGACAATCGGAATCGAATCAGCCTTGACAATCGGAGTCAGAATCGACAATCGGAATTGCCCTCGATAATCGGCCTCGACAATCTGAATTGAAATCGTCCTCAACAATTAGCCTCGACAATCGGAATCGGAATCGGCCTCAACAATCGGCCTCGACAATCAGAATCGGCCTCGACAATCGAAATTGATATCGACAATTGGAATCGACACCAATGATCAGCATCACCAATCGGTACCGATAATCAGCATTGATAATCGACACCAATAATCAGCATATAAACAAGGCGAGGTCCATAAATGAACAACCGATCATCCATAGTATAAAGATCGTTACTCGGCCGTGGTTATATCGAATCCGATAGCTTGGAGTAATCCGTCTATGGCGAATGGGGCCCACTTATTTGGGTCTACCCACTAAGGGAATGATGAGAATGGGCCTAACAAGGCCTAAGGGAAGGTCACAATGTGGACATTTAACCATCATTGCCATCAATGTGGACATCTAACCAACATTGCTCCCAAGGAGTGACCCACATAAGGGATTCATACACAATGTATCGGCCACACATACATCACGTTGGGCCCCATTATAGGTATCCCATATATTGCGTTGGGCGTTGTACAAGGGCCTTAAACGAATCATAATGGACCTCAGCCATGGGCCTCATATGTCAAGTGGACCACATCACATGGGTCGCATTATTTAGGCTGCACCAATGTGCTTTAAAATAGGCCGCACCGATGGGTCTCATATGTATAAAATCGGGCCCACCCTTATGTATTTTTGAGATCCGACCTATTCATAAGTTAACATAGAGATAAATGAAGTTAAAACAAATATTAGCTTAATTGGAAACTACTGTGGCCCTTAGAAGTTTGAACGGTGGATGTCACTATCCCCATAAATTTTCAATGGTGGAGGTCCGCTTGAGCTTTAGATCTGACCCATTCTTTTACTCATGCCATAAAATGATACCTCAAATGGTTGGACGGTTGGATACAACACATGCATCATGGTGGGCCCCACCGTCCAAATAGTGGATGATGTAGATAAAGCACATAATCATTGGGGCCCACGCCACGGGGATGAATCGCATACATTTAGAGCGGGTCCCACTGTCAGAACAGCTTGGATGTACACGTACATCACGTGGGACCTGCAGAACTTGCTGACGTTAAGAGAGAGTAGCTACATAGCTGTTGTATGTGCAGCTGCTTTTAAAAAGGCAGAGGTGGGTCCCACGTAGGGCCCACCCTCATATATATATATATATATTTGTAATATAATATATTAATATTATATTATATAATAACATGTAGCTTTTGCTGCTTTAAAGAGGCAGAGGTGGGTCCCACGTAGGGCCCACCACAACATTTAATATAAAATATTATATTACATTATAATATAATATATAATATATCATATTATATATTAATATAATATAATATAATATATTAATAGTATATGTAATATATTGACAATGTCCAGGGCCTGGACGGACGCATATATCAAAGGTAGCACCACACGTGGGGTGGGTACCACTGTCCAGGGACGGTGGATGCCTCACATGCATCACGGTGTGGCCCATCTATATGGGTGGACGATGTGGGTGGGTCCCATGGACCCCACTGTCCGTTCACACCTCACTATTAGCCACCCCCACCGTTAGTCACACCTCACTGTTGAAACGAGGTATCGTTCACTTAGTCAACCACTAGAGCTATAGATCTGGGTGTGGATTAAAATATATCAAGGAGGGCCCCACCCACACGTGTGGAGTGGGCCACGTCCTAGATGGATGGTTGGGATGACATATAAACATCCTGGTGTGTTTCACATGGATGGGGTCCACTGGTAGATGGCATGGGTGTAAACCTCATGGTGGGCCACACACCTCATGATCATCATTACCATACAAAGAAGGAAAAGAGAGAGAGAAAGAGAAAAAAGAGAGATCAGATGGTGATGGAGGGACACCGCCACTATTGGCCCTCCACGGTTACAATACATACATAAAAAATGGGTCCCATCACAAGTGGGCCTTTTAATAGAAAATCAATGGTGGATCACCCACCTATTGGCCTCCTTCTTAGTCTGATGGAATGCCGAACTCCTTGGCTTCGATCTTAACGGAAGATGATGAAGTTTCGATGGTTGAGATGGGGGATGAGAGGGTAGGAAGTGAGCCACATTAGAGCTTCTCCATGAGAGCTTGGGAAGCTCATACGTTGGAGCTTCGTTTGCTTGGGAATGGGTTTGAGAAATGAGAGAGAGAGAGAGAGAGAGAGAGAGAGAGAGAAGAGAGGGTTGTAAGGAGAGAGAGATGGGTGATGGAGTGATGTGTGAGGTGAGTGATGGGTGTACTTAATAGGGGATGGGTTGTGTAAGGGATTATTGACTTTTAAGGTTGCTTGGGGATGGGGTGTGAGGTGATGTGTACTTGACATATACTTGACCATTGATGAGATTGATTGATTAATTGGCGTGACATTGGGTAGAGATTCTCTAGGAATTGCAAATGCGCGGCGTTTTCTTCAAACTGAACGCGGGCCCACATCTCCTGGCCTAGGTATCGCCTCGGTGCACGAGACATTGTATCGGAACCGCAGCGACGGCGCGGTCACTAGGTACAAGTCTCGGGTTAAGTCGACTCAGGTTTCCTGGACTCGGTTAGGATCGCGCGCAAACATCGGATACAGGTCGAGGGTTGTCGGAATTCGACCGGGAAGACCGCGGAAGCCTATGGAACGGTACGGTCTTTGATACGGGTCTTATATTCTCCCCTCCAAATAAAAATTTTGTCCTCAAAATTTACTATTACGCAAGACAAAGCAAGGGAAGAGGAAGCATCGACTTTTAGATATACTAATCAATACCATACAAGGCATAATCAATCTATAAACAAATAGCGCTCTCTAATCTGAACCTCGTGCCTTAGGATGCCTCATCAATGCTATGATGACCCCACTAATCCTCGAATTTTGGTTAAAAAACTATCGAAATAGGAATACTATGCAGCCTCATAATCTCAACGGTAGGGAGCTATATTAGAAAATCTCTAAGTTATTCGAACTCGGAGATTTATCCATTCTAAGTTCTCAACAATCATAGAGTGGAGGGTAGCTATCAGCAGATATGTGATGTTATCCTCAGGTATTCCCAAGTTATGCTCTGATACCAACTTCTGTCACATCCTAAACCTGGAGATCGGACTCACGGGGATTCCGATCGTCGAATCCGGTGCCAACAGCCTCCGTAGTACCCCATTCTCGGCTCCCAGTGCCCATACGCCAGATTCTGATCTTAGGATCCTACTAGGAGGATTTTTCAACATACATTTATCTCGTAAGAAGCATAACCACAAGTTTACCCAAATCACAAAGGCAACATCATCATCACATATCCACTAATATAATCATTTGAATACAATGCTAAAAGGGAAATACATATATCAAAAATCAAAGCTCCAAAGGTCCGCTGCATGCTCCAAGGTCAACGCTGCTGCAACTTAATGCCACCTGCACGCATCTATTATGCTTAAGCTTATAGAAAGCTTAGTGGGTGGTGAAAGCGTGTGCGTAAGATAAATGTCATCAAGCCAATTACAAGGTAGAAGCAGTCAACAAAATCATCAAAAGCTAACTCAAAACTAGGCTCAAGAAGGAGAAAGGATCATGGTCCGACTAGCTCCTTTATGTACTCTGGGCATACCGAACTACTGCTCGAACATCCACAGGAGAAACTCCCTTTTTCCTAGCTTCTGGGGCAGAGGTCATCGTTCCAGTCGAAATAGGGCTCTCCACGGCATGGGTTCGATCTTATGATGAAACTCAAAATACTGAATAAATGGCTCTGGGCCTTAATTTGCTCGAAGAGAGGAGGAAACAACTCAACTTAAGGTCACAACCAGGCAACAATAGCTCGCCTGATTCTACAATTCCCGAGTAAAGGTGAGAATGTTCCGATCAAGGGATTTGGTCATCCGCAGAACCTTTCAAAACACCAAGGAGCCCGGTTCGGGGACTCTGGGGCAAAACTGGGAAGGACCCTACAAGATAACGGGCACAATTTGACCTGAGACCTATCGACTCGAAGACATGGAGGGACAACCTTTGCCGCATTCGTGGAACGTCGGGCATTTGAAGATCTACTATCCGTGAAGACCGACCATACCATAGGTTGTGTAAGTGCTTATATATTTAGCACACATGGATTATCAAATTTTGTAAGACAAAAGTGTTTTAAGTCAGATCGCAAGTATGGAATTACAACTACTCTACATGCTTGAATATCAACAAAAGATTGGCTTATGATCAACTCAAGATTGGCTTATAATCAACTTAGGATCAACATATTCTCTCAAATAGTCGTCGCCTGATTTCAAAATAAGATTAAGTCAAAATTTAAGAACAAGTTGTCCCATGTATTTGCTAAAACACAGGTGGTATAAATAAGGCCAGCCGAAGCCAGTCATAGGCTAGCCATTGGAATGAATCCAGTGGAATCTGGCCAGCCGAAGCCAGTCATAGGCTAGCTGAATTTCTGATATCTTTGGCTATAAATAGAGGCATTCTCTCATTCTAAATAATAAGAAAAAATCACTCCAAACCTTCTGCAAGTGAGAGAGAAACTCAAGTCCTCGGCAAGCTATTTGTGTGGTATTTATAATTTATTTTTAACTTATTCAATTCCCTTTCTTAAGATCATTTTAATCTTATTTTAAAGAGCAATCTATACTCCTCTTTGAGATTTAAGAGAATTGAATTAAATAGCATTTGGGTTTTTCATTTCTAAAAATCTATAGAACCCTATACTCTAAATACTACCTCCTCAAAATTCAAGAAAGAAATTCCTCTGCTACAAGCTTCTACTACGTCTTCGAATCTACATTTGAAGATAAGTATGCTATTTCTTTATTTCATTTAGGTTTATCTGAGATAGCCTATGAAAATTTTAGTGGGTTGGTTTGTGATAGCTCGTGAAAATCACAAAGTGGGTTTTAATTTGTGATAGCCCATCAAAATTAAAAAAAGGGGTTTTTATTGTGATGAGCTTATGAAAATCATAAGGAACTATCTTAGGTTGTTAAGGTGAACCTGTGAAAACTTTGTTATAATGAAAGCCAAAATTACGAGGGTATTAATTTTGAGAGTGGAGTAGGTGTGGTTGTTTTACGCATTGAACCACTATAACTCCTTGTGCATCTATGGTGAATGTTTATTTCCTTCTTGGTGGTGGATATGCTTTATCTCTTGTGGTGAATGTTGTAAATATTTTATATTCTTTTGCTTGTTTGAAAAATTGATTTTAAAGTTATTCATGAAATAAGATTATCTTGCTTAATATTTTAGGTGAAAGTTGTCTTACGAATTATTCACAATCAAGGTTTCAATACTTAGGCGATTGAGATTTTGTATTCTTTTTATATTCTGCTTTTATTTCTATTATTTGGCATTTTCCTATTCACCCCCTGTTGAGGGTTAAATATTGCATATTGGACCACATTTATTTCTTAATTTTACAAACATAATATGGCTTAATGGAAAATTTAACATGTATTTGTATTGCAAAGTGAATTTAAGAGCTTGGATTGAAAAGAATGCTAAAAGCATGGATTTTGTGCTCAAAAGTCACCAAAGTAAAGAATGGACTTGTGGAGACCAAGATTGAAGATTTCAAGACTCCAGGATCCAAGAAAACTAGGTGGAGAAGGAAGGAAGTCGAAAGAACAAGCGCAGGAATCACATAGACTGTGTCATTGAGAACCGTTCGATGACATCGAAGCTTCGTTCGATGACATCGAACACTGGCCGATGACATCGAATTTATGAGGAAAAATTGAGTTGGTTGCTGGACATATTGGTGCTTTTACCAATTAATTGAAGCTATGTTCGATGACTCTAAGGAAGGTACTCGATGACATCGAAGACTGCTCGATGACATCGAATTTATTAAGAAATTGAAGCAACTCGCTGGACTATTTTGGACCCATTTTCGATGACTCGAAGACATGTTCGATGGATCGAAGCTTTGCTCGATGACATCGAAGGATGGTTTGATGACATAGAGACTTACGTAGTGTGAAAGAAGAAAAGGCACGACTTCCGGATTCAAACCCCTTCGATGACATCGAAGGGTGTTCGATGACATCGAAGGGTGTTCAATGACATCGAAGGCATTACGCAATCTGCGTAAATTTGATCCGATTTTGCGATTTTGCAGAACTTTACCTATAAATAGGGTTTTTTAGGCACTTTTTAAGATATCTAGGGTTTGGAGAAGAAGAGAAAAAGGGCGGAGCCGCTTTCCAAGAGTTCTTCTTCCCTTTTCCTTAGTTTTTAATGCTTTCTTCTAGGGTTTTCAATCCAATCATGTCTATGGTTGGCTAGATCCCTTAGCTAGGGCTAAGGGGTGAATCTTGTAGCGTGATTGCGATGTTTTTCTTATTTGATTCTTATTATTGTTGAACTTATTTGATTATAGTTTGATATTTAAGGAATACTTTTAGTGTTTAATGGTTTGTTGTGACTGAAATTACAATGGATCTGTGATAGCTTGAAGTATCTTCTTCTTCTATTGGAGTTTGTGAAAATAGGAAATCCTGTTGTTTTCCATCATCCCTTGGGCATGGATGGGTGACAAAACCCTTTCTATCTTCCAAAATTCTCCCATGATTAGTTGTTGGATTGGTGTACCCTGTTGTCTACCAATGTCTCTTGGGCATGGTTAGGTGATGGAATCACTTCCAATCTTCACAACTTTCATCCGTTGAGAATTAGGTCAATAGAAATTCAAATCTGATCTTATTGAATATCTTCCAATTGGATAGGATAGGTGTCACACCCCAAACTCAGAAACCGGGCTCATAAAATTCTCGATTGCCGAATCCGGTACCGACAGCCTCCATAGTACCCCATTCTCGGCTTCCAACGTCCATACGCTAGATTTCGATCCTGGGATCCTACAAGGAGGATTTTCAACATGAATTTGTCTCATAAGAAGCATAACCACAAGTATACCTAAATTACAAGAACAACATCATCATCACATATCCACTAATATAATCAGTTGAATACAGTGCTGAAAGGAAAATATACATATATCGAAAATCAAAGAAAACTCCAGAAGCTAAACTGCAAGCTCCTGCCTCAGCTCGGTTGCATCCTATTATCACCTGGACGCATCTATCGTGCATAAGCTTATAGAAATCTTAGAGGGTGGTGAAGTGTGTGAGTAGTATATGCGTGCTCAGAATGTAATATCAAAGTAAACAGAAATACTGGTAAGTCCACAAACCATACAATATCAGAGTAAGCAAAAATACTGTCCAGTCTATAAAATATCATTAACCTCATCCAGGATATGCGATGAAAAGACGTAGCAAGCCAATGTCATATACTGAGAAAGTAATGTAGGTCGGTTACGCAATGCAGAGACATAGTAAGTCAAATATCAAATACCGAGGATGTAATACAATATGCAATTCGGAAGAGCTACAAATACCATTAGCCTCATCTAGGTCATATAAATGTAAAAACATAGTAACCCAAAATGCCATATGCCGTGGATGTAATGCAATATGTGGTATGT
Source organism: Magnolia officinalis (assembly GCA_021015155.1). Taxonomy (NCBI): domain Eukaryota; kingdom Viridiplantae; phylum Streptophyta; class Magnoliopsida; order Magnoliales; family Magnoliaceae; genus Magnolia; species Magnolia officinalis. The sequence continues at coordinate 22,230,976 of JAJHSJ010000005.1, read as the reverse complement.
GGTGTGAATGAAATGACCAAGCTGTAGTGTGAAGTTGGGATGATAGTACGTGGTATCACAAGCTATGAGGTCTATCACAAAGGACTTCTATCTAGACCAGTCCCATACCTAAATTTGGATAAATAGACTCAATGTGGTAAACTTCTGATCTCAGATTAGTCGCGCGCCCCAACTGAAATCTTGGCCATTGTGAAGGTACACAACAATTAGTTGCACACCACCAGCCCGAGTTGATAGTGAATGAATGAATGAGTATAATGCTGAGTATGCAACTCCTACTCAATAACTCCACATATCAATATTGTATTGTACACTCTGGGATCATCACCGGGGTCTAGTACACTCTACATGCAATCATCGCCCCCTGGACGGGCAACCATGCAAGTGGAAGAGACCTCACTATCCGCATGGCCAGTAGTCAACCAATATCTACCCGACACATTGATAGTAGACCCATTCACGAGCTGGTCAAACTCAGCCTAGCTATGCCCACTACCCTCGGGCGGATAAGGCCACACCCCTTCCAACCGACCATGTCACAGTGAGAGACGCGGCCTCCTGATATTCGACACTCAGACGCTCATGTATCCACTAAGTTTAGACGTTGGGGTATCTCTCGGCCTCGAAGGTTTAAGGACTTTCACCCACGGACATCCAAAGTGCCCAGATGCTCAAACTCAAATATTTATGGTGTCCCATCTTGTAACAACCCGAATTTTTCAGGACCCGAGTACACGAAAACCCGAGTATTAACCTTAAAGGATGGTAAATTATATATATATATATATATATATATATATATATATATATATATATATATATATTTTCTTTTATCAGAGTAAGCAGATGAGCGCAGAATGGACAAGTAAGCATAAAGGAAATTTTCATTATCATTTAGAATATACAAGAGAGCGCCCATAATGACTTATACAAACCAATGTCTCGAATATAACAAATACAAGAATCCACATGATCTAGTATAAGAAAATAACATAAGAATGTAAACATAAGCCGCAAGACTGCGCAACTCCTCAAGGTAGATGTAATCATGCAACCTTGGCACTTGTACCCGGCTCCTCATCAGCCTGAACCTGAAAGTCACTTAAGACATCTATGCTACCTGTACAGTTATATATTTGATGGATGAGTGGCCAACTCAGTGTGAACTCCCCTCAAGATTACACACCGCCGCATTAGGTAAGCATAGTTATAAAATAAAGCATACAAAACAGTACATGATGCAGATCTTATTATGTGCATGGATGTATGGAATGCGTTCACGCCCCGGGGATGCTCATCCGTGCAGACAGGGCCGCCGCCCATGCAATCATCGAACCTGGGAAACATCAACCAGTTGAAATCATCGAACCTGAGAAATATCAACCAGTCGAAAATAATATGTAGCCCACGTACGATAGCAATAGATGCTGGTCTGTGCGATGTATGCATGATTAGCCAGTCCATTATTAATCCAATTACACTTAGCAGGTTTAATAAGCTCAAAGGTCACTACGGGGAGCTCAGAGCCCAGTGTAGGCCGACAGCTCAGGCATAGTGTCCCATTCCACCATCCCTGACTCATGAGGCTACCACCTTAGGATGTTTAATAGAAACCCATCGACTAGTGGCCAATCATATTACAGTATGTGGGGCTTACCATCGCATGGTTGTATAGTATAAAACATTCAACCCATTTAGGAAAAATACTAGAACAAAGCCACATAGGGCGATATCAAAGTAGACCACATAGGGCGAGTATCAGAACCATGCGATAAAAGACCATCCTTGAAAACCATTGGACACCACAACCCTAGATGGTAGGTCCACATCAATGATCCATCTAGACCACACTCAGTAACCGCCAAGTCGAAGGTCCATTACGGTCACAACTAGTCAAGTTACATCCCAAGTATGGGTGTACATTCATATGTGGGAATTTTCCACTAATGTACCAGTTTAAGTTCCATAAACAATCCACAAAAATAAATCTACAAGCATGAACAATTATACAGGATAATCGTAAAGCATGTAATACAGTAATTCAATTTTCACCAACTAACACATGTGATTATAAAGAGAGATATCAATTATGAATTTAAATAAAAACTATAACTTAAGCTAATGAGAAGATGGAAAGCTCAAGGGGAAGAATCATCACCTGATGAACCGAATCGCTTTCTAGTTTCGCTAAGTGCTTGTGCCCTTAGAATTTATATCCTATCACAAATCATAAATTTGTACAATTAGGTCTAAGTTTTACGCAGTACCTAGGTTCTAGTCTTAAGTTTAGATTCTAGGAATTGCATCCTAAATTGTTAATATTAATATTAATATTATAATATTATTATTATTTATAGTGGATTAAATAATATTCATACTAGGAGTACTAACCCATCAATTTAATAATGATGGTTCGCAAGCTCGTATGTAGATATACCGATATTACCTATCATTCTTATAATGTCTAATAATTTCTTAAATAGTGCATGTAATAATATAACAAGGATTAATACCAATACTTGTGTTAACAAGGATTATACTAATGATTTCAAAACAACCAGTAATATTAATAATATACCCAATATTAGCCAACATGACACTAATAATCATTGTGATGAAAATACATAATATGCTCTACCCTTAAGATAATAGATAAAATAAAACATTAATATTTAGTAACAAGAGTCTACATATGTAATATCTGATATCAGTATAGATGATTTACTAAAGGCCATACATTTCTAATACAAGAATTCCTAATAATGGTAATTATGGTAACACTTACAATGAGTCTAGTGTAGGTTTAACGGACCCCATGATTTTGATGGTTGGATTAACATACAGGTGTCATGCACACCATTGAAGGTGACCACCAGTTGAATGAGGATGGGGTGGTCCACCGATGGAAGTGAGGCCCACTCTTCTGGAATGTTCAGGGCCCACAACCCTGGTGTGGTGCGGCTGAGATCAGGCCTAGATTGCATTTGGCCCACAACTCAGCCCAGTTTTCTGGCCCATGTGAAGGTCATGTGTCAGCTTATTACACAACCCAAATGAGGCCCACTTCTCAGCCCATTCATGGCCTAATTTTAGCCCTTGATTGAAGCCCCATGCAGGGACCAGCTGCAGTCCCACTAACGGCCCAAGATGATGGCCGAGGCCCACCCTAGCCTGAGGCTGATCACGACCCTTATTGCGGCCCACAGTATATATGGTGGGGCCCATGTGCGGCCCACTATATCTTGTGGTGCGGCCCACTGAGATTTATGGTGGGGCCCACTGACTTTGGTTTAGGCCCCAATAGTGTGGCAAGGCTTGGCCAAAATCACGGCCCAACAGAGACTTTGGTGCGGCCCACAGAGATCGAAGGTGAGGCCTGTTTGTCTGTGGAGAGTGCGTCCCATTTGGAAGGCCGTTTCCAGCACCAATTCATGGCCGACTGAAGGCTATTTTGAGCTTGGTTTCACACCAACCACGGCCCGATCTCTGTGCGTTTTATGGCCAGTAGGAGGTCCGATCGAGGGCCGATTTTTTAGCATCTTTACGGACTGTCTTGGAGCCATTTGTGGCCTGATAGAGAGACACCTGAAGGACGTCCCTTAGTTCAGTTTTGAGGCCCTTGACATGGCTGATCAGTCGCTGGCAGGATGAAGACGGAAGGATAGGGAGAAGGGCGTTACTTGGCTTGAGTCGACCCGACTTGAGCTGGCTTGATGCGGGAAGAAGGAGCTTAGCTCCAATGGCGGATTGTAAATAACAACCTCTCCCTTCAATCTGAACGCATCAGGTGATTTGTACAGGCTCGGAGGAGCTCGTGGAATAGGAAGCTTGAAGTCCAATGGTGGTTTGAGTGGTGGGTTTGAGCTTGGAAGCTCCCGGTTCGATTTTCAGAAGAACCGGGTGTTTTCTTTCTTTCAGCTGAAAAACAGGGAGGAGGAAGGGGAGATGCTCGATCCCTTCCCATTTTATTTGTTAAACCTAACTCCCAACACCATTGGATAAGAACGGATGGTTTGGATTGCAACGGTTGTCCCGTTTCTAGAAGCAGGCAGCCTAAGATATTTTCTTTGGTGTTAGCTTGTTATGGGAGCCCTAATTCGCGTGAAGGCCGTTGGATGGCTGAGATAACACACATGGATGGCTGGGATTTGAGGAGAGATCCTCACATGGATCGTGCCAGCTGGCCTGCTTTCCACTTTTGGGAAGTTCGGTTGCACACGACTCTACTTCGCTAACGTTTGTGTGCACGTATGGTAGCATGGATACATATGGAAGGCGTGGTTTTGGTCAGAGCCTCGTTCCGCATAAGATGGACGGATCAGATCGATCTTCCGATCACAGGTGGTGGTCCACTGATCAAAACAGAGGGAGTCTGATCGTCCACTGTCGCAAACTGAAGAGAGAGAGGAATCCTTCCTCTTTCAGCAAACGCGGGTCAGCAGCGTTTGAATGAGCTGGCTGACCCCTTGTGCAGCGAGTGAAGATGCACTTGATGCACTTGCACTCGAGTGTGGGGTCCACATGGATGTTTGAGATAGATCCACTCCGCCCATTACGTTTTATAGCTTAATTGGGCCATCTAGACCGGAGATGAGATAGAACCAATGCTTAGGTGGGGCCCACCACTTGATTTGGGCCCGATTACAGATTTCTCACTGATCTGATGGTCGGATCAGACCGAGTTCGAATATAAGCGGTTAAAAGGGTTTAAAGGTCCACTTAAGGCTTTTGTTATGCATTACCAATCGATACTAATATTAATATAACTTTTTTTATTACTTTTGTATATTACTTATAATTAAAATATTTAAAATCTTATACATATATATATAAACATAATTTTAATATTACGATACCACTAATTACATGCTTCTGTTCACATATTCATTATAATTCATAATATACAATATAAAAAATAATTAAAATTATATGTGTATTTAATAATATTGTTAGATATAAAATTTCATTAAAGTATCTAATGACTTTTGTATACATACTTTTAATACTTATAATTCAACGATGTATTGTAAAACCATTATTCATTATGTTTATTTAATATAATATTATTTTCATAGTATTTCATATACGTTAGTTATATAGAACAGATTTCATATATTATTTACATGATAAATAAATTACCAAATACGTCCATAATTCTTTTGATCCACGTTTGTGTAAAATTTATAATATAATAAATAGATAAGATAATATACTTAGTATGTTTCATTTGAATACCAGGTGGTTTGATATGTAGAGGGGGATCACCTTCGACGGTCAGATTTAAACTAGGATGCCCATGAATGTTCACTAAGCTAGGTTTGTATTTATCCTAAATCTTGGTTATATGATAACACCCGAGTACTGAAAAGTACGGGTTGTTACAATCTACCCCCCTTAAAGAGAATTTCGCCCCCGAAATTCTGTGCTTCTAGTATGATTAGGGACGATGATAATATTCGTTATTTTCCTTTATGTACAATCGTATGCCACTAGGCGCCCAAAACTGAGGTCGTTACACATCTGGTCATCCACGACATGCCTGTGGAGGTCACAACCTTGATGTCGTTAGGGCGTATAGTAATCACAATCACATAATGCAAGATGCATGAGTCATGTAGTCCAATCATACATCAATCCTGCGCATACCGGGCACTCATGTGGGATAACTCCACCTATCAGAGAGTCCATAAACCATCTGTGCTATGACATATACAATGGTCAATCACATCACATCTCATAATAAACATGCAGATGATGTGTATGGGCATGTATCATGATGCTATGCTGTCACATACTCATAATCGGTATCAATAACCGGCATCAACAATCGACCTCGACAATGTGAGCATTTAACCAACATTGCCCCCAAGGAATGACCCACATAGAGCCTAACATATAGTGGACCCATGACCTTACTCAAGAGCTTAATACACATCACGATGGGCCTCTCTCATGGGCTTAATATATATCACAATGGACACCATCACCTGACCCTCAAATGCACCACAATGGGACTCATCACATAGGCCTCATATATATTACATTGGGCCCTAAACACGGGCTGAATACACATCACAATGGGCCTCAAATACGGGCCTCATATACATCACATTGGGCCCTAAACATGGGCTGAATACACATCACAATGGGCCTCAAATACGGGCCTCATATACATTTCATTAGACCTCGATAATCAGCCTTGACAATCAGAATCGGCCTCAACAATCGGAATCGGCCTCGACAATCAGAATCGGCCTTGATAATCACAATCAACCTCGATAATTAGAATTGGCCTTGATGATCAGCCTCAACAATCGGAATCGGCCTCGACAATCGGAATTGACCTCGATAATCGAAATCAGCCTCGATAATTAGAATCGGCCTCGATAATCAGAATCGGCCTCGACAATCGGAATCGGCCTTGATAATCGTAATCAGCCTCGATAATTAGAATCGACCTTAATGATCGGCCTCAACAATTGAAATCGGCCTCAACAATCAGAATTGGCCTCGATAATCAGAATCAGCCTCTATAATCAGAATCGACCTCGATGATCGTCCTTACTAATTAGAATCGGCCTCAACAATCGGAATCGACCTCGATAATCGGAATCGGCCTCGACAATCTGAATCGGCCTCGATAATCAGAATCGACCTTGATGATCGGCCTCAATAATCGGAATCGGCCTCGTCGCAAGGCGGTGTCTGTAGATGGACGACCGATAATGGGTCAAGCAATATCAATGAGGCCCAATAATTTGGGTTAACCCACTAGAGAATGATGAGAATAGGCCTAACCAGGCCTAAGGGAAGGTCACAATGTGGACATTTAACCATCATTGCACATCAATGTGGACATTTAACCAACATTGCTCTCAAGAAGTGGTTCATATAGGGCCGAACATATAGTGGGTCCATGGCCTCACACAAAGGCCTTATACACAATACAATGGGTCGCATACTATCTCAATGTGCCTCATACAATCATAATGGGCCTTACACAAGGGTCTCATACATCATAATGGGCCGCGTCGCATGGGCCTAATACACATCACATGGGCTGCATCACATGGGCCTATATACATCAGATAGGCCACATCCCATGGGCCCCGAATGCATCACAATGGGCCACAACCCATGGGCCCCAAATACCCCACAATGGGCCTCTCATACGGGTCCATTATGCATCACATCAAGGTGGGCCTCAATGGATGGCCACAAATACGTCACATTGGGCCTCATATACATCAAGTAGGCCGCATCATATGTGCCACATATACATCACAATGGGGCATTGACAAGGGCCTAATATACATCACAAAGGGCCACATCCCATGAGCCTTAAATATATCACAATGGGCCTCTACCCATGGGCTCCAAATACATCACAATGGGCCTCAACCCATGGGCCCCAATTATATCACAATGGGCCTCAACCCATGGGCTTCGAATACATCATATTAGGCCTTAACGAATGGGCCGCAAATACATCATATTGGGCCTCCGCAAATACAACAAGTTGGGCCTTTTACAAGGGCCTCATATATCACATTGGGCCTTATCAAATGAGCCCCAAGTACATCAAATGTGCCGAATCAAATGGACCGTATCAAATGGGCCGTACCACTACACCATTCATCTATTGTTAGAGATCACTTTAGAGTATTATTCAAAAATGAATCATATCAAAGGATCGTCTGGACCATACCACTCATAACAGTGGTGATAATAATTCCCACTGTTAAAAATTTAGAGGGCCCACCATAGCGTTTATTTTCCATCCAGTTAGTTCATAAGGTCACAAAGACTTAAACTGAGAGGAAAAACAAATATCATATTAGTCCAAAACTTTTGTAACCCAAAGGGGGTTGCAATGGTAGATGTTCAATCCCACTGTTTCTGCAGTGTGATCCTCATGATACTTGTAACATCTCAGAAAAATCAGTACAAAGACCCGAGTACCACCTCAGGCAGAAATCATTCAGGACTGAAACCTTTAAAAATTAGACGAGAATTAACTAAGTGCTAATCTAGATTAGCTATGAAATTAGCTTGAATTACTTTAAATACGATCTGTAAGACCCAAAACTAGTAGACTCATTAACACTACATTACCCTGAAACTTAGGATCAATTTCAAAACCCAGTTGCTCTCGGGAGCACATTGAAACTTCGTATCAGACCTGGACTGCGCGTCGAAAGTCCGATTACTGTGAAACCAAACGGTTAAGACCGCCTTACTGGGCTTAACAACCATCTCAGAAATGAAATCTAGATAGTACCCAGAAGCACACAACTTGAGCCCGGAGCGAAGTGTGTGAGAAACGCGAATATCTTTAGAAAATGAACTCAGACTTAAGTGAATTGAGTCGTTCACTTGTAGGCCAAATCTAAGGATTCAGACCATCAGAATCTGACCCAACTACACCCTCGGATCAGGAAAAATTTCTAACACACGTCAGTGTAGTTGTGGCCCTGATCGAGTATCGGTGACCGTTGAACTGAAACTGGTCCCTCGCAGTCGATCTGTAAATCCGATCAGACAAAAAACTTAACTCGACCTAGATCCAATGCCATGAAGCATAAGTCCGACCGCACTTAGAAAGGGGCCTCCAGAAGTGCTCTGTTGGATCGAAACAACCAACTTTTGGCTATAACCTATGTATACCATGACCCTGGGGCCATTCCCATCAGTTCTGGGTCTATATAAGGGCCTTAAACCCTCTCTCACCCTTCACATACGAATTTTTAACCCTAGGTGAGAGAAAAGAAAAGAAAGAGAAGGAAAGAGAGAGAAAGTGTGGGGGAAGTTAGGGTTTTGCTACAGAGATTGTTCCCTGTGCTCTACGTATCGAAGCACCGCTACTGTATCGCTATACCGGCGATTTTGATTCCATTTTTGGGTAAGAAATCCTAACCCTAACCTGTTTTAAGGATTCAAATAGAGCAGATGGTGGAATAGCTAACCTATTTCATGTTATAGGTTGTCATTGTGTCGTAGACAAAGGCTTAGTGTTTAGACTGAGTTTGTTACGAGTCTAACGGCGAAAGGTGCAGACTATAAACGTTTAGGTTATGGTTTTCAAGGCTTTCAATGTCAGTTAAGGATTTATGACTGACTTGATCGCTATCACATGCTTAGATATGATGTTTTCCACGCTTTACCCACATATATGAATTATGTTGAATATTGTGTATTCCATGTGTTTGTTGATATGATTCAACGAGTATAGAATTTGGATTCGTGCTTGCCATGATTATCCGTCGTGAATATATGACTGTCATACGTGTGACAACTCCTTGGTGAAAGGATTTTCCCTAACACCTATTATAACCAACATACATCACATATGTTGAAGTGTGTAGTTTAAGTGCTTGTGAAAATGTTTGAATGAATATGGAATTTGGATCTGTGCTTGCTATGATTATTAACTATGAATATATGCTGGTTGTGTATGTGGCAACTCCTTTGTAAAAGGGCTTGCCAGGATATATGTTATAACTAGTCTATTACACGTATGTGTAATATGTAGTCTAAGTGTTTGACAAAATGCCTGTATGAGTACTTGGTTGATGCTTTGTATTTACGAGAGTTGTTGAGATAGGATTCTCAACTACCTTAGATATATGTATACTTTTCTTCATGTAGCTTTAATTTCAAGTGCATGTTTTGTGTAGAAAATGTATATGTAGAATATCATGTTATATGTGTTGAATAATATGCTCAAATGATATTTACGTTGGAATCGGTTGTTAAATGCCGTATGACTATCATGTATGTTTACTTCTTGCATTTGACTATGATTGGGATTGCAACGTAGTTCAGGCAATCGATAACAATTCCCATTTGAGTGGCAGAGCTAGTCTCGATACATAAGACACGTTCGATGAATCTGAGTCGTACGATGATTGTCAATAGTGGTACGATGTCGATTAGTTCAGCATACGCTCGTACTAATCAAACTTATCAAGTAACCCGATTAGTCTATTGTGTGTTTACCATGTATGAACACTATTGCTTGAACCTAAGGTATCCCTTACCAATGTAAAGACCCATTTCAACCATGGTACCACGATTCCCTAAGACTCATGAGCTAGACATGGTGGTATGGGACACCATGGTCTAGCTGTCAGCCTATGCTGGGACGACGAGCCTCCCTGTAGTGACCAGTGAGTAACCCAAACTCGTGAACCGAATACGGTGGTATGGGACACTGTATTCGAGCTGTCAGCCTACGCTGGCGCAGCCTGACTGTGGTCCCTAGTCGGGTTGGTAACGAGCATTCGAAAATAGATTGTCAGTTGGTAGGGCATTAGTGGAGTGACTGCGAGTATGAAATAGGCCTACCTCGATACAGCCTGACTGTGGTCCCTAGTCGGGTTGGTGATGAGCCTTTGAAAATAGACTGCCAGTTGGTAGGGCGTTGGTGGTAGTGACCTATAACTTGCCTATTGTATGTGATTAATTAGGATTGATGACCCTAGATGGATTATTATTTGGGTTAATGATATAAAGGGTGGTACCTTAGCTTCCCAAACCTGCTGTATGAATAAGTCTAATTAAGAACTTGGCTAATCACGTACATGCACCGCATTTGCATGTGCTTTGGCGAGGAAGAGCACTTTTTGCCATGCGCGCCGTGAGATGAAGACGCTGAGGACTGTAGGCGAGGGCATGTATCATTATAACATATCATCCTTGCATTAACCAGAGTACTTAGGAATGTTTGATTGTATTGCTTTCTCATTATTGCTTAACTGAATTGATAATATGTTAACCTTTGCCTTATAGTACCACTGAGTTGATCACTCACTTCCACGTTTTAGGACGGTGTTTTAAAACACCAACCAGACTCTGTTATAGTTTTAGGTGATGACGAGGCTCACGAGCTGGAGCCTGTTTTCTATGATGACGAGGAGGAATTCTCCTACATGCAACTCTCTGGCGGGTCTATGTAGACCTAGAGTTGTATATCGGGGCTACAGGGACCGGGATAGATGACATTTCACTTTATTATTTTGTATCTTTTGGAATTATACTTGTAATTATTTAACTTGGTGACGTTCATACTCTGGGGACTTATAATCACTTATATGCTCTATATACTTATCACAGTCTTCCGCTTGCGTAATTCAATTGCCCCTGGAGTATGATATGCTGTTTTAGTATAATCCCACTTAGTTTAATGCACTAATATGGACAACCTTTAATCATCATTTTCTATGTTGTATAAGTGATGTGTTGGAACTCGGGAGTTGGGCTTCTGCTCGACCCATGATTTTTAGGGCGTTACAATACTAGATCTATCTTATATTTAGTTTCAAGCCTTAGACGAGTTGCCAAATGGAGGGACGGTTCAGATGTAAAACATACATCAGAGTGGGGCCCACGAGCACGTCAGATGGATGAACAGTTTAGATGTAACACATGCATCAGAGTGGAGCCCACGAGCATGTTAGATGGATGGATGGTTCAGATGTAACACATACATCAGAGTGGGACCCACGAGCATGTCAAATGGATGGACAGTTTTGATGTGGGACCGATTCATTAGGGTCCCCATCTCGTCCAGATGGACGGTTAGGAATAGATGCAACAGGTGGGCCCACGTGGTTGTAGACCCACCACAATATATATATATATATTATATATATATATAATATATATATATACACACACACATCTGGTGGGTCCCACATGGGGCCCACTATAATATATTATATATTTATATATAATATATATGCTATCTTATATATTTTTATATTTTTATATTATTATTAATATTTTTTTAATATATATAACTCATCCAACGTCTAGAGCCCAGCGTCCAAATCTTCTGGACGCCGGACTGACGGTGGATACAAAATAAGGTGGGTCCCATGTATGTGTGGGCCACACGTGCCATCAAGGTGGGCCCACATTCCACCTCAAGCTGATATTTGTATTTTCCTTCATCTAGATTTGTTCGGGGCCTGTCCACCGGACACCAGTGAGGTAGGCCCCACAGATGGGATGACATGGATCATACATCACAGTGGGATCCACAACATATGGGGAAGAGAGAGAGAGAGAGAGAGAGAGAGAGAGAGAGAGAGAGAGAGGAGAGAGAGAGAGAGAGAGAGAGAGAGAGAGAGAGAGAGGAGAGAGACGATGAGATGGAGGGACCCCACCACTATGGGCCCCTCTCTTATACAATGTATACATCAAGTGGGTCCCACAACAAGTGGGCCCTTAAAAATCGAAATTAATGGTGGATCACCCACGTTTGGCCTCCTTCTTTAGCTCCTTGGACTCCTAGGCTCCTTGGCTTCGATCTTGTTGGAGGTTGATGAAGATTGGAGGGTTAAGATGGGAGATGAGAGGGTAGGAAAGTGGGCCACTTGGCTTGGGAGGCTTGGGGAGTTTGGACGTTGGGTTCTCTCTTTGGGAGCTTAGGATATTGTTAGAGAATGAGAGAGAGCGGAGTAATGGAATGATAAGGGATGGGTGGAATGGGTGTTGTAAGGAAGGGATGGAGAGGTATGAGTTTGTTTGAATTTTGGGTAAAAGAGGGAGGGTGGGGAGAAAGAGAGAGTTGACTTAGGGAAAGAAGGGATGAGTGCTTGTACTTGATTGATTGATTGATGAGATATGTTGTAGAGATTCTCTCGAAATTCGCAATGCGCGGCATTTTCCTCGAATTGAACACGGGCCCACATCTCCTGGCCTAGGTATCGCCTCAGCGCGCGAGAGCCGCGTCGGAACCGCGGCGATGGCGCAGTCGTAAGGGTACAAGTCTCGGGTCGAGCCGACTCTGAAATACGGGATACGAATCTGGGTTGCACGCAATTACTATCTACGCATCGCGAGTCACATGAATTTGACCGGGAGGACCGCAGAAGCCTACAGAACGGTATGGGCTAGAATACGGGTCTCACAATAGGACTCCAATTCCAACTGAGTGCCTTGAATCAAATAAGGAAACATCCTAATTGCTACAAGTGGATCTATGGAATCCCTAGTTTTCCACCTTTGAATTTCTAAAGTTTTTCATTAAATCTCTCACAATTACTCTCTATACTTTCCTGATTTAGGTTAGATCTTCTCCTAGTTTTGATTATAATCACTTTCAAAATAGACACACAAGATTAGTCCTCGTGGATTCGACCTCGGTCTCACCAAGATTATTATTACATTGTGACCCTGCACTTAGGGTTTTGAACAAGTTTTTAGTGCCGTTGCCGGGGATTAACGGCTGTGTTTTTCCTCTGAGATTGACTAGTTTTGGAATTAGGTTAAGAGTAGGGTTTTTTCTGAATTATTTTAGAAATTAACTTAGCTTTCTAATTTTAGGTTTAGAAACTTTCCTTTTCTATTTTTCTTAGATCTACTTTCTAATTTTAGTTTAGACACTTTCAATTTTAGGGTTGCCTTTTTAGAAACTAACTCATCTTTCTATTTCTGTTTTTAGAAACTTTCTAATTTTAAAATTTTTGTTTTTAGAAACTGACTTGTTTTGTTTTGTCTGCAGGATCTTAATTTAGGAACTTCTAAGTTGGTAACTTCTTTCTAATTCCCTCTCTCTTTCTATTTCTAGATTTCTATTCTCTTCTTTCTTTTAGGTTTAGGTTAGAGTATGAAATTGAGGGTTGGGAGTGTTTCATGCCCAAGTGGGTTAGTGATAACACTCAATGCCTTTTGAGTGAAGGAGGATTGGTTGAGGGTTTATTTATCCATCACAGGATTAGACATCACTTGAGATCCTCAGAGTTAATTGAAGTGATGGCTACCAATCAACCTGTCAATCAACTGGGAAGAGTCCAGGATGAGAATGAGGTGCATCAAGCACCCCCGCCTCGTACGTTACAAGATTATTTACAACTGGCGGGGGTGAGCACACCCTCATGCATGATTTTTTTAGAAAATCCTGGACACATGGATATCAAGCCAGGGGTGATCCAACTCCTTCCTAAATTTCATGGGCTTGAATATGAAAATCTGTACCTACACTTGAAAGAGTTTGACGAGATTATAGCCACTCTATACTTTCCAAACATGTTCGATGACACAGTCAGGATGAAACTCTTCACTACGTCTTCGATCTATTAGTAGATGGAATGACATGACAAGGGAATTCATAAAGAAAATCTTCCCATACCATAAGACGAACACCCTTAGAAAGCCAATCATGAACTTTTCCCAAAAGGAAGATAAAACATTCTTCCAACGTTAGGAGCGGTTTAAGGATCTTGTCAGTTCATGCCCACAACATGGTTTTGAAATGTGGTGCATCACGAACTTCTTCTATGATGGACTGACATCTCCCAATCCAAAACATCAATATGAAGTTAGTGACTCAAGCTCTTCAAATCAGATGGAGCAAGATAAATCTATCACCACTCTTAGGAGTGGGAAGACCATTGACAAAATCATTCCGGTTAGGGCTGAAAAGCCTAAGGACTCGGAAGAAGACAACAATGATAGATCTAGCCATGCCCCGACCCGTGACTCAGGTGTGTCGAGTTAGCAACTCGTGCCCTCTTCTTTCTCAACCTTCCTTCCTCTTCTCTCCCTCTCTCTTGTACCTTCCTTTCTCTTCCTTTCCTTCTACTGTCCTTCTCTCTCCTTCGAACTCAGCAAGCCAGCAATGACACTAGATTTCAGCGTCAAACAGGGAAACGAGTCAACTCAGTGCTAGACTCGACAGCCCATGGAGAACCAATGAACCTTCACCCCCTTTTCTCTCATTCTTCTTCTTTCAAACTCCTTGTTGGAAGTCCAATAATCTTCTGGACTTTAGGGAGGCTTGAATCGGTTCCTTAACGACTCAAACCAGGCCCGTAGCGAGTCGACTCAACTGAGCAGCAATTAAGCAGTGTCATCTCTCTCATTTTCTTCTCTACCTTCTCCTTCTTCCTCTTTCTTTCCTAAATTCCTTCTTTTCTTTCTCTTTGGACTTTATGAGGTCCGGACCCGTACTACACTCGAACTCGGCCTACTAACTCACCGAGTCAAGTTGGTGCGGCAACTCTCAACTCGAAATCTCTCTCTCTCTCTCTCTCTCTCTCACTTTTTGGCTTTCCTTTTCTGGAAAGAGTTGCCCTAAAAGGCAACCCTAAATAGGTCTCTCTAATAGTTATCTAGATGCTTTGAAAGGTAACTAACCCTTTGGATTAGTTACGCCTAAGTGTGATTAAACCCAGCATGATTAGGCAATTTCTCTCCTAAAACTGAATAAAATGGTCGCGTGACACTGATCTAATGCTACAGTTGGATCTCTGACATTATGGTCCTCCAGATGGACGACCTTGATCAGAAAATGGACCCCATCACCAGGTGATGGGTTTTCTAGCTAGACCGAGAAGATGATCTAGCCGTTAATGGTGGATCATCAACGAAGGGTTATTCATTGGGTTTCTTTCATGTGGATGGTGTGGATTTGATTAGAGGTCGCTATGGGACCTACTATCTAATATAACTGTCCCCACGTCATGTGGGATTCGATATTTTCGGTTGTGGACAAAATATCGTGCGAGGGAAATTTTCTTGCTGAACTTCCAATCCAAAGAGATTGGTTATCTCTAGTCCTATATCCAACGCTCTTGATGCATCAGAAGAGCTTCTAGAAGCTCTTAAGTGAACAAGATCGAGCCACGTTTCTCCGAAGGAGATTCCTTCCGCCACAAGAGTCTAGCGTCTCCAACCCTAAAATTAGGTTAAGTACGAATATGGGATTGAGATTGCTTAGAGATGGACGGTTAGGATTGGAAAGTGTCAGCGCTATAAGGAGAAACGGACGTGGTTTCCGTTTTCAGAAAAACGACCGTGTAGCCAGTTTACGTTCTTGATTGTGTGTATGTGCGGGGGTTCAACACGTGAGGTTTGCTCAGGTTTTGTTCGGCTCCACCAGTAAAACACGATGAACGATTTGGATTATGGAGGTGGTCCTTGATGGTGGGCCATTTCATGATAAAGAATAGACTTGGTCCGTTTAAAATTCTGCATGACGGGAAAGAGGAAGGAATTCTTACTCTCTTTTTTTTTTCTCTCATCGGGTCAACGTCATGTTGACCCAGACTGAGGTCCTGTGCACAACAAGTGTACAGACCTTTGGTGCACACACACCGTGGGTGTAGGGTCCACAGGGTTAGTTTGACTAATCTGAGTCGTCTATTTAACTCTACTAGTCCTTTTATAATTCCAGCCCAATGATAAGGCAGATCCATAGTTTAAATGGGCCATACATTTAAATCTTGAGTTTAATATATGGATTTCTGTCAATTCGATGGCCATATTCCTTTCAACTCTGGTTGATAGCACATCTAATGGTTCTTAGTTGACTTTAGTGATTTTTGCCACTTATGCTTATGATCTAATGGGTAGATTATTATATTAATTGGTAATCACCCCATCAGGGTTATTGGCAGACTGAGTGGTGAATCTCGGAATCTAAGGTTTGATATTAACAATTGTCGGTCCACCTTGAAATTCAAGGGACAAGTGATGAATGAAAAGTGTTCTTGTGGTCAGATTAATGAAATTTTGAGCTTATAGGCTGGTCTTGAGGTGTTTTTGTAAAATATCACTGCGATTGGAATGGTACACAAATCTCTTTCTGAGTCTGCTCTAGGATTAGAGTGTTTTGACGATATTTGGTTGGATTCCAAATCATCAATTCATGATAAGGTCATAAATTGATTATCCATGGGTTCCTCGGGTTTTGAGGCGTAGGTGTACAATTAGACCCTTAGATCAACGGTCAGATTAACTCCAAAATCGAACATTAATGGTAAAATGATTCTAGGGACTGCTTACATGAAAATCAGTAGTGATTTCAGTGATTAGATGACCCAATGGTGATGATTAAGCGATGGATTGGTAAATTGAGGTTGTGGACCTGAAGGACGGTGGATTTGATGCTTTGGGTCTCGATGAATGGTGGACCTGATGATGTGACGGTCCAGCTTGAAAATTAACGGATGGATGGTTGGAACCATAGACGAAGATTACTTCTAACCATCAAATTTGGGCTAGAATGAAGATGAACGGTTTCATAAGTTAGGTTATTGTGTAACAGCCGAGTACTAAAAAGTATGGGGTGTTACAGAGGACAACATAGATTTTAGGTTGGGGGGTGTGGATTAGGTAAACTAATCAGTGTTTTCTTAGTATTTGAGAAAATTTTTCAATTTTCAAGTAAAAACCTATTTGGAAAACAAAAGTTTGTGTACTTAAGAATGCTTTGAGTATGATAAGATGAATATTGAATTTTGAATTATTGGAATTTGATCAACCGAGTAACTTATCACTTAAGTTATTTCATTTAATTGATTAAGAGGAAGTTTGAATATCATGTTGATCTAAATCACAAGACACATTCAATTTGTTTTCTATGAATTGTGCTAGAATTTCTGATTGTTAGTATGTGAATCATTGATAGATGTTGAGAATTGAGTTTAGAGAATTTTATCCACCTTAAAAGACGAAAAGAACCTGTTAAAAAATAGTGAAATCGACAAAAAGGTCATGTATGATGAGAAAGACTGAAAAAGAATGAAAAGAATGAAAATTTTGAAAAGATAGTAAAATCTAAAAAGAGACCGTTGATATAAAATAAAAAAACTGGAAAAAGAAGGAAAATGGGATAAATTTGGAATGAACACTTGATTATTCAATTAATCTTGAGGTGATGAGCATGGCTAACATTATGACATGATAGTGTTTTTATGGAAAGTACATTATAATTCACTGAGCACGTTGGAGAAACTTGATTTATGAACTTATGCTCTTAAGTGATTAACAAAGAACCTATTTGATTGATTATTCATTTGATTCGGCTCTTGGTTTTCAAATTTTCACTCTCGCTTCTTTGGATTATACTTAGTCATGCTTGTTTACACAAAAGATTATTTTTTGGAAGAGGTTTGAACATTTAGAATTGAAGATTATGTCACACATGTTTTGCTCGGTACTAGCAAAATATTGGTTGGGGAGTGTGATGGGTGTCAAATATTATATATTTCCCCATTTATGAACATGATAATGCTTAATGGGTATATTTTATACATGTTTGTATTGTGAGGTGAATCTGAGAGCTTGGATTGAAAGAGTGTTAAAAGCATGGATTTGATGCTCAAGAATCACCAAGGCAAGGGATGGATCTTAGGAGACCAAGATTGAAGAATTCACATGCCAAAGATCTAAGGAAACCAAGTGAGAAATGAAGAGAATCGAAGATTTGAAGTTAAGAAAAGGAATTCTGAAAATTTTCTAGAAAAAAGATATTTTGAAAGTTTTGTCCAGAAAAACATTGTTATGAAAAGCTGCTAGAATAGACTTTGATTCTATCGAAGGTGCAATCGAAGATTGTTCGATTCAATCAAGAATTTTAGGATCTTTCAAGCCAAAGTCATTGGACAGTTCAGGACCAAACTTCTATTCAATCGAAGACACTTTGATAGAACCGAAGGTGCGATCAAAGCCAGTTCTATTAATTGAGAATTTCAGGATTTTTCAAGACAAATCGTTGGACAATTTTAAACCAAACTTCGATTTAATCGAAAACCCTTTGATAGAATCAAAGTTTTACGTAGATTTTGTGCGGACTACATAAATTTGTGGCGGTTTGCAGATTTTTCCAACTTGGTGCGAAAAGAGGGAGTTTCCCAACTATAAATAGGAGTCCCTAAGATGCTCCAAAACATCTTCTAGGGTTTGGAAAGAGAGAGAAGGCCTAGGTGGAGCACCGACAACGTTCTTTCGCTTCAATTTCTTCATGGTTCTGTTAGATATCTCTAGTTTTTCTTTTGTTTTTCTTCTAGGATGTTAGTCTACTCAGGCTAATCTTTTAGCTAAGGCTAAGGGATGAAACCTGTAGTTTATTTCGATGTTTAGTTTACTTTGATTCAAGTATATGTTGAACTTCCATTAAGCTTTGGTTTGAATTAAGATATATTTTCAGTTTTCTGTGATTTATTGTGACTGAACTTGCAGTATATGTTGTGAAGGCTTTTGATATGATCTTATTGACTTTATAATTATGTGATGTGTGAAAGTCGTTGTTCACCATCGTCTCATGGGCATGGTAGGATGATTGAATTCCCCTACCATCATTACAATTAGATGGATATTTGGAAACCAAATTAATAAAAAGTTTGGATTCTGTTTTAACTGCTCCATCATCTGATTAGATAAAATATTACTTTGATTCCAATTGAGTTATCATTGAATCAAGTAGATTAATGTTAAGATTGCTATAGGTGGATTGCTGGATCCTTAGTCATTTGTCTTTATTATTTTAAAGCCTTTTTCTAAATTGCTAGATTAAAACCCCATACCAACCAAGTTAGACTTAGATTAGTTCTAGATTGTGTTCTTCATTCCCTGTGGATTCGACCTCGGTCTCACCGAGTTATTACTACACCGTGACCCTACACTTGGGGTTGTGAACATTTCACATCACAATTCATCTCTAAAACAATTCGATGTTTAGTTTTGGTTCTAGTTCTAGTTTCAAGATATTCTAGAATTCGCACAAATAAAAAGTCCCTGTAGGTATGACCTTGGTCTCACCGAGTTATTACTACTTCGCAGCCTTGCACTTGGGGTGACAAGCGAACAAGTCAATACATCGAGACAACCATAACGCCAATTAAATCCAAACATGAAGGATGTAGTTAAGTCGGAGGTGTTAAAACTATTGGATGCGGATATCACAACCCTATATTTGACAGTCAATAGATGGGTGCAATGCAGGTGGTGCCTAAAATGTTTGGAATCACCATCATATCCAATGCCAATAATGAACTCTTATGAACGAGAGTTACAACTGGTTGGAGAAAGTGCATTGACTAAAGGAAGTTGAATATAATTATAAGAATGGACCACTTTTTGTTGTTCTTGTTGATAAATTTTTAGAAAAATTGGCTTGTCATTCCTATTATTGCTTCCTTGATGGGTACTCGGGCTACAATTAGATTGAGATAACTTTAGAAGAGATCAAGTGAAGACTATTTTCACATGCCCCTTTATTACTTCTGCTTATCGAAGGATGGCATTTGGACCGTAATGTTCCTACAATATTCCAGAGATGCATGCTCAGTATTTTCTCAGATTTGATTGGGTATTTTTAGATGTTTTCATAGATGACTTTTCTATTTTTTGTTGTTCATTTGATGAGTATCTTGAGAACTTGGGTTTAGTGTTGACAAGGTGTGAAGAAAATAACCTTGTTTTGAATTGGGAGATATCATTTTATGGGTAAAAAATGGAATTGTCCTTAGGCATGTGATTCCATCTAATGAAATTGAGGTGGGCAAGGCCAAAATAGACTTGATTATAAATTTTTTGGCTCTTAAAATCATATGTGACATCCGTTCTTTTCTAGGTCACACTAATTTTTATATGAGGTTTATTAAAGATTTCAGTTAAATTTCTAGACCAGTGAGTAACCTCCTTTGAAAGGACATCCCATTCGAATGGACTGATGCATGCCAACAAGCTTTTACATGTCTTAAGGATACATTGACAACCGCACTGACCATGCAACCACCTGATTGAGCATTCCTTTTTGAGATTATGTACGATGCTAGTGACTTTGTGGTTGAGGTTGTTTTAGGCTAATGGAAGGACAAGAAGCCATATGTTAGCCACTATGCGAGTAGAACATTGAATAATGCCTATATTAAATACTCCTGTTGGAGCATAAATTTAAGAAGAGAAGAAAGAAATTGCAAAAATCATTATGCTTATGTTACGCGACGTGCAACAAATCTAGGAGGTGGTTCATTGTGCCAAAGGATACACTACTCGTGCAACAAGAGCATTGCTCAAGACACAATGGGATTTTGTCTCCCGCACAATAAGGAGTTATTGTGCGAAAATTAGGGTTCACATGTGTGGTTGCCTATAAAAACCCATTCTCCCTCTTCATTTGCATCATTCACAAACTCTAGCATTCTATAAAAGCTAGCAAAAGATCAAGAACCTCTCCAGGTAGTCCACTAATGTCTGAAGACACTTGTTGCACCACGCGCAACAGAAGATCTACGCAATGGTGGACCCAAGATTCACTATATGGTGCACAACAACCTTATTGCGCGCGCAGTGACCTTATATTCATGATTTGCATCTTCATAACTCTTCCAAAAGTTTGATCAATTTCAAGGGAAAAGAACTCCTGAAGGATTAAAAGGATTGTCAAGGAGAAATTGAATCCACACAAAAACTCTTCCATTAGGAAGATCATATCATGAATCAATATACTGTTAAAATTGATATTTGAATTAACTTTGTTATTATTTTGTTATAACAGTACATTTATTTTGGAATCAATGGAGATATGAGGATGTAAATGAACCTTCAAATCAATAAAACATATGATGATGATTGTTCTCTTATTCTTTCTTTATTATTATTGAATAATATTATCTCCAAATGAAATACTTTTTTTTCTTGTCGAAACAATATTATAATAAATTGACCTATTGAAACTGAAATTTTTTGTAACTGCTTGTCGCCAATGGTCCGGACATATCGTTTTCATCTTAGAGTTTTTGTATTTGATGTCTCGTTAAGAATTTCTTCTAATCATGTCAGGAATTATCTTGTATAGTTAAATTAAGATTTTCTATTTTTAGTATATTTTACTAATTCGGATAGTTTCAAGTATAGTTGAATTAGTTTCTTGATTAGGGTGATGAGAGCTGAATCACCATTTTCACTAATTGCGGAAAGGGCACGCTTTGAACACTAACTAGTCCAAACCCTATTTTTCATTTACAAGAAATCTCGCCACTTAGTTCATTTCAGAAATGCCCTGATTAACTAAAGTAGCTCTAGGTCACTTGTTAGTGGGCCAATGAACTTGAAACTATAAGAAAAAAATGTTCGCCTTAGCTGGCTTAACATCCATTATGGGACATCTAGTCGAGATTGCATCTTAAATTGCTCAACTTGGGCTCACAAGGTGAGCACATGGGATGTGTAAATACCTTAAAAGTACGTTGGGAACTTAAGTCAAGTGTCCCCTTTTCACTCTTGGCCTAAGTTGTGTCTTTTGGGCCATTAGATCACAACCAAATTTTGGAAGCTAACCTAGAGTAATGTCCTACACATATCCGTATAGCTGCAGTCCCGATCGATGATCTCTGGCCATTGAACTAACTTCTAATCGCACCCGTTGATCGACACATCTAAATGGCGGTCCAGTCATATCTATAGGTAGGTCATCACTAGGGCCTACTATCTTATAATATATATCGACCCCTACACCCCATGGTGGACCTTAAAGTTTAGAAACACCCTCCCATAGTGCTAATATAATGAAACCTTAGCCCTTAGGGCCATTTGTAATATTTTTGGTGTTATAAATAGAGCATTTGAGGGCATCCTTTGCTCCCATAGGAATTTCATGCCTTAGGACTGAAAAAGAAGAGATAGAGAAAGAGAGAGAGAGAGAGAGATGGAGAGTAACTAAAGTAGGTGGATTGAGAGAATTGATGCACCCTCTTACCTTGTCCCCTTCAATCAAAGCCTTAATAACTTTTGGATCCTCCATCTCACCCCTTTCATCGATGATATGAGGTAAGGATTAAGCTACTCTTCCTAAATTAAGTCCTCTTATATTAAACCATATGAATCTCACAATAACATTGGTTTTCGATTAGGTATCAGTGGTTTAACCCCAAACCCTAACCTTAAGCACGATTAGGTCACAGTAAAACCCTCTAAGATGTGGACTATTATTCATAGGTTGTCATTTATCGACCCTTGAGGGTCTTGGTTAATGATTTATTATTGTAGATGGATTGGTGTATGCTAACATGTTCATATTTTGATTTTGATTGCTAACATGTTCATATTTTGATTTTGATTGCAACATGTAATATTACTTGTTTATTGATGGTCACGTGTTCGATGAAATGCCTAAGGGATTGCGTTGTATTATTGATACTCATATGTTTGATGAAATATTCTAAGTAATTGTATTGTTTTATTGATGCTCACATGCTCAATGAAATGCCTAAGTGATGGTGTTTTGTTGTTGATGCTCACATGTTCGATGAAATGCTTAAGCGATCATGTTGTTAGACTTAGGCTTCATATGAAATCTTGTTATGATTGCCTAATGAACAGTTAGCCCTTAATGATGTTTATAATTACTTACAATGTTGGGTCAATTGGTAATTCACCCAAACCAATGGGTGGCCCGAGTTGGGTCGGCCACCCTAGGTTTGTTCGATTGACTCGGGTTGAACACCGACGACCGACACTAGCTAGACTAACTGGAATTCTTGCACCCAATACCGGTTGTGCTTGAGTTCTCCCAGGTCAATCAAATTAGTCTATCTACCGACTAATCATATATGTTCACCATATATGACACAACCAAATTAAATCTAGGATACCTCGTTCTTATTGAATGAGTCTACTTATAACCATTAGCGATGTGATTCACAAGACTCATGAGTTGGGCATGGTGGTATGTAACGCCCTGAAAATCGGGGGTCGAGCATAAACTCAACTCCCGAGTTCCAGAACATCACTTATGCAACAAAATGAATGATGATTGAATGTTGACTGTATTCGTGCATTGAACATGAGTGAGATTAAGCCAAAACAGCATATCATACTCCAGAGACAGTTAAGTTTGCAAGCGGAAGACTGTGATAGATAGATAAAATATATAACTTATGATGAGTCTCCAGAGTGTGATAACATTATCAGGTTAAATAAATACAAGTGCAGTTCTAAAATTTACCAAATTTGAGGAAGTGTAATGCCTTCTATCCCAAGAACCATAACCCCGTCAATACAATACCAGGTCTTCATTGGCCTGTCAGAAAGTTACATGTAGGAGAACTCCTCCTCCACATCATAGAAGTCCGGCTCTGCTTCATAAGCATCACCATCACCTGAAACTCAACAAATCTGGTGGGTGTTCGGAACACCGTCCCGTAACGTGGGAGTGAGTGATCAACTCAGTGGAACAGTAAAGCATAGGTTAACATGTTATCAATTCAATCAAGCAGTAATGATAAAGCAGTACAAATCAAACATTTCTAACTACTCTTGTTAAGTGCGAAAATGAAATGACATGATGCTGTATGCCCTTGCCAAACCACCCTCAAGCGACATCATCTTACGTTCGCGAATGCTTACTCCCTCAGTGCGCCACATCTACAAAGCACATGCGGTGCGATGATGCTCATGATTACCAAGTTTTTATTAGTCCATTTCAAACAGCAGTATTGGGAAACTAAGGTACCTCCCTTGTATCATTCCCAAACATGATCCATTCTAGGGTCGTCAATCCTAGTTATTCTCATACGATATTATAGTTTGAGAAGCTTAGTGAAGGCATCGCAAAGGGCTCGTCACCCGTCAGCGCGGATACAGATCTCCACCGTATGCGGCTCAATTGCTGGCCGTCAGCTCGAGTACAGGTCTCACCGTACTCGGCTCAATCACTAGCCGTCAGCTCAAGTACAGTCTCACCGTACTCGGCTCAACTCACACTCTAGTTGCTGTGAAGACTCGTGGCCACACAGACCCTTGAGTGTACTCGATGATCCACGGAGGACTCGTCGCCCGTCAGCACGAGCACAGATCTCACAGTACTCGCTCTCGCCGAAGTATCGACGCTCGAATACATGCCATACCACCATATTCGGCTCACGAGTTGATTGCGCAATGGTCCCTACAGGCACATGGAGCGTAGCCGACAGCTCGACCACGTGTCATCACCGCTCGCGACTCATCGCGACAGTACGATCGCCACATAAGGCCCAGCATCCCATCATGCATGGCCGACATGCTCGAATGCGCGATCGTACGGCACGGCACCATGATGCGCAGCGACACAGCCATACCAACGGGGACATACCCTGCTAGGTAAGCCATGAGATACGCTAGTACATAGCGATAGCGAGCAAACGACAGGCGAACATGCATATAATAGACTCAGACATGATGGAGACTGCTAGGTCGAGAAATTGCTCGACTTAAAGCATACCGTTGAGCTGCACGACATGAAGTGCATAAACACTTCGTGTGGCCTAGCCACTGCCGACAGGCAACGCACGACTCGAGTTCGTCGAACACATCCCACGTGGCAAATGAATCTCAGCCACGAGTTCAATCTCGTTACCGATTGCCTGGACTATAATCATAGCCCCAAACACAATCAAGTACAGAGATATAAAGCAGTAATAGATCAGGATTCAAATCATACAATCAGTCTGGTATTATCCGTTTAGGGCTGCCAGGGCTGTTGCACGCACTCGTTGCTCCGCTCCCCCATCACCCATGACGGATCATACAACATAAATATAAATTTAAACATATGCATTACATAGTTAAAATCATAAAACAGTTGAGCATGTTATGAATCACAACACAAGCATGAGTTTGTACATGTTCAAATCCTAATCACACAACTATCAAAGGAGATTATACACATAGTGAAAAGAGGTTGAGAATCATATCTCAACACCCTTATATATTACAATTTGCTAACTACTCCACATTCAGACATTTCAAGAAACACTTAAACAAACATACATCAACATACATGACATATGTCGATCACATAGGC
Source organism: Magnolia officinalis (assembly GCA_021015155.1). Classification (NCBI taxonomy): domain Eukaryota; kingdom Viridiplantae; phylum Streptophyta; class Magnoliopsida; order Magnoliales; family Magnoliaceae; genus Magnolia; species Magnolia officinalis. The sequence continues at coordinate 22,205,400 of JAJHSJ010000005.1, read as the reverse complement.
ATTAGGCCAAATCCTTTCGCTAGGGAGTTGCCCCAATCATAACACGCGTACACCCACGACGGATAGTCATGGCAAGCAGGAATCCAAGTTCCATATTCATTCAGCCATTTCCACAAACACTTGGGCCACACATTTTAGCCTATATAGTGTATATTGGCCGTGGCGTGATTTAGGGCAAATCCTTTCGTCAAAGGGATATCGCCATTACAACAATCATATATCCATGACAATTAGTCATGGCGAGCACGAATGAGAATTCTATACTCATTCAGCCATTTTCACAAACACTTAGAATACACTATTCCAACATACATAGTGTATGTTAGCAAACATGTATTAGGGCTATTCTTTCGCTAAGCGGTTATTTTATCCGCGTATACCATATTCATATAACAATTAATCATGACAATTATATTTCCAAAATTTACACATACGCGGTATTTCTAGAATACACAATTTCAACATACTAGGCATTTACACACGAGCATGTATTTCAGCGATTCCTTTCGCCAAACTAGTATTTTATCCATATACTATATAATCATACATTAAATAAACATGTCAAGCATTTTCCCGAAAAAAATACGTATACGGTATTTCTACGTATACCTAGAGTATGTGAAATTCCATATTCTACAACGTTAATCGAAACAGGAAACGGAAAGCACTTTGTACATGTGCAATTGCATGCAGATCATGAATCTATCATTATCTGACATTGAAAGCGTTGAAAAACGTAACCTATACACCTAAAGTCCGCACCTTTTGTCGTAGAATCGTAACGGAGTTGATAGGTTCGCTAAGCTTCCGTATACGGAGTTTGGCAACCTAGAGAACGAAATAGGTTAGCTATCTCATAACCTACAACCACCCAAGCCCCAAATCAGATTAGGGTTAGGGTTTCTTACCTAGAAACGGGGCTGGAATCGCCGGGAAAGCGATGAGAAAGGGATGGCGCAGCCCGTGTGGTGGCAGGGAACGACGGCAGGGAGGTTCTCCCACTTCTCCCTCACTTTCTCTCTCTTTTCCCTCTCTCAAATCCAAATTCGTATGGCTGCCATGAGAGAGGGTTTAAGGTCCTTATATAGCCTCAAAACTCACCGAAATAGACTCCTGTTCAAAGGTTACTGCTAATATAGGTATTTCGTCACTTTTCCAGCTCAAAAGAGAGGTTCTGGTGGCCCTCCTCGAGCCAAACGTCAGACTTAAGCTCACCACACATGGATCTATGAGGGATTACGTTTTCGACTCGATCGGATTCCCAGATCGCACGTGGCGGGCCACTTTCAGTTCAACGGTCAGTGGGCCACGATTCGAAATTCCAAGTACATGTAAATGTTTCTGAAATTTTTCTTAATCCGAGGGTGTAATTTGGTCTGATTCTGACGGTCTGGTTGCTTAATACTGATGCGCAAGTGAAAGGTGCCAGATCACTATTCCAGATATTTATTTTGGAATGGGAATAGTGTTTTTCACACTCCCTCGCTCCGGATCGAAATAAATGGCCGTGGGACATCGGCTGGATCTGATTTTTGAGATGTTTGTCAAGCCCAGTGAGGCGGTCCTAGTTCCTTAGCTTCGTGTTAATCGGACTCCCGATGTGCGGTCTAGACCTAATACGAAGTTTCGTTTAATTCCCGAGAGCAGACGGGAAATGAGTTTGGTTCTAAACTTTAGGGAAACCTAGAGTCACTGATTTTGCAAGTTTTGGGTCTTGCAGATCGTATTTAAAGCGATCCCAACGGATTTCATGGCTAATCGAGTTTTGCACTTAGTTAACTTTGTTAAATTTCTAAAGGATTTAATCCTAATTGTTTTCTGGTTGAGATGGTACTTAAGCCTTTGCAGTTTGTATATAAGTGATCCAAGTTTTACTACTTAGCTAGTTTAAGATAGTGTCTAGGGCGAAAGTGCTTTGAAAAATTGAAAGCACAAGGTAGTGAAGGGTGGGATTTGTGAAGGAAATGGGTTAAGAGCGATTTTTTTTTACTGTGGGATTTAGTTTTGACAGGTTGTAAGGTCTTAGGATCGACCCAATTACTGTGGGATTTACTTTTGACAGGTTGGTAAGGTCTTAGGATCGACCCATGCCTAAGGACGTCTAATCCCAGGTTGGCAAAAATCCGGGATGTTACAATCTACCCCCCTTAAAACAAAATTTCGTCCCCGAAATTGGCTAAGGGTAATAAGGGAAGATTTCTATTATTCCATTCGCCTAAGACTTATTGATTCCAAGTTTCTACGCGTGGTAGGGTATATACCAGTTGGGTCATTTTAGTCTACCCCCCTTAAAACTTAATTCTTTTACCCATTTCTCTTACCCTGATGGTTTGCTACCATTTATTTATTTACTTATTTGGAGTCTCGACGACAAATCCCAATTATGTAGAGTAAGATAGCTGTTCTCATTGTTTGACCAACACGGAGAGACGTTTATGGTGGGCTTAATCCTGATACATCGATCATCTACCGGGCCAGGGTAGAAAGCTCAGCGTACCGCTTCCGAATCCTGGTGGATCCTGGTCTTCTGCTCGGCCAAGCAGTGAGTCCATTGGTAGTCGCCTAGGATTGAGAATTGGGTCAAGCCGCGAAAACTTCGCAGTTGTATATTTCAGTAACTCCGTAGTCTGATCACTCTCTAAGAGTAGGGAATGTCCATCATTGAAGGCTCAAATTGTTTATTCTAAGGCTGCCCTTTAAGTCTTAGTCTAAGAGAGTCCTCGTTATCATCTATGTCCAAGGAAATGGTAAATCAAATCTTACTAGATCATCCTAAAACGGTTTCTTATAGTAGGGCAGGCTAGGGCTTCTATAATGTTCGTATTCAACGAGCACCGTTTCGATCCTGGGCCAGTGGGGTAGGGTCCACCGCGTTTCCGCTGCGCCACCCAGATCAAAGAGGTGTATTAGGTGACTTAACTAGATTGGGCTCATAATGTTCTACCCCCCTTAAAATTTATTGGGTATCGAGAGGAGCTAAAAAATGATGGGCAATATGGTTGATGTTAGGGGCAGGTGTGAGTTTGAGGCAAGATGCCCAATCCTACTAAGGGGTTTTATCCCGGCCCAGACTTATCCTATTTATTCGTGCCTAGCTTAACAGGCAGGTTATCTTTCTTCATTCATATGGATAAAATGTATGCCGACATGGCATGTAATTTGGGACCTAATTCCTAACTATTTGTCGCCCATTTGGGTAATTCCTTGGGCCTAAAAGTCAAAGTCGCTATTGGCTATATACTCCTAATACCTTTCAAAGACGAAGTTATAAACTTTTGGTTGCAAGTGGTTCGGCCAACACAGAAGGAATGTTGTGTAGTTGGTCTGAGTCGGATACATGGACCTCCTGCCTAGCCATAACAGAAAGTTGCTATATCAATTCTTAATCCTAGTCGATTCCGACCTTCTGCTTGATCAGAGCATAGGGTTCATTGGTCACTACCAGAATTGAGAATTCGATTCAGACCGCGAATACCTCGCTTATGGATAGTTTCTCTACTCCGTGTTCCCGATTGTACTAAGTCCTTGAGAAGGCAATTCTAAGGGTCGTATTGATTTGACCTAACATTAATTCTCTAATCGTGAATAGTTTCTACGTCAAACAAGCTCCCTAAGAGTTACTAAGGAAGCCTAAAGTATTAAGGGGATTCAACAACGGAACGGGGTCTCGCTCCAACCTAATCAAGCCCACAAACGAAATTTATTTATTTATTTATTATTATTATTATTGTTTTCAATTATCTTAGCATAATAAATCTTTTACATTCTTTAGTGCCTAGTCGCAACGTATGAGTAGCATAATCCCCTAGTTGTAATCCAAAGCCTATGCTTCTACACTAGATGATTTCATACCATTTTAAATAAAGGAAAATTGTTTTTGTTTGTTTGTTTGGAATTTGAGTTGCCTGAACATGAATGTAGCTACGCTCGAGCACTTCACATATGCTCAAACCAACTAAGGGGGTTCTAGAGTTCACGTTCTTAATTGGTTGGATTGCCTATACCGTCAGGTCTGTCAAAGCACTGCTCTAGGTCCAAACTCTATGGGTCATATTTGTCAAACAACCATTTACTCTAAAGCTTAAGCTATCAGAGTGTGGTGGGTTAATGTATATCAAGGGACTTTATCACTTCAACACCCTTTGGCCAGCGGTCTTCAGTTGTATTAAATGGGACTGGATTACTAATCCTACCTCAGGATTGGGAGTAACATGGTTGGTAGGAGGGTGGGTGGGGATCAAAATTATTGGTAGAGGCTTTGAAAATGAGCCTCAAATGGGGGGTGTAGGAGCTCAATTGAGAGAGAATGAAGAGGGAGGAGGTAGGTATTACTGTAAACATTGTGGAATGATGGATGGTGGTCGAAAAAGGTGGAATGTAGGATTGAGAGGGAGATTGGAGAGAGAAACAACAAGTTGGGGGGCTTGGAAGGGTGATGCGAGAGAGAGGGGAGCTCCAGACCTAAAAATCCCAAACCCCAGCCAAAACCGCATGTGCCAGGGGGTAGGGGAGGTCGGGCCGACCAAGACCAGACCTGGCCCGACCCGTACGGCCAAGTTTGGCGGAGGTCCACCTCCAGAGTGGAGGTTCCACCCCCGCCCAAAGTGGCCGGTGGGCTGCCGCCGCAGGTGGGGTGTGTTCCCCTTGGTCCCAAGGTGCCAAATGCACCCGGGTTCGACCCTGGATCTTAGTACATTTAAGTGGGGAGGCCCCCGACTCCAGTTGAGGCATTTTCGGGGCCAATTACAAACTAGAATGATTTTATATATCGTGTGACATATGATTTTGGGGTAGGAGGAGCTAATCTATCCAACTAACCCATTTACTTGGTTAGATTCCAAAGTTTGAATGGTCAAAGTCCAATTTATACATATATTTACTACTTATAGTAAATTTTTGTTTAGGTGTTATTCTTCGTCATTTATACGTTAGAATTTATATCTGGTATGATAGGATTTAGAAAAATTAAAGAATGAAGTGGTGCAAGGAGAGATTTTGAAGAAATTGGGTAAAAAGGGGTTTTAGGCTTTGGTGTTGTGGTTGACCCACAATCTAAGGACATTCGTCTCTAAGGAATGACTCACACCCGTCGACTGATGGCCTAGAAGTGATTCGGGATTGTTTCGCTTGATCATGGGTGTGTACGACCCAATCTCAACGGTCGATTTCGGTTGGTTTCGCCGTTCGGCGAATTTGGAAAATCCTAAGTCAGTTTCTATGTTTCGTCGCTCCCTCCTAAGTCAGAGTGCGTCAGAGTGCGTAGTGTGACCATAACCCAGGTCCAGTTTAATCAAAATCATGCTCTGATACCATCTTGTAACGCCCTGAAAATCGGGGGTCGAGCATAAACTCAACTCCCGAGTTCCAGAACATCACTTATGCAACAAAATGAATGATGATTGAATGTTGACTGTATTCGTGCATTGAACATGAGTGAGATTAAGCCAAAACAGCATATCATACTCCAGAGACAGTTAAGTTTGCAAGCGGAAGACTGTGATAGATAGATAAAATATATAACTTATGATGAGTCTCCAGAGTGTGATAACATTACCAGGTTAAATAAATACAAGTGCAGTTCTAAAATTTACCAAATTTGAGGAAGTGTAATGCCTTCTATCCCAAGAACCATAACCCCGTCAATACAATACCAGGTCTTCATTGGCCTGTCAGAAAGTTACATGTAGGAGAACTCCTCCTCCACATCATAGAAGTCCGGCTCTGCTTCATAAGCATCGCCATCACCTGAAACTCAACAAATCTGGTGGGTGTTCGGAACACCGTCCCGTAACGTGGGAGTGAGTGATCAACTCAGTGGAACAGTAAAGCATAGGTTAACATGTTATCAATTCAATCAAGCAGTAATGATAAAGCAGTACAAATCAAACATTTCTAACTACTCTTGTTAAGTGCGAAAATGAAATGACATGATGCTGTATGCCCTTGCCAAACCACCTCAAGCGACATCATCTTACGTTCGCGAATGCTTACTCCCTCAGTGCGCCACATCTACAAAGCACATGCGGTGCGATGATGCTCATGATTACCAAGTTTTTATTAGTCCATTTCAAACAGCAGTATTGGGAAACTAAGGTACCTCCCTTGTATCATTCCCAAACATGATCCATTCTAGGGTCGTCAATCCTAGTTATTCTCATACGATATTATAGTTTGAGAAGCTTAGTGAAGGCATCGCAAAGGGCTCGTCACCCGTCAGCGCGGATACAGATCTCACCGTATGCGGCTCAATTGCTGGCCGTCAGCTCGAGTACAGGTCTCACCGTACTCGGCTCAATCACTAGCCGTCAGCTCAAGTACAGGTCTCACCGTACTCGGCTCAACTCACACTCTAGTTGCTGTGAAAGGCTCGTGGCCAATCACAGACCCTTGGAGTGTACTCGATGATACCACGGAGGACTCGTCGCCCGTCAGCACGAGCACAGATCTCACCGTACTCGGCTCTCGCCGAAGTATCGACAGCTCGAATACAATGTTCCATACCACCATATTCGGCTCACGAGTTGATTGCGCAATGGTCACTACGGGGAGGCACATGGCCCCAGCGTAGGCCGACAGCTCGACCACGGTGTCCCATACCACCATGCCCGGCTCATGCGACTTAGCGGATCTAGGTACCATGGTTAAACGGGGATCGCCACTGGTAAGTTTGGTACCCTAGGTTCAAGCAGTAGCGACCAAACAGGGTGAACATGCATAAGGCAGATCGGGTTACTTGATGAGCTCGACTAGCGCGATCGCCCGTTGAGCTGCACGACATGAAGTGCATAAACAACTTCGTGTGGCCTAGCCACTGCCGACAGGCAACGCACGACTCGAGTTCGTCGAACACATCCCACGTGGCAAATGAATCTCAGCCACGAGTTCAATCTCGTTACCGATTGCCTGGACTATAATCATAGCCCCAAACACAATCAATTACAGAGATATAAAGCAGTAATAGATCAGGATTCAAATCATACAATCAGTCTGGTATTATCCGTTTAGGGCTGCCAGGGCTGTTGCACGCACTCGTTGCTCCGCTCCCCCTCCCCCATCACCTGACGGATCATACAACATAAATATAAATTTAAACATATGCATTACATAGTTAAAATCATAAAACAGTTGAGCATGTTATGAATCACAACACAAGCATGAGTTTGTACATGTTCAAATCCTAATCACACAACTATCAAAGGAGATATACACATAGTGAAAAGAGGTTGAGAATCATATCTCAACACCCTTATATATTACAATTTGCTAACTACTCCACATTCAGACATTTCAAGAAACACTTAAACAACAAACAACATACATCAACATACATATGTCGATCACATAGGCATTAGGCCAAATCCTTTCGCTAGGGAGTTGCCCCAATCATAACACGCGTACACCCACGACGGATAGTCATGGCAAGCAGGAATCCAAGTTCCATATTCATTCAGCCATTTCCACAAACACTTGGGCCACACATTTTAGCCTATATAGTGTATATTGGCCGTGGCGTGATTTAGGGCAAATCCTTTCGTCAAAGGGATATCGCCATTACAACAATCATATATCCATGACAATTAGTCATGGCGAGCACGAATGAGAATTCTATACTCATTCAGCCATTTTCACAAACACTTAGAATACACTATTCCAACATACATAGTGTATGTTAGCAAACATGTATTAGGGCTATTCTTTCGCTAAGCGGTTATTTTATCCGCGTATACCATATTCATACAACAATTAATCATGACAATTATATTTCCAAAATTTACACATACGCGGTATTTCTAGAATACACAATTTCAACATACTAGGCATTTACACACGAGCATGTATTTCAGCGATTCCTTTCGCCAAACTAGTATTTTATCCATATACTATATAATCATACATTAAATAAACATGTCAAGCATTTTCCCGAAAAAAATACGTATACGGTATTTCTACGTATACCTAGAGTATGTGAAATTCCATATTCTACAACGTTAATCGAAACAGGAAACGGAAAGCACTTTGTACATGTGCAATTGCATGCAGATCATGAATCTATCATTATCTGACATTGAAAGCGTTGAAAAACGTAACCTATACACCTAAAGTCCGCACCTTTTGTCGTAGAATCGTAACGGAGTTGATAGGTTCGCTAAGCTTCCGTATACGGGAGTTTGGCAACCTAGAGAACGAAATAGGTTAGCTATCTCATAACCTACAACCACCCAAGCCCCAAATCAGATTAGGGTTAGGGTTTCTTACCTAGAAACGGGGCTGGAATCGCCGGGAAAGCGATGAGAAAGGGATGGTGCAGCCCGTGTGGTGGCAGGGAACGACGGCAGGGAGATTCTCCCACTTCTCCCTCACTTCTCTCTCTCTTTTCCCTCTCTCAAATCCAAATTCGTATGGCTGCCATGAGAGAGGGTTTAAGGTCCTTATATAGCCTCAAAACTCACCGAAATAGACTCCTGTTCAAAGGTTACTGCTAATATAGGTATTTCGTCACTTTTCCAGCTCAAAAGAGAGGTTCTGGTGGCCCTCCTTGAGCCAAACGTCAGACTTAAGCTCACCACACATGGATCTATGAGGGATTACGTTTTCGACTCGATCGGATTCCCAGATCGCACGTGGCGGGCCACTTTCAGTTCAACGGTCAGTGGGCCACGATTCGAAATTCCAAGTACATGTAAATGTTTCTGAAATTTTTCTTAATCCGAGGGTGTAATTGTGTGTCTGATTCTGACGGTCTGGTTGCTTAATACTGATGCGCAAGTGAAGGTGCCAGATCACTATTCCAGATTTTATTTTGGAATGGGAATAGTGTTTCACACTCCCTCGCTCCGGATCGAAATAAATGGCCGTGGGACATCGCTGGATCTGATTTTTGAGATGTTGTCAAGCCCAGTGAGGCGGTCCTAGTTCCTTAGCTTCGTGTTAATCGGACTCCCGATGTGCGGTCTAGACCTAATACGAAGTTTCGTTTAATTCCCGAGAGCAGACGGGAAATGAGTTTGGTTCTAAACTTTAGGGAAACCTAGAGTCACTGATTTTGCAAGTTTTGGGTCTTGCAGATCGTATTTAAAGCGATCCCAACGGATTTCATGGCTAATCGAGTTTTGCACTTAGTTAACTTTGTTAAATTTCTAAAGGATTTAATCCTAATTGTTTTCTGGTTGAGATGGTACTTAAGCCTTTGCAGTTTGTATATAAGGTGATCCAAGTTTTACTACTTAGCTAGTTTAAGATAGTGTCTAGGGCGAAAGTGCTTTGAAAAATTGAAAGCACAAGGTAGTGAAGGTGGGATTTGTGAAGGAAATGGGTTAAGGAGCGATTTTTTTTTTACTGTGGATTTAGTTTTGACAGGTTGGTAAGGTCTTAGGATCGACCCAATTACTGTGGGATTTACTTTTGACAGGTTGGTAAGGTCTTAGGATCGACCCAATGCCTAAGACGTCTAATCCCAGGTTGGCAAAAATCCGGGATGTTACATGGTACGACACCGTGTCTGGTCTATTGACCTATGTTGAGGTGACAAGTCTCCTCATTGTGACCAGTAAGTACTAATTAAGGCTGCAAGACTATTGTCACATAAATGAAATTGATGTCGTGACCACACCATAATTATGTTTGGGTGATGATGCTTGTGTTAATTGCAGTCATGTCATCCTTTACCATATCAGTGAGATGACGAGCCCTGTATCATACATGTTGTGTCATCCGGGTCCTTTAATATTGCTCGGGCTAGTCGGCGGGCCAGGATTATAAACTATAATTAATAATCACACAACTAATCATATACATCAATCACATTGCATTAGTTAGGTTAATGCGATTGGGTGTTGGAGTCACTTGTGAGGGAGTGTTGACATTTATGAAATAGGAGTTGAAGTCACTTGTGAAGGACTGTTGGATTGTAAGGTGCATGCATGTAACACCCCGAACTTTTCAATACCCGAGTATTGAAAGTTCTCGAGTGTTAGCATAAAATTTAACTTAATATGTACATATGTAAGATACTAATCTAGCTATCCTAACCTTACATCTATTCTCCAACTCGAATATGATCATTGAGAATAATCTTCATCATAGATCAACCAATCTGACCATTGATTTTAAGATAAGATCATCATATACCCAAATATTCTCACTTATCTATCATAACCAACCGCGCAGTCAAATATGCACAGCTAGATAACGACATCTAACCATCCACTTTGATTTTGGACAACCCGATCGTTGTAAACTACTTACTCGTTCCCTACATCCGCTCATACACTCGTCAAGTTAAGATTATGATCCATTCATCTTGTTCATCACCTAAGAATATGCTTAAGTACAATCTAAAAAACTTACATATGTGAACAAGACACTCGAATCTAACGATACACATGTTTTACCCCCAAATCACTCCAAAAACCCATCTTGTGTTCTTCCGTTTACAAAACTGATTGTACATATACTTATATACACTTTTAGAGTATCAATGATCAAGTCTTCTATTTTTAACATGTCACGCCCCAGACTCAGTAACCAGACACACAAGGAACTCGATAGCTGGTTCTGGCCGCAACAGCCTCCATTGTACCCCAATCTCGGCTCCTAAGGCAGGTTCCGATCCTGGGATCCTATAAGGAAGATTTTTCATAATCATATATCCATTCCAATACGAGCATACCCAAGATTACAACAAGTAAATATCAGAAATAACAAAAGGACACATTACAAAATCCACAATAAATTTAAGCTTTATACATAATACAATACTAAGGAAAATATATATGATAATAGAAGAAAGACGAAAGAGGATCTGCAACATTGGGTCCTCGGTTAGCACACTTATCCAAGCTCTGCTGCTAAGACGCCAACCTAGGATCTCCTGCATGCATCAATCGTGCATAAGCTTATAGAAAGCTTAGAGGGTGGTGAAAGTGTGTGACAATGGTGCGTAGAAGAATAATAGGGGATACCAAAAGGAAACATGATCAAAGCCAACACCACTAGCCTTACCAAGGCTGCCATGAATGCAAGAAGCTATACCAAGGCAATACAATAAATGTAGGAAGCCATACCAAGGCTAAATAATGCAATGAGTACTGGGCGCCATGCAATGTAAGCTTATACAGCCGAGGCAAATGCAATGCGAAGTGATGTCAGTCCTCATATCTAATCCACATATCAGTACAGTTCCTTCATAAGGAATCTATCAGGGTCTAGTACACTGCAGGATGATTACCGCTATACAGGATCTACACAGTTAAACAAGCGTAGGAGACCTCACTACCGGCCTGTAGACAGCCAATCACCAGTAAGTCCTAACGGTAGCAGACCCATTCATGAGCTGGTTAGACTCAACCTAGCCATTGCCCTCTTTCCCTCAGACAGGTACGACCACACCCCATTCCACCCGACTACACGACAATGGGAGTCGTGGCCTAAAGGTGTTAGGCCCTCGTGCACTCATATTTCCACCCAGTCACGGCGCTGGAGCAGATCCTTGGTACCATGGAAGTTATGGAATTTTCACCCAAGGGAATCCTATGCACCCCATATGCTCAAGTAACATTTCAGTGTCTAATCATGGCCATCCACGATGTATCTGTGGAGGCTACAGCCCTGATGAAGTAAGGGTGATAATGTTCATGCTATGCAATGCCAGATGCATGAATCACACAATCAAATATGCATCAATTCCAAGCATCCAACGTGCTCAAGAGGGGATACTACGTCCCTTGGGGAAGGTATCATGCAATGCCCAATAACACAATCATAACCACACACACACAGTGTCATTCAAGCATACAATGATGCACATGGGTCATGAAGATGTATCTAGACGCACTATGCGGTGATATACAAAGTAGTACACTCCTCCTATCCAAGAAGGAACCAAGACTAGGTACTTAGACAATATCCATAAGGAAATCCAACCTCTAGTGGCGGCCTATTTACCTGGGGTAGCCCACGAGACTGAGCATACAAGCTACAGGTTTAAGTAATGCAGAAATGAGCCTAACAAGAGTCTTAAATGAGCATCCAATCACACTTAGATACAATCGGGCCTAGAGGGGTCCATAATGGGGACATTTAACCACCATTCCCAAAAGACATAAGAACCATGAACTATATGGATAGAAGGCCCAAGGCCTACATTCAAGATAAAAATAGGTGGTCACATATGTGTATACTCCTCATAATGGGCCATAAGAAAAAAAGGGATAATACTATCTTTAACAACATGGGCCTCAAGAGGAGAATTATGGCCGAATGCTCAATTCCCAATGGTCATAGAATTCATGCATTAAGTTGGACTTGGTGGACAACCCGCATACACAATATACGACCCAAAAATAAGTTTAAGTTTGGATGAAATGGGCCCCACTACATCAGCCCAACACTAGCAATTTAAGTGGGCAAACAAGGGCCCAATACCATCCTTATCTCAACCCACAAGTCCATCAAAATGGTGGAAGTCAGCCCAATATATGGCTGGGCCAAGCTGGGATGTCCAAATCCACTTTGGGCCCACAGGATGTCCCAAAAATATGATCTAAGATGGAGTCCTCATGTAATCACCAGAGGTGACCCAAAGAATGCACTGATTAAGCCCAAAGATTATAAGAAAACATAAGTATGCAATACGTACAAAAGTTCTCAATATGGTGGGCCCTACAGCCAAATAAAGTTTTAACCATAAAAATGTACATATAAGGCCCTTTTATAAACTTTTGGCCCGTTTGACTTCCTGGACATACTAAAGTCCAAAAATTAATCAACTATGTGGAAACAATCTAATGAAGGCCAACAATATTCATAGGGGGCCCCACGAGATGGAGGGTGTGTATACATCATGAAAAATCAAGTGGGCCTACTACTGGATTGTGAGTCTAGCAGCAACCCAAGGCATAGAATGCTTCCATGATCGGGCGATCCAAGGCTTGAACAACCTGGACCAACATACGTTGAGGAAGGCTCCACATACATCCATATTGAGCCTCAAATAAACGGCCTAGGGCCTATGGTGGGCCTTTAACCATCCATAAAAAAACCCGTGGGCCTACCTTAAGATCACCGTGGAGGATATTCAACCTTAACTGGTGTAACGCCCCGATTTTCCAAACCTGAGTTCATGACTCAGATCCCAAAAACCCAGGAGTTAGCTAAAGATAATGGTAATTAATGATTAAATCAAAGTGCAGATAGCGGAAAGAGAAACATAATATCTCTGAACCAACATACAAACAATATTCAGGCCAACTCAGCTGGGGGCCAATTACATAACCTTAAGTTTTTGAAGTTTCTAAAGGTACTAAAATAATAATAAAGGGCTAATCTACTGGTTTAACCCAAAATAGGCGGCCGCCTCCTGATGCTGCTCCTCGTCATAGGACTCCTCATCGACCGCCACCACTTCCAAATCTGTTGCGTACTCATCGACTCCTATACCAGCATCCTCTGTACGGTTGAACATTGAAGAATGAGTGACTAGCTCAGTGTGATCCCCCCTCAAGATTTCACACCGCCGCCCTAAACAAGGAATAACATAAAACATACAAACAAGCCAAAACATGGTAGATGCAATCTTATTAAATGCATGGATGCGTGGAATGTAATCATCGCCCCGGGGATGCTCATCCGTGCGGACAGTGGGCTCGTTACCCATGCAATCATCTACCTGGGAAATCTCATCTAGTCGGACAGAATACGTACATCACATATGATAGCAATAGATGCTGGTCTGTGCCATGTATGCATGGTTAGCCAACTCATTATTAGTCTAATTATACTAAGCCAATTTAGTTAAGCTCACGGTTACTACGGGGAGCTCGTGGTCCAGCGTAGGTCGACGGCTCGGGCATAGTATCCCATGACTACCATTCCCAAACCATGAGGCTTCCGCCTTAAGGTGTGTGTAGAACCCACCAACATGTGGTCAATCAATTCAATGTAATGGGGCCACCACTAATGCCGACTGGGAATGAAATATTGAAATTACTAAATATGGCGATTATAACATGACGGCATGAATGGTTCAAAGACGAGTAAACAGCGACATTAAAAAGGTTGTAAAGATCATCGCAAGTCAGTTAAGTGAAACCACACATGGATGGTAAACCCCATGATCAAATGCCAATAACCAAAATCTCCATGACAGGGGCCTACTCACTTCACAGTTAGTTCAATTACACCATACGCACGGACTCTCCTTTGCTAGAACTTCTGTGGAGAGATTTCATCATTTGTGTGTGTAATAACAGTATAACAATAACATGGGTCTTGTCATGAATAAGAAAAAACACATGTACTTCTACCAATTACATACTAACTGAGCTAATATAAGGTACATGAAATGAATAGTAAGTTTAATACCTAGGCAGTTTAAGATGCATACCCAAGGGTCTAAACAATAGTAAGCATGGTAGTCATTATGCTAAATAGATATGTCAAGAAAATGCAGTCTATTTCCACACACGTTTTACATTCGTCTAACAAGCTTATTAAATAGCTAAATCAACTATTTCTAGTCTAGTTTGGGATGAAAAGCTTAAGGGGAATAAAATCATCACCAGAGAAGTTGTAATGCGCCCTTAGATGCGAATTTCCTTGAGAAGTTAGCGGCTCCACGAAACTCGAATGGTTTCATAAATAAATTTTTCTAGCATTAGATAATACATCTTAAGGCCTTAAGCATGGAGGTTGGTAGAAGGTTTGATAACCCATAATAAATGTTGTTTAGGCTCCCACCAAGAGAAATCAGGCCCATCCATGCTTGCTCCAACAAGAGGCCTGACTGGGCCAAGGTTTAGATCCGAGCTGGGCTAAACTTGGGCCTGATTTGGCCCAAGTCATTGGCTCCCAAGGTGGCCCAAGGACTGAGCCCTGTAGCAATTAGTAGTGAGGCCCACCTGCATTTAGCATGGTGCGGCCCACCTGCTACGCATGTTGTGGCCCACCTGCATTTAGCATGGTGTGGTCCATCTGTTACGCATGTTGTGGTCCACCTGCATTTAGCATGGTGCGGCCCACCTGCTACCCATGTTGTGGCCCACCTGCATTTAGCATGGTGTGGCCCAACAGAGACGCGAACAGCCCCAGCCTGCTGGCACGCGTTTCCCCCTGTATGTGAGCTGATGGTGGCTACCAACAACAACATTAGGGACTGCCTTCACGGCCCACCAGCGTCTCAAGATTTTCGCTCGAACTAGGCCTGGTCGGGGCCCGATCCTAGCCTTTGATCACGGTCCACTCTCGGTCCATCAGGTGGGTCGATTTCCAGTTCTTCATTCGGACAGTGTTAGTCCAGGTTGTAGGCTGTACCCGGCCCAACCACTGAGCTGCTATTGGGGCCTACTTTGGTCCATTTTAGGGTTATTTTCAGCCTATTATTTGAACCAGTGAGAGGCTATTTTCACAGTCTGCTCATGACCGTCCTCTATCCAATGTAGAGCCATTATGGGCCTTCCTCTAATCCAACCCGGGACCTATGCAATGGCCTGTTTACACCACCCATTCACAGCCTCCCAGATATCCTTCTGCCACATGGAAATTAGCTAGATCTTTGGCCCAAACACAGCCATTTCCTGGCATGGTTTTGGCCCAGTGCTGAGTTATTGTGGGTCTGAACTTAGCTTGCATAGAGGCCTGATGAAAATCCTCTCCTAACTCCCATTTTGGTTGGACGGAAGGCCCAATATTAGTCCGTTCTGGTTTCCATCACAGCCATTGATCGGGTCCAAACTACAGCCATAGATTGGCTCGGTTCTAACCCAAAAATCATTGCCATTGTTGGCTTGTTATCAGCCTGGAAACAGGGCCATTGTTTGGCCCATTTTCAGCCTGACGTGCATCCAGCGACCTGCTTAGTTTTTGGCCTTGTTTGGGTCTGAAACACAGACATTTACTTGGCCTGGTTCTAGCCCACGAATGCGGGTGTTGCTGGCTTGATATCAGCCTGAGAGCTTGGCCCAGATCTAGCTCAAAACAGGGCTCACGCATTGCCCAGTTTCCACCTGGAATACCGTCGTAGGTTTGGCTTGATTTGGGCCTAAAACAAGGTGTCCCTAGGTCCCTTCTTTGGTGTTGAATGCAACCATAAAATGACTTCATTCTAACCCCTAGAATGCCACTATTTTATCTCTGTTTGGGTCTGGAATACAGCCATGGATTGGCTTGGTTTCAACCTGAGCTACGGTCATTGTTTGGCTCAGTCCCGGAGCCTGTTTCGAAGCTCTACTAAGAGCTCAAAACAAAGCCCAAATGGGGCCCAAAATAGTGCTCTTGTTTGACCGTGCTGCAGCCCAAAGTGGAGCCATTGCTTGACTCAACTCCAGCCCCAAGCGTCGTTGTTGCTGGACCGAATCTTAGCCATTATGTGGTTTGGTTTCGGTCCAGGCAAGCATTACCTCTACGTAGCTGGAAACTATGGGGAGGTGGGAGGAAAAGGTCACCTGAGGTGGGTGGACACCGCCCTCTTCTCTTGAGCTGCAACAGGAGGAAAACGGCCTCCTGGTTTTCCCTTTCTCTTTCCACTCTCTTTCTTCTCCCTCTCGGTGCGAATCTTGAGAACTATAGGCTCTATATATAGCTGTGGAGGAGAGGATTCCAGCAGCCGGATCTCCACGCGAGCAAGGGATGGCCAGGATTGTGCCACCCCCTGACTTTCCCAGAGAGGAAGGTCTCCTCTCACTTTCTCAGTCCACAGGCCTTACCTGGCTACTCTTGGCAAAAGGGAGAGCCCGCCTCCCACTAGAAAATGAACGGATGGGATTGCACGATCGGACTGATCGTGAGCGGTCTAACTAATTCCAGCATGGTCTCACCTCCCGGATTCCAGTGACTTACCAGTCTTTGGACGGTTCTGTCCAATCTTCCTTATCCCTATGCATGAGCTTAAAATCCTATACACTTTGGGTCAGATGGACCCCACAAGCTCAATGAACGGCTCAGATCTCTCGAAAAGTGTCCGGGGTGGGCCACTTTGGAGCTCAAAGGTCGAGAGTTTCAAACTCTGTTTTTTGGCGGGAGAAAATGTGTTTTTCTCTTATTTGTAAAGAGCTCAGTCAAAGCTCATTTGATCGAGCCAGAAGTTCCAATGCACTTCGTGCACAAGCGCATGGGATGCACATGCACACTATGTGGGGTTCATTGGGATGGTCACGATGAATCTGATCCGTTCAATCATTTTGTAGGTAGCTATAGGGGGTATTGGCCCTTTTCAGGGCGGACCCGAGGCCCAGGTGGGCTGTACTACACGTCTCGGGCTCCATTTAGCCCCATGACCGCTGATCCGATGGTTGGATCGATTCGATATTAAATTTCAACGGTTTATTGTGGTCTTAGAGCGAAATGGGCGCTTGGTTGGCTATTTACTAGCCCTCGAAGATTGATTCACCACCTATTGTTATAGTTAGTTGGGTTGAAACTATTCTGATTTGAGGTGTCTAGGTAAGGTTACCTTCTAGACTGTCATGGGGTGCCTTCCAGCTTTTGGGGCCTCCAATGGGTGGCCATTAATGATGATTGGAAGTCTCGTCCTGCATAAGTTGGGTTCAAGCCATTTGGTTAATCCGATCTGACTTAGGTTGATGCGGGTTCAAAAGGTAACACCCGTGTACCAAAGGTACGGGGTGTTAAAGTCTACCCCCCTAAAAAAATTTCGTCCTCGAAATTACCTGTGGTGTGCCACTGAACAGGTGAGGGTACTTTTCCCTAACTTCTTCTTCTTACTCCCATGTCACTTTTTCTTCCCCGTGATGAGACCAAAGAATCTTAACTAATGGTATCGTCTTTGTCCGTAGGACCTGCTCCTTGTGGTCCAAGATGCGGATAGGCTCCTCGGTGTAAGAGGCGTTATCTGTTAGCTCAATCTGCTCCCAGCTAACTATGTGTGACTCATCTGGGGTATACTTCTTCAACATGGACACGTGGAAGATGTTGTGAATGCCGACCAATGTAGTAGGTAGTGCAAGACGGTATGCTACGGTCCCTACGCAATCCAAAATCTCAAAAGGCTCGATGAAACGCGGTGCTAGCTTCCCTTTTTGTCCGAACCTCATCAGACCCTTCACAGGTGACACTTTTCAGAATACATGGTCGCTAGTTGCAAACTCTAGGTCGCGACGTCGATTATCTACACAGCTCTTCTGTCTGCTCTGGGCGGTACGCAGACGTTTTCTGACTACGTCAATGACCTGAGTAGTAGCCTGAACCAGCCCGGGACCTAACAGGCTTCTTTCTCCAACTTCTGCCCACCACTGAGGGGCTCGGCAGGGGCGATCATAGAGAGCCTCATACGGTGTCATGCCTATGTTGGATTGGAAGCTATTGTTGTATGAAAATTCCACCAGGGCCAGGTGGTCATCCCAGTTGCCCTGGAAGTCCAAGACGCATGCGCTCAGCATATCTTTCAAAATCTGATTTACCCGCTCAATTCGCCTGTCTATCCGAGGATGAAATGCCATACTAAACTTGAGTTTCATACCCATCTCTTCTTGCAACCTCCTCCAAAAGGTAGAAGTAAACTTGGAATCTCGATCTGATATAATCTCCCGCGGTACTCCGTAAGACCGCACGACTTCCCGGATGTATAACTTGCCAAGCTGTCGGTGGAATCTGTCATGCGAATCGAGAGGAATCTGGTAGCCTTTGTCAGCCTATCGACGATGACCCAGATTGAATCGTGTTTCCTTTCCATCCTAGGAAGACCAGATATGAAGTCCATAGAAATGCTATCCCATTTCCATTTGGCTAAAGGTACCGGCTGAAGGAGGCCAGCAGGATTGCGATGCTCGGCCTTGATCTTCTGGCATACCATGCACTTCGTCACAAAGTTAGCAAAGTCCCTATTCATATTACTCCACCAGTACTGTCTTTTAACATCATTGTATATCTTAGTGCTTCCCGGGTGGATAGCTAATTTGGAATGGTGGGTTTCTACCATTACCCCCTTCCTTAATTCGGCGTCATTTGGAACGCACACTCGCCCCTGATACCGAAGACCGTCGTCGCTACCAACCCTCCAGTCAGGCATCTCTTCATTCTTACACCTTTCTTTCATCTTGACAAGTCATTCATCCTGGTCTTGTGCAAAGATCAAGTGTCAGACCAGGGTTGGCTCTGCAGTCAACAGAGCCATGTAAGCATCAGGTTCGTCGAGGGTGAGCTAAATATCAAAGTCCTGTACGAATTCTATCATCTCCCACTCCTTGATTATCAGAGTGGCTACCAGCTCATTCTTCTTCTTCTGACTCAGAGCATCGACCATGGAGTTTGCCTTGCCAGGGTGGTATGAGATATCAAAGTGGAAATCCTTATGAGTCTCCATCCACTGACGTTGGCGCATATTAAAATCTTTCTGCGTGAAGATGTATTTCAAGCTCTTATGATCGCAAAATAGCTGAAAATCTTCTTCGTATAGGTAATGCCTCCATATCTTTAAGGCAAAGACTACCGCTGCTAACTCTGAGTCATGAGTCGGGTAGTTTTCTTCGTGTTTCTTTAGCTGGCAAGAGGCATAAGCCATCACCTTATCTTTTTGCATCAGAACACAGCCAAGGCCCAACTTTAAAGCATCGCTATATACCACGAACCTTTCCCCCTCTTGTGGGAGAGTGAGCACCAACGCAGAAGTTAATCTCATCTTCAGCTTCTGGAACGCTACTTCTGCATTCTTGTCCCATGTAAATTGAGCGTTCTTCTTTGTCAGTTGAGTGAGCGGTCGTGCAATTCTGGAGAATTCCTTAATAAAGCGTCGGTAGTACTCGACCATGCCTAGGAAACTCCGAACTTCGGTAACTGTACTGGGCTGCTCCCACGTCGATATTGCTTCTACTTTAGCCAGATCAACCGCTATACCTTCTGCCTTTACCACGTGTCCCAAAAACTTCACTTCTCCCAAAAATCGCATTTGGACAACTTAGCATACAGTTGGTTATCCTTTAACATTCTTAGGATCGTACGCAGATGTCGTTCATGCTCCTCTTGGCTTTTGGAGTAGACCAAGATGTCATCAATGAACATGATTATGAACCAGTCTAGGTAAGGCATGAAAACTCGGTTCATCAGGTCCATAAAAACTATCAGAGCATTCGTGAGATCGAAGGACATTACCAGGAACTCGTAGTGCCCATAACGAGTCTTGAAGGTCGTCTTCGGGATGTCCTCATCCCTGATCCTCAACTGGTGATTCCCGAACGCAGGTCTACTTTGGAGAAGTACTTGGCATCCTTCAACTAATCAAATAGATCGTCGATACGTGGTAGGGGATATCTGTTCTTGATCGTTACATCGTTCAGTCTCCTGTAGTCTATACAGAGACTTATCGACCCGTCCTTCTTCTTAACAAAGAGGACCGACGCTCCCCAGGGAGAAACACTGGGACAAATAAAGCCCTGAGCTAACAGATCATCAATTTAACTCATCAAATCCTCCATCTCGCAAGGAGGCATGCGAATTAGAGGGAGCGATATAGGAGCAGTCCCTGGCTTGAGGTCAATGCAGAAATCTATCGCCCTTCTTGGGGGTAGCCCTGGTGTTTCTTAAAATACTTTGGGAAAATCTCGGACTACCGGTATCCTTCTGATGGTGCCCTCCACTGACTCAACTTCCTCTAGAGCTCGCAAGTTCTCGAACTCTTGGCATTTGCCCCTTCCTTTCAAGGTGAAAGAGGCCTGCCCTGGTATGGATATAGTCACCGTTTTGTCGCGACAATCCATGATTGCATGCACCAGCGTGAGCTAATCCATCCCAAGGATGACGTCAAACCCTTTAACGGGCATGACAATTAGGTCCACCGCAACCTCGTGATTTGCGAGCGTGATGGGACATGCCCTGCATATCTTATCTGTTTACACAAATTTGCCTATAGGGGATGCTACAACTAAGGGGATATGCATCCTAGTGGTGTTTAATGTTAGTCTAGATACAATAGCAGAATCAATAAAGGATAAAGTTGCACCAGAATCAAATAAAGTAAGTACAGGGGTACTGTTAATGTGGGTAGTACCATGGATGGTTTGCAAGGGGCCCTGCTCTGCTTCCGTAGTGGCAACGACATACACTCTGGCTTGGGGAGCTCTCTGTTGAGCTGGGGGCCCATGTCTGGGCTGCTGAGGCCTGGGCGTAGCTCTAACAGCCATCTGGTTTTGCTGTGGTCAATTTGCCAAGAACAGAATGCCCTGGTCTTGCATCCTCTGAAAACAGTTACGAGTGATGTTGTTTGCCCTACCACAATAACCGCAGCCCTCGCCTGGAGACAAAGGTGGCGCTTGCGCAAACATCGGTCCGGATCTTCCTATAGGGATGGGCGGAGTAGGAGGTGCCTGCCTTAGCTTGACCAGGGCATCTCGTCCTGGAAGGCGGGAGCGAATGGTGTGCTCGAAATCTCTTTACCCGCATCGCCTTGTCCACCAGTTATGGGAAGTCTATGAAATCCCAAGTGCATAATCAGGATTGTATCCCAGGCTTTAGCCCCTCCTTGAATTTCTCTAACTTGTACTCCTCATCTTCGAAGGCTTTGGGTACGTACCGAGACAGCTAGTCGAATTTTGCCTCGTACTGGGCAACCATAAGGTTTCCTTGCTCTAGCTTTAGGAACTGCACGATCTTTTCACTTTGGTAGGATTGCGGAAAATATTTCTCTAGGAATTTTATCCTAAAGACAGCCCATGTTCAGGCATACCTAGTCAGCATGCTTCTCTGTACGCCATTCCAACAAAATTTTGCCTCTCCCTCGAGAAGATATGTGGCCAAGGTGACTTTCTGGGGGTCCGTACACTCTAGAAGCCCCATTATTTTGGCGATCCTTGCCAACTAGTGCTTGGCCTGAATTGGGTCAGGCGCTCCTCCAAAGGTCGGCGGTCGTAGTCTCAGGAATCAGTCGAAGATGTCTGTGCCCCTAGCGTCCCCGTCTTGGGATGCTGCTCTATGATTTCTATCTTGCAGGGTCCGCCTCATCAGGGCATGCATGTCCTGTTACTATCTGGTGAACGTATCTTATTGTTGTTGCATGGTGGCGGCCATTTATGCAAAGGCCGTAAAGGCTGCTGCTCCCATGGGCGTATCTGTATACGCATTGGCTGAAGGTTCACCCGAAGGTGTCCGCCGCTTAAAGTATTGTGAGGGCAGTCCTGACGGGATGACTTGAGGGGAAGGAGAATCCCCTACTGCTTCTCCCGTATCCCCGTTCGCCACTCCAGGCGGGAGACCTGGTTTGTAGACAGGCCTACGCTCCTGCTAGTGCTCTGTCGATGGGATGGGATGGATGACGACCGTATGGGTCTGACGGGATCGTGTTACTAGCGACATGGCTTCCTGTGGGATTAGATTTTCATGGTTCAGGAATTAGAAGGAAGAAGAACGATTCCAGTCAGCATGAAGCATCACAAGGGTCAGAGATCTTGCATGGCGAGAGAGTTCATCCTTCAAGTTGAATTTTTCCAAGGGGGCTAAGGTTTTTGCTTCCAAATTTGTTATCTCCCAGGGGATCCTAGGTGATTCATATACTAGGTTCTTCCTAACTATTCGAGGTCTCTTCACAAGTTCAATTATTTGTTTTTGTTAATATCTAAGGGGCCTAAGTGTTCTATTTCTATGTTCATTCATTCTAGCTATATTTCCAAGGGAGAGTTTCTAAGTTTTTCCTAAGTTAATCTCTTAAGGTTTGTATGTTGGTCCCACAGCCAGGCTATCATACTCCGCTTTGATATCAACTGTAACGCCCCGATTTTCAAAACCCGAGTACAGGACTCAGATCCCAAAAACCCAGGAGTTAGCTAAAGATAATGGTAATTAATGAGTAAATCAAAGTGCAGATAACGAAAAGAGAAACATAAAATACATCTGAACCAACATACGAACAATATTCTGGCCCACTCAGCTGGGGGCCAATTACATAACCTCAAGTTTCTCAAGTTTCTAAAGGTACTGAAATAATAATAAAGGGCTAATCTACTGGTTTAGAGCAAAATAGGTGGCTGCCTCCTGATGCGGCTCCTTATCATAAGACTCATCATCGATCACCACCACTTCTAAATCTGCTCCGTAGTCATCGGCTCCTATACCTGTGTCCTCTGTACGGTTGAACATTGATGAATGAGTAGCCAGCTCAGTGTGATCTCCCCTCAAGATTTCACACCGCTGCCCTAAACAAGGAATAACATAAAACATACAAACAAGCCAAAACATGGTAGATGCAATCTTATTAAGTGCATGGATGCGTGAAATGCAATCATCGCCCCGGGGATGCTCATTCGTGCGGACAGTGGGCTCGTCACCCATACAATCATCGACCTGAGAAATCTCATCCAGTGGAATAAAATACATACATCACGTACGATAGAAATATATGCTGGTATGTGCCATGAATGCATGGTTAGCCAACCCATTATTAGTCCAATTACACTCAGCCAATTTAGTTAAGCTCACGGTTACTACGGGGAGCTCGTGGCCCAGCATAGGCTGACGGCTCGGGCATAGTATCCCATGAATACCATCCCCGACCCATGACGCTTCCGTCTTAGGGTGTGTGTAGAACCCACCAACATGTGGTCAATCAATTCAATGTAATGGGGCCACCACCAATGCCAACTGGGAATGAAATATTGAAATTACTAAATATGGTGATTAAAACATAACGGCATGAATGGTTCAAAGACGAGTAAACAACGACGTTAGAAATGTTGTGAAGTTCATCCCAAGTCAGTTAGGTGAAAACACACATGGATGGTAAACCCCATGATCAAATGTCAACAACCAAAATCTCCATGTCAGGGGCCTACTCACTTCATAGTTAGTTCAATTACACCCTAAGCACGGACTCTCCTTTGCTAGAACTTCTGTGGAGAGATTTCATCATTTGTGTGTTTCATAACAGTATAACAATAACATGGGTCTTGTCATGAATAAAGAAAAATGCATGTACTTCTACCAATTACATACTAACTGAGCTAATATAAGGTATATGAAATGAATAGTAAGTTTAATTACCTAGCCAGTTTAAGATGCATACCCAAGGGTCTAAATAATAATAAGCATGGTAGTCATTATGCTAAATAGATATGTCAAGAAAATGCAGTCTATTTCCACACATGTTTTACTTCGTCTAACAAACTTATTAAATAGCTAAATCAACTATTTCTAGTCTAGTTTGGGATGGAAAGCTTAAGGGGAAGAAAATCATCACTAGAAAAGTTGTAATGCGCCCTTAGATGCGAATTTCCTTGAGAAGTAAGTGGCTCCACGTCACTCGAATGGTTTCCTAAAGAAATTTTTTTAGCATTAGATAATACATCTTAAGGCCTTAAGCATGGAGGTTGGTGGAAGGTTTGATAACCCATAGTAAATATTTTTTGGGCTCCCACCAAGAGAAATCAGGCCCATCCATGCTTGTTCCAACAAGAGGCCTGACTGGGCCAAGGTTTAGTCCGAGATGGGCTAAACTTGGGCCTGATTTAGCCCAATTCATTGGATCCCAAGGTGGCTCAAGGACTGGGCCCAACAACAATTTGAAGTGAGGCCCACCCACATTTTGCATGGTGAGGTCCACCTGTTACGCATGTTGTGGCCCACCTGCATTTAGCATGGTGCGGGCCAACAGAGACGTGAACAGCCCCAAACTGCTGGCACGTATTTCCCTCAGTATGTGAGCTGATGGTGGCTAACAACAGCAACATTAGGGACTGCCTTCACGACCCACCAGCGTCCCGAGATTTTCCCTCGAACCAGGCCTGCTCGGGGCCGAATCCCAGCCTTTGATTACAACCCACTCTTGGTCCATCAGGTGGGTCGATTTCCAATTCTTCATTCAGATGGTGTTAGTCCAGGTTGTAGGTTGCGCCAGACCTAACCACTGAGCTGCTATTGGGCCTTTCTTTGGTCCATTTAATGGCTGTTTTTAGCCTATTATTTGAACCAGCAAGAGGCTGTTTTCACAGTCTGCTCATGACCGTCCTCAATCCAATGTAAAGCCCATTATGGGCTTGCCCCTAATCCGACCCGGGGCCTATGCAATGGCCTGTTTACACCACCCATTCACAACCTCCCAGAGATCCTTCCGCCTCCTGGAAATTAGCTAGATCTTTGGCCCAAACATAGTCATTTCTGAAAAGGCCTAGCTATATGTCCTAGAGGGGGGGAGGGGGGGGGTGAATAGGACAATGCCAAATAAAACTTATAACAGCGGAATTAACAAGAATATGATAGCCAAAGTAAATCACAATGCAGGAAAGTAAAACAACCTCAAAATTTAGATCTTGAGAGGTTGATATAAATGTTGTTCTAAGGACAACCTTACACCAAAAACCAGAGTTTATGGTAGGACAACCTTATTTCTAGAAAGATCTTTGTATCAAATCTCAAACCAAAGAGGAATAAAGAAATAAATACAAACTGAATTGAAATAAATTGTAATCACAAATGTATTGTTCTGGGACAGCCATACACCATAAAAATGGCAGGGCAACCTTGCTGGAACAACTTTTAAAAGAAATTGAATATCAAGCTGATAAAGGAATAGCAGAAAATAAATTCTAAACTATTACAAAATTCTCACAATGCTTGAATTAAATGATTACAACATTCACCACCATATATACATCCCACAAATGAATAATTAAAGATTAGAAGTATAAATCATTCAACCACAACACAAGGGATTATAGTGGTTCGCCTTTGTGTTCACCAACTGTTAAACAACAGCCACACAAAATGCTACTCCACTCCTAATATCCTCACACAGGGGATATTAGCGTTCACTAACAAAATAGGTTTTCCCGGGTTCACCAAAAACCTTTACAATTGTGTCTTTATCTGTGGGCTTACACAATTAAAAAAACTCCACTTCTGAGTTTTCCTGGCTCTCCTCAGATAACCAATACAACAAGATTTTTCTGGAAAATCTTGAAAGAAACGAAAACAGAAAGGAATTTACAATTAAATGTAAAATACCTGTTTATATCCTTCGTTGTAGCAGCCCTGTAGAACCAAAACAGAGTAGATGATTGAATGTCCAAGTTCAATGTCCAGTACTCAATTACAATGGTTCTAATTCTAATAGATTTTAAATTTAAATCAAGTAGGGGTTGCCTTAATTGATTTTGATTCCAAAGAAAGGGAATAACAATTCCTCTTATCAAATTAGATTGGAATAGCAGAAACAAAATCAATTAAATAAAGCTAAGGAAAGAGAATATTAAATAAGCACACTTAGCTTAGATGGAGCACAGAATTATCTCTCAGAAGTTCGACAAAGATTGGCTTGAATGGATTAATTAATTCGATGATTTCTTTTGAGATTCGTGCTCTATTTATAGGTGAGCAGATCGCGTGTTCGACTGGTCTAGAGAGCTCTTCGATTAGTCGAAGAAATAACAGATATTTGAAAAATCAGGCGCGATAATCTTTCACCGTTCTATGACTGGTCGAAGGTCTCCTTCGACTGGTCGTAGGTCACCTTCGATTGGTCGAAGAATTTAAAATTCATCGCTGGACTTTGAGTCGAAGACTTTCGACTGGTCGAAGATGCAGTCGTCACTGTTCCTTCGACTGGTCGAACAGATTCCTGGACTAGTCGAAGCCTAACAGAAATTATCCGATTTTTGTAACAAACTTACGACTGATCGAGGAATTTCTTAGACTGGTCGAAGCAACTCTAGGACTAGTCGAAGAAGGCCTAGGACTAGTCGAAGAACAGACTAAACATATGTAAAATAAATATTCGATTTATGTATCCAAAGTGACCTACTTCTAAGGTCAACCTAAGGTCAGTCAAACCTCAACCATGAAGTAAGGACATTGAAACATTAGGAACTAGTGACCTTGAAGTATGAGCCTTGAAGTCTTGATGTAGTTCAATCTTGAAATCTTGATGTAGCTCAATCTTGAAAGTGTCTTGAGTTCTTTATGAACTGCCTTGTACTCTTCTTGAAGTCTTGCAGCTTGAGTCATGTCTTGTGAGTAGTTCTTGTATTCAAGTTTGATCTTTGTACTCGTGAGCTTTGCTTGTTGTGAGCTTAGCTTGTTGTGAGCTTAGCTTGTTCATGAATGTTGATCTTTGAGAGAGCTTCACTTATACAAGATATATAATAGTGATTTTGGCACCACAAATTTGACAACAAACAGGGATATAACATATAACACTTACAATCTCCCCCTTTGTCAAATTAGTGACAAAACACATAACCAAGATAAAATAAAACAACTGGTTAAATAGATATGAACCAGTTTGATATCAACTGGCTTACCTGCAAATCATTATTCAATATTCAACATTCAACATTCAACATTCAACCAGTTCAAACATACTCCCCCTGAGTAACATAACCAATGCTACTACTCCTCTCAAATCATATCGTTAAGAATAAACCATTCTCCCCATTTTTGTCACAATATGACAAAGGAAACAAAATAAAGGAGAACTAAATAAAGGGATATATGAGAGTAATCATGAGGAGTTATGATATAGCAAACAAATAGAGATACTCAACATAGCTTCACATAGAATAAATATCTAGCATAAAACATAGATAATATCCTACTCAAACTCAGTCAACCAAGTGCTAAGTTAAAAAGTTATTATAGACCAGAAGTCTCATAAAAACTAATCAGAACTAGAACCAGATGACGGCAGGAATAGAAGGATCAAGTTGGTGCATGCCTTTGTTCAATCGCCTAAGATATTTGCGCATGTACTTGAACTGTAAATCATGAGCAACAGACATGTTTTCCATCTTTACATTTATATTCTCAACTTTATCCTCTAATGCACTCAGACGAGCATCAACATCAGATGGTTCAAAATCTGGATCATTTGTTGAGTCAGAATCCAGTTCCTCAAAATTTCATCCATATTAATGTCATCACCAGCTTCTTCATGACCACCACCACCACCACCACCTTGTTCAGGAAGTAGATCCAGCTTCATCTTATTGAGATTAGAGTTGTTGAAAATCAGATGATGGATAGGTGCCTCATCAACTGGCATATCGATTAACATGTGTGTAGCCAATACAGTCATTAAATAACCAAAAGGAATGTCACTATGACTAGGATGGAGTCTAAACTGAAGAATGAAATGACAGATTAAGGATGGTAAACAAATCTGAGTACCTTTGGAGATAGCATGAATAACACGAACCATAAAAGAAGTCAAGTCAGTTTTATTACCCGAACGAGGATACAGATTAGACACAAAAATTTTGTGGAGAATTCTGTACTTGGGTAACAAATACCTTGCAGGAAGCGCATTCCCTTTTTGTGTCCATTGAACATCCATGTTGCACAAGTCTCTAGTGAGCATGCGTTTTTCAGACATTGAGGGTTTATCAGTTAAGTTATGGATAGGAATACCCTCATCATTCACAGGAATGTCCATAAGGGCTGAAATTAAATGACGATCAATGTCAAAAGGCCCTTCTCTAGTAGATATTTTAAAAGTTAAATTATCCTGTGAAAAAGCACTAATACATGTAAACATAGATTGGGTAATGGACCGGTATGCAGGTCCACCCCAATGTAATAAGTTAACCCAACCTACAGCTTCAAGCATAGGAAGGATGTCAAAAGGTGCAATATGATTAACATCAACAGGATGTTCAACAATAACATTACGTAATCTATGTCCCTAACATAAGATGGATCATCATTGGTAACAAGAAGATGACGCTTAGTGATAATGTCGATCTGGAGGAAGAAGAAGGACCACGGGAAGTAGTTTTTCTACCTCTAGAAGCCATTTGCAACAAGAATATCAAGGAAATATGAAGTTGCAAAGGATTGAGAAGTGGGTTTACTCAAAACAGATTTTTCAAAATCCAACCCCAAATCTCAATGAAATCCAAAATACAAAGCTTAACGCTTGAAAAGAAACAATCTAGACACAAATCTGCAAGAAAAACGTGATTTGGAACACTAACCTTGAAGAACATGAAAGATGGGTTCGACAAGTCGAAGCTCGGCTCCTTAGAGAGGAAAAACGAAATGAGGAAGAAAGCAAAATCTCCAAATTTTAAGTGATTCCCGAGATCTACGACTGGTCGTGGATATCTACGACCGGTCAAGGTCGACTGGTCGAGTATACTCACGACTGGTCGAAGATGTCCAAAAATTCATATTTCTTGCAATTTATACAAAAATTGAAATTCAATCTAGCAAATATATACACTATGATACAAGTAGGCATAAATAATCATTTTAAAATGCACATGCCAAGATCAAATTTCATCTTTTTAAACCTTTTTATCAGAGGTTTTGTGAAAATGTCAGCTCGTTGATCTTCGGTAGGAATATATTCTAGAGATATAACTTTTTCTTCTACTAATTCCCTTATATAATGAAATCTAATGTCAATGTGCTTAGTACGAGAATGCTGAATAGGATTTTTTGAAATATTATCACACTGCACTGGAATTATCACAATGTAAACATAGAATCCTGTTTAATTCCATAATCACTTAGCATTCGTTGCATCCAAACTAGCTGTGTACATGCATTACCAGCTGCGATATACTCAGCTTCAGCTGTTGATAGTGATATAGAATTTTGTTTCTTACTAAACCAGGAAACTAGACAATTTCCAATGTAAAAACAACCACCACTGGTTGATTTTCTATCATCTAGATTACCAGCCCAGTCAGCATCCGAGTACCCAGCTAATTGGACACTAGTCTCATGAGGATACCAGAGACCGAGATTTACAGTACTTGCGACATATCTAATAATTCGCTTGACAGCAATCAAGTGAGATTCTTTTGGATCAGATTGATATCTTGCGCAAATACCAACACTTAGAGAAATATCAGGTCTACTAGCAGTTAAATATAACAAACTACCAATCATACTCTGATAAAGTTTTGAGTCAACATTTTTACCATTAGAGTCTTTTGAGAGTTTCAGGGTAGTACTCATAGGAGTATCAAATTCTTGCCATTCTCAAATCCAAATCTCTTGATTAGATTCAAGGCATACTTAGATTGAGAAAAAATATTCCTTCAGGTTGTTGCTTTACTTGTAATCCAAGGAAATAAGTCAATTCCCCAACCATGCTCATTTCAAACTGTGATTTCATCAAGTCTGCAAACTCAGTAGTCAAGTTAGTACAAGTTGATCTATAGATGATATCATCAACATAAATCTGTACTATTAAGATATGATCATTATGTTTTTTAACAAATAGAGTTTTATCAACAGATCCCATTTGAAAATTATGACTTAAAAGAAATTTCGTTAGTTTTTCATACCATGCCCTAGGTGCTTGTTTTAATCCATAAAGTGCCTTTTTAAGCCGATACACATAATCAGTATTTTTGGGATCTTCAAAACCCATTGGCTGTTCAACATAGACTTCTTCATGTAAATCGCCATTTAGAAAAGCACTTTTCACATCCATCTAATAGATCTTTATCTTTCTAAAACATGCAATGGATATAAATAGTCTGATAGATTCAAGACGTGCTACTGGTGCAAAAGTTTCATCGAAATCAATCCTTCAATTTGAGTATAACCTTGTACCACTAGTCTAGCCTTGTTTCTAATTATATTCCACACTTCGTCAGACTTATTTTTGAAAATCCATTTTGTTCCAATGATGTGTTTATCTTTAGGTCTTGGTACGAGATACCAAACATCATTTCTTACAAATTGTTAAGTTCTTCTTGCATTGCAACAATCCAGTTCTCATCAGCAAGAGCTTCTTTTACATTAGATGGTTCTATTTGGGATGTAAAACATACATAATTACATAAATCCTCAAGTTGTCTACGGGTGCGAACACCGTGAGAGGGTTTCCAAGAATTTGTGTGGTTGGATGATCTTTAACAGTCCTCAATTCAGATTCAGTCTGATTTGATGAAGTATCGGGTTTATCAATGATTAGAACTTCATCATTATCTGAATTCGAGATTGGCGTGTTTAAGTGATCATCAATGACAACATTAATGGACTCTTGAATCACACCAGTTCTTTTGTTCAGAACCCTATAAGCTCGACTGTTTAAGGAATATCCTAGAAAAATCCCTTCATCACTCTTTGTATCGAATTTTCTCAAATTTTCACGATCACGTAAAATATAGCATTTGCTGCCAAAAACTCGAAAGTATTTGACAGTAGGCTTTTTGTTGAACCATAATTCGTAAGCCGTTTTATTATTATCTTTGCTAGTATAAACTCGGTTAATAATATAGCAAGCTGTGTTGACTGCTTCAGCCCAAAGATTTTTAGAGAGCTTCATGCTATTCAACATGACATTAGCCATTTCTTGAAGCACCCTATTCTTTCTTTTTACAATTCCATTTTGTTGTGGAGTTTTGGGAGCTGAGAATTCATGTAATATTCCTTGGTCGGTACAGAACTTCTCAAAATTGCTATTCTCAAATTCAGATCCATGATCACTACGAATCTTACTGATTTGAGAAGATTTTTCAGTTTGAATCCTTTTGAGAACTTTTCTTACTTCTTCAAGGTTTCAGATTTATCCCTTAAGAAGACTACCCAAGTGTAATCTGGTAAAGTCATCAACTATTACCAGAATATACTTTTTACCACCACGACTTTCCGTTCTGGTAGGTCCTATCAGATCCATGTGGAGGAGTTCGAGTGGTCTTGATGTGGTATTTGAATTCACCTTTTTGTGTGAGTTCCTTGTTTGTTTGCCTATCTGGCACTCACCACATATTTTATCTAATTTCTGAAGTTTGGGTAAACCTCTTATAAGTTCTCGTTTGCTCAATCTATATAAATTTCGATAATGTACATGTCCAAGACGTTTGTGCCATAAATCAGTCTCGTCTGTATGGACATGTAACATGTTTGATTAGATGAGCTGGATTCGCTAATAATATAGCAATTTTTAGACGTTCTACGTCCAGTTAATATTATAGAACCCTTATTGTTTAGTATCTCACACAGCTTTGATTAGAAAACCGAACACTATGGTTATTATCACATATTTGAGATATACTAAGCAAGTTATGTTTTAAGCCTTCAACATATAAAACATTTTTAAACACAGGAAGATTAAAAAGTTGAACCGTACCTTGGCCTATAATCTTGCAGTTGCTACCATCACCAAATGTGACTGAACCATCAGTCATATCTTTCAGATCCGTGAATAAAGCTTTGTCACCTGTCATATGCCTGGAGCATCCACTGTCTAGGTACCACTTTGAATGACTTGTTGCTTTGAAAGCAGTGTGAGCAACCAAGCAGGCAACTTTAGGAACCCATTTCAAACAGTTTTGGGTTTAGGAACATAGTTGGTCTTCTTTTGTTTATAGTTGTAAGAATGACCTATAGAGTTAGATTTTAAGAGCTCCTTGAGTAAATCAACTATCTTTTCAGCTAGTGGATTTCGTTTCTGATTAAAGTTGACATGGCTGCTTCTAGGTTTTTGAAAAGTTTTTGAATTTCTAGAAAAATCTTGATAAGTACTTTTCCCTTTTGAGTTTGAGGACTCTCCTTTAACAAACATAGGAGGAGTATACTTTTGTTTAGGAGGTAGATTTTTATCATAGCCCAACCCGGATAGATCGCCACATTTTCTTGATCCGGATAAAAGTTTTTCTAACTTTGGATCTCCTTGGGCATATTTCCATGTGTCCTTTAGACTCAGAAGAGAAGATACTTCAGTTTTGAGTTTCTCAATTTCAGATTTCAAATCAATAATTAGGGAGTTCTTGAATTCCAAATCGCATTTTGATTTTTCAAAACAATCTGAAATTTGTGATTTTTCTAAGACAAGTGATTCAAAACATTCTTTGAGTTTAGAAAACTTTTCTTTTGAAGTTTAAGTTTGACAGCAATTTTACAACTTTCCTTATATAGGGCATTGTAAGCGTCTTGAAGATCATCTTCATTTTCACATTCACTACTCAGATTTTCTTCACTTGTTGAGTCATTATCTGAAAATGTGAATTTGGCTAGAGTCATAAGAGCTTTAACCTCATTGCCCAACTCAGTTTCAGAATCTTCTGATTCAGAAGAAGCTTCAGAATCAGATGATTCATCCCATGTAGCCAACATACCCTTCTTCTTGGGTTTGTCCTTTTTAGGACATCTATTTGCTAAGTGCCCATATTCTTGACAGTTGTAACATTGACTATCTTTCAAAGATTTTCGAGATTTGGGTCTAAACTTCTTTTTATCATTCGATTTTTGAAAATCAACCCTTTTCTTGCTTTTGAAAATCTTGTAAAATTTCTTAGCTAAAAGAGCCATATCATCTTCTGAATCAGAATTTTCTTCTGAATTATATTTAGAAGATTTTAGTGCGATAGATTTACCTTTAGGAGCTTTAAAGTTTAACTCGTAGGTTTGTAGAGAACCAACTAGTTCTTCTACCCTCATATTATCCGTATCACGAAGTTCCTGGATTGCGGTTACTTTAGAATTGAACCGTTCAGGAAGTGAGCGTAATATCTTTGCACACACTTTACTTTCTGGGATTTTATCGCCACCAAGACCCCACATTGAGTTTACAATGTCATTCAATCTAGTGTAAAAGTCCATAAACATTTCATTTTCCTCCATATGAATTTCTTCAAATCTGGTTGTGAGGAGTTGGACTTTAGATTTTTTGACAATTGTAGTACCCTCGTGTGTCATTTCTAATATATCCCAAGCTTGCTTTGCAGTATCACAGGAAATGATTCTTTTGAACTCATCCGTGATAGTGGTGCAAGTATTGCATTTAGTGCTTTAGCATTAGCACTACTCTCACTTTTCTGAAGAGTGGTCCATTGGTAATATGGTGTGACTTTCATAGATTTTGAACCATCAACCCCAGTAACTTCCATGATAGAGGTTTCCATTCAGTCACTGTGGCTTGCCACACATTTTCATCCATTGATTTGAGGAAGATCCTCATTCTGGCTTTCCAATAGGCATAGTTGGAGCCATCAAAGGGTGGAGGCCTCGTGACTGAAAGGCTATCAAAATTTGACATCTTTTTAAATAGCTTAGATCGTTAGCTCAGAAATAAATCCAAATAATTAGCAATAAGAACGAGCTATTAGGCTCTGATACCACTTGAAAAGGCCTAGCTATATGTCCTAGAGGGGGGTGAATAGGACAATGCCAAATAAAACTTATAACAGCGGAATTAAAAAGAATATGATAGCCAAAGTAAATCACAATGCAGGAAAGTAAAACAACCTCAAAATTTAGATCTTGAGAGGTTGATACAAATGTTGTTCTAAGGACAACCTTACACCAAAACCATAGAGTTTATGGTAGGACAACCTTATTTCTAGAAAGATCTTTGTATCAAATCTCAAACCAAAGAGGAATAAAGAAATAAATACAAACTGAATTGAAATAAATTGTAATCACAAATGTATTGTTCTAGGGACAGCCATACACCATAAAAATGGCAGGGCAACCTTGCTGGAACAACTTTAAAAGAAATTGAATATCAAGCTGATAAAGGAATAGCAGAAAATAAATTCTAAACTATTACAAAATTCTCACAATGCTTGAATTAAATGATTACAACATTCACCACCATACATACATCCCACAAATTAATAATTAAAGATTAGAAGTATAAATCATTCAACCACAACACAAGGGATTATAGTGGCTCGCCTGTGTGTTCACCAACTGTTAAACAACAGCCACACAAAATGCTACTCCACTCCTAATATCCTCACACAGGGGATATTAGCGTTCACTAACAAAATAGGTTTTCCCAGGTTCACCAAAAACTTTTACAATTGTGTCTTTGTCTGTGGGCTTACACAATTAAAAAAAACCCCACTTCTGAGTTTTCCTGGCTCTCCTCAGATAACCAATACAACAAGATTTTTCTGGCAATCTTGAAAGAAACCAAAACAGAAAGGAATTTACAATTAAATGTAAAATACCTGATTATCTCCTTCGTTAGCCGTTGTAGCCGGTAGAACCAAGTCAGAGTAGATGATTGAATGTCCAAGTTCAATGTCCAGTACTCAATTACAATGGTTCTAATTCTAATAGATTTTAAATTTAACCAAGTAGGGCTTGCCTTAATTGATTTTGATTCCAAAGAAAGGGAATAACAATTCCTCTTATCAAATTAGATTGGAATAGCAGAAACAAAATCAATTAAATAAAGCTAAGGAAAGAGAATATTAAATAAGCACACTTAGCTTAGATGGAGCACAGAATTATCTCTCAGAAGTTCGACGAAGATTGGCTTGAATGGATTAATTAATTCGATGATTTCTTCTGAGATTCGTGCTCTATTTATAGGTGAGCAGATTGCGTGTTCGACTGGTCTAGAGAGCTCTTCGACTAGTCGAAGAAATAATAGATATTTGAAAAATCAGGCGCGATAAGCTTTGACCGTTCTACGACTTGTCGAAGGTTTCCTTCGGCTGGTCGTAGGTCACCTTCGACTGGTCGAAGGTCTCCTTCGACTGGTCGAAGAATTTAAAATTCATCGCTGGACTTTGAGTCGAAGACTTTCGACTGGTCGAAGATGCAGTCGACACTGTTCCTTCGACTGGTCGAACAGATTCCTGGACTAGTCGAAGCCTAACAGAAATTATCCGATTTTTGTAACAAACTTACGACTGATCGAGGAATTTCTTAGACTGGTCGAAGCAACTCTAGGACTAGTCGAAGAAGGCCTAGGACTAGTCGAAGAACAGACCAAACGTATGTAAAATAAACATTCGATTTATGTATCCAAAGTGACCTACTTCTAAGGTCAACCTAAGGTCAGTCAAACCTCAACCATGAAGTAAGGACATTGAAACATTAGGAACTAGTGACCTTGAAGTATGAGCCTTGAAGTCTTGATGTAGTTCAATCTTGAAATCTTGATGTAGCTCAATCTTGAAAGTGTCTTGAGTTCTTTATGAACTGCCTTATACTCTTCTTGAAGTCTTGCAGCTTGAGTCATGTCTTGTGAGTAGTTCTTGCATTCAAGTTTGATCTTTGTACGCGTGAGCTTTGCTTGTTGTGAGCTTAGCTTGTTGTGAGCTTAGCTTGTTCATGAATGTTGATCTTTGAGAGAGCTTCACTTATACAAGATATATAATAGTGATTTTGGCACCACAAATTTGACAACAAACAGGGATATAACATATAGCACTTACACATTCCTTTGCATGGTTTGGCCCAGTGCTGAGTTACTGTGGGTCCGATCTTAGCCTGCACAGAGGCCTGATGAAAATCCTCTCCTAACTCCCATTTTGGTTGGATGGAAGGCCCGATATCAGTCCATTTTGGTTTCCATCGCAGCCATTGATTGGGTCTAAAATACAGCCATAGATTGGCTCGGTTCTAACCCGAAAATCATCGATGTTGTTGGCCTGTTATCAGCCTGGAAACAGGGCCATTGTTTGGCTCGTTTTCAGCCTGACATGCATCAAGTGACCTGCTTGTTTTTGGCCTTGTTTGGGTCTGAAACACAGACATTTACTTAGCCTGGTTCCAGCCACGAATGCGGGTGTTGCTGGCTAGATATTAGCCTGAGAGCTTGGCCCAGATCCAGCTCAAAATTGGGCTCACGCATTGCCTAGTTTTAACCTGGAATACCATTGCAGGTTTGTCCTGATTTGGGCCTGAAACAAGGTATCCCTAGGTCCCTTCTCTGGTCTTGAACTGCAACCATAAAACGGCTTCATTCCAGCCCCTAGAATGCCACTATTTTATCTCTGTTTGGGTCTGGAATACAGCCATGGATTGGCTTGGTTTCAACCCCAGCTATGGCCATTGTTTGGCTCGATCCTGGAGCCTGTTTCGAAGCTCTACAAAGAGCTCAAAACAAAGCCCAAATGGGGCCCGAAATAGTGCTCTTGCTTGACTGTGTTGCAGCCCGAAGTGGAGCCATTACTTGGCTCGACTCCAGCCCCAAGAGTCGCTGTTGCTAGACCGAATCTCAGCCATTATGTGGCCTAGTTTCGATCCAGGCAAGCATTACCTCTACGTAGTTGGAAACTACGGGGAGATGGGAGGAAAAGGTCACCGGAGGTGGGTGGACACCTCCTTGTTTTCCCTTTCTCTTTCCACTCTCTTTCTTCTCCCTCTCGGTGTGAATCCCAAGAACTACAGGCTCTATATATAGCTGTGGAGGAGAGGACTCCAACGACCGTATCTCTACGTGAGCAAGGGATAGCCAGGATCGTGCCACCCCCTGTCTTTTCTAGAGAGG
This sequence comes from Magnolia officinalis, assembly GCA_021015155.1. Lineage (NCBI taxonomy): Eukaryota > Viridiplantae > Streptophyta > Magnoliopsida > Magnoliales > Magnoliaceae > Magnolia > Magnolia officinalis. The sequence goes on along the minus strand of JAJHSJ010000005.1, from coordinate 22,168,280 downwards.
AAGGTCTCCTCTCACTTTCTTTATCCACAGGCCTTACCTGACTATTCTTAGCAAAAGGGAGAGCATGCCTCCCACTGGAAAACGGATGGATGGGATTGCACGATTGGATCGATCGTGATCCGTCCAACTGATTCTAGCATGGTCCCACTTCTCGGATTCCAGCCACTTGGCAGTCTTTGGACGGTTCCGTTCGAGCTTCCTTATCCCTTTGCATGAGCTTAAAATCCTATACACTTTTGGTCGGATGGACCCCACAAGCTCAGTGAACTACTCAGATCTCTCGAAAAGTGCCCGGGGTGGGCCACTTTGGAGCTCAATGGTCGAGAGTTTCGGACTCTGTTTTTTGGCGGGAGAAAATGTGTTTTTCTCTTATTTGCAAAGAGCTTAGTCAAAACTCATTTGACTGAGCCAGAAGTTCCAATGCACTTCATGCACAAGTGCATGGGATGCACATGCACACTGTGTGGGGTTCATCGGAATGGTCACAATGAATCTGATCCGTTCAATCATTTTGTAGGTAGTCATAGGGGGTATTGGCCCATTTTTAGGGCGGACCCGAGGTCCAGGTGGGCCGTACCACACATCTCGGGCTCTATTTAGCCCCATGACCGCTGATCCGATGGTTGGATCGGTTCGGTATTAAATTTCAACTGTTTATTGTGGTCTTAGAGTGAAATGGGCACTTGGTTGGCTATTTACTAGCCCTCGAAGATTGATTCACCGCCTATTGTTATAGTTAATTAGGTTGGAACTATTCTGATATGAGGTGTCTAGGTAAGGTTACCTTCTAGACCGTCATGGGGTGCCTTCCAGCTTTTGGGGCCTCTGATGAGTGGCCATTAATGGTGCTCGAAAGTCCCGTCCTGCATAAGTTGGGTTCAACCCATTTGGTTAATCCGATCTGACTTAGGTTGATGTGGGTTCAAAAGGTAACACCCATGTACTAAAGGTACGAGGTGTTACAACTAGTTCCCAAGAGGTAGCCCGCTACCACACGAGTGTGAAATTAGGACCAAGGCCTAAAACAATCCATGGCCTAATGGGTTATACTCAAAGCCCAACACATAGGCAATATGGTGGGCCCTCAAGCAAGGTTTGGGTCCAACCATGAAGGTCACAAAACCCATATATTGTGGTGGGCCTAATGGGCAGCTCGGTAATCTAACCATAAGGGTAATATCCTAACTTTATCCAAGTGAGTTGGGCCTCACAAATTGGCCCATATACAAAATCATTTTAGTGAGCAACCAAGGGCCCAACTACTTTGCATTTTATGGCCCAAGACTCAACACAATAGGTGGTGAAATACAGGCCCAAATGTTCAAGGGGCCTAACTAGAAGATCCAAGATGAATGGGCCTACCAAGGCCAACCAAAACTATGAGCATAGATCCAAAATAAAATCCAATGGAGGTGGGCCTCCAAGTATACATAAATGAAGCCCAAAGACATATCAGAGAATGACAATCTTATGTGCATAATCATCCTTAATCTGGTGGGCCATGCTGCCCCAAAACATGCCATTAGGGGCAGCCAGTTTAGGCCCATTGCTAAATTTCTAGCCCACCTATATTCTGGGCCTATTGAAGCCCAACAATAAATGATAAGGATTAAGCATGAGCTCCCTGGTGGCCGACATATATCTCTGTGGGTCCCGCCAGATGGGAGGACTGAATTACATACATAAAACAGGTGGACCATGCTGCTGGACTGAAAGTCCAGCGGTGGTCCAATGGGCCTGGGCGTCCTTATGGTGGACGGTCCCATGGGCCTGGGCTAAGGCCTAAAATACATCAAGCAGGTCCCAAAATGGGTGCCATTGAGGGATATGGCCGTGTCCCACATGGACCACAATTAGATGGATGGTGAGTGAAACAAATGCATCAAGGTGGGGTGGCCGACCAACCAAGGCTAGACGCCCCAGCCTAGGCGTCTCAACCTGGTGGGCTGGTCCAGCCCGCGCCACGATTGGTACAGGCGTCTTTTGACCCTAAAACTCGGCAGGTAGGTCCTATCATGGGTGGGCCACACCTCTGCAAAATTTTAGGATTTTTGGATAATTAGAAATACTTTAATTAAATTAAGGAATACAGGCAGTCCAGAGAATCTGCTAAGTGCAGAATTTTGGACAGACCCTGATTGAGCACCCAAAAGGGGTGGGCCCAGGGTCTCCAAAAATTGGAGAAAATTGATTTCAACATCCCCACATATGTATAGTACAAGGTAGGGTCCACCAAAGTGGCCCACTTATTCAAAAATTATTTTATATTTTTAAGTTTCTATACTATAATGTTGCTGGAATTACAGCAGAAAATCCAGCAAGGTACTCATATTAGCCCACTCTTTTGGGGACTCAAATGAGGTTGGTTAAGGCTAAAATTTGGCATGCTCAAAGGTGGGATATACAACGTCAAAAATTATATATTACTTGTTACAAAAATCCCTACCAAAAGCTCCAAATTCTGGCTTCAAGTTGGCCCAAAAATCTGTCCAGACAGTTTTAGACAACAACATGTAATTGAAAGGAATTAAATATAGACATCATTTACAATATGATTTAACCCCAGAAAATCATGTTGTGGACTACCCCAATGGGCCCCACAAATGTCCAGGTCTTCCCCATCATTAAGAACCCCTTGCATGTGCCCCATTTAGCTGGATTTTGGGTCCACATGTCTAAGGATGGACTACCATGGGCGTCCAACCATCAGGATTTTTGTTGGTCCACAAGGTGGGCCAACACATGATCAGAATGTTAACATAAAAAAAAAAAAAGGATCGGCCACAAGAGGAGGGGATCTGCCACATTGAGGCCCTCCCCTTCATAAATCACACAACACATTTCATTGATTCACATGTTACAATATAGATCAACCACATGCATGTCCTAGAATCAAGATCTATAGTTGGGATGCCATCCCAACCATGATTCTAAGGTCTAGATGACCTATCATGCAGTGAAATCTAAGGAGTCCTCCATGATGGGGCCCATAAGGGTAAAATCCCTTGCATGGGATATGTATGTATGAAATAGGCTATTTGGCCACATCTAAGGGGTGGTGTAGGATCTCCACCATAGATTGGTGGGTCCTACACTTCCCAAATGAAAGAAATAATAGATCTAGAACATGGAATTGAAAATCCTACATCATAGAAGTACACCCACCTTAGATCTCTTCCAAACTTGTATCTCCTAGCTTCTAGTGCTCCAAGGATGATGTATTAATGGGTGAGATGGAGTATGGGTGGTTGGATTGAGAGGAATTTAAGGTGAAAGGGGCTGGAATGGGATGGCTAGGTGGAGATGTCCCACCCTCACTTGCTAAGTAGGAAATGGGAATGAGAAAGGGAGGAAATGAGAGGGAGAGAAGAGAGAGAGAGATGGAGGTTTTAAGCCTAGCAATCATTTCTTTCTTACCTTGGGTAGAGAAAGGTCATGATTGGAGTAGAAAGTTAGAAACAATGTTGCAGGGTTAGTAGACTTTCTAGGTCTTTGGGTGGTGTTTTAGATATAGGTGGTGTAAGAATAGGGTTTTAGGTAGTGTGTGTTGGAAATTGGTGCCAAGAGATGCGACCAACCTAAAAACCCGTGCACACCATCCCTAGGTGGGCCACATGACCATGATCAAGGGCTAGAAAATGAAATGCATACAACTTATGATATGCACATCGGATGGATGCACAAGATACGTCATTGGAACCATAATGACGATGCGAACAAGATGACATAGGTTTCGGTTCGATCCCAGTCGGGTCTACATGATCGGACTTAAGGATGACTGCAAACACTATCCGAGGGTCGGGGGTCGCCGGGATTCGACCGGTAGGACAACGGGAACAAAAGGAATGAAATGCAAAGTTACACACACACATGCACACACATAAACTCGGGTCGGGTCTTACAACCCTCCCCACCAACAAAGAAATTTCATCCTCAAAATTGACCAATCCAGGATAAAATGAAAGGCATAACACCACCATCATATAACAATCATCAAAGAGAAGGCAATGCATACAATCATATATATCAATCAATCATCAAACAAATGTGGATTACGCTCTCTAATCTCGGCCTCACATTCCCAAGACACCTCGGAATCCGAATGATGACCCCACTACACCTTTACCAAGGGAATGACCTTGGTCCTAAGGACCTACTCCTACCGATCAAGAATATGAATCGACTGCTCGATGTAGGAAGCATCCTCAAGGACCTCAAGCGGCTGCCAATCAATCACGGGAATGGTGCCCAACCCACACTTCTGCAACATAGAAACATGTAATACGTCATGGATCGTGGACAACTCTAGATGTAAGGCAAGCCTGTAGGCCACAACGCCCACGCGCTCGGTAATCTCAAAAGGTCTTATAATTCTTGGGCCAATCTTGCCCTTCATAGCAAATTGAACCACACCCTTCATAGGCGAGACCTTGAGATATACCTTGTCCCCAAATGCAAACTCGAGGGGTCGACGCTGACGATCAGTAAAACTCTTCTGCCGGCTTTGAGCCGTGCGCATCCTCTACCTGATAACATCAATAACCTTTGACGTCTGCTGCACAAGCTCAGGACCTAAGAGACGACGCTCTCCAACCTCAGTCCAACAACTAGGAGATCTGCACGGTCTGCCATAAAGTGCCTCAAAAGGAGTCATGCCGATATTCGCCTAATAACTATTGTTGTATGCGAACTCGATGAGGCGCAAATGCTCATCCCAATTGCCCTCAAAATCGATCACACAAGCTCTGAGCATATCCTCAAGGATTTGTTTGACCCTTTCGATCTGTCCATCTATCTGCAGATGATAGGCGGTGCTGAAATGGAAAATGGACCCCATCGCCTGCTGGAAGCTCCTCCAAAATTGAGACGTGAATCTGAAGTCTCGGTCAGAAACGATCGAAATTGAAATGCCGTGTAGTCTCACTACCTCCTCAATGAAGATCCTCGTCAACCATTTCATAGTCCAGGAAGCATGCATCGAAATGAAATGCGCTGATTTCGTCAGACGATCAACGACAACCCAGATGGTATCGTGACTGCGCTGAGTCCTCGGCAAACCAGCGATGAAATTTGTCGGCACATGCTCCCATTTTCACACTGGAACGCTCAACGGCTGCAAGGGACCAAGGGAGTCTCTGGTGATCCGCCTCGACACGTTAGCAAGTGTCACACTCGACCATGAAGCTAGCAATCTAGAATACCATCCCAAACCAGAAATATTGCCTTGACAACAAAACAAGCCAATAAGCTCGACATCGGCAATATAAATAAATCAACGAGCAAGAACATCTCACCAACCAAAATGGAACACGATAATATCATCGGCCTAACATAGCGATCTTCCTAAAAATGTTGATACTGACAATCCCTTACGGCAGATTCTAATAGCAATCTGATCGAACAAAAGCCCTTGAATACAAAAGGGATGCGATGCACCAGAACATAAGACTTACACACGGAGACAGGGAGAATACCCTCAACAATTCCTCTAATAACTAAGGGTCCTGCTGAGTTGTGTAAAATAAGACAAGCCTGAGCTGACCGGGGAGGTGCCTGTCCCCTCAGTGGTCTCTACTACTACTGTTGTTGCTGCGGCAATTTATACTGCTATCTCGGCTGCTGTCGGGGTCTCGGTGGCGAAAGCCACTGTCGCTGCTGCAAAGAAAGAGGGCACTCACAACTCTGACGCCCTGTCTGTCTACATCCATAGCAAATATCAGAAAATGGTCTAAAAGAAGAGGCTGCTAGCTGCGCCGATGATGAAGTTAAATAGGAAGAAGATGGCACTGGTTGTGCTGTTGGTGATTGAAACCCTGAACGTCTCATACATCGATGATGCTGACGCTAATAACAACCACTGGAATGCGCCTTCCTCTTTCGGGCTTCTCTTTGAAGTAAAAATACCGTCATCGAGGCTCGCTGCAGAGTCAAATCTCAAAAAAGGGGGCTTGCGCGCTCCTGCTCCGCCTGTCGGGCATCTCAGGAATGGGCTGATAGGTCTAAAGAATATCAGTGACGATCTACATCAACTGTTGGAGATGTTCAGCTCCTACAGTAATCGACAAATAAGCGGGGGTAGCACTGGCCTCTAACAGAGGCACAGGTGCGCGAGATCCTCGGGAATAGGTACGACAGCTCAAGAGGGGGAACAAGAATCTCAGAGGGTGGAGAAAAAGTTGCTCAGGTCACCGGAGCGGAATGAGAACCATGTCCATATGCACCACCGCCACGGGTGTCACAATCATGGGCATCTCGACTAAACGACATGGTCTACAAAAAGAATAAAGGTAATGAAAACTTAGGGATTAGAATCCTGAAAGGCTAAAATGGAATGAGGGAAGCGCACTCGGAACACTACTTGTCCTATGCTCGCAGCAGATATGCAATGTTATCCCAAGTTATTCCAAAATTACTTGCTATGCTCTGATACCAACTCTTGTTACACCCCAGACTCGGTAACTGGATTCACAAGGAACCCGATAGGCGGTTTTGACTGCAACAGCCTACATAGTACCCCAATCTCGGTTCCTAAGGCAGGTTCCGATCTTGTGATCTACAAGGAGGATTTTTCATAATCATATATCTATTCCAATACGAGCATACCCAAGATCACAACAAGTAAATTTCAGAAATAACAAAAGGACACATTGTAAAATCCACTATAAATTTAAGCTTTATACATTATACAATACTAAGGGAAATACATATGATAATAGAAGAAAAAAGGAAGAGGACCTACAACACTAGGTCCTCGGCTCGCACACCTATCCAAGCTGCGCTGCTAAGACGCCAACCTAGGATCTCCTGCACGCATTAATCATGCATAAGCTTATAGAAAGCTTAGAGGGTAGTGAAAGTGTATGACAATGGTGCGTAGAAGAATAATAGGGGATACAGAAAGGAAACATGATCAAAGCCAACACCACTAGCCTTACTAAGGCTGCCATAAATGCAAGAAGTTATACCAACGTAATACAATAAATGTAGGAAGCCATACCAAGGCTAAATAATGCAATGAGTACTGGGTGTCATGCAATGTAAGCTTATACAGCCGATGCAAATGCAATGCGAAGTGATGTCAGTCCTCACATTTAATCTACATATCAGTACAGTTCCTTCATAAGAAATCTACTGGGGTCTAGTACACTGCAGGATGACTGCCGCTCTACAGATCCGCACAGTCAAACGAGCGTAGGAGACCTCACTACCCACCTGTGGACAGCCAATCACCAGTAAGGCCTAACGGTAGTGGACCCATTCACGAGCTGGTCAGACTCAGCCTAGCCATTGCCCTCTTTCCTCAGACAGGTAAGGCCACACCCCATTCCAACCAACTACACGACAGTGGGAGTCACGGCCTAAAGGTGTAAGGCCCTCGTGCGCTCATGTTTCCACCCGATCATGGCGTTGGAGCAGATCCTTGGTACCATAAAAGTTTTGAGATTTTTACCCAAGGGCATCTTATGCACCCCAAATGCTCAAGTAACATTTTCGGTGTCCAATCATGGACATCCACGATGTATCTATGGAGGCTACAACCCTAATGAAGCAAGGGTGATAATGTTTATATGCTATGCAATGTCAGATGCATGAATCACACATTTAACCATGCATCAATTCCAAGCATCCAACATGCTCAAAAGGGGATATTACGTCCCTCGGGGAAGGTATCATGTAATGTTAATAGCACAATCATAACCATACACACACATAATGTCATTTAAGCATACAATGATGCACATGGGCCATGAAAATGGATTAAGATGCACTATGCGGCGATATACAAAGTAATACACTCCTCCTATCCAAGAAGGAACCAAGACTAGGTACTTAGACAATATCCATAAGGAAATCCAACCTCTAGTAGGGGCCCATTTACCTAGGGTAACCCACGAGACTGAGCATATAAGCTACGGGTCTAAGTAATGCAGAAATGAGCCTAACAAGAGTCTTAGATGAGCATTCAATCACACTTAGATACAATTGGTCTAGAGGGGTCCATAATGGGGACATTTAACCACCATTCCCCAAAAGGCATAAGAACCATGAACTATATAGATAGAAGGCCCAAGTCCTACATTCAAGATAAAAATAGGTGGTCACATATGTGTATACTCCTCATAATGGGCCATAAGAAAAAAGGGGATAATATTATCTTCAACAACATGGGCCCCAAGAGGGGAATTAAGGCCCAAGGCTCAATTCTCAATGGCCATAGAATCCATGCATTAAGTTGGACTTGGTGGACAGCCCGCATACACAATATATGGCCCAAAAACAAGTTTAAGTTTGGATGAAATGGGCCCCACTACATTAGCCTAACACTAGCAATTTAAGTGGGCAACTAAGAACCTAATACCATCCTTATCTCAGCCCACAAGTCCATCAAAATGGTGGAAGTCGGCCCAATATATGCTGGGCTAAGATGGGACGTCCCAACCCACTCTGGGCCCACGGGATGGCCCAAAAATCTGATCTAAGATGGGGTCCTCATGTGATCACTAGAGGTGACCCAAAGAATGCACTGATTAAGCCTAAAGATTATAAGAAAATATAAGTATGCAACAAGTACACAAGTTCTCAATATGGTGGGCCCCACAGCCAAATAAAGTTTTAACCATAAAAATGTATATCTAAGGCCCTTTGATAAACTTTTGGACCGTTTAACTTCCTGGACCTACTAAAGTCCAGAAATTAATCAACTATGTGGAAGCAATATCATGAAGGCTAACAATATTCACAGGGGCCCCACCAGATAGAGGGTGTGTATATATCATGAAAAGATTAAGTAGGCCTGCTACTGGATTGTGAGTCTAGCAACAACCTAAGGCAGAGAGTACTTCCATGATCGGGCGATCCAAGGCTTGAACGGCCTGGACCAACATACGTTGAAGTAGGCTCCACATACATCTATATTGAGCCTCAAATATACAGCCTAGGGCCTATGGTGAGCCTTTAACCATCCATAGAGAAACCCGTGGGCCTACCTTAGGATCACCCCGGAGGACATTCAACCTCAACTGGTTCCTAAGAGGTAGCCTGGTACTACACGAGCGTGAAATAAGGCCCAAGGCCTAAGACAATCCATGGCCTAATGGGTTATACTCAAAGCCCAACACATAAGCAGTATAGTGGGCCGTTAAGCAAGGTTTGGGCCCAACCATGAAGGCACAAAACCCATATATTGTGGTGGGCCTAATGGGCAGCCCGATAATCCAACCATAAGGGTAATATCCTAACTTTAGTGAGTTGGGCCTCACAAATTGGCCTATATACAAGATCATTTTAGTGAGCAACCAAGGGCCCAACCACTTTGCATTTTATGGCCCATGACCCAACACAATAGGTGATGAAATACAGGCCCAAATAGTCAAGGGGCCTAATTAGAAGATCCAAGATGAATGGGCCTACCAAGGCTAACCAAAACTATGAGCATAGATCCAAAATAAAATCCAATGGAGGTGGGCCTCCAAGTATACATAAATGAAGCCCAAAGACATCTCAGAGAATGACAATCTTATGTGCATAATCCATCCTTAATCTAGTGGGCCATGCTACCCCAAAACATGCCATTGGGGGCAGCTAGTTTGGGCTTATTGATAAATTTCCAGCCTGCCTATATTCTAGGCTTGTTGGAGCCCAACAATAAATGATAAGGATTAAGTATGAGTTCCCTAGTAGCCCACATATATCTATGTGGGTCCCACTAGATGGGAAGACTGAATTACACACATAAAATAGGTGGACCATGCTGTTGGACTAAAAGTCCAACAGTGGTCCAATGGGCCTAGGCGTCCCTATGGTGGATGGTCCCATGGGCTAGGGCAAAGGCGCAAAATATATCAAGCGGGTCCCAAAATGGGTACCACTAAGGGAGATAGTCGTGTCCCACATGGACCACAATTAGATGGACGGTGGGTGAAACAAATGCATCAAGGTGAGCCCACAAGGTGGGGTGGACGGCCAACTAAGGCTGGACGCCCTAGCCTGGTGGGCTGGTCTAGCCCACACCACGATCGGTACAGGGGTCCTTTGACCCTGAAACTTAGCAGGTAGGTCCTATCATAGGTGGGACACACCTTTGCAAAATTTTAGGACTTTTGGATAATAGAAATATTTTAATTAAATTAAGGAATACAAGTTGTCCAGAGAATCTACTAAGTGCAAAATTTTGGATGACCCTGATTGAGCACCCAAAAGGGGTGGGCCCAGGGTCTCCAAAAATTGGGAAAAATTGATTTCAACATCCCCACATATATATAGTACAAGGTAAGGTCCACCAAAGTGGCCCACCCATTCAAAAATTATTTTATATTTTTAAGTTTCCATACTGCAATGTTGCTGGAAATACAACAAAAAATCCAGCAAGGTACCCATATTGGCCCACTCTTTTGGGGATCCAAATGAGGTCAGTTGAGGCTGAAATTTAGCATGCTCAAAGGTGGGACAAATAACTTTAAAAATCATATATTACTTGGTACAAAACTCCCCAAGCCCCAAATTTCGGCCTCTAGTTGGCCTAAAAATTTGTCCAGATAGTTCTGGACAACAACATGTAATTGAAAGGAATTAAATATAGACATCATTTACAATGGGATTTAACCCCAAAAAATTATGTTGTGGACCACCTCAATGGGCTCCACAAATGTCCAAGCCTTCCCTATCATCAAGAACCCCTTGCATGTGCCCCATTTAGCTGGATTTTGGGGCCACATGTCTAAGGATGGACTACCATGGGCGTCCAACCTCCATGCATGGTCTGGATTTTCCTTGGTCCACAAGGTGGGCCGCACACATGATCAGAATGGTAACATAAAAAAAAAATAAAGGATCGGCCACAAGAGGAGGGGGTCCGCGACATTGAGGCCCTCCCCTTCATCAATCACACCACACATTTCATTGATTCACATGTTACAATATAGATCAACCACATGCATGTCTTTGAATCAAGATCAATGGTTGGAATGCCATCCCAACCATGATTATAAGGTCTAGATGACCTATCATGCAATTAAATCCAAGGAGTCCTCCATGATGGGGGCCCATAAGGGGAAAACCTCATGCATAGGATATGCATGCATGAAATAGGCCATTTGGCCACATCTAAGGGGTGGTGTAAGATCTTCACCATGGATTGGTGGGTCCTACACTTCCCATATGAAATAAATAATAGATCTAGAACATGGAATTGAAAATCGTACATCTTATAAGTACACCCACCTTAAATCTCTTCCAAACTTGTATCTCATAGCTTCTAGTGCTCTAAGGATGATGTATTAATGGTTGAGATGGGGTATGGATGGTCGGATTGAGAAGAATTTGAGGTGAAAGGGGCTGGAATGGGATGGCTAGGTGGGGACGTCCCACCCTCGCTTGCTAAGGAGGAAATGAGAGGGAGAGAAGATAGAGAGAGGAGTTTTAAGCCTAGCAATCATTTCTTTCTTGCCTTGGGTAGAGAAAGGTCATGATTGAAGTAGGGAGTTAGAAACATTGTTGTAGGGTTAGTAGGCTTTCTAGGTTTTTGGGTGGTGTTTTAGAGATAAGTGGTGTAGGAATAGGGTTTTAGGTAGTGTGTGTGTAGTGTGTGTTGAAAATTGGTGCCAAGAGTTGGGACCAACTAGAAACCCGTGCACACCATCCCTAGGTGGGCTACATGACAATGATCAAGGGCTAGAAAATGAAATGCAAACAACTTATGATCTACACATAGAATGGATGTACAAGATGTGTCATCGGAACCGCAATGACGATGCGAAAAAGATGACATGGGTTTCGGCTCGATCCGAGTTGGGTCTACATGACCAGACTTAAGGATGACTACACACACTATCCGAGGGTCGCGTATTCTCAGGATTCGACCGGGACCGCGGGAATAAGAGGAACGAAATGCATACTTACACACACACATGCACACACATGAACTCGAGTCAGGTCTTACATAACATATCATCTGACCATCCATTATGTTGGTTGATATATGTACATTCCCTTATTTAGTTTGGTGAATAAGTCTTTATTCATAATGATTTAGATATAAGTTATTTTGTATAAGAATTACTTAGAAATGTGCCTACAACCATGTAGAACCATTAGATTTCTCAAAACTCTCATATCAACAATCATTATGAAAATGCCATTAACCTAGACCCATGAATTCTAGATCACATCGTTCCCACGATTTGTTTGATACGAAAATTTATACCATGCCTGCGTATCATAAATTAACTATACATGTCAAATTTTGGCCCTTAGATCATTGTAAAAGTGGCCTAATTGACAAATCAACCCCTTAACCATTGATTTTAGTGTCCATCGAGTGAAGAAGCCTCGTGGGTAGTCGTAGTGGGATATTTCTCTTCATACGAACAACTTGGATTACCCATCATATGGAGGAGAAATAGAGAGAAAGAGAAATATAGAGAAAGAGAAAGAGAAAAAGATAGAGAGAGAAAGAGAAGAGAAGAAAGAGAAAAAGAAGGAGAAAGAGAAGGAGATGCTTATATGTCATCTTCCTTCTCCATATGTATAGTGTGTCCCTCTTACTCAAGTGATGTCGTGATTCATGTAGAAGCTTTCTTACATGGATATCTACCTAGGGTTTAAATCTAAATCTAAGGTGAGGGATTCCTTTAAGCTTATATTAACTTGAGTTGGTTTGATTTATTCTGTTCCCTCACATGCTTTGAATCCTCCCCGCAAATATTTAATTTACCACTATCAATTATTTATCCTTTGAAAATAATGGTTAAGGTGTGATGTTAAATATACATGATCTTTCTGAATTTATGTGAGGGATTCCTTTAAGCTTACCTTGATTTAAGTTGATATGATTATTCTTTCCTTTTACATGCTTTCATATTACTATGATTCACTCCTGCAATTATTTGATTTACTACCTCCAATTTTTTAACCTTTGGGAATTATGTCATGATATTAATTACGAGTGATCCTCATTATTTTATGTGGGGCAATGGATACAAGCCTTGCCCTTGCCTTTACCAATTTTGTTGAGTTGACCATTGCCACTCTCCTCTTTGTTGAGTTAGCCATTGCCACTCTCCTCTTTATTGAGTTAGTCATTGCTACTTTCCCCTCTATTGAGTTAGCCACCGCCACTCTCCTCTTTGTTGAGTTAGCCATTGCTACTCTCCTAATTTTATTAGCCTTGTGCTACCTACTTTTATGGCTTGGTCATGTATCTTGGAATTCCAAAGCTCCCATGATTCAATTGATTTCCTCTTTGGTGCAAGTACTATGTTGGAAATCCTACTTTTAGCGATTAAAGAAATATCATGGAAGTAATGTGGCACGGGTAGTGGCTCCTGGGCCGACACATAATTTCATGAATTTTAGATAGTGGTGCACAAATCAATGTAAGTAATTCGCAATGCGTGTTATATCACTTCTAGGATTGCACGTTGCAAATAGTCACTCCATGAACCAATCGTCTCACGTAATTCATCCAAGTCATGTATTGTGTCATCCTAGGATAACCGCTTAAATCCACGTTAACGTGGGACATGCCGGCGAATCTTCTTAGATGGGATGCGGGGTGTAAGGCCCGTATCCTAGTCCGTACTGTTCCGTCGACTTTTGCGATCCTTCTCGACGAATTCTTGCAACCTGCGACCAATAATCGACGTTTGCGCGCGACTCTAAGTTCTATCCCAGAGATTTGAATCGGCTTAATCCGAGACTTGTACTATTACAACCGCACCATCGCCGCGTCTTGAAAACCAATTCGATACACTGACCAGGAGATGTGGGCCCGCGTTTATTTCGAAGAAATGCCATGCATTTGCGAACCCAAGAGAATGTCTACAACCCATCCCATCAATCAATCAATCAATCAATCAAAGTACACAACCCATGCTTTCTTTCTCCCCAAGTCAAGCAACCACCCTTAGTCAACTCTCATGTCAAGTACATCCATCACCCCTCTCTTACAACCACCCTTTCTCTCTCTCTTTCTCAATACAAATTTCAAGCAAAAGAGAGGTGCACGTCTAAGCAATTCCAAGAGAGAAAAGGTGTTGTGTGTGGCCCACTTCCTATCCCAAAATCCATCATCCTAGCCCTTCAATCCTCATCACCTTTCGTTAAAGTGAGATACAAGGAGTTCGACCCTCCATCAGACCAAGAAGATCGAATGGTGGGTGTTCTATAGGCCTAGATTTCATGTTTTGATGATGGGCCAAGTGAGGCCTACCGATTGATGGTATGGATCTCACTTTGGACCCTAGGTGTGGCTGATGGCCCACCTTGATTCTCATGATCATTCTAGGATGGGGCCATTCTCCATGGACCCCATCATGATGTTTATTTTCCTTGCATGGATAGGGTCATCTAGACCTTACATTTTGGTGGAGAAAGGATCTCCATCGTTGATTTTGATCAATGGGCCCATATGTATGGGACCCACTTGATTTATGTTGTAAATCATGGAAGGGAGGGCCCATAGTGCCGGGGTCCCTCCATCACTCGATCTCTCTCATTATTTTTTCTCTCTCTCTTTTCCCTTGTTGTTGGCCCCATGATGTATGCAATTTATCCAAGTTGTCCACCTTCATGGGACCCACTTGATGGACGTATTGGATCTACATCGTCCAAGCCATGTGGCCTACCCTCTAGATGATGGGAAAACACAAGTATTAGATTGATCCAAATCAAGTAGGCCACGTCCATGTGGGACCCACCTTGATAAAGTATATTCATGCCATTCGTCCAGCATCCCTGGACCCTGGACATGGTGCAGTGAAGTGAACGTGAATATATATATATATATATATATATATATATATATATATATATATATATATATATATATCAGCTTGATTCCAAATTTTTGGGAGGGCCGCTCATGTAGTCCCCACCTTGATGTATGGATTTAATCCACGCTATCCATCCCATTCCCCAGGTCATTTTAGGCATTGAGCCGAAAAATGAAGTTAATCCGAGTATCTGGTGGGCCGTATCTTGAAAGATAGTGGTTTTTACAGTTAAAAATCCACCCTGATGTTTCTATATACCAAAATACCTTGAATATTGGGCTCCTTTAGCCTGTCATGAGCCGTTGGGTCCAATGGTTGGAGCGGACCCTCCAGATTCAGACCACACCTAAGAAAAACCACAAAAATACAAAAATACAAAAATAAAAAAAAATAGGTATGCGCAGTAGGCATTGTTGCTGTCCAGAGGACGTGTAGCGTCTTGCAGCGTTGGGACATGAAGGGGGGGCAGGGACCGTGGGTCCTAGCGCTGGTCCCACCATGGTGTATGTGTTTTATCCACACCATTGGACGGTCGGGACCCATTATGATTTATGTGTTTTATCTATGTCATCCAACCATTTTGTTGGGCTGTTGGACGACCAGTGGACCTCACTCTTGATGTATGTGTTACGTCCAAACCGTCCATCCAGTTGGCGAGCTTGCTTTAAGGCATGAGACAAAATGAGGCAGATCTGCCTATCAAGTGGACCATGCAGCAAAAAGCAGTGGGGATTGAGCGTCTACCATTGAAACCCTTTTTGTTGCCACCGAAGTTTTGGATCATTAGGAAATTTGTTTTTCCTCTTAATTCAGGTTAGTGTGACCTTATGATCAGATTGGGTAGAAATTAAATGCTATGGTGGGCCTTGAGAATTTTAATGGTGGAAATCATTGTCACCACTTTTATTTGGAGTGTGGTCCAGTGGATCTTTTGATATGATTCAATATATATATATATATATATATATAATATTTGAAAATAGATGAGTTGGGTTCGATCTATTTGAAATTGGCCCATTCGACTTGGCCATTGATTTGGCCATTGGATAAGGCCCATGTGATGAGGCCCATATTGATGTATACGTGGCCCAACCGGTGAGGCCCACCTTTATATATATATATATATATATATAATATAATATATATATATATATATATATATATATGTATATATATATAAGGCCCATGGATGAGGCCCATATTGATGTATTTGTGGCCTGTCCGTTGAGGCCTACCTTGATATATATATGAGGCCCATGTGATGCGTCCCATTTGTGTATCTAAGGCCCATGGGTCGAGGCCCAATGGGATATACACAAGTCCATTGCAATGTGTCATTCTACCATAGTTTATGTAATGATGTTTATGATGGGCTATGCCTTCGGAGCAAGGATGGTTTGATGCCCACATTGTAAGTACAATGTTGGTTAAATGTCCACATTGTAACTCTCCTTAGGGCTCATTGATAGGCCCTTACTGGTTGTGTGTAGGCCGTTTAGGCCCATCTTTGTCGTGAAGATAGTCATCACTTATAACATGCTTAGTATAATTCCATGATTCATACCCATTCGCATCATATGTATGCTTGATATGATGAGTGACTGATCATAACATATGCTGTTGAGTAGATTATTTATGGGACTCACTGATAAGAGTGCGCATGGTACATGCAGGATTGCTGCATGATGGGATAGTATGATTCATGCATCTCGTATACGTGTGACCTAATCATTTTACGCCTTAGGGACATCAGGGTCGTGGCCTCCACAGGCACAACATGGATGGCCGTATCGAATACCAGAAATACTTGGTTCTAGCACTATGGGCACTTAGGATGTCCTTGGGTGAAAGTCTCAGAACCTTTTTGGTACTGGGAGATGCTTTAACGTCTAGACCGAGTGCATACTTGAGCGCAGGACTGCCGAATACCAGTAGGCCGCATCTCCCACTATGTGGTGGTTGATTAGAAGAGGGCGTGGCCTTATCCGCCTGAGTGAAGGGGTTGTAAGCTAGGCTGAGTTTGACCAGCTCACAAATGAGTCCGCTATCTATGAGCCGGGTAGGTATTGACAGACTACTGGTCAGGCGGATAGTGTGGTCTCTTCCACTTGTTGGGTTGTGCGGCTAGGGAGGCGGCAGTTAGTGTGAAGTGTATTAGACCCCGGTGATATCCCAGAGAGAAATTGTATTGATATGTGCACTTGATTAGTACTGGCATACTTGCTTTGCATCTCGTATATGACATTTGGCTACATAAGCCTTGCATCGCATGGCCTTGGTATGGGCGATAGCATTCATGCCTTGCATCACATAGCCTTGGTATGGACGATAGCATTCATGCCTTGCATCACATAGCCTTGGTACCGCTGATAATATTCATGGACTTACCCACATATTTTCGCATTACTCTGATATTGTATACTTGGCACTCGCCTTGCGCACACACTTACACCACCTTCGTAGCTTTTGTAAGCTTATGCACGACCGTTGCATGCAGGTGACGTTGGATCGCAGCAGCGCTGAGGCATGAGCGAGTATCAGACTATTTTGGAGCCTTTCGATCACCTTGTATTTCCCTTTCCGCATTGTACTTAAAGTTTTTGATATAGTGGATATGTGGTGATGTTATTTTGGGACTTGGTTATGCTTGTGGTTATGCTCCATTACAAAAAAAAATCATACTAAAAATCCTCCTTGTAGGATCCCATGATCGAAATCTGGCATATGAGTGCCAGGATCCGAGAATGGGGCACTACGGAGGTTATCGGCGGCTTATTTGGAGATTGAGAATTTTGTGAGCCCATTTTTCGAGTTTGGGGCATGACAGAAGTTGGTATCAGATCATAGCTTGGGAATACCTGAGGATCACATCACATATCTACTATAAACTTAGAATGAATAGGTCCCGAGTCTAAATAACTTAGCGATTTTCTGACATAAACCCTTAACGTTTATGTTTCAAGAATTCTCAAGGCTGATAGGCCCTTGTTCCTTCCTATAAGACATGTCGCCTAGAAGAGCGACCCGAACGACTCCCGCTCCACCACCTGTGAGTCCCGCTCTACCACTTGCGACTCCCACTCCACCACCGAATATTTCTACTTTCCACCCTAAGGATGTCACTCCTCTACCTAAGACCGGTGCGGAACCGACCGTACCTGTGAGTGCCACCCAGTTGTAGCAGATGTTACAAGCGATGACCGATATTGTTTAGGGGCAAAGCAGGCGTCCCACTGTTGCCAGCCGAGGCCGAGCAGAAGCGTGCGAGCGCCCTTCTCAAAGACTTTCGAGAGCACGATCCCACGTGTTTTCGGGACGAGCTAGACCCTACCGCAGCAGAGATATGGTGCTCTAAGGTAGAGAAGATATTCGACACCATGAGATGTACGACCCAGCAGCGAGTCCCGTTAGCCGTATTTCTTCTCCAAGGAGAGGGTCAACACTGGTGGGTATCTGTCGCCTGAGCGGTAGCGGCCGATTTTGTATGAACCTGGGAGGACTTTGTAGATTGGTTTGACCGGAAGTTCTTTCCCGAGCATGTGCGGCAGCAGTGCCTATTAGAATTTGAGACTCTGGTCCAGGGGGACATGACTGTGTCCCAATATGAGGAACGTTTCGTCGCACTATCGAGATTCGCGACGTATCTTGTTAATGATGAGGGGAGGAAGGCCCACCGTTTTGAGAACGGCTTGCGTCCTGCCCTCAAGAGTCGTGTGATCGGACATATGCTTCCGACGTTTGAGCAGATTGTGCATAGGGCCTAGATCTACAAGTCAGATTGGGTCGGTTTGCAGAGAGCACGTGACTAGAGGGGAGATCAGAAGAGGAAGGTGCCCTCCAGTAATTCCCAGCAACAACAGCATCATCCACAGTAGCGACGCATGACCCGCCCAACATTTTGAGCACCAATGGCACCCCTAGCACCATATCCCGGACCGTTTTTAGGTACTTACTTTGGGCGTAGTAGGACAGGACATCGTAGGCATGAGTGTCCCCATCCGCAGCAGCAGCAGCCGAGGGCACCGTATCAACCTCTACGACAGCCCCCACAATAGCAGCAGCGACCGCAGCACCAGCTTCCGAGACCTCCCCCACACTAGCAGAGGCAACAGATCAGGCTGCCACAGTGGTAGCAGCAGCAGCAGCAGAGATCTCAGAGGGGACCTGCACCTCCCCAACAGGCCTAGGGTAGATTTTGTGCCGCCCAGTAGGACCCTCAGTCATCAGGAGGGGTCGTTGAGAGTACTCTCCCTGTTTCTAAATGTATTGCACGTGTATTGTTTGATTCTGATGCATCGCATTCCTTTGTGGCTGATAATTTCTGTCGATTGACCGGTTTGCCAATGGAGTCTGCATGTGAGGGTTTGTCAGTATCGATACCCTTGGGGAAGACTGCAGTATTAAACCGATTTTGTTCGTCTTGTCCCGTTCTGATTAGGGATATCTTTTTGCCTGCCGATCTGTTCGTATTGCCGATGTCCAAGTTTAATGTCATCCTGGGTATGGATTGGCTCGCCGAGTACCATGCCATATTGGACTGCTTCGCGAGGATAGTCACGTTCTGTATACCCGGCGTGCCAGAGTTCCAGTTTGTTGCCGAGCCTAGAGGAGAGCAGCTTTCCTGCCTGTTGTCGTGTGCCGTTGAGGAGTCAGCTGCTTTGAGTATCAACCAACTACCAGTCATTTGTGGTTTTCCGAATGTGTTCCAAGAGATTCTGGGGTTACCACCTCATCGTCACATTGAGTTCCAGATTGATCTCGTGCCTGGTACCGCACTTATTTCAAAGGCCCCGTATCGTATGACACCATTGGAGTTATGGGAACTGCAGAAGCAGTTGGACGAGTTACGAGAGTTAGGCTTTATACGTCCGAGTAGTTCACCGTGGGGAGTGTCGGTACTCTTCGTGAAGAAGAAGAATGACTCATTGAGGCTTTGCGTAGATTACCGCGAGCTCAACAAGGCACGATCAAGAATAAGTACCTGCTCCCGAGGATCGATGATTTGTTTGATCAGCTGCAGGAGGCGCAGCTCTTTTCGAAGACAGACTTGTGGTTTGGTTATCATCAGGTTCGGGTCTAAGATGACGATATCCCGAAGACAGCCTTCAGGACGCGCTATGGTCATTTTGAGTTCCAGGTCATATACTTTGGCTGACCAATGCGCCCACAGTATTCATGCAGTTGATGAACGAGGTCTTCCGTCCGTATCTTGACTAGTTTGTTGTGGTGTTCATCGACGACATTATGATATATTCGAGGACCCATGAGGAGCATGAGCGGCATCTAGAGATTACCTTGCAAACCCTCCGTGTACACCAGCTTTACGCGAAGCTGGAAAAGTACGAGTTTTAGCAGGAGGAGGTGAAGTTCCTAAGTCATGTCGTGACGAGGCAGGGCGTTGCAGTGGATCCCTCGAAGATTGATGTCGTGCGTCAGTGGGGCCAGCCCACGAACACGTCCGAGATCCGCAGTTTTCCTGGTTTGGCGGGCTACTACCGACCTTTCATTGAGGAATTTTCTCGTATTGCAGCCCCGTTGACCATATTGGCCCAGAAGGGTGTCGAGTTCATTTGGAGCGACGCTTGTGAGCAGGCATTTATGGAGCTGAAGGACCGCCTCACGTCCGATCCTGTCATCACTCTTCCCTCTAGGAGTGATGGATTTGTTGTATTTATTGATGGCTCGCGAGTTGGCTTGGGTGCTGTCATGATGCAGCACGGGAAGCTGGTGGCTTATGCGTCTCGCCAGCTCAAGGTCCATGAGCTGAATTACCCCACGTATGATTTAGAGCTGGCAGCAATTGTCTTCGCCTTGAAGGTGTGGAGACACTATCTTTATGGGGTGAGGTTCGAGCTCTTCTCCGACCACAAGAGCTTGAAGTATCTGTTCTCTCAATCCGAACTGAACATGAGGCAGAGGTGTTGGATGGAGCTCCTAAAAGACTACGATTTTGATCTCCAGTACCACCCGGTCAAGGCGAAAGTGGTGGCGAATTCCCTCAGCCGTCAGCCACGAGGCCTGGTGGCGCACATGATAATTCGGGAGTGAAGGATGCTTGAGGATGTGCCAGTTTCTGACTTCGAGATTGTCTTGCAGTCTTTTATTATACAGTTATCGAGCTTATCGATTCAACCCTCTCTTGTCGCAAGGGTGATCGAGGCTCAGCAGGCGGATAGTTAGTGTAGAGTTATCAGGCCGAGGTAACATCTAAGAGTTAGTTAGATTGGCAGATTGGTTCTGATGGTGGACTTCGCTTCAGAGGCCGATTACATGTCCCGGATATTCCTTAGTTGCGCCAAGATCTTATGACCGAGGCACATCGATCGCGGTTCTCTATCCACCCTGGCTCGATAAAGATGTATCGCGATATGAGGCGTCAATATTTTTGGGCTGGGATGAAGTGCCAGAAGCCAGTTTTGTGGCCGAGTGTGACACGTGCCAGCGTGTTAAGGCCAATCATCAGAGACCTCCTGGTCTATTGCAGCCGTTGAACGTCTTGATGTGGAAGCGGGAGCATGTATCTACCGATTTTATCATGGGTTTGTCGAGGACACAGCGCGGTCATGACGCTATCTGGGTTATCGTGGACCGTCTAATGAAGTTGGCACATTTTCTTGCGATTCGTGAGACTTGACATGCGGACCGGCTCGCCAAGATATTTGTTGATGAGATCGTGAGACAGCACGATGTTCCTGTCTCGATCGTTTCAGACCGAGACCCAAAGTTCACGTCTCAGTTTTAGGGGAGCTTTTAGAGAGCGATGGGGACTGATTTGCAGCTCGGCACTGCATACCATCCGCAGACTGATGGCCAGACCGAGAGGGTCAACCAGATCCTTGAGGATATGCTTCGGACCTACGCGATTGATTTCTTGGGTAGTTGGGACGAGCACCTGCGATTGGCTGAGTTCGCGTACAACAATAATGACATTGTTCCTTTTGAGGCACTATATGGCAGACCATGCAGATCTCTGAGTTGTTGAACCGAGGTTGGAGAGCGGCGTCTCTTACGTCCCGAGCTTGTGCAGTAGACGTCAGAGGCTATCGATATCATCAGGCAGAGGATACGCACAGCTTAGAGCCGGTAAAAGAATTTTGCTGATCGTCGGCGTCGTCCCTTGGAGTTTGCAGTAGGGGATAGAGTGTATCTCAAGGTCTCACCCATGAAGGGCGTGGTATGATTTAGCGCGAAGGGCAAGCTTGCCTGAGATTTATAGGACCTTTCGAGATCACCGGACGTGTTAGCGTCGTGGCCTATCGGCTTGCCTTGCCTTGCCATCTCAGTTGTCTCATGTCTAAAACATTTTCCATATCTCTATGTTGAGAGAGTGTAGGTCAGACATCGTTCCTGTTATTGATTGGCAGTCGTTGGAGGTTCGTGAGGACGCTTCTTACATTCAGCAGCCAGTTCGTATCCTCGATCGGAAGGAGTAGGTCCTCCAGACTAAGGTCATTCCCTTGGTGAAGGTGTAATGGGGCCATCATAGTGTGGATGATGTGTCTTGGGAGCACGAGGTAGAGATTTGAGAGCTCTATCCCCATCTTTTCGATGTTTAATTGTATGATGTATTGTGTTTTGATTATATATGATGTTATGTTTCCTATTCCCTTATGAGTTATGATTAGTTGTGATGGTAATATAAATTCCAATGTGACAAATTTTTATTAGGTGGGGAGAGCTGTAAGTCCCGTATCCTAGTTCATATTGTTCCGTCGACTCTTGCGATCCTTCCCGACGAATTCCTGCAACCTACGACTTATAATCGATGTTTGCATGTAACCCTAAGTCGTATCTCATATATTTGAGTTAGCTTAATCCGAGACTTGTACCAATGCGACCGCACCGTCGCCACTGTTCCAACGCTACGTCTTGTACACCGATTCGATACCCTGGCCAGGAGATGTGGGCCCGCGTTTATTTCAAATAAACGCCGCGTATTTGCGAACCTAAGAGAATCTTTACAACCCATCCCATCAATCAATCAATCAATCAATCAATCAAAGTACACAACCCATGCTTTCTTTCTCCCCAAGTCAAGCAACCACCCTAGTCAACTCTCATGTCAAGTACATCTATCACTCATATCCATCACCCTTCTCTTACAACCACCCTTTCTCTCTCTCTCTTCTCAACAAAAATTCCAAGCAAAAGAGAAGTGCACGTCCAAGCAATTCCAAGAGAGCAAAGGTGTTGTGTGTGGTCCACTTCCTATCCCAAAATTCATCATCCTAGCCCTTCAATCCTCATCACCTTCTATTAAAGTGAGACACAAGGAGTTGGGCATTCCATCGGACCAAGAAGATCGAACGATGGGTGTTCTATAGGCCTAGATTTCATGTTTTGATGATGGGCCAAGTGAGGCCTACCGATTGATGGTATGGATCTCACTTTGGACCCTAGGTATGGCCGATGGCCCACCTTGATTCTCATGATCATTCCATGATGGGGCCATTCTCCATAGACCCCATCATGATGTTTATTTTCTTTGCATGGATAGGGTCATCTAGACCTTCCATTTCGGTGGAGAAAGGATCTTCACCGTTGATTTTGATCGGTGGGCCCAAATGTAATGGGACCCACTTGATGTATGTTGTAAATCATGAAAGGGAGGGCCCATAGTGTCGGGGTCCCTCCATCACTTGATCTCTCTCTATCTTTCTTCTCTCCCTTTTCCCTTGTTGTTGGCCCCATGATGTATGCAATTTATCCAACTTGTCCACCTTCGTGGGACCCACTTGATGGACGTGTTGGATCTACACCGTCCAAGCCATATGGGCCCTACCCTCTGGATGATGGGAAAATGATTGATCCAAATCAAGTGGGCCACGTCCATGTGGGACCCACCTTGATAAAGTATATTCATGTCATCCGTCCAAGGTCCCTGGACCCTGGACGTGGTGCAGTGAAACGTGAATATATATATATATATATATATATATATATATATATATATATATATATATATATATAATATATTGATTTCAAAAAATAGATGAGTTGGGTTCGACCTATTTGAAATTGGCCCATTCAACTTGGAACATTTGACTTGGCCCATTGATTAGGCCCATTGGATAAGGCCCATGTGATGAGGCCCATATTGATGTATTTGTGGCCCGTCCGTTGAGGCCCACCTTGATTTATATGAGGCCCGTGTTATGCGTCCCATTTGATGTATTTAAGGCCCATGGGTCAAGGCCCAATGGGATGTATACAAGTTCATTGTAATGTGTGATTCTACCATGGTTTATGTAATGATGTTTATGGCGGGCTATGCCTTCGGAGCAATGATGGTTTGACGCGCACATTGTAAGTACAATGTTGGTTAAAGTCCGTATTGTAACTCTCCTTAGGGCCCATTGATAGGCCCATACTGGTTGTGCGTAGGCCATATAGGCCCATCTTTGTCGTGAGGATAGTTCATCACTTATAACATGCTTAGTATAATTCCATGATTCATACCCATTCGCATCATATGTGTGCTTGATATGAGGAGTGACTGATCATATCATATGCCATTAAGCAGATTATTTATGGGACTCACTGATAGGAGTTACCCACATGAGCGCATGGTACATGTAGGATTGCTGCATGATTGAATAGTATGACTCATGCATCTTGCATATGTGTGACTTGATCATTATATGCCCTGGCGACATCAGGGTCGTGGCCTCCACAGGCACATCGTGGATGACCATATCGGATACCAGAAATACTTGGTTCTAGCACTATGGGCACTTAGGATGTCCTTGGGTGAAAGTCTCAGAACCTTTTTGGTACCAGGAGATGATCTAACGTCTAGACCAATTGGATACACGAGCGCAGGAGTGCCGAATACTAGTAGGCCGCGTCTACCACTGTATCGTGGTTGGTTGGAAGGGGGTGTGGCCTTATCTACCTGAGTGAGGGGGTTGTAAGCTAGGCTGAGTTTGACCATGTAACACCCCGTATTTTAATCTGGGGTTTTAGTTTTAAAATTTTAAATAAATAGACAATATTCATTGGTATGGCCCACCTAAGCTTTGGAGATTGTCTTATCTTTGGGCAGATGTCCCAGTTGAACGTTTAGAATCTAATGGTAGGAGTGGATTCCACAAGGCATCAATGTGGACCCCACTTTTGAATGGTGTGTGTGCACAAATTATGTGCACACGCGGTGCACTGTATCTCTAGCCCAACAGAAAGATTCCGACAGAAGGAAATCTCCTTCTTCCTTTCCTACGTTCCCGCCTAGCTTTGGTTTAAACGGAAGAATTTCATTTCTATTCGCTGTGACCCACCATCTTGGATCTTAGAGATGTCCAAACCGTCCATCTTGCAGGTGGGTCAGTTTTAAGCAAACCCCAGTTTGGTTCATACGAAGATGAGCTCACATGTATTCACAGACTCAGACACAAACCAACTATGTATGACTGACTTCCGAAAATGGGAATTCTATTATCCACGTAAGCTTGTGATCCACGTGTGTGGGAACCTTTCGATCTCACCCCTTCATTTACAAACAATCCTAGCCATGTATCCCTCCTCGACGGTAGGGTTTTAAATTAAAAATGAGAAAGGAATCTTTTCCGTTCGGGCGTCAAATCGATCTTAGTCGTCCGTGGGTTTCTAGAAGCCACTCTAGATCAATCCTGGCCCTTCAAATCAGTATATAATATCCCAAATAATCCCAGAATCCCTAGCTACGGGGAGAGAATTCGCAGCTACAACTAGTTCTTCCCAGTTTTCCAAGAACCATATGTTTCCTTCTTCCTTCAAACCCATCGATTAAAAGCTCATGAAGCTTCACTTTTAGATTTCCACAAGTTTCCTACGACAGATCTAGACCCTTTAGTGCAAGCGTTTCAAAGGAATGAAGCCCCATCTCAAATCCACCATTGGAGCTTCACCTTCTTCCTCATCGGAAAACACGGATTGCCAATCGCGGCTGGCCACCAATTCTAGATCTGGTTCACTCGCCAGGTAGGTCACTTGATTGTTTTCTAAGCAATGAAATTTCACCAATGTCCGATCATTAATAGGGAAAGTGGGAGAGTGAGTGAGATGAGTTCACTCGGTTTGACTCAATCGAGCAGCGGATGAGTTCTCTCACCTCGTGTTGCTGAGTTTTGTGGTGAATACAATTTGAGTTGGATTTAATCTAATCCATGACATGAGAAGAGTAATGGATATTTCTTTTAGAAGATTAGCAAGTCAAGGAGTTATCGAGTTATCATCGTGGCACTACCGAGTTAACTCGACAGATAAGTATTGGGTTGAGTCGAGACCGAGTTTGGGTTAAGCTTAGTTCAAATCTAGGTGTTGGATATGTGTGTCAGTTTGTAGAAAAGGTAAGAAAGGAAAGTAGAGATCGAGTTGTGTTCAGGGCCGAGTTGTTTCTGAGTTGAGCCGAGTTGGCTCGGTTGTTCTAGGGAATTTAGTCTTGATCAGGTCTGTTCACTTTGGTTCAGCAACCAGAGTGTGCTATAGGTCTGACTCAGCCCAGTTATCAAGAGACAGAGAGAGAGAGAGAGAGAGAGAGAGAGAGAGAGAGATCAGTGTAGGGTGTTGTCCAGTCCACCTGGTGGCACTGCCGAGTCGACTCAGTTGGAGTCAAGTTGAGTTGAATGGTTTGCAGCCCTTGTTATTAGAAGTGAGTCGATGTATATTAATCTAACTAGGCTGTGTTGAATGCAAGCTGAGTTGAGTTATATGGTTTTAATCTTAAAATCTATTTTAATGGAAATTAAGTAAATTCATTTATATTTGTTAGGTGGGAGATTTTGTTTCCCAATTACTTCATCAAGGTTCACCTTGTTTGGATTGAGATGGAACTGACTTGTGTCGATTCGATTTCAAATTCTGTGGGTTTGGACTTAATCTCAAGTTAGTACATGCACTTGAACCATATTTGAAGAGAACCCACACCCTAAGGTGAGGATTCTCTCTTCAAGCTTTCCTTTATTTCAATGGTTAGATTGGTTTACTTTCACGCATCTTTTATGCTTGGTTTATTATTCATGTTTAGTTTATATGAATGATTTAGCTTTATTTAATTCTACAAATTGTTTAGAATGATTATGGAATGAGATTCGAATTATTGTTTAGAATCAAGATACTTCTTAGTGTAGAAATCGACTCTCTAATCTAGTTAAGCAAACAATCTTATTTGCATAATGTTGATTCATTTGTATGTTGACGTAAACGATAATTGCTTGGAATTAGAAGATGGAGTTAATTGTGGTTTAGTTTGTCATTTGTTTGTGTTAAGGGATTGTATTGGAGTTCTAATGCTATATGTAGATGGATACGTACATTTAGACTTTTCTTGAGCTAGTAGCCGGTCATAAATGAATCAAACATTATGTGGTTGTAGACTTACCATCTCATGGATTATTTGTGTTCTTGTGGCTTATAGATTGTATTATTTGGTGGTGTCCTTGAAGGACTTGATGCCAATGTGGCTTTTTGGGAGAATTCATTGTTGAAATTATATATGAACTTGTGATGGTAATGGCTACATGTTAAATCATGAGTGGCCACTAGTTGTAGAAGTTCTTATAAATGGAATACCTTGAATTCTTTATTTTACCAATACTGTTGTTAATTATTTGAATGTTTTAAAAATTTACTTGCTTAAGTCTCATGAGCCAGGGATAGTGGAATGGGACACTATGCCCGAGCTGTCGGCTTATGCTGGATTGCGCTCCCCCCCATAGTGACCTTTGAGCTTCTATGATATTCTGTTTGTAAATTGGACTAACAACGGTTGGGTTAATCATACATACATGACACATGGGCATTATGGGTGCATGGTTGACTGTTTGAAAGACCAGTGTACTGTTCGAATGACCCTTTTTGCATTTCGAATGGGTCGACTGTTTGAAAGACCCGATATCATGTATGAATGGGCCAACTGTTTGAACGGTCCATTCATTTGTTCAGCTGGATGTGCATCCCCAGGCTGATTGCATTCATGCATTCATTCATTAATCAAGATTGTATTTTGGATGTTATAACCATTAGTGTTATATTTGTGGGGAATGGATTATATCTCTTCATGTTACACTTTGAATTCTGGGCAGACACGTAATTGGTGTTGTACTTGTGAGTGTTGAATTGTAATTTAGACATTATATTTTCTTAAATTTACACTTGAAAATGTGAGTTGTATCTTCTTCTGAATTATAGGTGGTATCATCCTATATGTCACTTAGGAAACATAAATTGTATATTTTTATATTCAACTTGTGAAGTTTACGTTGGATATTGTATTCTCCCAAGTTATTTGAATTCCATTCTTGACTATTATGATGCTTGGTAATCTTGGAGGGTATACCTCACTGGGATAGCCGTTGACACTATCAAACTGTATTCAGTGGGTGTAGGTTATGTAAATGACATACAGGTTAACATTAATGTGGAGCATGAAGAATTGAATAATCTTGCAATTCTTGATTCTACATTTCCTACTTTTGTTAAGATATTTCATTTGATTATTTTGAGTCATTGGTTTGTATAAGCCTTATGGGTAACCAGTTGTATAAGTTGAGACATATTTTGGACACTTCCTCCATGTGTGGTTTGTTTTGCTTCCGTGGAGATTGCTCGCTTATACTTATAAAAGAAAAAAAAATTATTACTGTGAAATGTGAGCTATCCTTTAAGTTACACACTCGGGATTTCAGAAAACGAGTACTAAACTTGGGTTACGAAATCCGAGGCGTTACAGACCAGCTCGCAAATGAGTCCACTATCGACGAGCCGGGTGGGTATTGGCAGACTACTGGTCAGGCGGATAGTGTGGTCTCTTCCACTTGCTGGGTTGTGCGGCTAGGGAGGTGGCAGTCAGTATGAAATATATTAGACCCCGGTGATATCCCAGAGAGAAACTATACTGATATGTGCACTTGATGAGGACTAGCATGCTTGCTTTGTATCTCGCATATGACATTTGGCTACATAAGCCTCGCATCGCATGGCCTTGGTATGACCGATAACATTCATGTCTTACATCACATAGCCTTGGTATGGCCGATAGCATTTATGTCTTGCATCACATAGCCTTGGTATAGCCGATAGCATTCATGCCTTGCATCACATAGCCTTGGTATGGCTGATAGTATTCATGGATTTACCTGCATATTTCTGCATTACTCTGATATTGTATACTTGACACTCGCCTTGTACACACACTTACACCACCCTCTAAGCTTTTGTAAGCTTATGCACGACCGTTGCGTGCAGGTGACGTTGGATCGTAGCAGCGCTGAGGCAGGAGCGCGTATCAGACTATTTTGGAGCCTTTTAGTCACCTTGTATTTCCATTCCTGCATTGTACTTAAAGTTTTTGATATAGTGGATATGTGGTGATGTTGTTTTGGGACTTGGTTATACTTGTGGTTATGCTGCATTACAAAAAAAAATCATACTGAAAATCTTCCTTGTAGGATCCTAGGATCGAAATCTGGCATATGAGTGCCTGGATCCGAGAATGGGGCACTATGGAGGCTGTCAGCGCCAGATTCGATGATCAGAAATTTTGTGAGCCCATTTTTCGAGTTTGGGATGTGACATGGGGCGAGCCGGATAACTATAAATCATTTCCCACATTATGGCGATCGCTAAGTGTGACGAACCGCATATACTTTGTTAGGCATGCATCTCATGTAGGTTACTTGCACATATTAATACCCCTCATAGTTGTGGAGTACGGAACGTATCAGAACCCTTGCATTACTTTTATAAATCTCTTAAATTAATGATAATCTTAAAGGATAGGCACCATTATGAGTAGGGCATTGACCCTCTCCAACCATACAGATGATGCAGGTGATGTACAGATTGAAAACCCAGAGGACCATTTCACTATAGAAAATTATACTGAATGAATAAGAAGATAATTTTATGATTTAGTTTTATGTTTACGTTACAAACTCGATAATGTAATAAAGCTCCCATCAAGAGGGCATTTGATAAATTATTGAATTCTTTATACTATAACAAAATAATAAATACAATCGATTTTATTCTTGTGAATGGTTGGTTACCTTCATAAATGTAACTGGATGTGATCTAAATGAAAAAAATATATGATGTGATTTTTAAATCATCCAATTTATACATTATTAACATTCGGAATTCTCGGGCACGAGTATGTACTCGTGCCGCAAAATTTCGGGATGTTACAATGCATCCTTTCATAATCTCATTCGTGCATTTAATAAGAGTACTTTGGTACTGTTTGTTTACCTGTTTGATCATTACCCACATTGATTGAGTTGATAGCAAGTGTAACTTATAACTAATGGGACCACTGAGTTAGTTACTCACTCACACCTAGGATGGTGTTTTAAAATAACAACCATGCGATGTTCTTGATGTAGGTTCTATCAAGACCTTCGGTGAAAGGCTTGGACTGGCTTGCACTTTCACCGTGAAGTCTTAGGAGTGTCGGGCAAAATTAGAAATCTTATATTTATTTCAATTTTTTGCATGTCTATGTTGGAGCCCCCAACTAGGTGTACTATGTGTTGATTTTGTTGTATGTTCATTGTGGCTTGTATCATCCCCATTTTGGGTGATCACCACTATTGGAATTGTACTTTGACTGTTAAGCCTATATTTCTAAGATTTGTTATCACTTTTTGACTTTTAATGTCCCTAATCTAAGTCTACTTTGATTATTAATCATGGGTGAATGTTAAACGTGATTGCGAGGGCACCCTGTGAACTTGCCCACATGCACTTTTTATTAGGTTAACACCCATGGACTTGGGATCGAAGTCTTCGTAATCGGGTGCTAATATTCCGGGCATTACAAAATTTGAATTATACATATTTGAATTTAGGGCACTAAATGGGTGTTGGTAAGCATTCATAGCTTTAGCTTGAGCTTGTAACACTACTTGAAGGGATTGTAAAACAATCCTTAATTAGCTATGCATTACTCTTACAAAATCCAGAAGTGCTTTACGACCTCATTGGTTTGAACCACGTCTACTTTCCTTAACTCCAAAGCCTTAACCTTCCTTGTGAGACCCATAATCCTTTCGTTTACATTGTCTTCATATTTGAATATATAAATTTTCCTTTTCTCTTTAGGCACATGCTTGGTATTACTAGTATTATTAGACATATCCCATGATTGGTCATTCTAAGCTTGCTGATCAAAGTAATCCCAAGCCTCTTTAGGATCATTACTCATGAACTCAGAGTTACACATCATCTCTCTAAATTGGCACATACTAGAATTTAGTCCATCGTAGAAAAAGCTAATGACCCGCCGTATTTTGTAGCCATGATGTGGGCAAGTAAATAAAAGCTCCTTGAATCTCTCATAATATTGAAAGAATGTTTCATCCTCCTCTTGTGAGAAGTTCATGATATTCCTTCTCAACATTTTAGTTTTATGAACCGGGAATAGCTTTTTCAAGAATTCCCGGATCATCTCAACCCATGTTCTGATGGATCTTGGCCTTAAGGAGTGAAGCCATGATTTGGCCCTCTCCTTCAACGAGAATGGGAACAATTTCAGTCTACAAGACGTTATAATGCAATGTTACAACGATCTCATCAAACTCTTTTAAGTTTAAATATGGACTTTTTAAGTCAAGTCCATGGAATTTCGAGAGTAGTTAGACCCCACCTGGTTTAAAATAAATATTTCTCATGTTTACCGGAAAAACCATGCAAGATGGTGTGGTTGTTCTCGCATGTTGCAGGTAGTCACGTAAACTCCTAACTAGTGGAGCATTGTGTACTTCGTTCTCATCTTGGTACGACTCATTTTCAGGTTAATTTGGTGCATTGGCAGCCATGGTTCCAGTTGATTCATAAGAACTCAAGTGTTTTCTAAGTCAATAATGTATGGAAAGTCCTTCAACTAAACTGCATTAACTTAAAAGCCTCATTGTGTGATCACGGACCCACTTGGGCATGAACACACACAAAAACCCTAAATAAAAAACCTAAACCAAATTTCTACAGCAAAACAAAATCCTACAAGAAAATAGAAAATAATTAATAAGAAGTGAGGAAGGATGTTACCGGTGATGGAGAACTAGGATTAAAAAAGCTATAAAATAGAAAATAAAGACCAATGTTAGTAATTTGCTTAAAAAAATCTTATCCTAAAAAGGTGTAGCGAAAGCCTATATCCTTACTTAAAGTGTTCTCATCGTAGTTAAGTCACGGGCAACAGCACCAAAAACATGCTCTCAACCCAAAGTACGGAGCTGCAAAGTAGTATAACTCGGTGAATCCGAGGTCAATCCATAAGGAAAATTTTGTTAAGAACACAACTAGAACTAATCTAATTTTTAAGAATTAGGAATCCAGTGAAGTAATTAGAGTAAAAATAATAATGATAATAAATTATCTAAGGATCCAGGAATCTGCAATTAACAATTCCTTAACGTAATTCGTCTAATTCAACTCCATAACTCAACTAGAATGAAAAAATGATTCATTTTAGTTGCAAGATAATTTTGTTAAATCAATAAAAAATTCTCAATTAAAATATATGAATCAAAATAGATTGATCTCTTATAAAGATGCAGGTAATTGATTTCATGGAATCTAAAGCATAGATTGTACCCAGAGTTAACAATAGATCAAGAGATTTTACATATCAATTCATTCGCTAAAATTGGAATTCAATCAGTTCAATCATAATTCAACATTAAAAATTAATAAATTTGAATTAAATATAAGAATTAATCAAGTGGTTCATCCATTAGTCTTATTTAAGAGATTAACCTAACATAGCTAACATTTTAGGGAAAAAAAATGAAAAACCAAACAAGAACTGAAAGATTGAGGAAGTAGAATGATGTCAAAGAAGCGTGCACCTTCGCTTTCTCTCACTCCCAAACCATAATTTGTGTTCTAAATATGTCCTAAAACCCTCTTTAAATAGTACTTTTTTCACCAACTTTGTGAAATTCACGAACTTTCACACTTACACGCACCATCGATAGAAATTTTTTATAGGATCGAGTGCAATCGAAGGTCTGTCAATAGGATCAAAACTTCCTTCGATTGACTCAAACATATGAAAAATAATCCAGCAAGCAAACTTGAAAATTTTAAAGTTATTTGATCGTATTGAGTCCAATCAAGTTCCATCGAATCTCATCGAAGGATTGTTCATAAAATTGAATTCCTATCGGTAAGTGATGTGTTGTATATCAAGCACCCTTAGATGTCAAATTTCGTTGAGACAAACCACTTTAAGATGTGACTTGTTCATATGATGGAAAGTTCACCTTCATATGAAGATCAACTTCAAGTTCAAGTGCAAGTTCAAGTTCAAGTTCAAGTGCACTTCATGGTCAAGATCAAGATCAAGCTTCAAGTACAAGTATATCAAGTAGAAGATCTACCAAAGCTTTTGAAGCTACAAGTTCAATGTTCAATATTTCAGGTACATATAACCTTAGAATGACCTTAGGTTTAGGTAATTTATATTGCATATCATTTATAGGTTGTTATACTTTTTATAGGCTTTATTTCGACTAGTCCTAACTTATGTTCGACCAGTCCAGGTTTTGTTTCAAATTTTTAGATTTTTCTGATAGGTCCTCAACCAGTCGAGCACCCTGCTCGACTAGTCGTAGACACTGGCTCGACTAGTCGAGAAGGGCTCGACTCGAACTCCAACAAGCTTTTTTGGACCCACTCGATCAGTCGAGTGCTATGCTCGACCAGTCGAGCATGTCACTCCACCAGTCGAGGGTCGGTTTTATCCGATCACGCCAGAATTTTTAAAATTTTGTTGAACCTTAGACCAGTCGAAGGTGACCTTAGACCAGTCGAAGGAACCGTTTTTCAGCCTATAAATAGAGGTCTCTTCTCATCTTTATTCATTGATTCAAAGCCAAATTAAGCCTCCACTTTGAGAGAAAAGCCCCCATCATTGTCAAGCTATAGTTCAGTAATTGTAGATTCATTTTATAGCTTATTTGATTTGTAATTTCTTGATTTCTCTTTGCTTTCAATCTGATTTTGTAAAAGGGAGTTCTTCTCTACCCCTTTTGAGATCTAAGGAATTCAATCAAGTAGCCCATGTTTGAATTTAATTAAAATTCATTTAGAACCTAGAACCCTTCTATATGTGTGTTGGACATTGAACATCTACATCTTCAAGTAAAGCGGTTCTACCAGGTTACATCAAGCAGAATCTTTAAGATAAGAATTTTGATTAATTGCATTTGGTTTTTGAGATAGCCAAAAATTCTCTGTATTAGTTTTGATTAAGATAACCAGAAAATCTTATGCGGGGTTTTTAATTGTGATAGCCCATTGAAAACACAATTGTACAGGTTTTAAGGTGAACCTTGGAAAATCTTGTTTCATAGTGAACGCCAATATCACATGGGTTATGATTATTGGGAGTGGAGCAGGTGTGGCTATTTAAGAATAGTTGGTGTACACACCGAACCACTATAATTTCTGGTATTTTGTGGTTGATTGATGAGGGTCAAATATTGCATATCAGACCCCAGTTATTGCACGATTTTATGTAAATCATAACGCCTAATGTCATAATTTAATTGTGTTTTGTCGCAGGATGAAATAAAAGCGTGGATTGAAAAAAATGATATTAAAAGCATGAATTTGACGCTCCGAAATTACCAGAGCTCGGGATGGACTCCAGAAAACCAATAATGAAGATTTTACACGCCTGGGATCTGAGGAAAGCAAGCCAAAGGGGCCCGAAAAAGGTCCAGAATGCAAGATCACATGGTTTCCGCCATCCGATCAACTCGAAACTTCATACATGTGATGGGGGCCGCAAATTAACCGTACATATTAAATTTCATCTACTGAAGATCTCAGGAAGTGGGCCAACGGACAGATCAGCCCATTAAATCTCCAGTTTGGGGCCCACCTGATATCTGGAACTGCCTCAATTTTTGTCCCAATGGTTTAATTAAGATGGGAAAAAGGATGGCTGGTGCGGATTTCTCATAAACATTATAGTGGACCCCACACCGTGGAGGGTGTACACCATGTACACTGCACACCAGCCGTGCACCGCACCAGCGCCCGGGTCAAACCAACCGCTGACCCGCGGCTTCATCAAAATGGCAGCTGCCGTTTCCAGCGCCAGCTAACCGACCGGCGGTTTTCGGTTGTGGGTCTCCATCATCCATCAATCTGACAATCTGGACCGTCCATCAGGTCTAAATGAAGGACATGATCACTGCCTAGGTGGCAGAATTGCAAACGGTCATCCTGAGTGAAATATAGCCGTTCAAAAACGTCGGTTGGACGGTGGAACAGAAAATCATGTGGGCCTCGTCAACAATAGATGAAAATCATATATTTCCAACCGAAATTCTGAGAGGAATTCGGTGGACGGGTTGGATTTTGCAAATAATTATGAAAATGGGCCCCACCATTGTCACAGCAGAAGCAACCCGCGTCCTCGTTTGCGCAGCAGCGAACGAACGCCGCTGTCCATTTTTGCGGACGTCAGTAGGCCCCACACGTGGTTTTTCCGGACGATCCAAACCGTTCATCTTGTAGAGGGCCGCGAATACTACAAAACCATGTTAAAACTTTGCAACCATGCGTACACATGCGTGTGATACAGAGGCCACAAAAGGGCTGCCTGCAACGTTCAAATCTGATCTTTCTGTGTTTTCTTCTCTGGGCCGCGTTAATGGACGTTCAAAACCACCCATTCTTGACTGAAATTTTGTCCTGAATCCAATGGACGGGGTGGATTTTCCAGAAAAATACCTCTGTGGGGCCCACCGATCATGGCTGCGAAAATGTGCACTCCATGTCCTGCTACAACTCTGCCACCGACTCCAGCCCTCCAGCAGCTATAAAAGAGGAGTTTTTGGACATGGGAAGGGATTCAGAAATTGGAGGATTTCCAGATCTACAGCAAGGGAGATAAGAAAGAGAAGGAAGAAGAGAGAGAAATTGGTCTGATGTTTTCTTTATGAATTTTATTTATCCATCTGTTTAATGGATCTTATGGGTAACTAATCTCTCAGCTAGGGCTGAGATGAAGCCCCTAATTTGATTAACTCTTTTATTTGTTGAATTTACTTTAAACTTGATTGGTGTGTTTCTTTTTCTAAGTGGGCTTGATTGGTTTAAATTCCATACTTCTCCATCTATGAACTCGACCAAAGTATATAGATGGATGTTGTTTGGATGCTTATTCTAGGTGCTTGTGTCTGATCATGAACAAGTTCCTATAGAGGAAGAAACAGGGTGCTTTAATGAACTATACATTCCATGTGCCCGACTAAGGACATGGAATATGTTATTCGTGGCATTGCTTAAAGGAATTAGACATTCTGTATGCCAGAGAAAGGACACAGATTGTGCTTTCTCTATACAAGTGGTATCAATCTAGATGAAGGTGAATCAACAGACAAAACAAGGGTTATGATAATTAGGGGTGGATTCGAAAGTCCTAGTGCTCTTTCTCTGATTGAATTTTCTTCCCTATCCTCAATAGTTATTTTTCATAAATTTGTGTTAGTAATTCGCTCTATTATTTGTTGGATTAGTTAAGGAAAATCATAGATTTGAATTGTGACGACCAGTCCTCGTGGGATTCGACCTCGATCTTACCGAGTTTATTACTACATCACAACCCTATACTTGGGGAGTGAACATTGATGTATGTGATGTATGAGTGGTAAATGATTGTATCTATTTCATGTACATGTGGTCAATGTTGTAACAGCTAGATTTCATTATTTTGCCTCTTATTTTAGTTTGGGTTTTTTATCCTTACCGAGTTCACGAAATCAGGTTGTCCTACCATAAACTTTGGTTTTTGGTGTAAGGTTGTCCTTTGAACAACGTTTGAATCAACTTCTCAATACTATTGCAATTAAGATTATTATTTGATTCAGCTATCTTCATTTATATTCCGTAATTATTTTTATTTCGCATAGTCCTATTCACTCCCCCCTCTAGGACTGAGAGCTCGCCCTTTTCAAGTGGTATCAGAGCTAAGTTGCTCATTCTTTTGGATTTATTTCCTAAGCTTATCGATCTAGAATTTTCAGTTTGTTGAATTTCGATAGCCTATCTATTACTGGGCCACCACCATTCAATGGCTCAAACTATGCTTATTGGAAAGCCATAATGAGGATTTTTCAGAAATCCATTGATGAAAGCATGTGGCAAGCCACAGTGACTAGATGGAATCCACCGATGTCTAAGGTTCTAGGCAGTGATGGAACCAAGTCCCTTAAGGAAACACCTTTCTACATGTGGACTAATCTTTAGAAACATTAGAGCAGTGCTAATGTTAAGGCTTTAAATGCAATCACTTGCGCACTATGTCCTGATGAATTCAAAAGAATCATTTCATGTGATATTGCTAAACAAGCCTGGGACATTCTTGAAATGACACATGAGGGAACAACTGTAGTAAAAAAGTCTAAAATTCAGATCCTCACCACTATGTTTGAGGAGATTCATATGGAAGAAAATTAGTCTTTCATGGACTTCTATACGAAACTAAATGACATAATTAACTCTATGTGGGGTTTAGGAGATGGTATCCTAGAAAGAAAAGTCTGTGCAAAAATACTACGATCTCTTCCTGAGAGATTTAATTCCAAGGTAACTACCATTCAGGAACTTAGAGACACAGATCATATGAAGGTTGAGGAACTTGTTGGTTCACTTCAAACTTATTCAAAGCCCCAAAAGGTAAGTCCATAGCTCTTAAAGCATCCAAATCTATTTTAAAAGATAGTGATATTAATTTTGATTGTGAAAACTCAAAGGATGATATGGCTTTACTCACTAAAAATTTTTACAAGATTTTTAAAAGTAAGAAAAGAGTAGATTTTCAAAAACCCTTTGAGAAGAAAAAGGGTAAATCTAAAAACTGGAAATCTTAAAAAATAGTCAGTGTTTCAACTGCCATGAATATGGGGATTTGACAAATAAGTGTCCAAACAGAGACAAGCCAAAGAGAAATGGCATGTTAGCCACATGGGATGAATCATCCAGCTCTGAAGATTCTTCTGAGTCGGATGAATCAGAACCTGAAACTTCAAATGAAGTGAAGGCTTAAATGACTCTAGCCAGAGTCACTTTCATAGATAATTGCGATTCAACTGAATATGAAAATCTAAAGAGTGACCCTGAAAATGAAGATGATCTTCAAGATGCTTATAATGCCCTATACAAGGAAAGTTGTAAGATTGCTATCAAGTTAAAACTTTAAAAAGAAAATTTTCTGAAATTAAAAGAGGAATTTGAAAATTCTGTTTTACAAAAATCTCATATTTCTAATTGTTTTGAAAAAGAAAAATGCGATTTGAGTTTAAAAACTTCTGAACTTGAAAATTTAAGAAACAAGAAATAAAAAAACTAAAACTTGAAGTTTCTTCCTTATTAAGTTCAAAGGATACATGGAGGTATGCCCATGGAAACCCTAAACTTGAAAAGTTAGTATCCGCATCTAGAAAATGTGGAGACAGATCGGGTCTAAGCTATGTCAAAGACATACCTCAAAAAAATAAGAGTGTATCTCCTACATTTGTCAAAGGAGAATCCTCTAACTCAAAAGGAAAGGGCTTGAAATATAATAATCAAAACAACTTTAAAAATGTAAAAACTTTTCAAGCATCTAAAGTCAATACTAATAATGTCAGCTTTAGAAAACAATGCTATAATCCTTTAGCTGAAAAAATTATAGACTTACTCAAGAAGCTTCTTAAATCTAACTCTAATATGAGAGTTAATAGACAAAATAATATTAAGCGAAGGAAAACCAAAAGCTCTCCAAAACCCAAAACAACGATGAAACGGGTTCCTAAGGTTGCTTGTCTTGTTGCCAACACTACCTTCAAGGCTTCAAGTTAGTCAAAGTTGTACCTAGACAGTAGTTGTTCAAGACACATGACAGGTGACAGAGATTTGTTCACCAACTACAAAGAAATGACTGATGGCTCAGTCCCTTTTGGTGATGGAAGAAACTATAAGATAATTGGCCAAGGTACGGTTCAAATTTCTAACTTTCCTCATTTTGAAAATGTTTTATTTGTAGAAGGGCTTAAGCACAATCTTTTGAGTATCTCTGAAATCTGCGATAACAAGCATAGTGTTAAATTTACAAATCAAGGATGTGAGATCTCAAATGAGAAAGGTTGTGTGATATTAAATGGTGGTAGAACGTCTGAAAATTGCTATATCATTAATGAATCTTGCTCATCTAAATTATCTTGTTACATGGTCCAAACTATTGAAAACGAAGTATGGCACAAACATCTTGGACATGTTAACTATCGAAATTTGTATAGATTGGGCAAAGTCGATCTTATTAGAGGCCTACCCAAATTAAAGAAAATGGATAAAATATGTAGCGCATGTCAAATTGGAAAACAAACAAGCAGTAGTCACAGGAAAGTGAACTCCTCTACCACATCCAAACCTCTTGAACTTCTCCACATGGATCTTATTGGACCAACCAGAACGGAGAGTAGAGGTGGTAAGAAGTATTTCTTGGTAATTGTAGATGACTTTACCAGATTTACTTGGGGAGCATTCATGAGAGAAAAATCTGAGAATCTCAATGAAGTTAAAAGAATACTTAAGCATATTCAGAACGAAAAAGAAATAAATGTTATTAAGATTCGATGTGATCATGGGTCGGAATTCGAAAATAGCAATTTTGAAAAGTTCTGTAGCGATCATAGTATATCGGATGAGTTTTCAACTCCTAAGACACCTCAACAAAATGGGGTCATTGAAAGGAAAAACAAAGTGCTACAAGAGATGGCAAATGTAATGTTAAATAGCATGAAGTTACCCAAAAATTTATGGGCTGAAGCTGTTAATATTGCATGTTATATTATAAACCGTGGTTACATTAGAAAATTTGAAGATAAAATGGCTTATGAATTGTGGTTTAATAAGAAACCTACAGTTAAATTCTTTCAAATTTTTGGAAGTAAGTGCTACATTTTACGAGACCAGGAAAATTTAGGGAAGTTCGATACTAAGAGTGATGAAGGAATATTCCTAGGTTATGCTCTGAATAGTCGAGCATATTGTATTCTTAACAAAAGAACTGGTGTTATTCAGGAGTCTATAAATGTTGTTATTGATGATCACCTGAACACACCAACATCTAGTTCAGAAGATGATGAAGTCAATATAATTGAAAAACTTGACTCCTCATCTTGTCCAATCAATACTAAACTACAATTAGTCAAAGACCATCCAACTGATTAAATTCTAGGCAATCCTCTCACTGGTGTGCGTACTCGAAAACAACTGGAAAACATATGCAATTATGTGTGTTTTACTTACAAAATCGAACCAGCCAACGTAAAAGAGGCACTCACTGATGAAAATTGGATTGTTTCCATGCAAAATGAATTGAATTAATTTTGTTAGGAATGATATGTGGTATTTGGTTCCAAGACCATCTGATAAACATATAATTGGGACCAAGTGGATTTTCAAAAATAAATCTGATGAATTAGGAAATATAATTAAAAACAAGGCTAGACTGGTTGTACAAGGGTACACTCAAATAGAAAGAGCCGATTATGATGAAACCTTTGCCCCAGTAGCTCGTCTTGAATCCATCAGATTATTCATATCCATTGTGTGCTTTAAAAAGTTTAAGATTTATCAAATGGATGTTAAAAGTGCATTCTTAAATGGTGATCTATATAAAGAGGTTTATGTTGAACAACCTAAGGTTTTCGAGGACCCCAAACACTCTAATCATGTGTATCGCCTTAAAAAGGCACTTTATGGTTTGAAACAAGCTCCCGGGCCATGGTATGAAAAATTGACTAAGTTTTTACTAAGTTATAATTTTGTTATGGGAAGTGTTGATAAAACTCTTTTTGTTAAAAAAAATATATTGAACACATACTAATAGTACAGATATACGTTGATGATATTATCTATGGTTCTACTTGCTCTAACCTGTCCACTAAGTTTACAGAGCTTATGAAATCCAGGTTCGAAATGAGTATGGTGGGAGAATTGAATAATTTCTAGGCTTATAGATTAAACAACTAGAAGACGGTATCTTCATTTCTCAAACCAAGTATACCTTAAACCTGGTTAAGAAATTTGGATTTGAAAACGGTAAGAAATTCAATACTCCTATGAGTACGATTCTCAAGCTCTTAAAACGTGCAACAGGTAAAAGTATAGATCCTCGGTTATATTATAGTATGATTGGTAGTTTGCTATACTTAACTGCAAGCCATCCTGATATATCATTCAGTGTAGGTATCTATGCTAGATATCAAGCAAATCCTAAGGAATCTCATCTCATTGTTGTCAAGCGCATTATTAGATATGTCGCAAGTATGGCTAATCTAGGCCTCTAGAATCCGCATGATACAAATGTTCAATTAGCTGGTTATACGGATGTTGACTGGGTCGGGAACATAGATGATAGAAAATCTACTAGTGGTGGATGTTTTTAGGTTGGGAATAGTTTAGTTTCCTAGCACAGTAAGAAACATTGCAGCCGAAAATGCTGAGGTTGAATACATTGTAGCCGGAAATGCTTGTACCCAGCTAGTATGGATAAAAAGAATGCTTAATGATTGTGGAATTGCATAAGATATAATGATATTGTATTGCGATAACTCCAACACAATTAATATATCTAAAAATCTCATTCAGCATTCCCGTATGAAGCGTTTTGACATTCAGTATCACTATATTCGGGAATTGGTTAAAGATAAAAGCATTTTGTTGGAATACATTCAAACGGAAAATCAGCTTGCTGACATCTTTACTAAACCACTTGACAAGAATAGGTTTTGTAAATTGAAAATGGATATTGGTATATGTAATTCTAATTGAGCTTATCATGGTATATTTGCATGTTTTATTTTTATGCAAATAATTGTTGAATAAAATTTATATAAAAATTCTGAACTTTTAGTGCTTGCACGACCGGTCAAGCACGTCCTTGACCAGTCGTGTCTTGACGGGTTAAGCATGTACTCGACTGGTCGAGTTGCGCGGTTGGGAACCTTTATGTGAGACAAATCACTTTTTTCTTCACTTTTCTCTTCTTCCTCACTCAACTTCCTTTCGACTTGTCGAACCCATCTTCGATTGGTACATTGTAAGTGCTCTACTTTTTATTTCCTTTCATATTTGGGTTCTTTGATACATACTTTGCTAGATTTTAGAGTCAATTTGAGCTTTTCTTGTGATTTCTAAGGGTTTTTAGACAAAGATCTGTTTTGTTTGAAACCCTTCATTCCATTGTTGTATTTTTTCATTTTAATCTTACAATGGAAGGACGATCTAAGAAGAAAGCTACTAGAGCTTACTCCTCTCTATCCACTCCTATTAGGGTGAGAACCCTACGTCCTCCCGAGGAAGACCCCAAGTATGTGCGGGATCTTCGTAATCGCGAGATTATCGTTGAGCGTCAGTTAATTCAAATCAGCTTGCTCAATTTCAGCTTCTTCCCATCCTTACCATTGTAGGTTGGAAAAACATCTTGAATTGGGGCAGACCGGCATACTGCTCCATTGCACAAGGGATGTTCGCTTCCATTAACGATGTATCTCTTGAAGACTTAACTTTCTCTATTAGCTCTATAGCATGTACATTTCAAGTTGATCAATTTTTAATTTTGGGTTTGCTTGATGTTAATGTTAACGATGATGGTATTCCGATACCAACCTTAGCCAAAAAAATACTGAATCAGAACGTCGATCGCTAACCCATAAATTATGTCGCATGGACTCTGAATGGAGTGTGGGGAATGCGCTTCAGGCCAATCAGATGTTGCCAAATACAGGTTACTTCATTGCATCTCCATTGCGAATATTTATCCCCATTTTGGCAACAAAGCTGAATTGACTTCTTTCATGGTTCGCATTTTACATTCAGTTGTGTCATGTATTCCTATTTATCTTCCGTCCTTAATTTGTTATATTATCATTCAATTCCGTCTTCATCTAGGCCACGGATATATTCCATTTGCCTACTTGATGACCACTTTGGCTTTACATTGTAATGTGGTCATGCCACCTGGTGAAGCTCCTATTGTGGTTCTTCCTTTCAACATTTCTAATATTAATAAGTTGAACCTAAAGTTTAACCCTAGCCAAAGAGATGAGAAAGACGTGGAAATTGAAGAAGAAGATGCTTTGCCAACCGACACTATGATGCATGATATTTTTAATGAACTTGAATCCGATGATGATGAGGCCGACCCTGATTATCAGCCACCTGAGTTTGATGAGCGCCTTCGCGCTTTGGAGGAGAAGGTGGATGAGTTGAAGATTTTCTAGGACAATCTGCATGAAACTCACAAGACTTCCATGAAATATATGCGTAAGTATTTTCGTCGCATAACTAGAGGGCTTCATCAGATTGACCCATCTATTCCAGCTCCCTCTTCCTCTGGTTCAGATTAGTTTTATTTTGGGCATGTATAACTTTAACTATTAGTTTCACTTTTCACTGGATTTGTATGACT
The DNA here is from genome assembly GCA_021015155.1 of Magnolia officinalis. NCBI lineage: Eukaryota > Viridiplantae > Streptophyta > Magnoliopsida > Magnoliales > Magnoliaceae > Magnolia > Magnolia officinalis. The sequence continues at coordinate 22,125,056 of JAJHSJ010000005.1, read as the reverse complement.
TTATGATGGATGACACTCTGTTGATGCATATCTTCTTAATGCTAACTCTCTTTTTCTACTATTCTCTTCTTTTCTCATAATCACTATTATGCTCTATCTATATATGAATATCTTCCTTTGTCAAGTTGTAACAAAGGGGGGAGAGATTTGTGGTTATGTTTATGAGTTTGATTGTGTGGTATAGAGTTTGTACATTTTTATTTTATTTTTTGAAAATATGTATATGTTAATACAGGTACTCTACTACACAAGTCGCCAAGCTCAGATTAAGGGGGAGTAGATTGAGGGGGAGTAGATGTTGTGCAAGAGTGTTACGTTGTGAAATTTGTGAACTTATGAAGTTTGTGTATGTACTCTTCTAAGTTGGTTTTGTCACGAATTTGACAAAGGGGAAGATTGTAAGTGTTGCATTGTTAAGCACCCTTAGTTGTCAAATTTCGTTAAGACAAACCACTTTAGGATGTGACTTGTTCATATGATGGAAAGTTCACCTTCATATGAAGATCAACTTCAAGTTCAAGTGCAAGTTCAAGTTCAAGTGCACTTCATGGTCAAGATCAAGATCAAGCTTCAAGTACAAGTATATCAAGTAGAAGATCTACCTAAGCTTCTGAAGCTACAAGTTCAATGTTCAATATTTCAGGTATATATGACCCTAGAAAGACCTTAGGTTTAGGTCATTTATATTGCACATCATTTATGGGTTGTTATACTTTTTATAATCTTTATTTCGACTAGTCCTAGCCTATGTTCGACTAGTCCAGGCTCTGGCTCGACCAGTCCAGGGTTTTCCTCGATCAATCCAGGTTTTGTTCTAAATTTTTAGATTTTTCTGGTAGGTCCTCGACCAGTCGAGCACCCTGCTTGACCAGTCGTGGACATTGGCTCCACCAGTCGAGAAGGGCTCGACTCGAACTCCAGTAAGATTTTTTGGACCCACTCGACCAATCGAGTGCTATGCTCGACCAGTCAAGCAGGCCACTCGACTAGTCAAGGGCCGGTTTATTCCGATCACGCCGAAATTTTTTAAATTTGGTTGAACCTTAGACCAGTCGAAGGTGACCTTAGACTAATCGAAGGAACCGCTTTTCAACCTATAAATAGAGGTCTTTTCTCAACTTTATTCATTGATTTAAAGCCAAATTAAGCCTCCACTTTGAGAGAAAAGCCTCCATCATTGTCAAGCTATAGTTTGGTAATTGTAGATTCATTTTATAGCTTATTTGATTTGTAATTTCTTAATCACTCCTTACTTTCAATCTGATTTTGTAAAAGGGAGTTCTTCTCTACCCCTTTTGAGATCCAAGGAATTCAATCAAGTAGCCCAGCTTTGAATTTAATTAAAATTCATTAGAACCTATATATGTATGTTGGACATTGAACATCTACATCTTCAAGTGAAGCGGTTCTACCAGGCTACATCAAGCAGAATCTTCAAGATAAGTATTTTGATTAATTGCTTTTGGTTTTTGAGATACCCAGAAAATCTCTGTATTGGTTTTGACTGAGATAACCAGAAAATCTTGTGCGGGGTTTTTAATTGTGATAGCCCATTGAAAACACAACTGTACAGGTTTTAAGGTGAACCTTGGAAAACCTTGTTTCATAGTGAACGCCAATATCATGTGGGTTGTGATTATTAGGAATGGAGTAGGTGTGGCTGTTTGAGAACAGTTGGTGTACACACTGAACCACTATAATTTCTGGTGTTTTGTGGTTAATGTATGTGATATATGAGTAGTGAATGATTGTATCTATTTCATGTACATGTGGTCAATGTTGTAATAGCTAGATTTCATTATTTTGCCTCTTATTTTAGTTTGGGTTTTTTATCCTTACCGAGTTCACGAAATCAAGTTGTCCTACCATAAACTTTGGTTTTTGGTGTAACGTTGTCCTTTGAACAACGTTTGAATCAACTTCTCAATACTATTGCAATTGAGATTATTATTCGATTCAGCTATCTTCATTTATATTCCGTAATTATTTTTAGTTGACATAGCCCCCCCCCCCCCCCCCCCCCCCCCCCTCGTAGGACTATGAGCTCGCCCTTTTCACTATCGAATATTGTTGATTTTCTTCTCTTAATTGCACTTGATCTTCGATCTTCCATCTCAGCACTTTTGGTCTTTAAACTTTGTTTTTCACCTCTTTTGGTTCTTCAGGTCCCTTGGGCTTGATCTTGATTTAGGCTTTAAAACTTCACTTTAGCTAAATTTCATCTTAAATTTTGAATTTCCTTTTGCGTATTGAAAATTAATCGAATTAAACCTTGTTAACATGAAATTTCATGGAAAACACTTAAAGCAAGGGGATAAATATGCAATATTTAGATCTCAAAAGATTTTGCACAAGCAGTGGACGTAGTCTGTAAATACATGGGGTACCTGGGTAGAGATCATCGCGCTATTATGAAGTGGATCCTTCATTACTTATTGTATACTTTTAAAGCAATTATTTGGTGTAGTGGGTAAAATTTTGAGTTGGTTGGGTTTGTGGATGTAGATTACATAGAAGATCATTATAAAAGAATACCTACCACATGTTATGTTTTCTCGTTAACCAGTGATGTGGTTAGTTGAATGTCGAAATTGCAGTCAGTGATGTCATTGTCTACTATAAAAATAGAGTACATATTGTAAGTGTTATGGTCTCATGCTCCTTCAATTGTCAAATTTTGAGGTGTCAAAACATCTTGTGTGCCAAAACCTCTATCTGTGTGTCTTGTGTTTGTATGTTGATATATATGATTCAAGACAACACCTCTATGGTTCAAGACATGTATGTTGATCCGCTTCAGGAAATGCAAGGTTATGTACTTTGTCCTCTTCCATATGCATCATTGTTAAGAGCTACATCGATAAGAAGAGTGTTTATTTCAAGACTCAAGTGCATTTCAAGACTCAAGTACAACTCAAGTTGAAGATTAAATTCAAGCTATAGAAGATTTCAAGATCAAGCAACATCAAGTAGAGATCTCAAGCTTCAAAGGTTAACCATCTTTTTCCATCATCTAAAAGAATGAAGTTTAATGTTCATACTTCATGTTCAAGGTATGATAGACCTTAGTTTGACCTTAGGGTAGGTCATTTTGTATACATAATTCATGATAAGTCTTCTTACATGAATTTGGTCTTTTCTAAGACTAGTCCTAGACCTGGTTCGACCAGTCCAAGAAATTTCATGACCAATCCTAAGTTGTTGAAGATTTTCAGAATTTTTTGGTTATTCTTCGACTAGTCCTTGAGACTGTTCGACCGGTTGTAGGGTGTCACGACTCGTCCTTCGTCCTTCGACCAGTCATAGGTGGTCCACGACCAGTCGTAGAATCCTAAGACCAGTCGTAGAATGGATTTTTCAGATCGCGCTTAAAATTTCAAAATGTCGTTGGTGCTACGACCAGTCGAAGGGTTCCTAAGACCAGTCGTAGACGCGATCTTTGCATCTATAAATTGAACACGAATTTTAGAGTTTTTCATCAATTAATTTGAGAAAAGTCAAGCCTCCACTCTGAGATAAGTTGTGTTCATTTTAAGCTAATTTGTGCATATTTAATATTCTTTTTGTTAGCTTTTCTTATTTGATTTTATTCCTATATTCCAATTCTATTTGAAAAGAGGAATTGTTGTATTCCTTCTTCTTGGAATCAAAATCAAATAGAGCTACGCCCAATTTGATTTAATTTAAAATCAATTAGAACCTGGAACCATTTCTTAAGTGAGTATTGGACATTGAATGTTGATTCGAACTTCTACTCTGATTGGTTCTACCGGGCTGCTACAAAAGGAGAAATCCAGGTATTTTACATTTAGTGTAAATTCATTACTTTGGTTTTGTTTGAGATTCGCCAGAAAAATCTCGTTGTGTTGGTTATCTGAGGAGAGGCATAAAACTCAGAAAGTGTGGGTTTTTGGATTGTGTAAGCCCAAGTTAAAAAGACACAATTGTGAAGGTTTTAGGTGAACCTGTGAAACCTATTTTAATAGTGAATGCTAATATCCCCTGTGTGAGGATATTAGGAGTGGAGTAGTAAGCTGTGTGGCTGTTGTTTAACAGTTGGTGAACACACAGGCGAACCACTATATATCGGTGTGTTGTGTGATTTGAATGTTCTTTTAATTTCTATATCTTTAATCATTCAGATTTGTGGAATGTATATGTGGATGTGAATGTTGTAATATTTACATTTCATGCAAAGTGGGGAATGTTGTAATAACTTAGAATTTATTTCTTGCTATTTCCTTTATTTCCTTTCTGTTTGAGTTTTGATATTCAATTTCTTCTAGTAAGGTTGTCTTGCCATAAATCCTAGGTTTTTATGGTGCAAAGGTTGTCCTTAGAACAACATTAGTATCAAGCTCTTCATTTTGAGGTTGCTTTACATTCTTGTATTGTGGTTTGTTTTCTTTATTTTGAGGTGGCTATCCTATGACATTGTAAACTCTATGTGGGGTCTTGGCGATAAAATCCCAGAAAGTAAAGTATGTGCAAAGATACCACGCTCACTACTTGAACGATTCAATTCTAAGGTAACCGCGATCCAGGAACTTCGTGATACGGACAATATGAGAGTAGAAGAGTTGGTTGGTTCTTTACAAACCTACGAGTTAACTTTTAAAGTTCCTAAAGGTAAATCAATAGCCCTTAAGTCTTCCAAATGTATTTCTTAAGAAAATTCTGATTTTGAAATTTCCAAAGACGATATGGCTCTTTTAGCAAAAAAGTTTTACAAGATTTTCAAAAGTAAAAAGAGGGTTGATTTTCAAAAATCAAATGATAAGAAAAGATCGAAATCTATATCTAAATCTTGGAAATCTTTGAAAGATAGTCAATGTTACAACTGCTAAGAATATGGGCATCTAGCAAACAAGTGTCCTAAAAAGGACAAACCTAAAAAGAAAGGAGTGTTGGCTACTTGGGATGAATCTTCCGGCACTGAAGCCTCTTCTGAATCAGAAGATTCTGAAACCGAGTCGGGCAATGAAGTTAAGGCCCTTATGATTCCAGCCAAGTTCACTTTTTCAGATCATGATGATTCAACCAGTGAAGAAAATCTGAATAGTGATCATGATAATGAAGAAGATCTTCAAGATGCTTATAATGCCTTATATAAGGAAAGTTGTAAAATTGCCGTAAAACTAAAACTTTAAAAAGAAAGGTTTTCAGGACTTAGAGAAAGATTTGAGTCTCTTGTTTTTGAAAAATATCATCTTTCAGATTGTTTAGAAAAATGCAAATGTGATCTAGATTTCAAAACCACCCTTATTGAAAATCTGAAATCTGAAAATGATAAACTTAAACTTGAAGTCTCTTCCCTTTTGAGTTTAAAGGATATATAGAGGTATGCCCAAGGTGATCCAAAACTAGAAAAACTTTTAACTGGATCAAGAAAATGTGGCGACCGATCCGGTTTGGGTTACGACGAAAATATTCCTCCTAAACAGAAGAATACTCCTCCCAAGTTTGTAAAAGGAGAATCCTCTAACTCAAAAGAGAAAAGTTCAAGTCAAAAGTTTTCTAAAAATGTTAAAACTTTTCAATCTTTCAAAACTAGAGGTAACCATATCAATTACAAAAATCAAAACCAAAACCCTTTAGCTGAAAAAATAGTTGATTTTCTTAAGGAGCTCTTAAAATCTAACTCAATGGTTCACTCGTACAAAAATCACAAATACAAGAAGACCAACTATACTCCTAAACCCAAAACAGTAATGAAATGGGTTCCTAAAGTTACTTGCTTGGTTGCCCACACTACTTTAAAAGCTACAAGTCATTCGAAGTGGTACTTAGACAGTAGATGCTCAAGGCATATGATGGGTCAGTCACATTTGGTGATGGTAGAAATTGCAAGATTATTGGCCAAGGTACGATTCAACTCTACAACCTTCCCTTATTTAAGAATGTTTTATATGTTGAGGGGTTAAAACACAACCTGTTAAGCATATCACAAATATGTGATAATAATCATATCGTGAAATTGTCTAATAAAGGTTGTAAAATCTTGAGCAAAAAGGGTTCTGTAATATTAACTAGTCGCAGGACTTCTGAAAACTATTATATTGTAAGCGATGGTAGCTCATCTAATCAATCGTGCTACATTGTCCATACCGATGAAACAGAATTATGGCATAAACGCCTTGGATATGTACACTACCGTAATTTATACAAATTGAGTAAGGGAGAACTAATAAGAGGTCTACCTAAATTACAAAATGTAGACAAGATATGTGGTGAATGCCAGTATGGCAAGCAAACGAGGAGCTCTCATAAAAAGGTGAACTCCAATACCACATCAAGACCACTCGAGCTTCTCCATATGGATCTTATAGGACCTACCAGGACGGAGAGTCGAGGTGGCAAAAAATACCTCTTGGTAATCGAGGATGATTTTCTATATTCACTTGGGTAGCCTTCTTAAGGGATAAATCAGAAACCCTTGATGAAGTTAAAAGGATTATCAAACGGATCCAAACTGAAAAAGGTTCTCAAGTTTGTAAGATCCGTAGTGATCATGGATGTGAGTTCGAGAATAGCAATTTTGAGAAATTCTGTAACGATCAGGGAATATCGCATGAATTCTCTACACCCAAAACTCCTCAACAGAATGAAATTGTGGAAAAGAAAAATAGAGTGCTTCAAGAAATGAGAACTGTAATGTTGAATAGTATGAAACTCCCTAAAAATCTTTGGGCTGAAGAAGTGAATACTGCCTGCTATGTTATTAATCGGGTTTATATATGTAAATCTAATAATAAAACCGCTTATGAAATGTGGTTCGATAAAAAGCCTACTGTCAAATACTTTCGAGTTTTTTGTAGCAAGTGCTATATTTTGCGTGATCGTGAAAATCTGGGAAAGTTTGACACAAAAAGTAATGAAGGAATCTTTTTAGGATACTCTTTAAACAGTCGCACATATCGTGTACTGAACAAAAGGACCGGTGTTATTCAAGAATCAATTAATGTGGTCATAGACGATCATTTGAATACACCTGCCCCAAGTTCAGATAATGATGAAGTTCTTCTAATTGACAAACCTGATACTTCATCAAGTCAAAACAATTCTGAATTAAGAACTATTAAAGATCATCCAACCGCTCAAATTCTTGAAAATCCTCTCACTGGTGTGCGCACTCGTAGACAACTAGAAGACATATGTAATTACATGTGCTTTACATCTTAGATTGAACCGGTAAACGTAAAAGAAGCTCTTTCTGATGAAAACTGGATAGTAGCTATGCAGGAAGAACTTAATCAGTTTGTTCGAAATGATGTCTGGTATCTTGTTCTTAGACCTAAAGATAAACACATTATAGGAACTAAGTGGATTTTCAAAAATAAGTCTGATGAACTTGGGAATATAATTCAAAACAAGGGAAGACTGGTTGTACAAGGGTACACTCAAATAGAAGGCATTGATTACGATGAAACCTTTGCTCCAGTAGCTCACGTAGAATCAATCAGACTTTTTATATCTATTATATTCAATAGAAAGTTTAAAATTTTTCAAATGGATGTAAAGAGTGCCTTTTTGAATAGTGATCTTCATGAAGAAGTATATGTTGAACAACCTACAGGGTTTGAAGACCCTAAGTTTACTGATCATGTATACCATCTAAAAAAGCTCTATATGGTTTAAAACAAGCTCCTAGAGCATGGTACGAAAAATTGACTAAGTTTTTACTAAGTCATAATTTTCAAATGAGTAGTGTCGATAAGATGCTTTTTGTTAAGAAACATAATGATGATATCTTAATGGTTCAGATCTATGTTGATGATATTATTTATGGATCAACTTGTGCTAACATGACTGTTGAGTTTGCAGATTTGATGAAATTTAAGTTCGAAATGAGCATGGTTGGGAAATTAAATTATTTCCTTGGGTTGCAAGTAAAACAACAACCAGATGGCATTTTCATTTCTCAAACAAAATATGCTCTGAACTTAATCAAAAAGTTTGAATTTAAGAATGGTAAGAATTTTGATATTCGTATGAGTACAACTTTAAGACTCTCAAACGACTCTACAGGTAAAAATATAGATCCTAAATTATATCGTAGTATGATTGGTAGTCTACTTTACTTAACTTCTAGTAGACCTGATATTGCTATAAGTGTTGGGATTTGCGCTAGATATCAGTCTGATCCTAAAGAGTCTCATCTTTCTTCTGTCAAGCAGATTATGCGATATGTCACAAGTTCGGCTAAAATGGGTCTCTGGTATCCATTTAATACTAGTGTTCAATTGGCTGGGTACTCAGATGCTGATTGGGCTGCAAATATTGATGACAGAAAATCAACCAGTGGTGGTTGTTTCTATATTGGAAACTGTTTGGTTTCTTGGTTTAGCAAGAAGCAAAGTTCTATATCGCTCTCAACTGCTGAGGTTGAATACATCGAAGCAGAAAATGCTTGTACTCAGTTTGTTTGGATGAAACGTATGTTAAGCGATTATGAAATTGCACAGGAATCAATGATTTTATATTGTGATAATTCCAGTGCTATAAATATATCAAAAAATCCAATCCATCATTCACGTACCAAGAACATTGACATTAGGTATCACTATATTCATGAATTAGTGGAAGATAAAATAATATCCTTGGAATATATACTGACCGAGACTTAACTTGCCAATATTTTCACTAAACCGCTCGACAAAAGCAGGTTTAATAATTTAAAATTTGATCTTGGAATGTGCATTTTAAATTGATTATTTATGCATATTTGTATCATAGTGTATATATATCTGATAATTTATTTGTTTAAGTTTCAAATTTTTATGCATGTTTTTGTGCTTTCACGGCCAGTCGAGGACGTGCTCGACCGGTCGTGGTACGACTGGTCGAGAACGATCCTCGACCAGTCGTGTAGCACGTTGGAATCTTTTAAATTTGGAGAAAATCTCGTCTTCTTCATTTCCTTTTTCTCTCCAACGAGCCGAGGCACGATTAGTCGTACCCACCTTCCTATATCTTCAAGGTTAGTTCATCATTTGTGTTTCTCTTGCAGATTCTAGTTCCTATTACTTCATTTTTACTCTTGGAGTAATCTATTTTGAGTCTCATTGTAATTTTGGGGCTTTTTCTTGAAAAATATGATCTAGCAAAACCCATTTTTCACATCTTTAGTATCTACTAGATCTTTTTATTTTCATTCTGATAATGGATGCTAGGGGAAAAAAGAAAACTTCCTGTGGTCCATCTTCTTCTAGATCAGTTCCTCTCGCTAGGCGCTATCTTTGTTCACCTGAGGATGATCCCTCCGATGTACTAGATTTGTGTATGCGCAACGTCATTGTTGAACGGTCTGTTTGTATTGAACACATTGCTCCTTTTGGTATTCTACCTCTACTCCAAGCTGTAGGATGGGATAATATTTTACATTGGGGTGGGCCTACATACCAATCTATTGCACATGTCATGTTTGCATGTATCTCAGAGTTCTCTTTTAAGACTTTAACTTTTAAAATTGATACTAGAGAAGGTCTCTTTGAAGTTGACCGACATCTGATTGCAGGTTTAATGGATATACCTGTTAATGAGGAGGGTATTCCTATTCATAATTTATCTGAAAAACCCTCTGAATCTGAAAAGCATATGTTAACTAGAGATTTGTGAATATGAATGTGCAATGGACTGATAAAGGGAATGCGCTCCCCGCAAGGTACTTGTTACCCAAATATAGGGTACTTCACAGGATTTTTACTTCTAACCTGTATCCTCGTTCTGTTAATAAGACAGAATTAACTGCCTTTATGATTCGTGTTTTGCACTCTGTCATTTCTGGTTCTCAAGTTTGTCTTCCTTCATTGATATGTCATTCCCTTATTTATTCTTGTCTCCATTCAGGTCTTAGTGATATTCCTTTTGCTTATCTCTTGACTCTTTTAGCTAATCACATGCTCGTGGCTATGCCTGTTGGTGAAGCTCCCATCTATCATCTTATTTTTAACAATTCGAATATTAACAAAATGAAATTGAAATTGGCTCGTGGCCAAGTGGATGTTGGTAGAGCTAAAGCTGGGGATGAAGAAGCTGGTGATCTTCCTCTTGACGATGTGGATATGGATGATATTTTCGATGAACTTGAATCAGATTCTAGAAATGATCCTGATTTCGAGCCTTCTGATTTTGATGATCGTCTTCGTGCTTTAGAAGAAAAGGTAGGGAATATGAATATTGCTCATGATCTTTAATTTAAATATTTGCGCAAGTATCTTAGGTGCTTGAACAAGGCAATGCATAATCTTGATCCTACCATTCCTGCTCCTTCAGGATCCGATTAATTGTTTTCATTCTTGGTATGTAATAACGTTTATACTTTGTTGGATTGTGCACTCTATTTGGTTTGCTGACTTTTTTAGTTATCCAAATAACTGGATTGTGAACATTTACTTACTTATATATTGTCAAGTTACTTCTTCTATTCCTCCAATAATTATCATTTACTTTGTTGCTTCCTTTGGCATATTATGACAAAAAGGGGGAGAAGGTTTGATTGCTTATGCTTATGGATATGAGTAGTTATATTTTGGTTATATTTTGGATGTGTGTTGCTACTCAGGGGGAGTAATATAAATAATGAGTTTGTGCTACTTAATGACAACTGGTGCATGATTCGTTAATATACATGTTGTGCTTCTCTTATTGAAGTATGTTTTGTCACAAATTTGACAAAGGGGGAGATTGTAAGTGATATGTTCTCATGCTCCTTTGATTGTCAAATTTTGTGGTGTCAAAACATCTTGTGTGTCAAAACCTCTATCTATGTGTCTTGTGCTTGTATGTTGATATATATGATTCAAGACAACATCTCTATGGTTCAAGACATGTATGGTGCTCTGCTTCAAGAAATACAAGGTTATGTACTTTGTCCTCTTCCGTATGCGTCATTGTTCAGAGCTACATCGATAAGAAGAGTGTTTATTTCAAGACTCAAGTGCATTTCAAGACTCAAGTACAACTCAAGTTGAAGTTTAAATTCAAGTTGTAGAAGATCTCAAGATTAAACAACATCAAGTAGAGATCTTAAGCTTCAAAGGTTAACCATCTTTTGTCATCATCTGAAAGAATGAAGTTCAATGTTCATACTTCATATTCAAGGTATAATAGACCTTAGTTTGACCTTAGGGTAGGTCATTTTATATACATAATTCAAGATGAGTCTTCTTACATGAATTTGGTCTTTTCTAAGACTAGTCCTAGACTTGGTTCGACCAGTCCAAGAAATTTCACGACCAGTCCTAAGTTGTTGAAGATTTTCAAAATTTTTTAGTTATTCTTCAACCAGTCCTGGAGACTGTTCGACCAGTCGTAGGGTGTCACAACTCGTCCTTCGACCAGTCCTAGAACTACGACTCAAACTCCAACAACCAAATCTGGTTGCCTACGACCAGTCCTGGGTCAGCTACGACTAATCGTAGGTGGTCCACGACCAGTCATAGAATCTAAAGACTAGTTGTAGAACGGATTTTTTAGATCGTGCTTAAAATTTCAAAATGTCATTGGTGCTACGACCAGTCGAAGGGTTCCTAAGACCAGTCATAGACGCGATTTTTGCATCTATAAATTGAACACGAATTTCAGAGTTTTTCATCGATTAATTTGAGAAAAGTCAAGCCTCCACTCTGAGATAAGTTGTGTTCATTTTAAGCTAATTTGTGCATATTTAATATTCTTTTTGTTAGCTTTTCTTATTTGATTTTATTCCTATATTCCAAATCTATTTGAAAAGAGGAATTGTTGTATTCCTTCTTCTTGGAATCAAAATCAAATAGAGCTACGCCCAATTTGGTTTAATTTAAAATCAATTAGAACCTAGAACCATTTCTTAAGTGAGTATTGGACATTGAACGTTGATTCGAACTTCTACTTTGATTGGTTCTACCGGGCTGCTACAAAAGGAGAAATCCAGGTATTTTACATTTACTGTAAATTCATTACTTTGGTTTTGTTTGAGATTCGCTAGAAAAATCGCATTGTGTTGGTTATCTGAGGAGAGCCATAAAACTCAGAAAGTGTGGGTTTTTGGATTGTGTAAACCCAAGTTAAAAAGACACAATTGTGAAGGTTTTAAGTGAACCTGTGAAACCTATTTTAATAGTGAATGTTAATATCCCCTGTGTGAGGATATTAGGAGTGGAGTAGCAAGTTGTGTGGCTGTTGTTTAACAGTTGGTGAACACACAGGCGAACCACTATATATCGGTGTGTTGTTGATCAGGGTCAAATATTGCATATCAGACCCCGATCATTACCTATTTTACGTACATGATAATGCCTAAACATCATATTTTAATTGTATTTTTGTTGCAGGATGTAATAATGAGCGTTGGACTGAAAAGAGGATTAAAAGCATGGATTTGATGATCCAAAGCCACCTGAGCACGCGATGGACTCCAGAGAACTAATAATGAAGATTTTACACACCTAGGATCTGGGGAAAGCAAGCCAAAGGGGCCCGAAAAAGGTCCAGAATGCAAGATCACATGGTTCCCGCCATCCGATCAACTCAAAACTTCATACATGTAATGGGGGCCGCAAATTAACTGTACATATTAAATTTCATCTGCTGAAGATCTCGAGAAGTGGGCCAACGGACAGATCATCCCATTAAAACTCCAATTTGGGGGCCCACCTGACATCTGAAACTGCTTCAACTGGGTTTTTACGGTTGAAATAATATGGGAAAAAGGATGGACGGTGCAGATTTCGTCCAAACACTTCAGTGGGCCCCATGTGTGGTGCATGTGCACCATGCACAAAGGCCACCCGCCGTGCATGGGATCGACTGCAGCGGTCAGCGAGCCGCTGACCCGCGCTCGTCCGCCCTCGTCTCGAATTCAAAGAACGGACAGCGTTAACGCTGTCCGTCTGATTTTTTTGATTGTGGGCCCCACCCTTTGAGCATTCGGATGATCGGGACCGTTCATTGTACTCAGAGGTCGGGTTTGACCCTCACCTAGGTGTCCTTTTGAACCCATGCGTGGGTAAACACAGAGATCTCTGGTTAAACGTAAGATGGACGGTGTGTTTAAAACTCAATGGGCCACACTCAAGCTCATACAAAACTGTCCCCACCCGAACGGTTTTTCGAGAGGTATCCAATGAACGGAGTGGATTTCCCATCAAAAGATCACGGTGGACCCCACCATTTACGCAGCGGAAGCCGCCTGCGTCCGCGGTTGCGTCAGCGAAGGAACGGCGCTGGCCGTTTTTGCGAACTACTGTGGGCCCCACACGTCGCCCGTACGATCGATCTGATCCGTTCATCTTGTAGAGGGCCATGAATACTACAAAACCATGCTGATAGTTCACTCCCATGCGTACACACGTGCGTGATACAAAGGCCACAAAAGGGCTACCCGGTGACGTTCAAAACTGATCTTTTTATATTTTCTTCTCTGGGCCGCGTTAATGGACATTCAAAACCACCCATTCCTGACTGAAATTTCGTCCTGAATCCAATGGAATGGGTGGATTTTCTAGAAAATGCCTCTGTGGGGCCCACCGATCACGGCTGCGAAAATTTGTACTCCGAGTCCTTCTACGACTCTGCCACCGATTCCAGCCATCCAGCAGCTATAAAAGGGGAGTTTTGGACATGGGAAAGGATTCAGAACGAGGGAGGAGCTCCAAATCTACAGCAAGGGAGAGAAGAAAGAGAAGAGAGAGAAGAAAGAAGAGAGAGAGAAATTGGTTTGAATTTTCCTTTATGATTTTTTATCTTTATTTTTCCATTTATTTAATGGAGTTTATGGGTAACTAATCTCTCAGCTAGGGCTGAGATGAAACCCCTAATTTGAATACCCTTTGTTCCATGCTGATTTTACTTTAATTAAGATTGATTTGTTTCTTTCCTAGTGTGCTTGATTGTCTTAATTTTATACTTCTCCATCTATGAACTTTTGAGTCTATGGATGGATGTGGTTTGGATGCTTATTCTAGGTGCTTGTATCTGATCATGAACAGGTTCCTGTAGAGGAAGAAACAGGGTGCTTTACTGAACTGCATATTCCATATGCCCGATTTGGACATGGGATATGTTATTCATGGCATTGCTTGAAGGAATTAGACAATCTGTATGCCCGATTAAGGACACAGATTGTGCTTTCTCTAGATAAGTTGGATCAATCTAATTTAAGGTGAATTAACAGACAAAACAATGGTTAGGATAATTAGGGGTGGATTCGAAAGTCCTAGTGCTCTCTCTGATTGAATTTTCTTCCTTATTCTCAATAGTTATTTTTCATAGAATTGTGTTAGTAAATTGCTCCATTATTTGTTGAATTAGTTAAGGAGAATTGTGAATTTGAATTGTGACGACCAGTCCCTGTGGATTCGACCTCGGTCTTACCGAGTTTATTACTACATCACAACCCTATACTTGGGGAGTGAACAAGTTTTTGGCGCCGTTGCCGGGGACTGTTTCGGTACAAATTGAATTTAGGATTCTCTCTTATCATAATTCATAGCTTAGGATTTTACTAACTTAGAGTTCTTTTTCTTTATTTTAGAAATTAACCTATTTCCTGTTTTGTAGGGTCCTGAGATAAACTTCTAATTTGGTAATCCCTTTCTAAATTCTTTACTTTTTCTAATTTTTATTTTTATTTTTAGAATTAGATTTTTCTCATAAGTAACTTCTTACTTTCTAGTTTTAGAATTTTTCTTTCCTTTTTAGAAACTAACTCTTCTTTTTAATTTTTTATAAACTTTCTTTCTTAGAAATTAACCGTTGCTTAGGATTTTTTTCTATCATTAATTTGGGAAACCTGATTTGTTTTGTTTCTATTTTCAGGAATTGAGGAAGAAAGCTACTAAGTGAAGGAGGAGCTTCTTAAATCTTCTGACATCAATCATCTCCTTTTCCGGGTTCTTTCTTCCCATTCTTACCTACATAGTTTTAACTTGTTTTTTTTAATATCATAGTTTCTAGTTCTAGTTTTCTTTTTTTCTTAGGTTGTTACTTAGTTTATGCTAGGACGTAGATCTCTAGATATAGAACTAGCATCTTGTGATCCTGAAATAGAAAGAACATTCCATAGAAGATTGAAAGACATCCCAGTTGAAATGGCAGAAGAGAATGGAACTAAAACTCTTAGAGATTATTCAGCTCCTGTCCAATTCAATGCGCCTTCATGCAAAGTGTTGCCCACCACCACGGCAGCACACTTTGAACTCAAGACTGGGGTCATACAGTTGTTGCCTTCCTTTTATGGGTTGGACAAGGAGGACCCATATCATCATGTGAAAGAATTCCTAGACATTTGCTCCACCTTTAAATTCCAAAACTTCTCAGACGATTCGATCCGCCTACGCCTGTTTCCTTTTTCATTGAAGGATAAGGCGAAAGCATGGTTGAATTCTCTAGAAGTTGGGTCTATCACTACATGGGACCAATTGTCTAGGAAGTTCTTAAACAAGTTCTTCCCTGTTCACAAAACTAATGCTCTCCATAGAGAAATCACTAATTTCACACAAAAAGAGGGAGAACACTTTCATGAATGTTGGGAAAGATGGAAGGACTTGCTTCTTAAATGTCCACACCACGGTTTTGAGAAGTGGCAACAAGTGCAATACTTTTATGACGGTCTGACACCCCAGAACCGTCGCATGGTTGATGCCACCAATGGAGGGTCCTTCATGACCAAGAGCGATACCGAAGCGTGGAAATTCTTTGAAACCTTATGTGAAAACTCCCAGCAATGGGACTATTCAGATAGAGGTGAAAGAAGTTCCCAACCACAAAAGAGAGGTGGCATATATGAGATAGGAGTCACACCAGATCTCCATGCCAAGATTGATGGCCTGACAAAGAAGGTTGATGCTCTGATGTTACATAATGGACCTCCACAAACAACTCAAGCCGAGGCTTGTGCCATATGTTCTAGTCCTACCCATCCTACACAATCTTGCCCATCTGGTACAGCATTTCCAGAATTCCTCTCTGAACAAGTTCATGCTTTGAACACCTTTCAGAAACCTGAGAATGATCCTTACTCGAACACGTACAACCCAGGGTGGGCTAGGCATCCAAATTTTTCTTGGGCAAAGGGACCACAACAAGGAGGACCATCTGGAAATCCTCCTATGCAACCTCAGCAGTTTCCGCAATATCAACAACTGCCTGCACAATCAAGGAAACCATCTCTTGAGGACACACTCCATCTTGTTCGAGTAAGGATCATTCCCAGGTTTCTGAAAGGTGCATGTATGCTTTGATGAGCTGTTTTGTAACGATTACCTCACCACCCAGATCACTGTGAAAAAATATATAGGACGGTGGATTGCATGGTGACCCTTGTACGACCGACTTCCATAATAACCACATGCTGATGTTGAAAATGAATACAGTTGAGACACATGTTGCCAGCGCATTTTATGGCATGAGACAAAAAATAAAGCAGAACTAAATCTCACGGAGACCTTACCACAGGAAATAGTGGTGATTGAACTCCCACTGTTAAAAACTTCCTAGGGCACTCCATAATGTTTATTTTCCATTCAACCTACTTGATAAAGTCACACAGGCCTGGATGAAAAGAAAGCACAAACATTAGCTTGATCCGGAACTTTTGTGAACCTAAGAAGTTTTAATGGTGAGCATACAATCACTGCTGTTTCATGTATAGTCCACCTGACATTTGAATCTAGAAACAATTAGAGGATCGGACGAGTCCCTAGGATGCCTTTTTTAATTTCGCTGGCCGGAGACGTAGTTCACAAAAAAATGACTTTTTAAGGTTTCGGAAGCTGCTATTTTGATCAAAATACCCCTTAGCTGTTAGAGTAAGCAGCTGTAGAAGGAGGGGTATTTTGGTCTTTTTGGGTTCATCAGAACAACCCTCGGTCTAGTTTCACAATTAATGTTTCTTTACAACGAATGAAATTGCTGGCTGAAACCTAAGGTCCATACGCCTTAAGAACCCTTGAATTTACTTTATTTTTGGGCTCATGTCCTGAAATAAGCGGACAAAAATGGATAGACGGCATGGATATAAAACACATATATCAGGCTGGGCCGCTGATGTCTCATAAGCACTGGAACCACCATGCTCGGTAGTTCCGGATCCACCGAAGCAGCGTCCACTCAACTGAGATCCATCTCTCAACCAAATCCCCTCATTATTAGTAACCGTATAGGTGTCATGGTCATTACACAATCTGCATCCAAAATAGTCAAGCGCTGGCGCAAATGTTATTACCTTGTAAATGAATAATCATTATTTACCATGGTAATTACTTGCATCTTTCCCAATGCTATCTTGGCCGGTTACTTTGTAAACACTTAAATAGAAAAATTTGTAAAATAAATATGGAGCCCATTATAATGTGTGTGGCTTATCCACACCGCACATTCATTATGCCAAATGAATTTAAGGCACGAGTCCAAAAATTAGGCAAATTCAAAGCTCAAGTGGACTACACCACACGAAAATGTGAGAATCGAATGCCTACCATTAAAAACTTGTTAAGGCCCTTAGAAGTTTTAGATTAGGCTTATATTTATATTTTTCCCTTATCCATTTGTATGTGACCCTATGAACGGGATAGATGGTGAATAAACTTCAATGTGGGCCCAGTAAAAGAATCAATTTCAACGGTGGACAAATTAAGTCCATTGTTTCCTTTCATGTGGGCCAATTGAGCATTAGATCTTCCTGATTTTTTCAGATCATGCCCTAAAATATTCTAATAAAACAGATGGACGATATGGATATATTATATACATTATGGTGAGGACCCCGAATTTAAGTCAACATTTTTGGACTAGTTTTCTAGGAGGAATTACAAACTTGTTTTCAAATAAGGGCCTGTTTGTTCTTCAAATCCAATGGTAAATGCAATGTAAATGAGTAATTATTATTTACCCATGTATTTACACTCAGTAGCCGCCTCTTGACAATGACCTGATGTTGACATGAAGCTTCTTTGAAAAGCTATTGCAATGGAATAGAGTGACGAATATTTTTTTCCATTAAAATACATGGGGTCCGCCGTTATGTATGATCTTAATCCACACCCTCCATTCATTTTTTCCTCTCATTTTAGGGCAAAATGAGGTAGATCCAAAGCTCAAGTGGACCACACCACAAGAAACATAGGGAAATGAATGCTTACCACTCAATTTTTCTTTGGGGTCATATAAGTTTTAGATCATGCTTATTGCTTTTGTTTTCCCTTCATCCATGTTTGTGTAAATGGGCAATTATTACCTTTTCTACTTGATTTGAAAAGAGGAAATGATGTTGGAATTTCACCTTCAAAGCAGTGGCACAAAACAGTATCATCATACCAAAATTATGGTGGTGAAATTTGTGAGGCCCATCACTATATATGTGT
The DNA here is from genome assembly GCA_021015155.1 of Magnolia officinalis. Classification (NCBI taxonomy): domain Eukaryota; kingdom Viridiplantae; phylum Streptophyta; class Magnoliopsida; order Magnoliales; family Magnoliaceae; genus Magnolia; species Magnolia officinalis. Next base: position 22,106,712 of record JAJHSJ010000005.1, on the reverse strand, counting down.
CTGATCCACACTGATCATTAGTTCTACATGCTCATTTTAGGGCATGAGCCAAAAAATGAGATAGATAGAAAGCTCGAGTGGTCCACACCACGAAAACATGAGGAATTGAAGGTCTGCCATTGAAATTTTAAATGAGCCTAGGGCCTACAAGGATGTATACCTTCCATCCAACCTGTTCATAACGTCACACAAACATGGATGAAGGGAAAAAAAAAAAAACAATAAGCTTGATCTAAAACTTCTATGGCCTCAAAGAAAAATTGAGTGGTAAGCATTCATTTCCCCATGTTTCTTGTGGTGTGGTCCACCCGAGCTTTGGATCTGTCTCGTTTTGGAGCTCATACTCTAAAATGATAAGGAAAAAAGAATGGACGGTGTGGATTAAGATCATACATAACGATGGACCCCATGTATTTTAATGGAAAAAAGATATTCGTCACTCTGTTCCATTGTAATAGCTTTTCAAAGAAGTTTCATGTCAACATCAGGTCACTGTCAAGAGGCGGCTACTGAGTGTAAATACATGGGTAAATAATAATTACCCATTTATATTGCATTTACCATTGAATTTGAAAAACAAGTAGGCCCTTAATGTTTTAGATTAGGCTTATATTTATATTTTTCCCTTATCCATGTTTATGTGACCCTATGAACGGGTTAGATGGTGAATAAACCTCAATGTGGGCCCAGTAAAAGAATCAATTTCAACGGTGGACAAATTAAGTCCATTGTTTCCTTTCATGTGGGCCAATTGAGTATTAGATCTTCCTGATTTTTTCGGATCATGCCTTAAAATATTCTAATAAAATAGATGGACGACATGGATATATTATATACATTATGGTGGGAACCCCGAATTTAAGTCAACATTTTTGGGCTGGTTTTCTAGGCGGAATTACAAACTCATTTTCGAATAAGTGAAAAAGTAGTAATTAGTTCTTTACCAGGGATTTACTAGGATCATGGAAAATCAAACAGGCCCTTAGGTGCAGCGCAACTTAGAAAGCAATGGACTGCCATTGGATTGGGAGGACGTATACTTGTGGTCTGGCTTTTGTAATCAGAGAGTGTTGGAGTCGAGACTTCGGTCAAGGTTTAGGCCCTAAACTTACTCCAGAGAGCTGGAACCAGGCCTGAAATCTATCATGGGACACCTAGGCCAATGATAAAGGCATGGTGTGGCCCGCTGGCCTGGTTGAATCATTAAGTAGGTCATGTGACCGTTATAACGAATTAAAGTCATTTGTTAATGGTTCCCATCCGACGCCCATGTTTAACATATATATATATATATATATATATATATTATATATATATATATATATATTATATATATATATATATATATATATATCATCGGATCCGAGGTTCTGTTTCGATCATCAAATCGTTTATTCTTAGGATTTAAGGATTTTTGTATCTGGCGCCCTGCCATTTTAACTATCGATTGAAAACTTTTCACTTTTAAACTATTTCTCAAAACCAGCCCATAATTTTCGTAGTTAGCCATTAAACAAATTAAGTTACTTATATACGGAGGGGTTTTTATATTTTGGTATTTACCAAGCATCCCTAGCTGCACTTGGTAATCTCCCCTGGTTTTGGATTCACAGGCATGCCATCTTAGCCGGACCCCAATTAACTATTAACAGGTTGAGCAGCGAGACTTGCTACTAAAGTGACGTCACCTATATTACACTAAAATCCTTAAACTGGAACGGTTAGGATTTTGGTTCAGAAACGGCTCTAAGCCATTTCTGATTTGAAATGGTAATGAACCTTACTCAAATTCCTTGCTGTTTTAACGGGTTATTTCCACTGTTTTGTTGGTGTGTCCCAATTGAGTGTTGGATCTTATTATTTTTTAATATTGTGTTATATTGTTTTATTCTGAAACAGCTGGTCAGAATGGATTCTATTAGAACCCTCTAAGTGGATCCCACATGGCCCGAGAGTCACATTACTGTAAATCTGTCGCAGACTACTAGTTCATTTTCAGCTTTTTCTTACGCCAAAAGCTCTCAAACCCCATTTCGCATCCATTTCCATCTCCCTCTCTCGATCTCCCTCTCCCTCTCCCTCTTTCAATCTCCCTCTCCCGATCTCAACCCTCTCTCTCACTCTCCCTCCCTCTCTCTCAATCTCCCTCTCCGATCTCAACCCTCTCTCTCGTTCTCCCTCTCCCGATCTCAACCCCCTCTCTCGATCTCCCTCTCGTTCTGTGTAATAGGTGTGGAGCACATATTGTGCATCGTCAAGTACTGGTACACTCATAGATCTGCCTTGTAAGTCTAACACATCATTCCTACCTGAATTACAAGATTAGTTTAAACATTGTTATAGAGGAAATGTTCATCCTCTACTTTCTCTAATGTTGGATGGCAACTAACCATCGTGGTGGGCCGAATCTAGTGAGCAATGAGCATATCACGTGTTTGATGAAATTCCTAAACAAACATGTGAAATTTCAGACTCAATATATGTCACACAAACACCACAGTGGGCGTGATATGCTCATTGTTCACTGGAACGTTTCAACGGTGTTATCATCGTTGATTCCTATGGAGTTGTCTACTTGATTATTAGATTTGCCTCGTTTTATGGTGCAATCCCAAAAATGAGGCAGATATAATGATCAAGTGCACCATTTTTTTGGGATTGCATCCTAAAATGATATGGAAAAATAGATGGACGGTGTGGATAGTACATAGACATCACGATGGCCCCTCAAGAGCCCATTTCCTGTCAGTTTCACAAACGCGGATTGCATGCTGACAGTGACAGTACCGAAGAAGCTACTGGTCAGTGCTATGTGGGACCCACTATGATGTATGTGTTTGATTCCACACTGTCCATCAATTTTGCCAGCTCATTTTAGGCCACAGGCCCAAAACTGAGGGAGATCCAAATCTCTCAGGTGGACCACACACAGTAAATAATGATGATTGAAAGCCCACAGTTAAAAAAACTTCTTGGGAGCCCAAGAAAGATCTAAATCTCAGGTGGTGGCAGGCCGATGTCCTAGTGACTGTTCCGTTCCGTATGGTTCCATGGTCCTCCCGTAGAATGCTGGCTACCCGCGACCTATAGATTGCATTTGCGCATGACCCTAAGTCATATCTTGTAATCCAAAGTCATCTCGACCCGAGACCTACGCCATTGTGACTGCGCTGTCGCCGCGGTTCCAACGTCACGTCTTGTGCGCCAATCCGACGTCTAGATCATAAGTTATGGGCCGCGCATGATTCTGGCCATTGATCGCGTGACTATGGGACCCACCTATCCAGATTGTACACTTCTTTAGGTCATCATGAGGATGACATCACCCCTACCTACCCTACCCTAGCCACCCTAGCTACCCTAGCTATCCTAGCCACCCTACCCCCCTAGCTCATTATTATTTTTCTTCCCCATGTCTTACACCGTCATCATTACCTAGCTAAAAGAGTTAGGCAATCATTTCTCTCTCTCTCTCTCTCTCTCTCTCTCTCTCTCTTATCTCTCTCCCTGTCCTTTCCTTCTCATTTCTCCATTGCTAGCAACCTTCAACCCTCCATGAGAGCTCCAAAAATCCGGCCACATCCCAAACTCATTTCCTCCAATCTAACCCTCCAAACCTCATCCCAACCATTAAAATCCCTCCCTTGAAGATAAGAAGACCCATTGGTGGTAGAAGGACAAGAAGGAGATCAAGATTTAAAGGTGGGTGCTCCTTGGAGCTAGATTTCACTCCCTACCTTTGATTTCTTTCTTTTATTTGCATGGGAACTTGAAGGACCCACCAATCCATGGTGGAGATCCTCTATGAACCCCTTGGTGTGGCCTTCGGCCCATCTTCTTGCATGCATGAGTCATGGAGGGTCCATTCTCCATGGACCCTACCATGATAAGTGTTTCTCTAATTTATGCCTTCTAGGGTCATCTAGACCTCTCCATTGCATGGTGGGGATGACATCACCACCTCAGATTTTTATATGTTATGATGAGTACATGTATGTGATGTATGATGATCATGATGTATGGTTTGGAGCTTTTGAGGGGCCCATAGTGGCGGGGTCCCCTCGCTTTGGCTGGTCTTCCACATTCTCTCTCTCTCTCTCTCTCTCTCTCTCTCTCTCTCTCTCTCTCTCTCTCTCTCTCTCTTTCTCATTTCCTTTGATGGTGAGGATCTGTGTTGCATGAATGGACATCCACAATATCCAGAATTTTATTTATTTATTTATTTATTATTATTATTATTTTTTTATGGACGTTCAGATTTTTTGGGCTATCTTACTGTCCACTGCTGGACAGGTCTGGATGAAGGAGACCATAAATATCAGCTTTGTTCAAAGCTGCTGGTGGGTCCCACGCGTGTGGACCCACCTCGTGCATATGTTGCAATCTGGACCATCCATCAGCTGAACGGCCAGAAGCTAGATGATACCATTGACGTCTGCAAGATCTGTGGGCCCATCACGAGGTATGTTTTATACCTATACCGTCCAGCCATTTAGCACGTGTGGGGCCCACCCCACACGTGCTGCATGTGTGGGATGGGACCCACCTTGATGCGTGTATTCTGTATCCACGCCGTCCCTCTGATTGGTGTGGGGCGCACCTGATGTATGTGTTTATACACACCGTCCAACTGTTTTGGGCATGGGGCCCACCCCACACGTGTGGTATGTGTGGGGTGGGACCCACCCTGGTGTATTTATTTTATATCCATTCCGTCCACCTTGATGTATGTTTGTATATCAAGTCGTCTGTCCAGTTGCCATGGATGTGGGCCACAACGCTGTATGTATTTCATCCCCACCGTTATGTACATCTGCACCGTCTGTGGGACGTAGGGCCACCATGATCCATGTGCTGGACATTTGCACCATCCAGGACAGTGGTCCACCGGGATGAATTCGCTGTATATCCAGGCCACCCATCCATTTTTCCTGGATTATAGGCTGCCCATTGGGCCCATTTTAGTGGTGCAACATGCCCACCTTAAGGTATGCATTGTAGGCGATCTGTCCACCTAATTTCCTGGGTTATGGGCTGCCCCATTAGGCCCACCTTGTGATGTAATAGGTCCATCTTGACGTATGTATTGCAAGCTCTCTATTCATCCCTTGTGCCTAGCCCATGGGCCCTTGTGTGAGGCCCAAAAGGATGCATTTGTGACACTTATGTGAGGCCCAATCTGATGTATATGAGACCCATGAGTGAGGCACCCATGAGTGAGGCCCAATGAGATGTATACGAGGCTCGTATAAGGAGGCCCGATGTGATATATATGTAGCCCATGTGTGAGGCTCGAAATGATGTATATGGGACCCATGAGTGAAGCCCAATGTGATGCATATTAGACCCTTGAGGGAGGCTGTTGAGGCATAAAAAATGGTGATGAAGAAAGGATTGAAGCAAGAGAAGATTGAGAGATAGAAAGAAAATTGGAAAAAGAGAAGAATGAAGTAGCTTAAGGGGGGTTTGCGCGGGTCTGCGCAACCAATGTCCGTTGCATGGGACCGTGCAACCGAAATATCAGTTGTGCGGGTTCGCACAACGGAATTCGGAACTGGTTCTTTGTGAAAAGGTCTAAGGCATAGAAAGGTGGATCCTATGGCACCAAAATCGAGGTCCCACACGTGCGAAGGGCCTATAAACACCCCCTCCCCTCCTTCATTTGGACGGATTAAAGATTTTGGAGAGGAAGTAGAGAAAGAAGGAAGACTGAAGGTAGGAGAAGAAGATCTGATGGGTTGCGCGGTCTGCGCAATCAGTATCTGTTGTGCGGGTCCACGCAACCAGACTGCCCTGCAGTCTGTAAAGCTATGGGGCCGATATGCTGCAGAAATGGCCAAACTCCAGATTTCTTCTGTTCAAGATTCAAGAACAGAAAATCAATAGAAGAGATCTATGTCATATTCCTCTTAAAGAGATGATCAAATCAATAGACAAAATGCTGTCGGATTTGATATCTGACTTGGACATTTGAACTTTATCAATTTCTGTATTCTAAATAATCTATCTTAGAATCAAGGGATGTTTGAGGATGTAAATGAACTTAGTATATGATAATTGTCTTCAATACTCTCTCTCTATTATGTTTAAATAAGATAATATCCCAAATCAAATGCATTTGTTTCTTGTTCGAAACAAAATGGTGACTCTGTCGGGGACTTTATCTTATTTAATATTAACATTGAGATAGTTACAGAACTTTCATCATGAGTTTGGCGTCTTTTCGACCCTAAAATTGTGACTCTCAGTGGGAACGTCCTCCCCTTCATCTCTAAGATGGATTATTTGGTTCTTCAAATGCTAACTATGCTTATGTTTCATGTTTGAAGGTTTCTGAATTCAACCACAAATTACGACCAATGACAGCTCCTGCAAGAAAAGTGAACTTCCGTTTCACTCTAACTGGATTCACAATAGAGTATGCACCGAATCAAGCCCCTGCATACATGACTCGACTGCCTGCAAATAAAAACAACGTGACTCGAGCGACAGCTGGGGTTGTTTCCGCTTCGCCGCAACCGTTAGAAGGCAAGGAAGGTTGGACTGTCGTAATGTCTCGCAGAACAAGAGCACGAAATGTGAGAAGCCCTGGGATGGATCTTCCCTCGCCAAGAGTTAGGGGACCGATAACACGTAATACAGCAAGGAAGAATCCTGAACTCACTCCTCCTACGATATATCCTGAGCGAGCAGTTCCACAGTTAGCATCGCGCGACTTCCCAGCTTTGATCGCACCAAGGGTCAAATGGATGAGATAGCAGAAAGGTAAAGCGTTAATGGCAAGTTCACCCATATCTGTAGCACCCTAGACAACTTCACCAATGTTTGTATTACCCCAATCGATCAATAGCACCAAAAGCGTGCAAAAGTTGAATGGAACTTCGTACTTCCCTCTCTTAGTAAGTCCTATTACGTCGACATATTCCTACCCCACTCCAACCACGGCTTCGTCAAAGAGTGGAGAAGTTGCGGTACATATGGCCTGGACAAATCAAGACAATATGCCTCCTACAGAGGATCGTATCAATGAGATGGCAGAAGCACAAAGAACACTAATGGATGAGTGCAGAAACCTCAGAGAAACCTTAGCGGCTCTTGTGCATAATGTAGCTCAGATAGCGGCTCCTTCAATGATGGCCATAATGAATGGATAAGATAATCAACCTGAAAATTCTCAACCATAAGGGGTAGGATCGTGAGGGTCTGTTCCAGTTGCAAGAACCGTAACACAAGACGAAGTGAGACAAGTCATTGAAGAAGCTGTTAGGGTAGAAAGGGAACGTGAAAATACTGGCCGTTTCAGATATCGAACACCGTATCCAAGGGAGGTAGAAGATATCCCCTTTCTAGCCAACTTCAAGCATCCAAATTTTCAGAAGTTTAATGGGGAGGGATCGCCAGAAGAACATCTAATGCACTTCATAACTAGCATGGGGAATTTTTCTGCAATATTGCAGTATTGGTTGCGATTGTTCGAGTTGTCCTTGACACACAAAGCATTTCGATAGTATTCTAGACTGACTTCAGGGTCGATACGTACTTGGGAATAAATGCAGGACGCCTTTATGTCAAACTTCTTCTCTTCGGAGTGTGATGTTAGTATTACAGAATTGGCTTCTGTGCGGCAGAGAGAGGGAGAATCGGTAGAAAAGTTTATAGATAAGTAGAAGACATTGGGAGCCTCGTGTAGGCAGTTGCCGAAAGAAAGGGAATAGGTCAAGATGTGTCTGAACTCTATGGAAACGGGAATCGCATTTGGACTCACTAGTGCTGACATCAGAACTTTCCGTGACCTGGCCACTAAAGCTCATGCTTTGGAATTAATGACTCGTAGGATGCTAGCATTTCACCATGAGACAGCTAGGAGAGCACCCAGCAGAATATCTGTAAATACCATCGATCATGATAAGAGAAGCAAAGATACTAGGGACTCCAAGGAAAAGAGGCCAGAACGAAAAGAAGAATGGAACCAATCAAGAAATAGCTACAGTGGAAAGAGGCCTCGGATGCTCAATTCTCATGAGGGATTCGCGTTCGACAGGGAAGATGTTATTCCTATGATGGACCAACTGCTAAAAGCCGGCACAATAGAGTTACCAGAACCTAAACGCCCTGAAGATATGACAAGAACCAGAGAGAGAAATTTTTGCCGCTATCATCGCCAGTGGGACATCCAACAGAGAATTGTTATACATTGAAATGTATAATATAACGAATGATAGACAGGAGCGAAATAGTAATTAACAAAGAGAAAGAGAGGGGTACGATGGCAACGGTGAATATGTTTACAATCCGGGGAAAGGTCTGAGAGGTGAGAGAGAAAGAGGACCGTGAGGCAACGAAGAAAGTAGCAATGATTACGTTGCGATCGGGAAGGAAGACAATGAGTCCTGCGAAGTAGAAAATAGGCATTACAAGGAAAGAGGTCACTGAAAGGCACAATGACGGCGGGAAAGAAAAGATGAGTGAAACAGCAAAGGTGTCCTATGATGTAGTAAGTCATTTGAAGGGTATATCGACTCGTTTAAGCGTCTATGATGCGCTTAAGTTGTTAGAAGAATTTCGGCAAAGCTTGGTCTAGGCGTTGTCCAATCATGAGGTTAGAGAAACTTTATTGGCAAAGTTAGAACACGAAGAGAACGGTGAGCAAGAAAATTGCTTACCAATCATTTCTTTCTCCGATGACGATTTGATCTGTGAGGCAGATCATAACAGACCGCTAATGATAGAAGGCCATCTCCATGGAAAGAAGGTTAAGCGAATTATGATAGACAATGGGTCTGCAGTGAACCTCTTGTCGCTCTCGATGTTGAGTAAACTAGATTATCGTCGCTCAGATCTATGCCCTAGCGGAATGATGATACAGGGCTTCAATCAGGATGGGCAGCGTGCACTCAGTAAAATTACATTAACGTTGAAAATAGGAGAGTTGACCACTACGTCATAGGACTTACTACATTAACAAGCCGGTATACCCTTCAAATGACTTACTACAATCTTCTCCTAGGAAGATTAAATGCCGTGAGTTATAAATGCCGTGACAACATACAATCTTCTCCTAGGAAGGCCATGGATTCATCACTACAACATTGTACCTTCTACACTACATCAATGCTTCAAATACTACAAGAACGGAGTACAGTATAAAGTGATGGCCGATGCAAAGCCATATATAGAGGCTGAGTCCTTCTTTGCGGACGCCAGTTACTATAAAGGGTTTACTAAAGAAGAAAGAAAGAATGATGAGAGCAAAGTCCTAAAGGATGGTCAAGTAAATATGATTAAAGAAACCGATAAGGTAGAATCATCAAGAACCGCCGAAACCAAGAAGAAATTCTATTTTGTGCCGAAGCACCTAAGACAACCAGGACAGCCGCCGCTGACCCTATTGTCGCCCGAGCAATTGAAAATTTTGCAGTCTAATTATACAATGCCTCTACCGAATGTTGAAAGAAATAAGCCATTTCCGATCACTCCAGGAAGGTTTCAAGTCAAAGCTAGATTGTACCCAGTGCCAATAGAATTTTCGGTAGAAACAAAGGCAGGAGAAGAGGCCGAGGATAATATGTACCGCGGTAGGCTGACGCCGCAAGATCTTAGAAAATATAGTTCAGAAAGTAAGAAAATCATGAGAAAGATGGGTTTTGATTACAGAGAACCCACCAGTCTGAATCATGGGAGAGGAATTCAAATCCCTATTGGGGTTGGTCAGGAAAAGCGAAATGAATTTCAAGGACTGGGGGCAGGGTCATCAGTGAACATGGTTATAGCCGCACAGTCATTAGAAGAGGATCCTAAGACAATCGAACATCCTGAAATGGTTTCAAAGCAAATAGAAGACATGGGCAAATTTGAGCCTCAATAGGATGGGTCGTACGTAATAAAAGAAGTGTACTCCAATGGCGCATACAGAGTCGTAGATCAAGATGGACAAGGTATCAGTATACAGGTCAATGCTCGCTTCATCAAGAGATATCATCCCTGAAGATGTTACTGATTTTGATCTAGAATATTATCAAGCATAATGATTCTATATCAAAAGGGGGAAAGAATAAACAAGACCATGTCTATGTATCGTCAGATGAATGATTAAAGAAGAAATTCGCGAGCATATCAAGACTATGTATCAACAAGTATTGTGAAAAGAAAGTGACCATCGTCATTATCAAGCAAGCTTTGCGAAATTCTGTCAAATTGGTATCATCACCAAACTGATATATTATGAACAACACAGACGGTTCCTCTTGAAGATGTTATCAGAAGTGGTGACGTATCAATCTCAATCAGAGATGTCTATCATTCTCGTGGTAATGATTATCTTTTAAGGTATTTTAAGGCAGTCTAGTCAAGCCCTAAAAGGGCCAGCTATGCATAAGACCTATTATTTTCGTCATTCAGGCAGCAATGAGAAGCTAGTGGCCCGAAAAAGCTCGTGAAAGCCATCATATGCATACCCATGTGGGCAGCTAACGGAGCCAACGACTAAAAGCCTAAAAGGCCAAAAAGTCCTCAACGGCCAGTCACGCGTAAGACCGATGCCATCTATATAGCTTTCCAGCAGCGTCACGGGGAACGGAGAAAAATGCCCTCTCGTGAATGGGCTCGACCTTGTAGACGAAGAAAAAATGGGCTGCAGTGTGAACTCTTTGGCCATGTCCATAGATAAGTCAACCATACATCAGACCCCCTAGATCTTTGGCTTGATTTCAGTACTAACTTATGAGGAAGGGCTAACCTACTCATTGACGGATTGACGGCCCGAGATTTGGTACCCCAAAGGTCGCCTTGCGAGTTCTGTGAACTCTAGAGAGTTACCGCGGCCAACCCTGTGCGTAATTCCAACCGAGTTCATGGCCCCGGTAGCTTCACTGGGCCCCTCTGACGGATCGCAGTTTGTGAACTCCCCAAGCTGTGAGAAGTATAGTGAACTCGTAAGAGTTACAGAGACCATCATGTGAGACCCGACTCCACTACTTAAGAGTCTAAAAAACTACGTGGGCTCCACTACTCAAGGCTTAAACTGTGTGTAATTGACTAAATTGAAACTTAGTACCGCCAATTAAAACAAAAATTATATAGGAAATCCCACACTAACAAGCATACAATGTTGGTGTTTTATATTAGTTCCTCATTAAATATTATGTCAAGATTATTGCATAAATGAGTATGCCTGAAATGATCTGCGATGAAGAAGTGCATAGAAGAATGAAATATCTCAAAATATTATCATGAATTCATATGTTAAAAGTTAAAAGAAATTACTTATTCAAAAAGCATATACACAAAAGAAAATACATGCTTAAAGTTCCTCTACAATTCCTATTATCCCCATGTACTTTTGCAAGTCCTCTTTAATTGCATCTGAGCCGCGGCATGTTTTGACTTTTCTACAAGAATGATCTTTGCTTGATCAGGAATACCAGTCAACTTATCTTCCAATGATGTGATCATTACTTTGCTCTTCAGCAGTTCAGACTTCTCAGTAATAGCAGACTGAATATTGACTTGTATCCTTTCCTCGATCTCCTTTATGGATGATTCCTTCTCGCGACCTCTCAACTCCAGTTGCGAAATCTCTTCTCTCAGAGTAGCAATATGGTCTTGAATAACCACTCTGTCATCAGTATAGGCCTTCAGTTGTCCTTGAAGAACTAATTGTTCCTGGTCAAATTCAGAGATAGTAGAAGCAATAAGAGAAACCTTTTCCTTGGACAGAGTTAGCTGCTTCCCATATTCCAGGATTTCAGGAGCAATTGTAACATTCTCCGCTAATACCAAAGAGATTATTGAATCGCGGAATTTAAGAAGGGAATCATGCAAAGTGAAAAATGTTGATTTTCGCCATTCTTGCAGAACTTTCTAGAATTTCGATAGCAATATCCAAGTCCGACCATTGTTCAGGGTCTTTGAAGATATAGACTATCGCTGACAAAGAATTCTTCATCAAGAGCATCTTGTGGATGGGGACCTTTGCGAAGGACGACAGTTCAGATGCAGTGGCCACAGACTCAGAACTTGCCACTCCACTGCGAGGAGGGGTTCCTATAGTATAAAGAAGGAAAGAATTCAGAAATAATGATAAGTTATAAGATGTACAACTCTTGGTAAAGCAACCAATATATATATACCAGCCACTGAAGTATGACTAACGGGAGGAGGAATTTCCTGAATCACAGAAGGGCCAGCCCCTACTATGTCAGCAAAGGAAGGCGCCCTGGCCTCTGTACTTGAGTCTCTAGTGGTCGGAGTAGGCAAGTCAGTGGTCTCCACTGGAAAGATAATCTCGTGAGCCACTACTTTGGGTGCCGCCAATGGAACCAGAGAATCTCTTAGCGAACTTACTGGTGCAGTTACAAGAGGGTTTAGAGGAGGAGTGTCGCCCGTCTCGATATTAGCAACATGAGTACCTGAAATAGAGACATGACGATGATAATGCGATGACTATCACTAAATACACATATAAATACATATGAGATTAAATTTTCCCCTTACCGGGTGAATATCCGCATTCTCCATAATCTAAAGGTTCTTCTTCTCCCTCTATTGTCGCAAGGAGACTGAAAGTGCACCTACTTGTGCCCTGGTTTGTTAAGTTACGTGTGTGGTGAGTCAGACTGGCTACAAAGCTCGATAGGAAGAATAATTCAAGCGTCTGCCTCGACCGGATGTGTGGAAGCTCGTGATAGGTAAATCCTCACATCTCATGTCAAAAAACACAAGGTGTTAAAAACCCTTAAAACAAGATAGACATCTTAGGATTTTTGTAGTGAGAAAACTTTTTCAAAAATAGAAAAATCTCTAAGTTTTTCTCGCCTTGTCGATTTTATCGAAGTACCCTCGATATGATCGACCTGTACTGTCGATCTCCTCGATACCTTAACGATATTATCAATAAGAGGACCAAAATGTCCAGCAACCGAATATTCATCTGGACAGATTTATCGATGTATCGATACACATATCGATATCATCGATAAAAGCACTAAATATGTCCAGCAACTTCACAATATATCTGGACGAATTATCGATGTATCAATAAACATATCGATATCATCGATATTCAAATCTCAAGCCCATCAAGAGTGGCTCGATAAAATCGACAGGCAGATTTCCGGCGCCCCTGTTTTTTAATGAAAATCTCAAAAATCTTCGATATATCGATGACCTCCCGATATGATCTAAATTCAAATATCGATAAGATCGGAGGTCCATCGATGATATCGATGGTGGGCGCGCTCTTCTTACAGTAGATATTTCAGGATGTTTTCTAACTATGATCGGGGGCCCTTCGATTTAATCGATATTCAAATATCGATAATATCGACACCAGATCAATTGCATCAAACTAAGCCATAATCTGTCCAGTAAGTTCAAAGATAAATCTGCTGGAATTATCGATGCCTCGACTCTGATCTCGATATCATCGACATTCAAATTTCGATGACCTCGACGGTTCCCCCGATCATTCATGAAAATCTGAAATATTTTCAAAGTCAAGTCTCTCTCATTTTTCATGTGTCGAGGGATCAATCCAGTCATCGATGGAATCAGAGTTCGAAATCTGATGACATCGACAACTGTTTCGATTCATCGACCTATTGGCAAGGAGTTTCAAAAGCGTATGACATCGAGTCCGAGTCATCGAGCAGACCATCGATGCTATCGAGAGTGTACGCTCGATGATATCGAACCTACTCGATGATATCAAACTCTGTCATAAATGTGATAGTTTTATATCCGTTGGAACTTCTTGCCATATATAGAGGACTTGTTCTTTGTTGCTGTAAGAGAGAAAAGGGAGAGCTTTTGTGTGTTTCAACTTACGTTTTATACCTAAAGTCTTTCTCTCCAGGGAGTTCATCCTCCAATCCACCCTTACCATTGATATTAAATAGAGTGGATTGGGGAATGAACTTCCACATTCAAGGATCCTTCAGCTACCACCTTAATGGTAAATCATTAAGCTGGGATGCCTTGAATGCATAAGAGAAGAACCACTCTATCTTCCTTATAGTAAAATCTTTAGAAAGTAGGATTCCATCTCACCCTTGACCCAACCCGAAGCCGAGCATCGGTATATCATCTTGCGTCGCAGATCAAGGGAGCTAAAGACTCTTCGTCAACAAGGAGGAGGAGGAGATCTTTGGCGTTGTGCTTAACGGGACTCATCAACTTATCTGTAAGTATCTAGAGTCCAGAGGACACTTGTGATCATTTCTTTCTAGGTCTTGGTCTTAAGTGGTTCTCACCCTTTGAAGTCCTCAAGGAGGCCTCCGGCGGGAGTGTACGTAGTGGGTGCATAGGGTGGACCCTTGCTCTTGTGTAGGGCATAAACTGTTAGGTCCTTGACCTGCGTGGTCTAAAATCAGGGTGCGTTGTGTGGACCCTTGCTCTATGGAGAGCATAAACATCTGGTTAGGAGTGAACCAGTAAAACTCCAGGGTTAAGGTGAACCGAGTAGAAACCTCCGTGTAAAGGTTGAAGGTGAATCTGATTTAAAACCTTAGGTTTGAGGTGAACCCTGGGAAACCTCCTTAGTGAAATCCGGTACACTCAAGGGTTGAGTGCGGCAGCCGGGAGTGGAGTAGACTTATCGTCGAACCACTATAAAATGACTGTGTCTGTGATTGCTTTTCTATATGTGTGATTCATGTCAAGGCATTCATATTCATATATCTGATCACATCCCACACACATACACAGTCATATCCAATATAGACTAAGTTGTATATTGTTGTATCTTGATTAGTTTGTGATTAGATCCTCTACTTGGCTTGGAAGCCAATAGAGTAACATTTGAGTAATCCTGATAATTGCATATCTATAAGGATTAGTGTAATAGAATTTTGAATAAATAGTAAAACCTTTTAAAATTCCTATTCACCCCCCTCTAGGACATATTGGCATATTCCGACTTCATCTCAAGCGGTCTTCACCGATATTTCAGAGACTTTACAGGAACATTGGCACTGGGAAGAGTTTCAAAATCCATGGGAGAATGTTCTCTTTCAACATTTTCTGCAACCACATTCTCATCCCCGCTTACATCAACTTCTCCTTCTTTAAAATCATCATCTTTATCCTCGCCGCTTTCGTCATCCTCATCATCTTCATATTCCATAGAAGCAGTACCTTCTGATGAAGAAGTCGAACTTTCATCCCCTAAGCTTTCTTCATCTACTTCTTCAATAACGACTTGCTTTCCTTTAGAAGGAGCGGTTCGACTACTTTCTGGTGGGGGTTCCCTGCTAGCTGGGACTGAAGGGGATGTAGATGCTTGTCTACCTCCTTCCTAAGGAATAGGTGGTGACGCTTGCAACCGCGCTCAAGATCTGGTCATAGCAGATGATGAACTGGGAGGAGTAGGTTGTGAAGGGAGAGTTGGTTCCTCCTAAGTTGTCTCATCTTGAGCTGCCACAGTTTCTTCAGGAATAGGAGAAGACGTCCCTTCAACATCCTCTGCGACCCGACCACCAAAGTCGCGAGGGACTTGCTCAAATTCTGTCAAGACTCCGTGGGCAAACTAGCCATCCAAACTATTAATGGGCTTCGTCTCATGGATTGGATCTTCTAGCGATATCTTTCGATAAATTTCACCGTGATGAGATGCGCGGCTCTTCTCTGGAATGAAACCAACTCCATCTTCAAGTTTTCTGCCCCTCAGTCTAGGCGGATGAAGAAAGATGGGTGAATCCACTAGTAAGCAATTGTTGACCAAAAATGACTGGTGATCCCACCACCGCATCCAGCTATAAGAAGTACGAACTATGCGGTTGCAACTAGGGATTATGAAGAAAGAATCGACGCGACTGCCCAATAATTGCTTTCATATCATGGCCCAATTAATAGGACCGATTCCATAGCAACGCATTCTCTTAGTGACCAATCTGCAGTCTTCCAGCATGGCTTGGTCGTAGCTGAATTGGCGAGCGAAGCGACTGGGATAATAGGGTTCTAGCCAGAATTTTGTTCCTTCTCGAAGAGGCAAACTGCAGGAATGAATAGAAAGAAAGAAAGCTCTTTCTGCTACGGTGAGCATCGCCTGGTCTATCATGTCTCGATGAAGATGAAATTGGAAGAAGTCCACTTGGTCAGTATCTTAGATTTTGTTGACCACCTAGTTGTATGCCCTTTTGGCCATGGCCCTTTGTTGGAAGAACCAAAGTGGGAGATGTGCAGGATGAACATACACCTTCTCTGGCGCTTCGAAAGTCCATGGGAAGTAGACTCCCAGCCACCCGTAATATAGTGCCATGGAGCGTACACTGACAAAGATCCAATGGTAGGGTTCTTAACATGAGTAGTTATTTCTCCAAGGGCTCTGTAAATAGAACACAACAATGGAGGTACGAGAGAATACATGTGTCCCTCTGACAAAGCGCCGACAACCATGAAAATCGTGAGGCGAATAACATCTGCCCACTTGGAGCTAGGAAGTACCACGATGCTCAGCCAGTAAGCCAGGAAGGCTACAAGTTCCCCGAATGAACTATAATCTGCTCTCTCCCTCATATCATCACAAAGCTTTGTTAGTTCCTTAGAACGACAATCACGGAATCTGCAGAGAAAGGTAAAAGATTGGTATGAAAAATCTATAATAAAAGGAAAGAAAGAAAAGGGGGAAGTTGACTCCTAGACTTGGAGATACCTGAGAGTTCTAGAGAAATACGCCAGCCACTGTAGAGGGGAAAGCTTATGAATGTTCAGAAATTTCCCCATTTCTCTAAAGAGATCAATGGTAGTCTCGGAAATGGAAGGCTTACGATCGGGAGAGATACGAAGGCTAGCTCTCTGTTGGACAGAACGAATTCATCATAGAACTTGCCTGTTAATGAAAGACCTGCTATGCGGTGAAGATCCCAAAGTGTGATACTCATTTCACCAAAAGGCAGATGGAAAGAGTTGGTAGTGGGCGACCAGTATTCGAGGAAACCCTTCAGCACAGTGGGCTCCTTGTAGAAGTACTTAGATGTAACTTCTATAGAATCGTACATGCCGATCTTGGCGAGCGTACTCGCATGCTTCAGCAAGATAGCTTCTGCCCAGTCGGAATAATAGCGCCGGAAGTTAACAAACCCCTTGTTCGAAAATCTTTCGATCCCTAGAGTTGCTCGCGATCTCTGAAGCACTGCCTGATGGTTTCATAGAAATACGTAGGGAAGAGGTTGTAAGGGCTGTGAAAAGGCATCAGAAAGATCATGGGGTGGATTTCCCCAATGCTTTTCCGTGGCTTGTGAGCTTGTAATATCCCCTCAAGGATGTGCGGTTCTCTCATTGCCTACGAAGTAGTGTACATCAACTTTTCTCCATCTACGTAATCCTTTGGCTCGCAGTCGAGCATGGATTGGTGGCGATGGATATTGATAGGAATCACCGTCATGCCTTCAGAATGAGGATTATCAAACTTCATGATGCCCTCAATGACTCGACTGATTCCCACGAATTCTAGAGCTTCTTTTTATTACGCTCTTTAATCTTCTCCTCGAACTCTTTCGCCTTGTTTCGGCGAGCCTTCTTTGAGTGGGAAGCGGGATGAGTGTCTTCTCAAAGAGGAGGTCTCTGACTAGCCGTGTAGATATGGTAGTAGTCTTCAACCATTCATCCCAATCATATTCTCTACCATGCTTGAGAGGACATTTTAGGTTTCCCAGTGCGATTGCATGATGAATGGGAGATGACAATGATTCAATACGGTCGGTTAAGTCAAAAGTTGGAACTACGGGTTCTTTAAAATACGTGGGACCGCAGGCAGTGATTTTGGTACATTTGGCTGGGGGTTGATCTGCAGAAAGAGAGGGGCGGAAAGAAGATGGATCAGGAAGATCTGGATGAGAAGGTTGCTCAGATGGTGGGTCCACGGGACGGAAAGTGCTCTTAGTACGAGCCATGGGGAAGAACAAGAAGTTTTTTGCCTAAAGTCCTGGAAGAAAGGAATTAAAGGCAGGAAAATTCGCTAAGTACAAGGTTACGTGAGTCCACGCAACCGAAATTTGTTGCGTGGAAATCGCAACTCCTGGAAACCTTGCGCGAACAAAAAAGTTGTTGTGCGGGACCGCGCAATCAATATTAGTCGTGCGGGGTGAAATCATAGAGGTGCAAGAGCTTCACCGCAGAAAGAGGGAAGTGGAGAATAAATGAAGGTCTGGGTATTTATAGGGGACACAGCCAAGTGCGGTACGCAGGTCTTAGTTGCACGGACCCGCGCAAACCATGTCAGGGTGATTATTTTTTATCCTTTTTCTTTAATTTTGGGGAAATAAAGAAAGGATCATGGGGGCATAGGCATAAAAAATAGTGATGAAGAAAGGATTAAAGCAAGAGAAGATTGAGAGATAGAAAGAAAATTGAGAAAAGAGAAGAATGAAGTAGCTTAAGGGAGGTTTGCGTGGGTCCGCGCGACCGATGTCCGTTGCGCGGGACTGCGCAACCGAAATATCAGTTGCACGGGTTCGCACAACGGAATTAAGAACTGCTTCTTTGTGAAAAGGTCTAAGGCATCAAAGGTGGGTCCCATGGCACTAAAATCGAGGTCCCACTTTCGAAGGGCCTATAAATACCCCCTCCCCTCCTTCATTTGGATGGATTGAAGATTTTGAAGAGGAAGCAGAGCAAGAAGGAAGACTAAAGGTAGGAGAGGAAGCTCTGATGGGCTGCACAGGTCCGCGCAACCGGTATCCATTGCGTGGGTCCACGCAACCAGACTGCCCTGCAGTCTGTAAAGCTAAGGGGCTGATATGCTGCAGAAATGGCCAAACTCCAGATTTCTTCTGTTCAAGCCTCAAGAGTAGGAAATCAATAGAAGAGATCTATGTCATATTCCTCTTAAAGAGATGATCAAATCATAAGATAAAATGTTGTCGATTTGATATCTGACTTGGACATTTGAACATTATCAATTTCTGTATTCTAAATAATCTATCTTAGCATCAAGGGATGTTTGAGGATGTAAATGAACTCAGTATTAATAAAATATGATGATTGTCTTCAATACTCTCTCTCTGTTATGTTTGAATAAGATAATATCCCAAATCAAATGCATTTGTTTCTTGTTCGAAACAGAGGCTCATTGTGATGTATATTAATCCCTTATGTGAGGCCCATTGTGTTGTGTATGAGGCCCTTGTATGAGGCCATGGGCCCACTATATGTTTGGCTCTATATGGGCCATTCCTAGGGAGTAATGTTGGTTAAAAGTCTACATTGATAGGCAATGATGGTTAAATGTCCACATTGTGACCTTCCCTCAGGCCTTGTTAGGCCCATTCTCATCATTCTCTTAGTGGGTTAACCCGCATCATTAGGCCCCATTGATGCTGCATAATCCATCATCACCATAGATAAATGGTTCCGTGCTATCGAATTTGGTATATCCACGGCCGAGGGAAAATCTTTATACTATGGTTTAGATCGACGATTCATCTATGGATCCCACCTTGCTTTTAGGCCGATTATCAATGCCGATTATCGATGCCAATTATGAGTATGTGGCAACACAACATCATGATACATGTCTATATGCATCATCTGCATGCTTGATATGAGATGTGGTTGATCATTGCATATGACATTGGGCAGGTTGTTCATGGGACTCCCTGATAGGCGGAGTTGTCCCACATGAGCGCACGGCATGCACATGATTGATGCATGACTGGACTATGTGTAACACCTCATATTTTTCAATACCTGGGTATTACCATTTAAATCCAAATTAGTATGAACGTGTGTCTAAACACACATAGCTTATGTTACACATCATCATTCAGCAATTCACGATCTGCCCATCTTGTCTATTTGATGTGGACCCTGGCGATCAGTTCAATCTGCCTTAGACCCTCATGGTTTTTAACCTTTTGGATTTGGGCTAAGGAAATCCATAATGCATTTGTAGAGTCTAAAGTCAATCCACCTCGAATTGACTCTGGATCGTTTATGGTAAAGGCTGCGTTTCCAACCCGTAATCTAAACTGGTAGCTAGGCTTGCGGTATTCATCTTATCACAGGGATAAGTTAAACCTCAAATTTGTCCTAAGCTAATGTGTATGACCTAATCCAACTATCCAACATGAACCCCGAATCCTCAAATCCACTATTTTTCAGGCCACGTCACTAAATGTTGGAATCCATTTCTTGACCAATACAACTAAGCCATGCATTAGGACTCCTCGTATAGACTATGAATTAATCACAACATTCCAATAATCAATTTCCACGACTCGACCATCGGATTGTAAAACTAACCATAAAATGATCAAGTGGTAGCCATGCCTGAGATTTAGACACATGACTTAACAAGATTCAAACTGTTGATGCCTCTAATCTAAGGCGGGTCCTACATGAGATGCTACTACTAATAAAAATAAATAAATAAATATCTATGTATACACATATAATAATAATGTACGAAGATAAAATAAATATAATAATACAAATAATGTTATTATAGACTTTAATAGCACAAAGGGTGTTATCAACTCATGAAACAGACATCCCGAATACACAGATGATCCCTAAGGGTCTTTGACCTTTAGTGTTCAAATTGAGGTGAACCTAACCATCGCACTAGAGTGAGATCGACGCCAAACGTCAAAAGACCTAGTTTCAGGAACCCGAATGTGAGGAAACTTCACATAATGCTCGATTAAAACAGTTAAGATGTACACCGTCAATTTTGGGACCCGACTCAACAAATCTATCATTCATCGGGCCCATAACTCAATCTAGGATGATTTAACAAGTTTATTATGTCAACTAACCACCACATTTTAGAGGCGACCACTAGGATCTACCCATATCAGCTTAGAGACCTCTAAAATCGTTGGTGATCAGACTGGAAATAACCCAACCGTTAACTGTCGGTAATCATTAATAAAACTCGAAAGAATCAAGAGGTATGGCCCACCTAACCTGAGATCTTCCTGATCTTTGGCTAGGAGCAATATTTGGACTCGAGGAATCTAGTGGACGAATCAGATTTTGATGGAAATCATCATGGGCCCCACACTCATTTCGTGTTTGCACCTGGGGTGGTGCATCTACGATACACCAAACTCCCAACATGGTCTGACGAGCGCTAACCCGCGCTGGTCCAAAAATGGGAAATTTTCCCGCCTGCGACTGTTTAAATCAGATGTGTTTTCTCCTTCCCATTCATTTGAGTTGTGGCCCACCATCTAGTCCCATCTTCACGATCCGATCCATTCATCTGTTGTGGACGACCTTTTTGACCAAAACCATGGTTGGTTTGGCCGATGAATCCTGCTCGTGTACCCACAAGCACTAGCGCAAGAGGGCTGTCCGGGCTGCCTTTTTCCAAAAAAGGAAACCTGCTACGATTGCCAACTGGGCGATCCGTGTGGACGTCCTATCCTTTGCATCTCCACCATTCAAACTGGAGAAATATCAGTCGTCCATTCATAGGGTGCTAGTTTAGAGCTTCCTCAATACCGGAAGGAGAAAAATCAGCGGCTGAAACCACCCCTCTTTAATAGTTTTTAGAAACTGGACACTGGGATTAAATCCCAGCCCTTCGTTCACATCCAACAGCCCTAAGGGCATTGGAATCCCTACAAGAAGGGAGGGAAAGCACCTTACCCCCTGTTCTTGCGGCAACACAAAGAGAAACCGGCCGTTTCTCCCTCCATTCGAACCCATCGGTCTATCCTCCACCAAGCTTCAATGAAGCTTGTTTACAAGCTTTCTGGGGACTAAACGAACCATCCTTAAGGACTGGATTGGAGGAAGAAGCAGGGAGGTTGGAGCTGCCATTAATAGCACACCTCTTCTCCACCGTTGCCATGCCCTCAACTGATTCACGGATAGAGTCGGACTGGGTCTGGCTAGTTGGGATGTGATCGGGTCATGTCCAGAGGTTACTGGACTTCTCTAACTGAAAAGAATGAAAAAGAAAGAAAGAAGATGAAGAGAAGAAGGGAGAGAGGAAGAAGGTGGGTGTGTCGTTGCAGCCGCTCAACTGAGCCGAGTTGGGCCGAGTCAGGTAATCCCTAACCTCCATCTCCTTGAGTCCCCAAACTAGGCTGAAACCAGGCCACTGACTGGGTTAATATCAAGCTGAAAGTCCATAAATCCAAGCTGAAATCTGCCCTGAAACAGGCATTGGTACAAGGTGAAAAATGGGCCATGTTCTCAGCTAAAAATACCCCTCAGTTGGCCCTGCAACTGCCTGAAACAGGGCCAAAAATGGCCCAGAAAATGACCTCTGGATTGGGCCCAGAATCAGCCAATAATGGACCTTGATGTTGGCTAGGGTCAGGCCTCAAACAAGCCTTGCATTGGATAGCGTTTTGGGCTGGGAAACAGCGTAGAAAATAGGCCTCTGGTCGGTTGGAATTTCAACTGAAAACGGCCCAGAAGTGTGCCTTCATGTGGGGCACATTGTGGGCCTCGCCATAAAGATCACAGTGGGCTAGCCCTTTCAGCTGTGCTACTGGGCCGGGATGAACTCAGCCTAGCAACCCATGTAAGGCCATATGAACGGGCCTGAGGTGGGGGCGACTATGGGTCTACCCAACTCCATTTTTGGGCTTGCGTTGGACCCAACACTTGGGCCAAAACAAAGGCCTAGTTCGAGGCTCAGTTCAGGCCCAATTTGCATAAGTTGAGCCCAAATTCATAAGCCACTTAGTGGTGGTAATCCATTAGTAGGTTAGTTTGCTAGAATTAGCGATTATGAATATTTGATACTAACGGTTAGCATTATGATTAGTGAATTATTCATCTTAAATTGGTGTTGATAGTATTAACCGATAATTGTCACTTATCATTACTCCACTGCTAGTATCGTTTTAAATTAATTAGAGGGATTTGATTTCAAAACTCTAAGCCAAAGCCTAAAGTTAGATTAGTGGATAAAACCCTGAATCTAAGTAACCTAAACTGTAAATTATGATCATAATTGATAGGTTATTCTCTATGATATCACTACAGGTTCCTTTACTATGTTATTACTATTATGGGTCACTATTAGTATCATTACTCATGGGTTGTTAGATAATTTAATACAGTATTAGCCGTTGTAATATTTCCAAAATTTATGACTAATTTATTTATTAATTTTACTCAGTTATTACTCTCATTAACAATATCATTAATGCTCACACCAATTAGAGTCCAAAGTCCATAATCAATCCTAGAATCTAAGTTTAGGACTAAACCCTAGGATGAAGCCCTAATCCTATATTAAAACCCTAAAAGTAATTCAAACCCTAGGTTGTATAACTCTAGACCATAGATAGCCTTGTAGAACCTTGATTCAACCATACAAATTCATAATATGTGGTAGGGTCCAAATCTAAGGGCGTGTACACTTCCTAATGACATTAGAAGGTGAGTCGACAAATAAGGTGATGATTCTTCCCCTTGAGTTTTCCATCTTTCCCATTAGCATAAGTGATAGTTTTATTTTAACTTTGAATTGTTAATTGATATCTTGCCTTGTGAGCACCTATGGTAATTGTTGAAATTGATATACTAGATAACATGCTTAATAATTATCCTGCATATCTTCTCATACCTGTGGATTACTTGTGGTTTGCTTATGGAACTTAAACTGGTACATCAGTGGGAAACCCCCGCTTATAAATGTACACCCATACTTGGGATGTAACCTGATTGATTGTGATTATAATGGGCCTTCAACTTAGTGGTTGTTAAATGACAGTTTGAATTGGATATTGATGTGGGCTTACCATCCATGAATTGTTGTGTTAAGTGGTTTTCAAGGTTGGTCTTTATCGCATAGTTTTAATAATCGCCCTATGTGGCTTAGTTTTGGCTATTCGCCCTACGAGGCTAAGTTTTGGTATTTGCCCTATGTGGCTCGATGTACCATTTCTATACAACCATGCGGTGGTGAGCCCCATATACTGAAATATGATTGGCCACTAGTTGACGAGTTTCATTAAACATCCTAAGGTGGTAGCCTCATGAGCCGAGGATGGTGGTATGAGACCTATACCCGAGTTGTTGGCCTACACTGGTGATAAGCCCCCATAGTGACCTTTAAGCTTATTTAAATTGGCTGGTTGTAATTGAACTAATAACGGGTTATCTAATCATGCATACATGGCACAAACCGGCATCTATTGATATCGTACGTGATGTACGTATTTATCCGACTAAATGCTTTTCCCAGGTCGATGATTGCATGGGCGACAAGCCCAATGTCCGCAAGGATGAGCATCCCCGGGGCGATGATTGCATTCACGCATCTATGCATATAATCAAATTGCATTTACTCTGTTTTGGTTGCCTGGATGTTTTATACTATTTCTTACCTAATACGGCAATGTGTAATCTTGAAGGGAATTCACACTAAGTTGGCCACTCATCCATCAAATATATAACCGTACAAGTAACATAGGTGGCCCAGGTGACATTTATGTTTATATTGATGAGGAGCAGGCTATAATTGACAAGGATGCATGATTGTATTTACTAAGGGCTGCTACAGGATTTCACATCCCAAGATTTATTGTAACCTACTTTATTTTACATGTAACATCATTTCACGTTGTAATTGTAAGTTTGGGACATTTGTTTGTATAAGTTGTTATGGACAGCTTCTTGTATATTTAAATGATAATGCAACTTTCCTTTAGTTTGATTTGTTCATACTACGCTAACTGCTTACTCTGAATGAAAGAAAAAAAATAAATGAGAAATTTTGGCTCTCGATAAGTTAACACTCAGGTTTTTGGGAAACAGGTCATATACTCGAGTCCTGAAAACACGAGCCATTACACTGTGTGACTGATGCATCTTACATTGTGTGATTGTGATTACTGTACGCCTTAGCGGCATCAGGGCTGTAAGCTTCGCAGATATAGCGTAGATGGCAGGATACCTGAAATACTGTTTAAGCACGGGAGCGCGTAGGATGTCCCAGGGTGAAAGTCCTTAAACCCTTATGGTACCTTGGAGGATGATCTAATGCTTAGACTGAGTAGATGTATAAGAGCATGAGGGCTGAATACCAGGAGGTCACATATCTCACTGTGTCGTGGTCGGTTGGAAGGGGGTGTAGCCTTACTCGCCTGAGGGTAGGGGGCAATGCTAGGATGAGTCTGACCAGCTCATAAATAGGTCTGTTATCGACGTGTCGGATAGATATTGGCTTACTATTGGCCAGGTGGTAGTGAGGTTTCTTTTGCTTGCACGGGTGCGCGTCTAGTTTAGGGCGGTAATGTGGTGTAAGTGTAATAGACCCCAGCAATATCCCAGAGATAAGTTGTATGATTTCGATGAGGATTAGTATGCTTAAGTTGCATCTTGCATCGCATGGCCTTAGTATGGCCGATAGCATTCATGCCTTGCATCGCATAGCCTTGGTACAACTGTTAGCATTTATGGATTCACCAGCATATTCCGCATTACTCTGATATTGCATTCTGAGCACACTTATATTGTGAACACACTTTCACCACCCTCTAAGCTTTCTATAAGCTTATGCACGATAGATACTTGCAGGCGACGCGAGGACACAGTCGTAGCTGAGCAGGAGCAGGAGCATGCCATAAAGCTTCATGAGTTTTTAGTTAGTATTATCATTGTATTTTCCCTTTATGCGCTTTGTACTCAAAAGTTTTTTATCTTAGTGGATTTTGTGATGGTGTTCTTGCGTTTATTGTTCGTGGGTTATGTTATGGTTATGCTTATGATGTAACAGATTTATATTGAAAATCCTCCTTGTAGGGTCCCATGATCAAAACCTGGTGCATGGGTGCTAGAAGCCGAGAATGGGGTACTACGGAGGCTGTCGGCACCAGATTCAGTGATCGAGAATTTTATAAGCCTGGTTTTCAAGTTTGGGGCATGACAGGAGTTGGTATCAAAGAATAACTTGGTAATAACTCAGGACAACATTACATGTCTGATACGAGCTTAGGACGAGTAGGTCTGATTGCGTAATATTTTTTATTTGGTTCCCTAATGTCTGAGCCTTCGAGGGTTCTTAAGGCTAATGGACGCCTTTGTTTCTTTTTGTAGACTATGTTGCCTAGATGAGGCACGCGAGGTAACCGAGGCACTTGAGGCGCACGGGCGACCTGAGCAGCCTCTGCTCCACCACTCGAGGATCCTATTCTTCCGACAGAGGTTCTTATTCCACCTCCCGCAGTTCCCGTTCCCTAGCCTGAGCATCCTGTTCCCTCACCTGAGGCTCCTGCTGATCCGACACCTTCGTCAGGGACTAGCGCAACCCCTACCGTGTCAGATGATGCCGGTCAGTTGGGTAGATGATCCAGGCTTTAATCACCACCCTTAAGGGGCAAGGTAGGCGTCCTGCCGAGACTCCAAAGCAGGTGGAGCAAGAGCCCGTGAACGCCTTATTATGAGACTTACTTAGGCTTGATCCCCTGCAGTTCCAGGGTGAGCCTGATCCGACCATAGCAGAGATATGGCGCTCCCGAGTGGAGAAGATGTTTGAGACATCGAGATGCATGACCCAGCAGTGGGTCACACTAGCAGTGTATATTCTTGAGGGTGAGTCCAAGCACTGGTGGACCTCTGTTGCCCGTGCCGTAGGAACTGACTTCGTCTGGACATGGGAGGATTTCATTGACCGGTTCAACCGACAGTACTTCCCTGACCACGTTCGACGCAGCGAGCGTTGGAGTTTGAGACCCTGGTGCAGGGAGACATGACCGTGGCTCAGTACGCGGCTTGTTTCGTAGCGCTATCCAAGTTCGCGCCGTACCTGATCGATGATGAGGATCGGAAGTCCTGCCGTTTCGAGAACAGCTTATGTAGCGGTCTTCGATGCCGTGTTGTTGGGCATGAGCTGCCGACTTTAGAGGCAGTAGTGCGGAGGGACAGATTTATGAGACTGAGTGGGTCGGCACTCAGAGTGATCGGGGTCAGAAGAGAGACCAGAAGAGGAGGGCACCTTCCGGTGGTTTCCAGTAGTAACACCGACAGCAGCAGAGGTGCGCGACCCACCGAGCACCGGTTGCACCAGCGACACCTATAGCAGCACCCCAGAGACCGTTTGAAGGGACTTGTTTTGGGTACAGTGGAGTTGGACACTGTATACAGGAGTGCCCTTGTCCTCAGCAGCCTCCATAGAGCAGTAACGACCGCGATAGCAGCTTCTATCCCCGAGGCACCCACAGCAGTAGCAAAAACATCAGTCTCTGAGACCATAGCAACCGAGGCAGTAGTTCCGACCACAGGAGCAACAGCAGTAGAGACCTCAGAGAGGACAAACACCTCCCCAGCCAACTTAGGCTAGATTCTATGCAGCTCAGCAGGACCCATAGTCCTCTGGAGGAGTTGTAGAGGGTATTCTTCTTGTCTCTTCATGCATTGCTCGAGTTCTATTTGATTCTGGTGCATCTCATTGTTTTATGTCTGAAGATTTCTGCAATTTAACTAGATTACCGACAAAGTCTGCCCATGAGGGATTGACCATATCGACGCTCTTGGGAAGACCACAGTGCTAGGCTGCTTCTATTCATCTTTCCCCGTGTTAATGGGAGAGATTTTCTTACCCGCTGATCTGTTTGTGTTGCTGATGTCAGAGTTCGACGTCATCCTGGGCATGGATTGGCTTGCCGAGTACCACGCCGTCTTGGACTACTTTGTGAGGACAGTCACGTTCTGTATACCTGGCTCGCCGCAGTTCTAGTTCGTTGCCGAGCCCAGAGGAGAGTCATTATCTTGTTTGATGACATGTGCAGTAGAGGAAACCGTCGCAGTGGGCATTGAGCAGTTGCCAGGTTTGCAATTCCCCGATGTGTTTCAGTAGATTCCGGGATTGCCGCCACACCGGCATATTGAGTTCCAGATTGATCTTATGCTTGGTACCGTGCCTATCTCGAAGGCCCCGTATTGTATGACACCAATGGAGTTGCGAGAGATGCAACAACAGTTGGACGAGTTGCGAGAGTTGGGATTCATTCATCCGAGCAGTTCACCGTGGGGAGCACTAGTACTATTCGTCACGAAGAAGGATGACTCGTTGAGGCTCTGCGTGGATTACCGTAAGCTCAACCGGGTCACGATCAAGAACAAGTATCCACTCTCGAGGATTGATGATTTATTTGATCAGCTACAGGGTGCACAATTCTTCTCGAAGATTGACCTGCATTCCGGTTACCATCAAATTCGAGTCCGTGAGGAGGACATCCCGAAGATAGCTTTCAGGATGCACTATGGTCACTTTGAGTTTTAGGTCATGTCCTTCGGACTGACCAATGCGCCCTTAGTCTTCATGCAGTTGATGAACAAGGTTTTTCAGCCTTATCTCAATCAGTTTGTTGTGATCGTCATCGGCAACATTCTGATTTATTGGAGGACCCGCGAGGACCACGAGCAGCATTTGGAGATTGCGTTGCAGACCCTTCGTGCCCACCAGTTGTCTGCGAAGCTGGAGAAGTGTGAGTTTTGGCAGGAGGAGGTGAAGCTCCTCGGTCACGTGGTGACGAGGGAGGGTGTCACAGTGGACCCTCGAAGATTGATGTAGTGCGTTAATGGGGCCAGCCCACGAACGCGTCTGAGATCACAGTTTTCTTGGCTTGGTGGGATATTATCGACAATTTATCAAGGGATTCTCCCGTATTGCAGCACCACTGACCAGGTTGACCCACAAGGGCGCAGAGTTTGTGTGGAGTGACACTTGCGAGGGAGCATTCGTGGAGCTAAGGGACTGCCTCACGTCCACTCCTGTCCTCACTCTTCCCTCTAGGAGTGATGGATTTTTTGTATTTACCGATGCTTTGCGAGTTGGTTTGGGTGTTGTCCTGATGCAGCATGGGATACCGGTGGCTTGTGTGTCTCACCAGATTAAGGTCCATGAGCTGAACTACCCCACGTATGATTTGGAGCTAACAACAGTTGTCTTCGCATTGAAGATGTGGAGGCACTATCTTAATGGGGTCATGTTCGAGCTCTTCTCTGACCATAAGAGCTTGAAGTATCTATTCTCTCAGTCCGAGTTGAACATGGGGCAGAGACGTTGGATGGATCTCTTGAAGGATTATGATTTTAATCTTCAGTACCACCCGAGCAAGGCGAACATCGTGGCGAATGCCCTAAGCCGTCAGCCGCGAGGCCTGGTGGCATACATGATGATTCAAGAGTGGAAGATGCTTGAGGATGTGTCAGCATTCGACTTCGAGTTTGGCTTGCAGTCTTCTATTGTGCAGTTATCCAGCCTGTCGATTCAACCCACTCTTGTGGCAAGGGTGATCGAGGCTCAGCAGGTAGACAAGTCATTGCAGAGTTATTGGGCAGAGGTAGCATCTGAGAGTCAGACAAATTAGCAAATTGGTTCTGATTGTGGACTTTGTTTCAGAGGCCAATTATGTGTCTCGGATATTCCAAAGTTGCGCAGAGATCTTATGACCGAGGCACATCGATCACAGTTTTCTATCCACCCTGGCTTGACGAAGATGTATCGTGATATGAGGCGTCAGTATTTTTGGGTAGGGATGAAGCGCTAGATAGCCATTTTTGTGGCTGAGTGTGACACATGCTAGCGTGTCAAGGCCGATCATCAAAGACCCCCTGGTCCATTACAGTCGTTGAGCATTCCGATGTGGAAGTGAGAATACGTATCCACCTATTTTATCATGGGCTTGCCGAGGACCCAGCGTAGTCATGATGCCATCTGGGTTGTCGTGGATCGTCTGACAAAGTCGACACATTTTCTTGCGATTTGTGCGACTTAGCCTTTGGACTGGCTTGTCAGAATGTTTATTAATGAGATCGTGAGACTGCACGGTGTTCTAGTTTCAATTATTTCTACCGAGGCCCGAGGTTCACGTCTCAGTTTTGGAGGAGCTTCCAGAAAGTTATGGGGTCTGCCTTACAGTTCAACACCGCGCATCATCTGCAGACCGATGGGCAGACCGAGATGGTCAACCAGATCCTTGAGGATATGCTTCGTGCTCATATGATCAACTTCTCAGGTAGCTGGGATGAGCATTTACGCCTGTTTGAATTTGCATATAATAATAGTTATTAGGTGACTATTGGTTTGGCTCCCTTCGAGGCTTTGTTTGGCAGGCTGTGTAGATCCCCAGTTATTGAGCCAAGGTTGGAGAGCACTGTCTCCTAGGCCCCGAGCTTGTGTAGTAAACATCAGAGGTTAGAGATATCATTAGGCAGAGGATGCACACAGCTTAGAGCCGGCAGAAGAGTTTTGCTGATCGTCGGTGCCATCCCTTGGAGTTTGCAGTTAGAGACAGAGTATATCTCAAGGTCTCACCCATAAAGGGCATGGTTCTATTTGGAGCAAAGGGTAAGCTTGCCCCGAGATTTATCGAACCTTTTGAGATCACTAGGAGCATTGGCGTCGTGGACTATAAGCTTGCCTTACCTTCCGAGTTGTCTGGCATCCACAATGTTTTCCATGTTTCTATGCTGTGGAAGTGTGGGTCAAACATCGTTCCCGTGATTGATTGGCAGCCGATTGAGGTTAGTGAGAATGCTTCCTATATTGAGCAACCAATTCGCATCCTTGATCAGAAGGAGCAGGTCCTCCGAATCAAGGTCATTCTTTGGTGAAGGTTCAGTGGGGTCATCATTTTGTTGAGGAAGCGTCTTGGGAGCACGAGGCTGAGATTAGAGAGCAATATCCTCATTTATTTGTAGATTGATTGTATTATTATGATTGCATTATGCTTGTATTAATTGTATATATCTTGTGTGTGTGTGTGGTGTATATATATATATATATATATATATATATATATATATATAACACATACACACACACATATATATATGCTCATGATGTCATGCTTTCTCTTCCCTTTCTTTATTCTGTATAATAGTAAATTTTGAGGATGAAATTTTTATTAGGAGGGAAGAGCTGACAGGCCCATGTCTTAGTGACTGTTCCGTTCCATATGGTTCCGCGGTCCTCCCGGTCGAATTTCGGCAACCCGCAACCTCGATATTATATTTTTGCGCGACCCTAAGTCATATCTTGTAAACCCGAGACCTGCGTCATTACGACCGCGCCGTCGCCGCGATTCTGACGTCACGTCTCGTGTGCCAATCCGACATCTAGATCATAAGTTATGGGCCCCGCATGATTCCGGCCATTGATCACGTGATTGTGGGACCCACCTATCCAGATGCATACTTTCTTAGATCATCATGAGGATGACATCACCCCAACCTACTCTACCCTAGCCACCCTACCCCTATAGCCCAATATTATTTTTCTTCCCCATGTCTTACACCATCATCATTGCCTAGCCAAAAGAGCTAGGCAATCTTCTCTCTCTCTCTCTCTCTCTCTCTCTCTCTCTCTCTCTCTCTCTCTCTCCCTCTCCTTTCCTTCTCATTTCTCCATTGCTAGCAACCTTCAACCCTCCATGAGAGCTCCAAAAATCCAGCCATATCCCAAACTCATTTCCTCCAATCTAACCCTCCAAACCTCATCTCAACCATTAAAATCCCTCCCTTGAAGATAAGAAGACCCATTGGTGGTAGAATGACAAGAAGGAGATCAAGAGGTGGGTGCTCCCTATAGCTAGATTTCACTCCCTACCTTTGATTTCTTTCTTTTAATTGCATGGGAACTGGAAGGACCCACCAATCCATGGTGGAGATCCTCCATGAACCCCTTGATGTGGCCTTCGGCCCATCTTCTTGCATGCAAGAGTCATGGAGGGTCCATTCTCCATGGACCCTACCATGATAAATGTTTCTCTAATCCATGCCTTCTAGGGTCATCTAGACCCCTCAATTACATGGTGGGGATGACATCCCCACCACAGATTTTTATATGTTATGATGAGCACATGTATGTGATGTATGATGATCATGATGTATGGTTTGAAGCTTTTGAGGGACCCATAGTGGCGGGGTCCCCTCCCTTTGGCCGCTCTCTCTCTCTCTCTCTCTCTCTCTCTCTCTTTCTCATTTCCTTTGATGGTGAGGATGTGTGTGGTCCACCTAATGTTGCATGAATGGGACATCCATACTGTCCAGATTTTATTTTTTTTGGACAATCAAATTTTTTGGGCTATCTTGCTATCCACTACTGGACAGGTCTGGATGAAGGAGACCATAAATATCAGCTTTGTTCAAAGCTGCTGGTGGGTCCCACGCGTGTGGACCCACCTCATGCATATGTTGCAATCTGGACCGTCCATCAGCTGGACGACTAACAACTAGATGCTGCCAATGACGTCGGGAAGTTCCATGGGCCCATTACGAGGTATATTTTATACCTATATCGTCGGGCCATTTGGCACGTGTGGGGCCCACCCCACACGTGCTGCACGTGTGGGATGGGACCCACCTTGATGCATGTATTCTGTATCCACACTGTCCCTCTGATTGGTGTGGGGCGCACCTGATGTATGTGTTTATACACACCATCCAACCGTTTTGGGCGTGGGGCCCACCCGTGTGGGATGGGACCCACCCTGGTGTATTTATTCTATATCCATTCTGTCCATCTGTCCTGGACGATGGACCCCACTGCGATGTATGTGCCTCTCCACACCATCCGTTTGGGCGTGTGGGGCACCCCATGATGTATGTGTTTCACCTATGCCGTTCATCCATTTGTATTGGACGTGGGACCCACACGTGTGGGTGGGTGGGACCCACCTTAATGTATGTATTTTATCTTCGCACCGTCCATCTGGACGGTGCATGTGGGGTCCACCTTAATGTATGTTTGTATATCCATCCGTCTGTCCAGTTGGGCTGGACGTGGGCCACCATGCTGTATGTATTTCATCCTCGTCGTGCGGTCCACCTTATGTATGTTTGTATATCCAGTCGTTTGTCTAGTTGGGCTGGACGTGGGCCACCATGCTGTATGTATTTCATCCCCACCGTGATGTACATCTGCACCGTTCGTGGGACGTAGGGCCACCATGATCCATGTGCTAGACATTCGCACCGTCCAAGACAATGGTCCACCCGGATGAATTCGCTATATATCCAGGCTACCCATCCATTTTTCCTGGATTATAGGCTGCCCATTAGGCCCATTTTAGTGGTGCAATAGGCCCACCTTGAGGTATGCTTTGTAGGTAATCTATCCACCTAATTTCCTAGGTTATGGGATGCCCCATTAGGCCCACCTTGTGATGCAATAGGTCCATCTTGACGTATGTATTGCAAGTTCTCTATTCATCCCTTGTGCCTAGCCCATGGGCCCTTGTGTAAGGCCTAAAAGGATGCATTTGTGGCACTTATGTGAGGCCCAATCTGATGTGTATGAGGCCCATGAGTGAGGCCCAATGAGATGTATATGAGGCCCGATGTGATATATATGTAGTCGATGTGTGAGGTCCGAAATGATGTATATGGGACCCATGAGTGAAGCCTAATGTGATGCATATTAGACCCTTGAGGGAGGCCCATTGTGATGTATATTAAGCCCTTGTGTGAGGCCCATTTTGTTATATATGAGGCCCTTGTGTAAGGCCATGGGCCCACTATATGTTTGGCTCTATATAGGTCATTCCTAGGGAGCAATGTTGGTTAAAAGTCCACATTGATGGGCAATAATGGTTAAATGTTCACATTGTGACCTTCCCTCAAGCCTTGTTAGGCTTATTCTCTCTTAGTGGGTTAACCCAAATCGTTGGACCCCATCGATGTTGCATAGTCCATCATCACCGTAGATGGATGGATCCGTGCTATTGGATTTGGTGTATCCACAGCAGAGGGCCGTTCTTTATATTATGGTTTAGATCGGCGGTTCATCTATGGGTCCCGCCTTGCTTTTTGTAACGCCCTGAAAATTGGGGGTCGTGTATGCCCTCGACTCCCAAGTCCCCGGGTGTCACTTATAATTTATTTTTTATTAGTTTACGATTAATCAGATTTAAATGCACAGCATGAAATTTTCTTGAAACATAAGACATAATCACAATAGGTTTACCGAAATGAAAGAGGCAAATTATACCTACATATACAGGTCCAAAAGAATGAAAAGGTGTCGCCCAAGGCATTGCCCAACAAAAATCTGAAAAATCATAAGTTCAAAAGAATAGAGCTAAGTTCACGACTCAATAGTCTAAATCCCGCCTACCAAGCCGATGGAGAGTCGCCCATTAACTGAAAGTAGGACAACTCGTCCTCCTCATCCAAGCTCGCGCTGCAAGGTTTCTCATACTCGGCGTCACCTGCAAATACTGAAGAGTCTGGTTGGTGTTTTAAAACATCGTACCAGAGTGGGAGTGGGTGATCAACTCAGTGGGTACTATTAGTCTTAAGTTACAACAGACATCAATTAAATTATGGATTTAATGAAAGGCAATACATTCATAAAAACTAACTAATCTTGTTAATGCATGTGCATGTATAATGATATGATGCATGCCCTCGCCACAACACTCCCTCGAGCAACTCCATCTAATGATCGCGTATGACCAACACTCCCTCAGAGTGACCTCAACTGCTGAGTCGCCACCCTAGCTAATGCAATGTAGTGGTAATGTTAACCGAGTTCTTAGTTAAGTTCGTTCATCCAGCAGATTGGGGAATCTGATACACCCCACATATCACATGCCTTGAACCAGTTGCGAGGCCCAGGCTCCCTAATGTGTGAGGCCAAGACCCCAAGATCCTTGGTCCCGTTGAATTTCTCCATCCCCGACATCAAGCACATGGGGAGTGCTGAGTAAAAGGGACTGCTCGCGGTCACTACGGGGAGGCACATCACCCCAGCGTAGGCCGACAGCTCGGACGTAGTGTCCCATTCCACCATGCCCGGCTCACGAGAGTATGGATCGATATTCAATTCATTATCAATGGGCTACAACAGTGGTAGGGTGTTCCAGATTTCATACATATGTGAGCAAACATGGTTAACAAACAAGGTTGGTCGGCCCGTAGACTAGACCACACGAGTCCAAGCAAATACGTGACGGAATGGCATCGGGTGCAAGCAGCCCATATAGTCTAACTACTGTCGCCCACATGCACTCGCCCAAATCCATGGGTTTAGCCTCAAGGCGGTCCTACCAACGGGGCCGCCTTCACTCTCCTCGAATTACTGACCAACCGAAGGGTTTAGGAGGTGATTCAAACATGTCAACTATCAATGCATCATTTAACATAAACAACGTCATGTTCTCATGCTTCTCAACATAAATTTCTAAATTTCTACTAACATGTAAAGCTAACAATATCATGAACAAGGTGTGTGTGTGTGTGTGTTGTGTGAGTTGATAAGGAAGTTAAGCACTTCCTACCTCCCTTAGAATCGAAATACACAAAAATCAACGAATCATACATGTTATAGGGCACATCATATGAGAAAATCAAACAAGGCATGAGCATGCAATTGTCCATACATAAAGTCATGTGAGGGGCAAGAACCACATCATAAGAGAGCCAAACATACAATTTTAACAAACATACAAGTCCTAGGGTTTCTCTAGATTCTCCTAACATAGCATCCAAGCAACCAAAATCATTAAACATATACTAAAATTGGTGCTAGGCCACCTAAGTGCAATAGTCCGCACCTTCGGATTCATTGGAGACTTGGAAAATGACCTAGGAATGAGGGCTTTTGCGATCGGACGGCCGAATCCCTAAAGCAACGTTTACATGTTAGAAATCCTTGCCAAATCCCTCTCAATACATGGGTTTCAAGAAAAAGATGAGAGGTTACCTATCCAATCAGAGGAGAGGGGTTCTTCCGGTTGTGGGTGAGGGATTCATTGAAGAAGAGATGAGGAGTTGCAAGAATTAAACTCCTTTGGGCCCCACTTGAGTTATGGTCCACCTTCACCCTTCTTCATTCTCTCTTCCTCTCCTCTTTGCTCTCCTCATTCTCCTCTCCCCTTTCTCTCTTCTCTCTCTTCTAGGGCAAAAATCGTATGGGGAGAGGGTGCCCTAAATGAGGCCCCTTTATAGTGCCAGATTTGGTGTCAATGGCCCCAAGTGTTGGGTTTTAACCAAACTAACCCTATAGGAGGGTTTTTTCTAGCCTCAAGGGCCCACTATGAGGTGTACACGTCGATGTACACTGTAGGATAGTTAGCCCTAATGATGATCTATGTATAGATACGATCGGCCCGCCATTTGGATGCGCCGATCGACAGATATGATGAGAAGTCTGTTCAATGGTCACCGATAGTCGATCGGGGCCGCGACTATATGGATATGAGCAGGGAAATATCCTTACTCTACATGTGAAGTTTGGTCGCAAACCGACGGTCTGAAATCCTCAACTTTGCATAAGAGTAGATGACTCAATTCACTTAAGTTTCAGCTCCTTGCTTTAGGGTATTTGCGCTTCTCATGCACTAGTCCTTTGGTTCAAGTTGAGCGGTTCTAGGCAGTTCCTATGTCTGACTCCCGCGATGGACTTAAAGCCCAGCAAGACAGACACTACTCTATAATTTTGTAACTAGTGGCCCACCAACGAGCGGTCTAGAGCTCGTTCAAGAAATCGGAGGATTTCTGGAATGAATTAGGTTGAGATTTCTCGTGGGCAATGATTAGGGTTTGGATTAACTATGTTCAGACCGTGACCTATTTATAACTAGTGAAAGTGGATATTTAGTCGTGATTACTTTAAACCGTCGGTTTTAGGCTAAAAGAGTAACGGGGTTGCTCTGATGGGTCCCTGGTTACGAAATTTATAGGACAAGTACTCCAAAGCTTGATGAGATGCCATGCAAAGTTTGGGAACAAACGGATGAGCGAATGTGGGGTTTGATCATACGGTTCTTATCTTTAAATGGCCCCGTGGGGTCCATTCCGGTGATTGGAATGGTTCTGGTGGCCCTCTGGTCCTGAAACTTATAGGATAGGTGCTCCATGGCCTGATGAAGGGCCATGAAAAATTTGAGAACGATCGGATATGGGGTTTGATTGCATGGGTCTGATTTGTGATCAAAGGTCACCGTACCACGATCGAGTCCTAGATTTGGTGGACGGGTGCAGAAAAATACATTAAACCTTTACCGTAAATTTAGAAGAAATCTGACGGCTGGAACGCCTGGTATCTATGTTTTATTTGCAAGTGCCAGATTTCCATTCTGGCATTGGTGGGGTGTATTTGGCAAGTGTCAGATTCTAATTCTGGGGGTCCACTGGGTCCGCAGTCCGCGATGGACCACAAGCCCAATGAGATCTTCAGTTTCCTAAATTTTTTGATTTTTCTGACCCTCCTCGATCGCTGGGTGGCCCACACGGCTATTGTTAAGTGTAAACAGGCCATCTGGCTTGGCGGCCCGCACTAGGTCTTATCATGACCCATCCGGTCTACTCAGTTGGGTTAATCCTAGATTAATTTTACTTGCGGTACCTCACTACGAGTAGTTTAAACGAATAGTCCTGCGGTAAATCCTACGTGGACGACTCATGACACTGTGCTGGTTGGACGGGATGTTTTACAATCACCCATGTATAGGCTAGCCTTGAGTGTCAATGGTCAGCAAGTGATAATATAAGTTAATTACATTAAAAAAATTAAGGATTTTTGAAAATCCAAAACAGTAAAAATCCGGGATGTTACAATCTACCCCCCTTAAAAACAATTTCGTCCCCGAAATTGCCTAAGGGAAATAAATAAAGATATTATCATTTCGTTTACCTAAGTTTTATTGATTTGAGGTTTATATGCGTGGTAGGGTGCATACTAACTGTACTAGTCTTTCTTATTATATTCTACCCCCCTTAAAAGTTTTCACATTTGAGGTTTGAAAACAAATGTCAAAATCATTATTATCGTACTAAGTGGTTGTTGGTAAGTGACCTAAGTGGTAATGGTGGTATATTTTACTCTTTTATGATTGGGTTAATACAGAAAGATAGTTGTGGTAGGCTTTAGTCCCATACGTCGATCCTCTGTTTGACCAAGGAAGAAAGATCGTTGTATCCCTTCTTAGTCCTGATAGATCCTGGTCTTCTGCTCGGTCAAAGCAGTGAATCTGAAAAGGCCAAGCTATATGTCCTAGAGGGGGGGGGTGAATAGGACTATGCCAAATTAAAATAAAATTCAGCGGAAATAAAATAAACCAACAACCTTACAACTTGAATCAATTCACAAAGCTAAATTTAAATCACCTTTATAAATAGATATCGAGAGATTGATTCAAATTCAGTTCTAAGGACAACCTTACACCATAATCAACAAGGGCTTATGGTAGGACAATCTTATTTCTAGAACCACTTTTGGATCAAGAACTCTATATTAATATAAGTAAATGAAATAGCAAGGAATTGAATTTAAATGAAGAAGTAAGATCTAAATTATTACAACAATCCCCACACTTGCTTGAAATGTAAATAATTACAACATTCACATCCCCTTGTACATTCCACAAGATCAAATGATAAAAGATATGAAAATTAAGCAAGCATTCAAACCACAAGTCAAAGAGTTATAGTGGTTCGCTTGTGTGTACACCAACTGTTTTCCAACAGCCACACAAAAAGCTACTCCACTCCTAATATCCTCACACAGGGGATATTAGCGTTCACTAACAAATAGGTTTTCACAGGTTCACCAAAAACCTATACAATTGTGTCTTTTTCACTTGGGCTTACACAATCCAAAAACCCCTCTTTCTGAGTTTTCTGGTTTTCCTCCTCAGACAACCAATACAATGAGATTTTTCTGGCTCAACCTCAAACAAAACCAAAAGCAAATGAATTTTACAGAATTGTAAAATACCTGGATTTCTCCTTTTTCGTAGCAGCCCGGTAGAACCAATCGGAGTAGATGATTTGAATGTCAAAGTTCAATTTCCAATACTCACATTCATAAGGTTCTAAGTTCTAATTGATTTTAGATTTAACTCGTTGGGCGTAGCTAAATTTGATTTTGATTCCAAGAAGAAGGGATAAGATAATTCCTCTTTTCAAATATGATTGGAATATAGAAACAAAATCAAATTAAATAAG
This sequence comes from Magnolia officinalis, assembly GCA_021015155.1. Classification (NCBI taxonomy): domain Eukaryota; kingdom Viridiplantae; phylum Streptophyta; class Magnoliopsida; order Magnoliales; family Magnoliaceae; genus Magnolia; species Magnolia officinalis. Next base: position 22,067,850 of record JAJHSJ010000005.1, on the reverse strand, counting down.
CTAGCAAAAAGGAATATTAAATAAGCACAATCTAGCTTAAAATAAACAAAAACTTATCTCAGAGTGATCACTTGAAAATTCTTGAATTGAATGAGAGTGGAAGTTATGAAAACTCTGAATTTCGTGTTCAATTTATAGAAGCAGAAATCGCTCCTACGACTGGTCTTAGAAACCTACGACTGGTCGTAGCTCTAACAGATTTTTGAAAAAATAAGCGCGATCTTTGAAAGCCGTTCTCTACGACTGGTCGTGAGTACCCTACGACTGGTCGTGGGTCACCTACGACTGGTCGTAGATCTCTACGACTGGTCGTAGGACCAGTGATTTCGTCGCTGGACTTTAAGTCGTAGCTCCATGACTGGTCGTGGACGAGTCGAAGCCACACCTACGACCGGTCGAAGGACCTCCAGGACTGGTCGTGGGCGTACCAAAAATTCGAAAAATCTTCAACTTCTTAGGACTGGTCGTGGAATTTCTTGGACTAGTCGAACCAATGTAGGACTGGTCGAACAAGAGCTAGGACTGGTCGTAGAATAGACCAACCTTGTGTATTTTAAATATTTGAATAATGTATCCAAAGTGACCTACTTAAAGGGTCAACCTAAGGTCATTCAAACCTGAACCATGTCGTATGGACATTGAACTTCAACCTTTCAACGAATGTAGATAAATTGAATTATATCAGGCTTGTCAGGCTTAAGATCTTGATCAACATAGAACTACTTCATACGTTGTTTCTTCTAGATTTGAACTTCAACATTGTAGCTTCTTGAGGCTTCATCATGTAGTATTTTGAGGCTTCAACATGTAGCTTTTTTGAGGCTTCAACATGTAGCTTTTTTGAGGCTTCAACATGTAGCTTTTTTGAGGTGTCTTGAATTCCAATAAATGATCATACAAGTACAGAACACCGATAGATGTTTTTGGCACACAAAATTTGACAACCAAAGGAGCATGAGACCATAACACTTACAATCTCCCCCTTTGTCAAATTTGTGACAAACACCCAAATATAATACTTCAATTTGAAACGAAGTACTCACTACATATTCACAACAAGTTCAACAATAGAGAAGCATGCACAGATATATGATAAGAAATAACTAGCATTATTCTCATAACTAGCATCATTCACATCACTACCCCTGAGAAGCTGAACTCCCCCTGAGTAATAGGTACCCCTGAGAAACTTAACTCCCCTTGAGTAATAGATATGGGAGCACAACTCCCAAAACTTCTCCCCCTTTTTGTCACAAAATGACAAAGGAACAAGGGCAGCAATCAAAATGAATATAGCAGTTAAAGTATTGATTCAAGAAAACTTTAGTGCATAATTCAAAAAGTCAGTGAGTATGTAAAGTTAAAAACAAATATTACAGACTTAGTAAAACATTCAGTCAGAACCAGAGGATGGAGCAGGATTAGAAGGATCAATTTTGTGTAAACCCTTAGCAATACGCCTCATATATTTGCGTAGATAAGAGAATTGCGTATCTTGGGTAACACGAATTTGAGCCACTTGCTCTTGAAGGGAATTCAATCTCTCATCAAAATCAGAGGGCTGAAAATCAGGATCATCAGCCGAGTCTGACTCAAGTTCTTCAAACAAATCATCCATATTCACGTCTTCAGTAGGATCACTAGCTTGACCAGCATCTCTTGCTTCAGCACACCAACGCCACCAGCATCTACTTGACCATCAGTAAATTCTAAAGTCATCTTGTTAAGATTGGAATTATTGAAGGGGAGATGATGGATGGGTTTTTCTCTAGTAGGCATAGCAATGAGCATATTTTGCTAGCATAGTCAACAAATAACCAAAGGGTATATCACTATGTCCAGGATGTTGACGAGACAGAATAATGGAATGACAAATTAAGGAAGGTAAACAAATTTTTGCACCAGAGATGACAGAATGCAAAACACGAACCATAAAAGCAGTAAGTTCGGTTTTATTGCCAGCACGAGGATAAAGATTAGAGATGAAAATCCTATGTAGTACTCTGTGTCTGGGTAACAAAAATCTTGAGGGAAGTGCATGACCTTTATGAGTCCAATGAACATCCAAGTTACATAGATCTCTAGTAAGCATTCTACGTTCAGATTCAGAGAGACTGTCATGTAAAATACCAATTGGAATGCTCTCATCATTGACAGGTATTTCCATAATATCAGCAATCAAATGCCGATCCACTACAAACAAACCTTCTTGAGTATCAACTTTAAAAATTAAATTATCAATAGAAAAATCACAGATACATGCAAACATGGATTGGGCAATGGACTGGTATGCAGGTCCACCCCAATGCAAGATGTTATCCCATCCCACAGATTCCAACAGAGTAGGAATACCATATGAAGCAATGTGATTTACATTCCCAGACGCTCAACAATAATATTTCGCATACGTAAATCCTGAACATTCGGAGGATCATTTTCGGGAGACCGAAGATGACGTTGTACAATAGAAGTTGATCTAGAAGAAGATGGACCTCTAGTAGTTTTCTTTTTACCTCTAGCATCCATTTTTAATGGAGGATTTCAATGAAACCACAAGATGCAAGATAGAAAAAATGAGGTTTTAATAGATCAGATTTTTCAAGATAAAACCCCAATCTTGCAATAAACGACCCAATAGATTCAACAAGAGAGTGATTTGAGACACTAATATCAAGAATCTATAATAAAAATGCAAAGGAACCACTAACCTTGAAGAACTAGGAAGGTGGGTTCGACCGGTCGTAGCTAGAGCCGTTGGTGGGAAAAGAGAAATGAGGAAGATGAGTCAAAATCCCCAAATTAAAGTGAAAACCCGAGTTTCACGACCGGTCGTGTACGTGTTCGACCGGTCGTAGTACGACCGGTCGTGTACACTCACGACTGGTCGAGTACGACTCAAAATTTGAAATTTTTTTTTTTTTTAAATAAATTTCAAATTTAATCAAATAAATCATCAAATTTATGTACATTATGATACACTAAATCATACAAATTCAATTTAAATTGCACATACCGAGATCAAACTTTAATTTATTAAACCTGCTTTTGTCGAGCGGTTTAGTGAAAATGTCAGCAAGTTGAGTCTCGGTTGGAATGTAATCCAAACAATTACCTTTTCTTCTTCCACTAATTCACGAATGTAATGAAATCTAATATCAATATGCTTAGTACGTGAATGCTGAACTGGATTTTTAGAGATATTTATTGCGCTGGAATTATCGCAAAATAAAATCATAGAATCCAGAGTAATTCCATAATCGCTCAACATTCGTTTCATCCAAACAAGTTGAGTACATGCATTTCTAGCAGCAATGTATTCAGCCTCAGCTGTTGATAGCGATATAGAACTTTGCTTCTTACTAAACCAAGAAACAAGACAATTTCCAATGTAGAAACAACCACCACTGGTTGATTTCCTATCATCAATGTTTCCAGCCCAGTCAGCGTCTGCATACCCGGCTAATTGAACATTAGTTTCATGTGGATACTAGAGACCAAGTTTAGTAGAACTTGCGACATATCGCATAATCCGCTTAACCGCAGTTAAGTGAGATTCTTTAGGATTTGATTGATAACGAGCACAAATACCAACACTCAAGGCTATATCTGGTCTACTAGCAGTCAGATAAAGTAAACTACCAATCAAACTACGATACAATTTAGGATCCACATCATTACCTGCAGAGTCTTTTGAGAGTCTCAAAGTTGTACTCATAGGAGTATCAAAGTTTTTACCTTTCTCAAATCCAAATTTCTTGATTAAGCCCTGAGCATATTTGGTTTGAGAGATAAAAATTCTTCCATTAGGTTGTTGTTTTACTTGCAACCCTAGAAAATATTTAATTCACCAACCATGCTCATTTCGAATTTAGACTTCACCAAATCTGCAAACTCAACAGTCATATTAGTACAGGTTGATCCATAAATAATATCGTCAACATATATTTGAACCATTAAAATATCATCGTTATACTTCTTAACAAAGAGTGTCTTATCAACACATCCCATTTGAAAATTATGACTTAGTAAAAACTTAGTCAGTTTTTCGTACCATGCTCTGGGAGCTTGTTTCAGACCATAGAGAGCCTTCTTAAGACGATACACATGATCAGTAAATTTAGAATCTTCAAACCCTGTGGTTGTTCAACATATACCTCTTCATGTAAATCACCATTCAGAAAGGCACTCTTTACATCCATTTGATAAATTTTAATCTTTCTAAAACATGCAATGGAGATAAAAAGTCTGATTGATTCAAGACGAGCTACAGGGGCAAATGTCTCATTATAGTCAATACCTTCAATTTGTGTATATCCCTGTACAACTAGTCTTGCTTTATTTCGAATAATATTTTCAAGTTCATCAGATTTGTTTTTGAAAATCCATTTTGTTCCAATAATATGTTTATCTTTAGGTCTAGGAACAAGATACCAAACATCATTTCTGACAAACTGATTAAGCTCTTCTTGCATCGCGAGAATCCAGTTTTCATCTGAAAGTGCTTCTTTTACGTTAACGGTTCAATCTGGGATGTAAAGCATACGTAATTACATATGTCCTCTAATTGTCTACGAGTGCGCACACCAGTGAGAGGGTTTCCAAGTATTTGAGAAGTTGGATGATCTTTAACAGTCCTAAATTCAGAATTAGGTTCACTTGGTGAAGTTTCTTGTTTTTCAAGTATAAGCACTTCATCATTATCAGAACTAGGAACAGGTGTATTCAAAAATCGTCAATCACAACATTATTGACTCTTGAATTACACCGGTCCTGTTGTTCAGAACACGATATGCACGACTGTTTAAAGAATACCCTAAAAAGATCTTCATCATATTCATGATCACTATCCAAATTTTCTTCACTTGTTGATCATCGTGATCGGAAAAAGTAAACTTGGCTAGAGTCATAAGGGCCTTAAGTTCATTGCCCGACTCGGTTTCTGAATTTTCTGACTCAGAAGAGGCTTCAGAATCAGACGATTCATCCAAGTAGCCAACATACCCTTCTTTTGAATCTGTCTTTTTAGGACATTTGTTTGCTAAATGCCCATATTCTTGACAGTTGTAGCATTGACTATCTTTCAATGATTTCCAAGTTTTAGACTTAGGTTTGGAACGTTTCTTTTCATTTCCCTTTTGAAAATCGACTCTTTTCTTACTTTTGAAAATCTTATAAAACTTTTTCGCCAAAAGGGCCATCATCTCTCAGACTTTTCTGAATCTGATTTTCTTGAATAATACTTTTAGATGACTTCAAAGCAATAGACTTACCTTTAGGAGCTTTAAAACTTAATTCATAGGTTTGTAAAGAACCAACTAATTCTCTACCTTCATATTATCCGTATCACGAAGTTCCTGGATTGCGGTTACCTTTGAATTGAACCGTTCAGGAAGAGAGCGTAGTATTTTTGCACATACTTTACTTTCAGGGATCTTATCGCCCAGACCCCACATTGAGTTCACAATGTCATTCAATCTAGTGTAAAAGTCCATAAACATTTCATTTTCCTCCATATGAATTTCTTCAAATTTAGTTGTGAGGGTTGGACTTTAGATTTCTTGACAATTGATGTACCTTCGTGTGTCATTTCTAAAATATCCCAAGCTTGCTTTGCAGTATCACAGGATATGATTCTTTTGAACTCATCCGGTGATAGTGCGCAAGTGATTGCATTTAGTGCTTTAGCATTAGCACTACTCTCACTTTTCTGAAGTGTGGTCCATTGGTAATATGGTGTAATTTTCATAGATTTTGAACCATCAACACCAGTTACTTCCGTGATAGGAGGTTTCCATTCAATTACTGTGGCTTGCCACACACTTTCATCCATTGATTTGAGGAAGATCCTCATTCTGGCTTTCCAATAGGCATAGTTGGAGCCATCAAAGGGAGGAGGTCTAGTAACTGAAAGGCTATCAAAATTTGACATCCTTTTATATAGCTTAGATCGTTAGCTCAGGAAATAAATCCAAATAAAAAGCAATAAAATGAGCTATTAGGCTTTGATACCACTTGAAAAGGCCAAGCTATATGTCCTAGAGGGGGGGTGAATAGGACTATGCCAAATTAAAATAAAATTCAGCGGAAATAAAATAAACCAACAACCTTACAACTTGAATCAATTCACAAAGCTAAATTTAAATCACCTTTATAAATAGATATCGAGAGATTGATTCAAATTCAGTTCTAAGGACAACCTTACACCATAATCAACAAGGGCTTATGGTAGGACAACCTTATCTCTCTAGAACCTCTTTTGGATCAAGAACTCAATATTAATATAAGTAAATGAATAGCAAGGAATTGAATTTAAATGAAGAAGTAAGATCTAAATTATTACAACAATCCCCACACTTGCTTGAAATGTAAATAATTACAACATTCACATCCCCTTGTACATTCCACAAGATCAAATGATAAAAGATATGAAAATTAAGCAAGCATTCAAACCACAAGTCAAAGAGTTATAGTGGTTCGCTTGTGTGTACACCAACTGTTTTCCAACAGCCACACAAAAAGCTACTCCACTCCTAATATCCTCACACAGGGGATATTAGCGTTCACTAACAAATAGGTTTTCACAGGTTCACCAAAAACCTTTACAATTGTGTCTTTTTCACTTGGGCTTACACAATCCAAAAACCCCTCTTTCTGAGTTTTCTGGTTTTCCTCAGACAACCAATACAATGAGATTTTTCTGGCTCAACCTCAAACAAAACCAAAAGCAAATGAATTTTACAGAATTGTAAAATACCTGGATTTCTCCTTTTTCGTAGCAGCCCGGTAGAACCAGTCGGAGTAGATGATTTGAATGTCAAAGTTCAATTTCCAATACTCACATTCATAAGGTTCTAAGTTCTAATTGATTTTAGATTTAACTCGTTGGGCGTAGCTAAATTTGATTTTGATTCCAAGAAGAAGGAATAAGATAATTCCTCTTTTCAAATATGATTGGAATATAGAAACAAAATCAAATTAAATAAGCTAGCAAAAAGGAATATTAAATAAGCACAATCTAGCTTAAAATAAACACAAACTTATCTCAGAGTGATCACTTGAAAATTCTTGAATTGAATGAGAGTGGAAGTTATGAAAACTCTGAATTTCGTGTTCAATTTATAGAAGCAGAAATCGCTCCTACGACTGGTCTTAGAAACCTATGACTGGTCGTAGCTCTAACAGATTTTTGAAAAAATAAGCGCGATCTTTGAAAGCCGTTCTACGACTGGTCGTGAGTACCCTACGACTGGTCGTGGGTCACCTACGACTGGTCGTAGATCTCTACGACTGGTCGTAGGACCAGTGATTTCTTCGCTGGACTTTAAGTCGTAGCTCCACGACTGGTCGTGGACGAGTCGAAGCCACACCTACGACCGGTCGAAGGACCTCCAGGACTAGTCGTGGGCGTACCAAAAATTTCGAAAAATCTTCAACTTCTTAGGACTGGTCGTGGAATTTCTTGGACTAGTCGAACCAATGTTAGGACTGGTCGAACAAGAGCTAGGACTGGTCGTAGAATAGACCAACCTTGTGTATTTTAAATATTTGAATAATGTATCCAAAGTGACCTACTTAAAGGGTCAACCTAAGGTCATTCAACCTGAACCATGTCGTATGGACATTGAACTTCAACCTTTCAACGAATGTAGATAAATTGAATTATATCAGGCTTGTCAGGCTTGAGATCTTGATCAACATAGAACTACTTCATACGTTGTTTCTTCAGATTTGAACTTCAACATTGTAGCTTCTTGAGGCTTCATCATATAGTATTTTGAGGCTTCAACATGTAGCTTTTTTTTTAGGCTTCAACATGTAGCTTTTTTTAGGCTTCAACATGTAGCTTTTTTGAGGTGTCTTGAATTCCAATAAATGATCATACAAGTACAGAACACCGATAGATGTTTTTGGCACACAAAATTTGACAACCAAAGGAGCATGAGACCATAACACTTACAGAATCCGTTGGTATTTACTCAGGAACGAGAATTAGGTTAAGCTGCGAATACTTTACAAATGTATGTTCCGTAATTCTGTAGTTCGATCATTCTCAACATTTGGAATATATTAAATTCATAATAGTTAAGCTTCATTTTATAATTTTAGTGGTGGTGAGTTTCCCGCGATGCCCATGATCAAACGACTATCTTAGAAAGGTTTCTAGGGTCTTAAGGTTCCTCTCAACATTACCATTTTGATCTTATGGTTTGGGTGGTTATGGGAAATCACGCTTTGGTTTCATGAATTTTAACAGAGGAGGAAGAATCGAAAGTTTTAAGGTATTCTGGTGGTTTGGAGTGCTAACAACGCTACTAAGGATGCAGGAATGCAAAGATGAAGGATATTATCTTCTCGATGTTGTTTGAACCTTGAGTCCATAAGAGAATAGGAAAACTCAATATATTTTACTATAGTCCACCCCTAACCTGAGCTTACAGAGCATTAAACTATGAAATTCAATCCTACTTACGGGTACAACTTAAGCAAAAATATATATGTAATCAATTTAATCACGGGATGATTCCTAACACGATTATAAATAACTCCTAAATAGACCCCCAATGTTAAACTTTAATACGAAAAGTCATGACTCATCTATAGGCAACCATACATGCAAGCATTCACAAAGTGACAAGAGAATTTCAATCCATACATCCACATCGATTTCAAAATGTCATTAGTATGGCCAGCTATATGTTACAGTATGGATTACAAGCATCACTAAACATGCTGAACATAAAGGAAATATGATCTAACTAAACAAAAGTCCTAATCATCCTTCGGTACATGCATCAGACCTAACCACATTAAACAACTACTAGTCATCAGTGAGGTTGTGCGGCTAATCGTCTGAGTCGGGCGAAAGTGGAGGTGCTTCTTCCCCCTTGCTGCAGCAGATCAGGGCCTTTATGGCCCGTTACATTCTCTTATTCCACTTCTCCAGCTTCGCTTGCTTCCTCGCTTGGTTTTCCTTGATCTCTGATACCTCTGACTTGAGCGCATCCAAACGCTCGCCGATATCCGGAATGGTAAGTGGCTCCCTGCCAACTTCTTCAATTTCTTCGGCTCTTCCCGCCTCTTCAGCTTCATCCTCATCGTTTTCATCACTGTCCTCTTCCTCCTTGACAGGGTCTCCATACTGATCGATGTGGGCCTGCCGCTGCTTGGGGCTTATCTTCATCTTGTTCCACATATCATCACCCAATATCTGTGTCGGTATATAATTACCATCTGGTCCACCCACGCCGTACTGCTGAGCTAGCCGACAGACTAGACGACCAAATGGGAGGCATACGTCCTTCCGAATCGCCCTTGCGGCCCTCACAATCTGGTGGAGTACTACGCTGGGGAGGCATACATCTGTCCCCTGGCCTATCTGATGCAAGAACTCCACCATATATCGAGAGCACTCGGTATGGTTCTTCAACCTCGGATAGACATTGTGGGTGCAGATACGGTGAAGCGCACGGTACTCTGGGGTCAAGTTGGACGAGTTCAGACCGACCTCACGCCTCCATTGGGCCACCTGTCCACCCAAAAAGCGAGTCCGCTCATTGCGAGCTCAACTCGTATCCAAGTTTTTCTCCTTGATCTGTACCTCTCCTAGTGGCACCCCGAGTATGCCTGAAATGTTCGCGATCCCGAACGGGAACCTCTTACTCCCCACCACGAGAACAAAGTCTAAAGGCTTGAATTGAGGGTTTCTGATCCGCACGTAGAAGGCCCTAACCTATCCTTCATCTGCCTGGGAATCTCCATAAAATATTTGACCCCATCCCTTTTCCATGAACCGACCGAGTAGGGCGATATCATCGAACAGATGCTCCTCCACGGAGGCCTCGAAAGCGACGTTGCATACGCGAAAATTTCCCATGTCTTCAACGGGTGGTTGGGATGCTTGAATCGTGATAGCCTTTTGAGAATCGTTTCTTCGCTTGGATCGGACTTTCGTAGCCATCTGCCCCTTCGGATCGGCCTTTTGCTTGCTTCGCCTCTCTCGGCTCGGACCTAGCTCGGCGATTGCCGGCCCTTTCTTACCCATGAAAGATAGGATCACTAGGATGGAGAAGAAAGAGGCAACGGTTGCTAGAAAAGCCATTTCTTTTGGCTAGGACGAATTTGGGTGTGAGAAATGTGGTTGAATCATTGGAGGGAATGGATTTGAGGGAGAGCTTGAGGTTAGGTTGGAAGTGGGTTTGAGGTAGGGGGTTTGGGAGTGGAGTGGATTGAGGGAATGGGAAATGTTAAAGAAATGATGATGAGAGATTGGGTTAAGGTGCGGTTGAGTGAGAAGAATTTGAAATGGGCTTGGAGATATGGGATTTGAGAAGGGGTTGAGATAGGTTTATGAGGAATGGAGTTGGGGGGATGGGAGTTTGAGGAAATGGAAAATGTGGGAGAGAAGTTAGTGATTTAGAAGGAATGGGTGTTGTGAAAGGTGGTTTTGAAATGGGTTTGGAAATGAAGTTTGGAGATGGGAAAAGTGTTGAGAATGAGTTTGAAGTATGGGGAGTTGGGAATGGAGTTTGAAGTGAATGAGTGAATAAGCTTTGTATGGATATTTTGTGGGTTTTGGGATTGAAGGAGGGATTGGAAGGGAATTTGGTAGAAGAAGATGGGTGTGAAGGAAAGGGATTGAGAGTGATGGAGTGAGAAATGTGAAGGAGAGGGAGATGGGAAGTGTGATGGAATGAAGGTGGGCCTTGAGATTTGGTATAGGAGTGGTCCTTTGAAATGATGGGTTGAAACCAATGAAATGTGGGAATGGGTCTATGAGAATGGATTTGTTGGAATGGGTAGAGGGTTTGAGAATGGGTTTTGAAGTGATCTTGAGAATGGGTTTTGGGTAATGAGAATGGAAGGAGTTTTGGAAAATGAGAATGGAATGGGTTTGAAGAAGTGAGATTTGGAGAATGAGGGTTTGAAATGGATTTGGGGATGGATGTCTTATGAATGGGTTTTGGAAGTGATGGAGTGGGATGAATGGAGAAAGGTTTTACGATTTAGGATTTGAGAAATGCTTGAGAAAGGATTGTGGGAGATGTAAAGCAAAATGTGAACTGGGATTTGATTGAGAATGGAAGAGGGGAGATGTGATTGAGTGTTGAAAGGGATGGAGTGGAAGATGGTTGGGAAATGAGGAAGAGGAGGTGGGTTAGGAAGGTGGAGAAGTGTGAAGGAGGAAGGAACCTTGGAGGTTTGGGTTTGAGGATGGGAGAGTGGGAGGTCTCTCTCTCTAGGGTTATAGAATGAATGAAATGGAGTTAGAGGAGAGGGATGAAGGTTTATGGGCACTTGAAATGCCAAAAAGAATAGGCCCCACACGTATGCAGGTTGCAAAGGGAGGAGGACCAAGTTTTTTTTTTTTTTTTGTATGATTACAAAATGTTTCTATTTCCTATAAGTTTTCTTATACTTTTAATAACTAAATTATTTTTAAAATTTTTATGATGATTTATCATCAAGTTTCAAGTCATCCCACAAAATTTCATATAGTTTGGAGTCGTAAATAAATTATAAAAATTCTAGGAGTAACAGTTGTCTGAAATCAAAAAAATTTGGACAGTTGACAGAACAGCTTAATTTTATCTATATTATAATTTTTATTTATTTTTATTTCTTATTTTTATATAAAACTAGACTCATCAAGCTTCAATCTAGCTTTTGAATCACCTAAATCGGAGTTGTAACGAATGAGATATGAATTTTTGAAGTTAATTGATTTTTGTAGGAAATTTCGGCGTGGGCACGCCGAGTCCCTAGAGGGTTGGGCGTGGGCACGCCGGTCGGGCGTGGGCATGCGGAGTCGCTGGAGGGTTGGGTGTGGGCACACGGAGTCGCTGAGGGTTGGGTATGGGCATGCCGAAGTCGTACCTAGGACTTCCTTGTTTTGCAATTTCCTGGGCGCCGGTGAGGTCCCCTGGGACGTGCCATATATGATTTTGGGGTAGGGGAAGCTGATCTACGCAATGGGGTTATTGGTTTCATGATATTCATACCGATTAATGGTCGAAGTCCCCCCTTATTCCCAATTCTACTATTCTTGGTGAATTTCTCTTCACCCTTGAGTCTTTATTCCGGAATGGGTCGGAATTATCAATCCCAGCCCGGTATTGACTTGTTCGGCCTAGGACGATGATTTCGACCGTCTAATCACTCAATTCCCAGCTCGTTCCTATTAATGTCTGGGGAAAATTAAAGAACAGAGTGAAGGTAGGCGAAGATCTTAAGGGGATAGGTTGGGGGGAGAAAATTGGATTCAGGCTTGTTTGACCAGTGATGTTAAGCTATACCAAAGGGGATTACAACGCCACTCCCAGCTCAAGATTGGGAATGGCATGTCTGAAATGAGTGTGGGATGAGATTCCAAATCAACTTCCTAGGCTTTGTTATATGAGCTTGGGGTTGAGAGGCGTGATGTGGAATTTTCAAATCCCATGATGATGAACTTTCCAAGTAAATTTCGGAAGGAAACCCAAAATTTACCTTTAGTTGGATACATTCCAACAGGGCATCATGGAACATGGGATGCACTCATCCCATGGACAATACCTTACACCTACATTAATCGTTACTCTAACATTCATTTCACCTTAATCCCACCTATTTTAGTTAGCCCATGGGCCATAGGAATTTGGTGGACTAACGAGCTAAACCTCCTAGTCAATCGAATCGAATCTTGCCATTAGGTCAAGACCCTCGGATCCCCCTCTCTCGCTACCCATGCCTAACTCCTTGCAAGTCCTACCTTTCGTCTAAAATTGTTGGTTCAGGGTCTGGGATGGTTTCTAGCGTTCTAAGTTCCTATTGCATTTTCTAATACGTATCCTCTCAAGTCAGCGGACGTGTTAGTGAGTTCATGACCCATGACCCAAGGGATTCCAAACTATTACTCTGATACCATCTTGTAACGCCCTGAAAATTGGGGGTCGTGTATGCACTCGACTCCCAAGTCCCCGGGTGTCACTTATAACTTATTTTTTTTATCAGTTTACGATTAATCAGATTTAAATGCGCAGCATGGAATTTTCTTGAAACATGAGACATAATCACAACAGGTTTACTGAAATGAAAGAGACAAATTATACCTACATATACAGGTCCAAAAGAATGAAAAGGGGTCGCCCAAGGCGTTGCCCAACAAAAATCCCAAAAATATAAGTTCAGAAGAATAGAGCTGAGTTCATGACTCAGCAGTCTAAATCCCGCCTACCAAGCCGATGGAGAGTCGCCCATCAACTGAAAGTAGGACAACTCGTCCTCCTCATCCAAGCTCGCGCCGCAAGGCTTCTCGTACTCGGTGTCACCTGCAACTACTGAAGAGTCTGGTTGGTGTTTTAAAAGACCGTCCTAGAGTGGGAGTGAGTGATCAACTCAGTGGGTGCTATTAGTCTTAAGTTACAACAAACATCAATTAAATTATGGATTTAATGAAAGGCAATACATTCATAAAAACTAACGAATCTTGTTAATGCATGTGCATGTATAATGATATGATGCATGCCCTCGCCACAACACTCTCTCGAGCGACTCTATCTAACGATCACGTATGACCAACACTCCCTCAGAGCGACCTCAACTGCCAAGTCGCCACCCTAACTAATGCAATGTAGTGGTAATGTTAACCGAGTTCTTAGTGAAGTCCGTTCATCCAGCAGATTGGGGAATCTGATACACCCCACATATCACATGCCCTGAACCAGTTGCGAGGCCCAGGCCCCCAACGTGTGAGGCCAAGACCCCGCGATCCTTGGTCCCGTCGGATTTCTCCATCCCCGACATCAAGCACATGGGGAGTGCTGAGTAAAAGGGACCGCTCGCGGTCACCACGGGGAGGCACGTCACCCCAGCGTAGGCCGACAGCTCGGACATAGTGTCCCATTCCACCATGACCAGCTCACGAGATTATGGATCGATATTCAATTCGTTATCAATGGGCTACAACGGTGGTAGGGTGTTCCAGATTCCATACATATGTGAGCAAACATGGTTAACAAACAAGGTTGGTCAGCCCGTAGACTACACCGTACGAGTCCAGGCAAATATGTGGCGAAACAGCATCGGGTGCAAGCAGCCCATGTAGTCTTACTACTGTCGCCCACACGCACTTGCCCAAATCCATGGGTTTAGCCTCAAGGCGGTCCTACCAACGGGGCCGCCTTCACTCTCCTCGAATTACTGACCAACCAAAGGGTTTAGGAGGTGATTCAAACATGTCAACTATTAATGCATCATTTAGCATAAACAACGTCATGTTCTCATGCTTCTCAACATAAATTTCTAAATTTTACGAACATTTAAAGCTAACAATATCATGAACAAGGTGTGTATGTGTGTTGTGTGAGTTGATAAGGAAGTTAACACTTCCTACCCCCCTTAGAATCGAAATACACAAAAATTAACGAATCATACATGTTATAGGGCACATAATATGAGAAAATCAAATCAAGGCATGAGCATACAATTGTCCATACACAAAGTCATGTGAGGGGCAAGAACCACATCATAAGAGAGCCAAACATACAATTCTAACAAACATGCAAGTCCTAGGGTTTCTCTAGATTCTCCTAACATAGCATCGAAGCAACCAAAATCATTAAACATATACTAAAATTGGTGCTAGGCCACTTAAGAGCAATAGTCTGCACCTTCGGATTCATTGGAGACTTGAAAAACGACCTAGGAATGAGGGCTTTTGGGGTCGGACGACCGAAATCCCTAGAGCAACGTTTGCTTGTTAGAAATCCTTGCCAAATCCCTCTCAATACATGCGTTTCAAGAAAAAGATGAGAGGTTACCTACCCAATCGGAGGAGAGGGGTTCTTCCGGTTATCGGTGAGGGATTCGTTGAAGAAGAGATGAGGAGTTGCAAGAATCAAACTCCTTTGGGCCCCACTTGAGTTATGGTCCACCTTCACCCTTCTTCATTCTCTCTTCCTCTCCTCTTTGCTCTCCTCATTCTCCTCTCCCCTTTCTCTCTTCTCTCTCTTCTAGGGCAAAAATCGTATGGGGGAGAGGGGTGCCCCAAATAAGGCCCCTTTATAGTGCCAGATTTGGTGCCAATGGCCCCAAGCGTTGGGTTTGTACCAAACTAACCCTATGGGAGGGTTTTTCTAGCCTCAAGGGCCCACTATGAGGTGTACATGTCGATGTACACCATAGGATAGTTAGCCCTAATGATGATCTATGTATGGATACGATCGGCCCGCCATTTGGATGCGTCGATCGACAGATATGATAAGAAGTCTATTCAATGGTCACCGATAGTCGATCGGGGCCGCGACTATATGGATATGAGAAGGGAAATATCCTTACTCCACATGTGAAGTTTGGTCGCAAACCGACCGTCCAAAATCCTCAACTTTGCATAAGAGTGGACGACTCAATTCACTTAAGTTCCAGCTCCTTGCTTTAGGATATTTGCGCTTCTCATGCACTAGTGCTTTGGCTCAAGTTAAGCGGTTCTAGGCAGTTCCCAGGTCTGACTCCCGCGATGGACGTCAAGCCCAGCAAGACAGATACTACTCTATAATTTTGTAACTAGTGGCCCACCAACGAGCGGTCTAGAGCTCGTTCAGGAAATCAGGAGATTTCTAGAATGAATTAGGTATTGAGATTTCTCGTGGGTAATGATTAGGGTTTGGATTAAATATGTTCAGAGCGTGACCTATTTATAACTAGTGAAAGTGGATATTTAGTCGTGATTACTTTAAACCGTCGGTTTTAGGCTAAAAGAGTAACGGGGTTGCTCTGATGGGTCCCTGGTCACGAAATTTATAGGACAAGTGTTCCATGGCCTGATGAGAGGCCATGCAAAGTTTGGGAACAAACGGATGAGCGAATGTGGGGTTTGATCATACGGTTCCTATCTTTAAATGGCCCCGTGGGGTCCATTCCGGTGATTGGAGTGGTTCTGGTGGCCATCTGGTCCTGAAACTTATAGGATAGGTGCTCCATGGCCCGATGAAGGGCCATGCAAAATTTGAGAATGATCAGAAATGAGGTTTGATCGCACGGGTCCGTTTTGCGATCAACGGTCACCGTGCCACGATCGGGTCCCAGATTTGGTGGACGGGTGCAGAAAAATACATTTAATCTTTATCGTAAATTTGGAAGAAATTTGATGGTTGGAACGCCTGGTATCTAGGTTTTATTTGCAGGTACCAGATTTCCATTCTGGCATTGGTGGGGTGTATTTGGCAAGTGCCAGATTCTAATTCTGGGTGTCCGCAGTCCGCGATGGACCACAAGCCCAGTGAGATCTTCAGTTTCCTAAATTTTTAAATTTTTTTTACCCTCCTCAGTCGCTGGGTGGCCCGTACGGGCTGTTGTTAACTGTAAACAGGCCATCTGGCTTGGCGGCCTGCACTAGGTCCTATCATGACCTGTCTAGTCTACTCAGTTGGGTTAATCCTAGATTAATTTTACTTGTGGTACCTCACTATGAGTAGTTTAAACGAATAGTCCTGCGGCAAATCCTACATGGACGACTCAGGACACTGTGCTGGTTGGACGGGATGTTACAATCACCCATGTATAGGCTAGCCTTGAGTGCCAATGGTCAGCAAGTGATAATATAAGTTAATTACATAAAAAAAATTAAGGATTTTTGGAAATCCAAAACAGTAAAAATCTGGGATGTTACACTTTTAGGCCGATTATCGATGTCGATTATGACTATGTGGTAGCACAACATCATGATACATGTCCGTACGCATCATCTGCTGCTTGATATGAGATGTGGTTGATTATCGCATATGACATTGGGCAGGTTGTTCATGAGACTCCCTGATAGGCGGAGTTGTCCCACATGAACGCACGACATGCGCAGGATTGATGCATGACTGGACTGTGTGACTCATGCTTCTTGCATTGTGTGATTATGATTACTATTCACCCTAGTGGCATTAGGGTTGTAGCCTCCACAGATATAGCGTGGATGGCAGGATACCGGAAATAGTGTTTAAGCACGGGGACGCATAGGATGTCCCAGGGTGAAAGTCCCCAAACCCTTATTGTAACACTCTGAAATTCGGGGGTCGAGTATGAACTCAACTCCCGAGTTCCAACGCATCACTTATGCAACATACACAATGCTGGTTAAATGTTGTCTGAGTTAGCGCAATAAACATAAATGAGATTATACCAAAACAGTAATTCATACACCAGTTCAATTGTATAAAGGCAAGCGGAAGACTGAAATTTTATATTAAAAGTATGTAAAGTAACAAAATTTTCTGAACTCCAGAGTATGAGTACTAACTGAGTACCAATATACATGTATTGTTTCTAAGTCAAAAACCAAAATACAATCCTCAAGAGAGGCCCTGAAAATCCCTCGATGCAGCCGGCCTAAGCAAAGCCGTCAGAGTACTGCATAAAGGAGAACTCCTCCTGATCCGCATCAAAGTCGGGCTCCGGCTCCTGAACCAAGGCGCCATCTACACCTGCGACAGAGTCTGGTGGGTGTTGCAAACACCGTCCCGTAACGTGGGAGTGAGTAGCTAACTCAGTGGAACAATAAAGCATAAGTTAACATGTTATCAAATCAATCAAGCAGTAATGATAAAGCAGTACAATTCAAACATTTCTAACTACTCTTGTTAAGTGCAAAAAAATGATATGACATGATGCTGTATGCCCTTGCCAAACCACCCTCAAGCGACATCATCTTACGTTCGCGAATGCTTACTCCCTCAGTGCGCCACATCTACAAAGCACATGCGGTGCGATGATGCTCATGATTACCAAGTTTTTATTAGTCCATTTCAAACAGCAGTATTGGAAAACTAAGGTACCTCCCTTGTATCATTCCCAACATAATCCATTCTAGGGTCGTCAATCCTAGTTATTCTCATACGATAGTATGGTTTGAGAAACGTAGTGAAGGCATCACAAAGGGCTCGTCACCCGTCAGCGCGGATACAGATCTCACCGTATGCGACTCAATTGCTGGCCGTTAGCTCAAGTACAGGTCTCACCATACTCGGCTCAATCACTAGCCATCAGCTCGAGTACAGGTCTCACCGTACTCGGCTCAACTCACACTCTAGTTGCTGTGAAAGACTCGTCGCCAATCACAGACACTTGGAGTGTACTCGATGATACTACGGAGGACTCGTCGCCCGTCAGCACGAGTACAGGTCTCACCGTACTCGGCTCTCGCCGTAAGTATCGACAGCTCGAATACAATGTTCCATACCACCATATTCGGCTCACGAGTTGGTTGCGCAATGGTCACTACGGGGAGGCACAAGGCCCCAGCGTAGGCCGACAGCTCGACCACTGTGTCCCATAACACCATGCCCGGCTCATGCATCTTAGCGGATCTAGGTACCATGGTTAAACGGGATCGCCACTGGTAAGTTTGGTACCCTAGGTTCAAACAGTTGCGACCAACATGGTGAACACATAATACATTTCGGTTTACTTGACGAGCCTGACTAGCTCGAGCGCACCACAAGTTGAGCGATATGGAGCGCAAAAGTACTCCGTGTGGCCAACCACTATCGCCAACCGAAGTACGACTCGGGTTGCCAGACACATCCTTTGTGGCAATATGAATCTCAGCCACAACCGCAAGTCTGGTACCGAATGCTTGGACTATATACATAGTCCCAAACTCAAACAGTTTTCATTAATAGCATGTGGAGTAAAGCATGATAAACAAGTAATACAAGCATGTTAGTAGGCATGTTATAAAGCATGAAGTAAAACATGAAGTAAAGCATGTTGCAAAGCATGTTGTAAAGCATGTGATAAAGCACTATCCACATAGGGATGACAATGTGTACACATTACAAGTGAGTGGTTGTAGTGAACCACCGCATGGAGGGGATCCTACATGTCTCTAAGGGAGTCGGAAATCCCATATCAGCGCCTATCTAAGGCACTATACATAAACATGTACTCATACAGCATTTGCACAAACACTTAGAATACACTATTCCAACATACATGACGTATGTTAGCAAATTTCGTGTTAGGGCTGTCCCTTCGCCACGTGAGTATTTTACCCATGTATATCATAATCATACAGCAAATAATCATTACAATTGTATTTCCAAAATCCGCACATATGCGGTATTTCTAGAATACACAATTTCAACATACTAGGCATTTACAAGCGAACATGTATTTTAGCTTTCGCCAAACTAGTTTTATCCATATATTTATAATCATACATTAAATAAACATGTCAAACATTTTCCCGAAAAAAATACGTATACGGTATTTCTACGTATATCTAGAGTATGTGAAATTCCATATTCTACAACGTTAATCGAAACAGGAAACGGAAAGCACTTTGTACATGTGCATTTACATGCAGATCATGAATCTATCATTATCTGACATTGAAAGCGTTGAAAAACATAACTTATACACTTAAAGTCCTCACCTTGGCCTTGGAATTCCAACGAATCAGCAAGGGTATTGGAGCTTCCGTATACGGGAGTTTTCTAGCCTAAAGAGCGGAATCGATTAGTTTTTCATAACCTACAACAATCCTACACAAATCAGACCTAGGGTTAGGGTTTCTTACCTCCAAACGGATGGATACCACGGGGAAAAACGCCAGGAATGAGGCGGTGTAGGCCGTGTGATGAGTGGAAGCAGTAGGAGGAAGGTGGTCCCACAAATCCAAGCTCTTCTCTCTCTTTTCCTCTCTCTCTCTAGGGTTTTTCTCCCAAATTCGTATGGCTGTGAGAGGGGCTGTTCTCAGCCCCTTTTATAGCTAAAAACCTCCCCAAAATAGACTCAGGTTCAAGGGTGATGCATATATAGGCATTTCGCCACTTTTCCAGCTCAAAAGGGAGGTTCTAGTGACCCTCCTTGAGCCAAATGTCAGACTTAAGCTCACCATCTATGGATCTACATGGGATTACGTTTTCAACTCGATCGGATTCCCAGATCGCACGTGGCGGACCACTTTCAGTTCAACGGTCAGTGGGCCACGATCAGAAATTCCAAGTACATGTAAATGTTCCTGAAATTTTTCTTAATCCGAGGGTGTAATTTTGTCTGATTCTGACGGTCAGGTTGCTTAATACTGAAGCGCAACCGAATGATGCCAGATCACTATTCCTGATATTTTTATTAGGATGGGAATAGTGTTTTTCACACTCCCTCACTCCGGATCGAAACAAATGGTCGTGGGACATCGGAATCATCTGATTTTTGAGATGATTGCCAAGCCCAGTGGGGCGGTCCTAGTTCCTTAGCTTCGTGTTAATCGGACTCCCGATGTGCGATCTAGACCTAATACGAAGTTTTGTTTCATTCCCAAGAGCAGACGGGTAATGAGTTTGGTTCTAGACTTTAGAGTAACCTAGAGTCACTAATTCTGCAAGTTTTGGGTCTTGCAGATCGTATTTAAAGCGATCCCAACGGATTTCATGGCTAACCGAGTTTAGTACTTAGTTAACTTTGTTAAATTTCTAAAGGATTTAATCCTACGTGATTTATGGTCGAGGCGGTACTCGACCCAATGTACGGAAATTTACAGGTCGTTACAATCTACCCCCCTTAAACAAAAAATTTCGTCCTCAAAATTTATACCTTTTCGTAGTCCTCTAGAATCTGAGGGTAGTTTTTTCTGACCTCGGCCTCAGTCTCCCAGGTAGCTTCCTCCTCGGAATGGTGTGTCCAAAGTACCTTCACAAGTGGGATGACCTTGCTACGTAGTACCTGCTCCTTCCTATCAAGGATACGCGTCGGGCGCAGCTCGTACGTAGCATCCTCGCTCAACTGTACCTGCTCCCATTTGATGATGTGCGAAGGGTCAGGAACGTACTTCTTCAGCATAGATACATGAAATACGTTGTGTACAGAAGCAAGTGGCGTAGGCAAAGCGAGACGATACGCCACAGCACCCACTCGATCCAATATCTGAAATGGACCGATAAACCTCGGTGTGAGCTTCCCCTTCTTCCCGAACCGAAGGACTCCCTTCATAGGGGAAACTCGGAGGAACACATGATCCCCGACCTCGAACTCCAGCGGTCGCCGCCTCGTATCGGCGTAACTCTTCTGCCTGCTCTGCGCTGTGTGAGTAATCGACGCCTGAAATCTATCTTCTCTGTAGTCGTCTGGACTAACTCCGGGCCAATCAGGCTACGCTCGCCAACCTCTGCCCAACAGTGCGGTGCCCTACAAGGTCGACCATATAGAGCCTCATATGGCGCCATGCCAATAGTCGCCTGGAAGCTGTTGTTGTAGGCGAACTCTGCGTACGGAAGACAGTCATCCCAGCTGTCCTTGAAGTCCAACACATATGCTCGCAACATATCCTCCAGAATCTGATTACCCGCTCTGTCTGCCCATCAGTCTGAGGATGAAACGCTGTACTGAACTTCAACTTCACACCCATCGCCTCCTGGATGCGAGTCCAGAAGATGGATGTGAACCGTGTGTCTGTCCGACACGATCTCCAAAGGAACCCCGTGCAGACGGACGATCTCCCTGATACAATCTAGTCAGCTCGTCTGCAGAGTTCGTAACTCTGATAGGGAGGAAACGGGCCGATTTGGTCAACCGGTCCACAATCACCCAAATGGAATCGTGTCCCTTCCTCGTCTTCGGCAGCCCTGATATGAAGTCCATGGAGATGAAGTCCCACTTCCACTCCGCTATAGGCATGGGCTGAAGTAGTCCAGGAGGTCGGCGATGTTCTGCCTTGACCTGCTGGCACGTCAGACATCGAGACACATACTCAGCAATGTGGGCCTTCATGTTATCCCACCAATACGTCCGTCTCATATCCTGTACATCTTCGTGCTACCAGGATGCATCGCAAGCTTCGAGTTATGGGCAGACTCGAGAAGCTGGCGTCTCAAGTCAGCCACATCAAGAACACATAGGCGGCCACGGAATCGTAAACCCCCATCAGAATCAACTCTCCACTCGGAAGTCGGCGCGTAGCCTGCTCTCGAAGCTCACAAGTCGGCCGCTCCAACATGTCGTCAAAAAAACACTAACAAAAGGCTCCTCGACAGTGAGTCTCTACTCGAAGTCCCGCACAAACTCCATCATGTCCCACTCGGCTATCATCAGCGGTGCCACAAATGCAATCGCCTTCTTGCGGCTCAACGCGTCTGCCATAAGGTTCGCCTTGCCAGGTTGGTAGGAAACCTCAAACTTGAAGTCCTTCAAGGTTTCCATCCATCGGCGCTGTCTCATATTCAAATCCCGCTGTGTGAATATGTACTTAAGGCTCTTGTGGTCGTAGAAAAGCTCGAACTCCTCACCGTAGAGGTAATGTCTCCAGAGCTTCAATGCAAAGATGACAACTGCTAACTCCAGGTCATGTGTAGGGTAATTCTCCTCGTGCTTCCTTAATTGTCTCGAGGCATACGAAATCACCCTATCCTTCTGCATCAGAACACAAACCAAACCAACGTGAGATGCGTCAGTATATACCGTGTACTTCACCCCTTGCTCTGGCAATACTAGCACAGGGGCGGACGTCAACTTGTCCTTCAGCTCCTTAAAAGCTGCCTCCGCCTTCTCGTTCCAGGCGAACTTCAAGTCTTTCCGAGTCAACTGAGACAATGGTCTGGCAATCTTCGAGAAGTACCGAATGAAGCGTCTGTAATACCCAGCCAGACCAAGAAAACTCCTCACCTCAGTAACCGACTCAGGCTGCTGCCAATCCTGAACCACGGCTACCTTAGCAAGGTCCACTGCTATCCCATCCTTGGACACTACGTGTCCCAGGAACTTGACTTCCTCCTGCCAGAAGTCGCACTTCTTGTATTGCGCAAACAACTGGTTCTTCTCCAACGTACCCAATACTGCTCGCAGGTGCTCCTCGTGCTCCTCCCGACTCATGGAGTATATCAAGATGTCATCGATAAAGACGATGACGAATCGGTAAAGGAAGGGCCGAAATACCCGGTTCATTAGATCCATGAACACGGCTGGTGCGTTCGTCAGACCGAACGACATCACTAAGAACTCATAGTGCCCAAAGCACGTCCTGAAGGCTATCTTCTGCACGTCCTCCTCTCTCTCGCGCATGAGGGCTAGCGGATTTGCGCCACCGCAGAGATTGGGCTGCCCTTATCCACAGGCGATACCAACTTGTAACGCCCTGAAATTCGGGGGTCGAGTATGAACTCAACTCTCGAGTTCCAACGCATTACTTATGCAACATACACAATGCTAGTTAAATATTGTCTGAGTTAGCGCAATAAACATGAATGAGATTATACCAAAACAGTAATTCATACTCCAGTTCAATTGTATAAAGGCAAGCGGAAGACTGAAATTTTATATTCAAAGTAGTAAAGTAACAAAATTTTCTGAACTCATTTTCAGGATAGAAGAGGAGCCCAGGTAACTCCAAACGCCACCTCCTTTTGTCTGTTAAAATCTAGGGTCGTTGCTGGCAGTTATTTCGCTAGGTTCCAACCGCCACCCGAGATCAGCTCATTTGATAAGCTGTATTGCTAAACTAAATATCAGTCCTCTTGTTAGATCGAAAACAAGGCTTTAAGGCAGTTTAAGACAGGCCAAAACCAGCCCCACAAGCTGGGCTTTGAGTGGGCCCAGTTCCGGTCCAAAGAGGGCTGATAGTGGCCAGCTGCGATCTGGGCCTGATCTCAGCCGCACCACCGAGGATAGCGGGCCACACCTTGTATGGTGTTGATGGGCCACTCACTGTA
The DNA here is from genome assembly GCA_021015155.1 of Magnolia officinalis. Lineage (NCBI taxonomy): Eukaryota > Viridiplantae > Streptophyta > Magnoliopsida > Magnoliales > Magnoliaceae > Magnolia > Magnolia officinalis. Next base: position 22,044,184 of record JAJHSJ010000005.1, on the reverse strand, counting down.
GGCAGGCCATGGGCCTGTGCACATTCCGGCCCTGCAAAAAGAAAACTATAGGCTGGCCATATTAGGTACAAAGCTCAAATGGGTTGCGCCACCCTTAACAGTGAGCCGCACCACATCTGGTGGGCCTCACTATTAATGATGGTGGGCCGTATGTACGCTGATGGGTTGCCCCACATTCGGCAATATGCCGCACCAAGTATTATAGTGGGCTGCACCACCGAGGGTCGTGGGCCATACTCATGCAGTTGGCGAGCTGTCGTGTCGAGGCCAAACTGGGCCCACTATGGCCCAGTTTTTTAGGTCATCTATGGTTAGCAAATATGGGCCCCGACCAGGCCTAGGTTGGGTTAAAATTTGGGCAGCTAGTTGGGCCAAAGATCAGGCCCAGAGCAGGTCCAATTGACTTTGTTCATGGGCCCTTCCAATTCCCCATGAAACTCCAATACATTAGTTAGCAAAAATCTTGGGAATCACTACCTAATGCAAGCTCTTGGTATGGATATGACTCTAGGGAATCAATTACACGGTATTGGACCATTAGTTAACAATAAGAATCAAAATCAATAGGGAGTTACGGACCCCCCCCCCCCCCCCCCCTCCCCCCCCCTCCTTAGGTGAGGATTTTACCCCTTGAGCTTTCCTCTTCCATATTAACTCGTGTGTTAGTCCAACTCTAATTTACATAATAATTAATGACTCTACTTTTATGGTTATTTGCGATAGTTATTAAAATTTATTACATGTTTAATATCTATTTTGTGGAAACCTACACATGTGGTACGCCAAATTTTACTTGAAGAATAATTATATAATACATTATTATAAACCTTGGACTATGACACCTATTAGAATGTCTTTCTAAATTGGCTGCTTGCAAATTCAGATAATAATGGTTGAAATTAATCATGCATACATGACACTCCTATTTTTGAATGGACTCACTGTTGGAAAGGTCCATTTCTCTTATTCAAATGAGTCGACTGTTTGAAAGGGCCATCCCCATGATTGAATGAACTGACTGTTTGAAAGGCCCACTACCTTCTTAAGCGGGTCGACTGTTTGAGAGACCCGTTCCTTCGCAAGTTGAATGAATCGACTGTTTGAAAGACTCATTCTCTCACCTGAATGGACTGACTGTTTGAGAGGTCCATTCCCTTGTTGGGATGAGCTGACTGTTTGAAAGGCCCATTTATTGACCAACTGGATGCGCACCTCCAGTTGACGTGCACTCATGCATCCATGCACTTAAACAAGATCATCATGAAATGTTTTGTATGTTTTACTATCTGGAACAATGCTTGGTTAATGCGGTGGTGTGTAATCTTGAGGAGAGTTCCCACTGAACTGGCTAGTCATCCTTTGAATATATAACCGTACAGATAATGCAGGTATAAATGAGGGTGTGAATGAGGCGGGTTTGGATGTTGATCTTACGGGATTAGGAGAAGACTATTATGAAGAGGAGCCCCGTCAAGACGTAACGGAGTTTTACGGAATAAATCAATAGTTGCTTTTATTTCCCTTTTTGCTAGTAACTCTTAAAACATTTTGAGATTTGAGGTTTTGTATATGGGCCCCAGCTGAGTGGCCCTGAATATTGTTTTTAGATGGGTTACATTTATTATACGCCTAGATCCTTTAACCGCACTTTGATTTGGTTTAAATATCTTTTGATTATCAGTTAACGCTCAGGTTTTAAGGAAACGAGTCATGTACTTGGGTTCTGAAAATCGATGCGTTACAACATGAGACTCCCAATAGCTGACGCATATGGGACTTTAGCCATGTAGTCTCAATCCTCCTGCGTCTTTGCACCTTGCTCCTTAGATAGCTTGAAGTGGTTGGCTAATGGAGTGCTAACCGGCTTAGTATGTAAGACCCGTATCCTAGCCCGTACTGTTCCATAGGCTTCCGCTGTCTTCCCGATCAAATTTCGGCAACCCGCGACCTGTATGGACGTTTGCGCGCGATCCCAAGACATATCCCGTTTCTAGAGTCGACACGACCTGAGAACTTATACCATAACGACCGCATCATCGCCGCGG